>JASJET010000043.1:6182500-6797500 GCA_034092305.1 Diaprepes abbreviatus | reverse complement strand
TACAATTTGGCCTCTTATTTTTTTTTCTGTTCGATAATTTTCTATTTTTTTTTATTTTCAAAATTAGACAATAATACTATGAAATTAATATTAATTTTAAACAAGAGACCACTCCAACAAACAACTCAAATTTGTAAAAAATATTACAATTTCTTTTTATACATATTAAAGTAAGCGACTTTAAAAAAGTAGACTTTGAAATGGTGTAATTCTAGTAAAAATTAGGTAATCCTTACTTTACATCTTATTTCTTCTTCTCCAAATACAAATAGTTGCAATTTCTTCCAATCAAAAGAAGCCTTTTTTCGGTAAAAATCCAGAGGTCCAGATGGAAATCGTTTTGAAGTTCAGACATTTTGCACAAGCCTAAAATTTAATTTGGGCTACTTTATACCTGCAAAAGTTACGTATTTGTTTAAGAATCTAATTTTAAAAAGTAAATTAAACTTTCTTTAGCCGTTTATGTCGTACGAGGTGAAATAAAGTAAACCTTTAATATTACGTTGCCCCTTGACTGAATTGGGTATACGTTTTACTCATATATTATGATCATATTTTTGCATATTTTTTAATTTATTATACGATTGTTTTAAACAACAGTAAAAATGCTTAATATCAACATTTTAGGTAATTTATTTAAATCTGTGAAATTTTGGATGACATTTAATTACGGTTTAGTTAACAAATAAAAAATGTATTATTCTTTCTCGTCACTTCTTAAGCTTAGACGGTTCTATTCGTCTATTTGTTGTAGTTGTACTTTTATGGATTTGAGTTTGCACTATCACCTGTTTCCATTTTTCAACTATTACGGCATATAAAATTAGATATAAGTTTGTGCAGTTATAGATAAAGGCATTATTAAGCATTATTAAATTCCATATATAAAAAATATATTAAGTTATACTAGAGTTACTAAGCAATTTGTTTCTATTTTCTCATAGACATAATTAGAAAATTCTATCACACTGATTCTATACCAAAATGAGGGTATTCTATTTTTTTTTCCTATTTGTAATAATATACAGAAAACCAAGTTTTACATGGGAAGTTTTTTCCCGAGCAAAATTTTAAGCTAATTCTTTTATTCACTGCATAACTTGAAGCTATGTTTTTAAGGTATTTTGTCATGAACGCTATAACGCTAAGTGGAACGATACTGGGGTTTATCAAAGAGGTAAATATTTGGAAATAATAATGAGATAAAAACGACATGGAGTAGCCATATTGAAAAGATTTTTTAAAGAATAATTGTGAATCTTTAGTAAAACTAAAAATTATCTCATAGTCATATGAAACGATGATCAAACCCATGATCGCATATGTTTCTTTAGTATCCAAAGGTACAACAAGCAGCAGTTCAAGATGATCTGCCAAAAATACAGAGGTTAATCTGTGTAAGAGTCGCGGGGGCTATGTCATTATACTCTACATAGGCAATAGAGACGCAACGTTGAACCTCGCTCTATTGCACATAACTGTGATGAGGGCAGTGACAATAAATGTACTTAAACTATTGCAAAGGGAAAATCTCAAACCTGGACACTTTGATGGGTATATGAAGATATTAGATACAATTCAAACAGAATTCATATCAAAACCAACAGACTGCATTAGGTATGTCTTCGACGTGAACTTTGAGGTGGCAACTGACTATTACCAAGCGAATGGAGAGATAACCTCGACTAGAGAAGGATCCAAAGATATAGTTTTACTGATCGGTCCAAAAGGAAACAGGGGGTTGGGGTAGGAGTAACATATTCATATGTATATCGAAGTATTGATTAAAAATTACAATATTATTACTTACGGGTAAATTTAAATTAACGTAGTTTAATTTTTTTTATACTCATTGTTTGCTAAATAAATTTATCACTCGTTTTAATAATTAAATCAGATAAATATACAGTGTCCGCAGAAAAATCTGCACTATATAGATTATTTTTTCTATATATAACTATACCTAATAGATAAAGCGAAGTTGTAATAATGAAATTAAACCATGGCCAGGTAATTAACTATATCAGATCTATTTGCGTTGATGTTATTAAATTGAAGGTATTTCACTGAAACGTATGTACGCAAGGGCAAGTAAGAATGGAGTTCAATCAAATTTCTTGGGCCTTCTTTCTTAAAATCTCCAAGGGACTTGAGTTCCTTGTGAAGCCGAACAGGAACTGCTAGTATGCTATGATTTTCAACCAACTGATGGGCAGATGTACTAACATAGTCTGAGACAAAGCGCTACTGCAAATGATAACTAGCAGGAAAAGGTGTTTGATATATAAAAATAAGCAAAATTTGTTACTTTGTTTCTTTGAACTTTATTTTTATGGGTTTATATAGTTTCTTTTACAGGATATATATTTTTTAAAATATGATAACATCGTTAGTCTATACAAATATATAGATTAAGGTTTGGATGGATTACCATTGATTTCTAATGTTTTTTAGGCATTACCTACAACGTCATTTTTATATAAAGAGGAAATATAAGTATTTTGCGTATCACAATTCATAATGGGTATTATATATACATATTTCTTTGTTTTTCATTACTTGTTCTATTATTACATTGTAGTAGAAAAACTTAGAAATCTCTAGTAATTCACAAAGAAGTCAGAACAGTACTTTAAATAAAGTATTTGGATTTACAATTACTAATATTATATCTAATTAGGTATATTTGAAAATTCTAATATATTCTCTTTTATTTATCTAGCACCTTTTTGACATTTAGTAACTATTATATTATGGAAGAGAAGATATTTTATTATTCTATAAAAATTGTAACAAATATTTTCAAGAATGGAAAAAAGTGTGGGTAAATGAATAATTAAATTTTCACATCCTAGTTTACTAACATGGGTAATTTTAAAACCGATTTAAGTTGATAACAAAGGGTTTCAGTTGACAAGTTTAATAATAAATCAAATGAGTTTTGAACCGTAAAAATACAAGTATATAAAATCGTTTGTATTTATTACCAAACTGTCAAAAAGGGAATTGTTTTATTTTCTGGAGACAACTATTTCTCTTATCGATTCCAAGGCTTCAGCTCTAGGGTCTTATCCATAAATTTTCTAGATAACCGTTTATTTGTTGGTATATGTAATGCAAATTATAACAATATCAAATGCAAAACTAAACTGACCAACTAAAACATCTAATATCCATGGCAACTAAATCGGGTCTTAAACTTCTTGGCCCAGTATCACAATGTGTGGAAAGGTAAGAACAAAAGCCTTAGCTATTTACAAAGAAAGTTTTATCGAAAGTTAATCTTGAGTTAAGTTTATCAGTGGACCATCTTGTGGTTACTTGCTTAACCAAGACAACATAACCTCACATTTCATTACGTTGCTTGCATTTTTTGCTTATCCTTGGTTTATTTTATTTATGTTATCTCTCTTCTGCTTCAATAGTATGTAGAACTGTAAAATTTAAAAACTCAGGTGTACTTTGACAAAAAGTTTGAATATGCTTAGCTTCGTTGGAAAAAGTTGTTATGAAAGTTAATTTTATACAGGCTCATAATTCATTTGAGTTTAGAAATTTTGTTTAAACGGCAGTATAAACTATTTGTTAGAAAACATTTTTGAAAACTATTTTTAAATGTTTAAGCGTAGTAAAAAACAGTTTATAAATCCTTCTAAACCTAATTTCTAACATCAATGTTTTATAAGCTGACCTGAACTAACTTCCCCATTCTGGGTTTATAAGTAGGAAAATCTCCATTACAAAAACTCGATTTTTTTTTATAAATAACAAGATATCTCAGATTTTTAAAATACCGGTGAAAAAATAGAGTTGCCTCTGAAATGCAACGTTTCTTCTTTGTATATTATTTTAGTAATGATAATAAACCTATTTCCATAATTCAAGTACCAAATTTTATTAATAAAATTGAAACAAGTGTTTCGTAACCACCATTCAATTTTTATTTGTGAAACTTCGGGTCTTGAAAACCCATGGTCAACTTGAAAGTGTTGGTTACTGATCCAGTTGATGTTACCATCTATTGTGAAACGGAGCCTTAGTCAATCTGGCTGTTAGTTTTTAACAGTGTTTTGAAGTCGCTACATAAATTTATAAATCATGAACTGGCCTCTTCAAAAAGATACAATTTACTCATTTCTGAAACCGGAAAAGTACATTATTTTCATGGATATCATCTGTGTTTTAAGCGCAGATTAGTTTTAACCACCTTATCCACAAACTTCTTAAAATCCTAGTTTTAGCTAGTGGTAAACAAATGGATCAATTGACATGGTAACATAAAATTTGTGTTGACAAAATGATATAAAATGTATCAAGGTATGTATGCCTTATTAACATTAATATAATACAGATAGTTGCAGTCCACGGAAACTAACCAAACGGACGTAATACTTATTAACTAAATATTCGTATTGTTTTGTAAGTTTAACCGGGCCAAATGTTTCAATTTGTTTTTCCTATTGTGTAAATCATAGCGAAAATTCTACCAACACTTTTATAAAAAAAAAAGTCAGCCGGAGTAAGCTTGAAGTGAGGAGTAGACTAGCGTCAGGTAAAAAAGGACTAAAAGGATTATTAATAAATATAAGACGTATGTTTACAGTGTTTTTCTTTATGAATATAAATCGTGGACATTGGAAAAAGAAGATATATGATGTCAAAAGACATTCGAAACATGGTACATTTAAAGTGCTCTGAAAATTAAGATCTCAAATGATGAAGTACGGATTTGAATCAAAGAAAGTAGAACCGTATTTGATACTCTGATAAAAGAAGAGACAAGATGATTAGACATATCTTTTGTCATGAACAATTCATAGTGAAGGAAATGGTAAAGGGTAAACAGGGAAGTCTTGGACTAACACTGAATTATTTGTACAGATAGGAACCGATAAAGGTAAGAGTTACTGTCTCAAACCAATCTTAGAATTACAAATCCAAGGGAGAAAACAAAAACTGAAGTTATTTGTGTATAAAGTACACACAATTTTTGGATATGAAATTATTTGGAACGATTGTATAGAATGGATCACATAGCTTAGGAGAACTAGTTTTTATAAATAGGCCGTAATTTATACATAACATGAATTAACATCTGATCTTTTCTTTTAAAATGGTTTTTATTGCGTCGTATTGTTACTCATACTAGTTCATATTTATTTAAAATTCGTGTTTAAAATAGTAATTTCACATAGCCGACAAATACGTTCGAAAGCATCTATATCTATAATTTACCTCTATTTTTAAATCTTACAATATTGTTTTGATAAATATCAAATTCTTCTTTCTTCTTTTATGTAGGCATTGGCCTGTTTTTTCATCGTCTCCTTCCCTGAGTTTATTAATTTCGCAAACTGTAACTCCATCTTTTGCGTAGTCTTTTGATGCTTCATTGTCTTAATGGTGATTTATCTCTATTAAATATTACAATTCTTTGTTCACGAATACGATTAATAGGTGCGTTTCATTCTTTCTTTCCTTTGAGTATCTAGTCGTTGATGTTGTCTCTCTTACAGTCTCGTCTGATATTCTCTCTTCCTTATCTTATAGCGTTTTTCCAGCAATAATTCTGTGCATTATTTTTATCTCTGTTATTTCTAATATCCTTTTTATTTTTGTGTGTAGTTTAGTTTCTGTCATGTACGTTAATAAAAATCTAATTTCGGTCTTATAAATACAGGATTCGGTTTTGAGATCATGTTTGTTTCACCAAATTGTTTCGTTTAGGCATGCCACAGCCCCTGTTACTTCATAGTTTTACCTCTTACTTTCACTTCGATACCTCCATATTCAGATATTTAAACTTCATGATCTGCTCTATGATTTTGTCATCGATAGCCAGCTTACACCCAATTGAGGTCTTGGCCGTGGTCTTAACCCAAGGCAAATTTAATACAGTAAGAGAGCGAATGCAGAGGGCTCTTAAACTTGTAGAAAGATGGGTAAGGCAGGAGGGACTCAACATAAGTCCCCAAAAGACTGTCCTAATCCCCTTTACAAAACGGAGAAGGATACAGGATCTCGGTCCCATCATCCTCCAAGGAAACACAATACCACTTGCCAGAGAAGTAAAATATCTGGGGGTGATTTTAGACTCCAGGCTGACCTGGAACAAACAAGTGGAAAACATAACCAGAAAATCGGAAACAACTTTTATGACTGTTAAAAGATTATGTGGGAAAACATGGGGTCTCTCACCGAAAATGGTACATTGGTTATACACCAGTATTGTGAAACCAGCCATCACTTATGCAGCCTTGGTCTGGTGGCCCAAGGCAATGCAGAGAGCAACCGTGACAAAGCTGAGTGGAATACAAAGGGTCGCCTGTTTGTGTATTACTGGGGAATGAAAACAACCCCCACTTCGGCAATGGAGTGTATTCTGGATCTGCCTCCGCTACACATAGTGATTCAGGCAGAGGCAAGAATGGGACTCCACCGACTAAATCACTCAATAGTAAAATCGCAAAGGACGATGTCAGGACATAAAAACATATGTAAAAAAATCAGGAGCCCTGAGTTGGAAATGGACACGGACCATATGAACTCGAGGTACCGTTATAATATACCGTTTGAAGTCACAATAGAGGATCGAATGGCAAGTAAAAGAGAAAGACCGGAAACATTCTCGGGTGCAAGTATCTGGTACACTGACGGTTCAAAAACTAGTGAGGGTACTGGAGCTGGGTCCCAACCGAGGAAGGAACTAACCCTTTCCCTTGGGAAATACCCAACAGTATTCCAGGCAGAAATATACGCAATCTTACGGTGCGCAGACGAGATAAACAGGAGAGCTTACAAAGGGAAGCAAATCCTCATTTACTCTGACAGCCAGGCAGCCCTAAGGGCCCTCAAGGGTCAAAAGGTATCATCGAGGCTGGTTTGGGAATGTCAGAGTGAGCTGGAAATTCTGGCAAAATACAATAGAGTTATGTTAAAGTGGGTACCAGGACACGAAGGCATACATGACAATGAAAAAGCTGACGAGCTAGCTAGAGCAGGGTCAGCATCTCAATACATTGGTCCAGAACAGGCCTTGGGGGTGCCGCGGTGCGCGGCCCGAGAAGCAAAGAATGGATCAGAAGAGAACATAAAAACCACTGGATGACCAGACAAGATTTAAACCACAGCAAGCTATTTATTGGGAATCCGGACCCGAAACTGGCAAGAAGACTACTACAAATGAGTAGAAACCAATTAAGGACTATTACGGGTATAATGATGGGACACATGGCCGTCAAAGTACATCTGAATAGAATGAATTTTATAACGGAAACCTCGGCTGCAGACTATGTGGACAAGCCGAAGAAACGGTGAAGCATATCATATGTGACTGTGAGTCACTGGTGAGATTTAGACAACAAACTTTCGGGTCAGTAAGATTGGAACCGGGAGAAATACTCACTCACTCCTTAGCAAGACTGTACAGATTGAGCCAGGGGGCTAGGTTGACAGAGTGGCTGTAATGTCTAGGGTGAGCACAATAGGCCTACTCTGGTCGCAGTGCATCCGGCTCTAGGATGGACCCGGGAATATAAAAAAAAGGCAAGGTCAGCTACCATCCCATTCAGCTCATAGAACCGAAACTTTGCTTCGGACCAGGATATAAAATATCAAATTAAATACCATAAAATAATACTTTAAAGCAATCAAATTAACTTTAACTTAAAATGTGGCCCAATGCCTAGTATTTAAACTGATATAGATTGTTTTAAAATGTTTCCCCAATTATCTTCAACAAAAAGTGTCGAAGAAATTTTTACAGGAAAATATTCTTCAGGAATCTGAAAAGAAAACTTCAGCACTTTTCCTTCAAACGTCCAGTCATATAATATCATTTCATCAGGATCTCTTCTGATTTCTATCACTCGAATTCCTCCTGTAGATCGTATAAATTTATTTGAGGGGTCATAGGTTAACATGTATGGCACACTGGATGGATTCGTGTTAAACCATCTAAAAAGTAACATATTACAACATAAAAAATAGCTTCGTTTAACTACACGTAAAAATAAAATAATCTATGTCATGTGAATTATGAAACTTTTATAATTAGAATACCTAATTAATGTTATTGTTTTCAGAAGTTAATTTATTTTGTCGTACACAAATAATTTATTACATATTTATATTACAATTACCTATGATATGCCAAGATCACAGCACAACTTTTCGTTAAATGGGTGCAATCATTATCTTCAAACTTTTTAATAACATTAAAATCTTTCTTTTTGTGTTCTTGTATCAACCGTTCGGATAACGTCTCAGCTTCAAACTCTTCTTTAAATTCTATCTGGTCATGAAAACTTGTAGTATGATCATCTGATTTCATGGTGGCATCAACATTTATAAAAAATTTGTATATGTTATCAAAACCTCTTCCCATAACTCCTTTCTCAGTATGTCCAAGATTGAACGTATGGTACAATTCATGCAATACTGAACCAATTGTCGTTGAAAAACAAGATCCTAATGTACCTCTAAAATGTAATGAGAAAATTTTTATAAAGCTAAAAATAACTACGTGCTTAAAGTTTTGGAGCAATTTTTTGAAAAATACCTCCAAATCATAAAATATCATATATAAATTTCAAAATAGGTTTCAATGTTACAAAACCTCTTTATTTTATTTACATGGGGAAGTTCTTAGACTAAAATGGTATACGTTTTAAATCATGCTTTTTTAAAATTATTCAAGTGTACGGACTGCCCAATTTTCAACACAGTATTTATATTATTATTAAAGGTAGCGGTTTTCGCAAACCTCTGCTACTTTTTTGTTAAGCAGTGGATGAAATAAACAAAATTTTCCTAGCTTTGTTCATTTTTAAGACACAGGGCGAAATGGAAAATTTTCCATTTATAAGCACTTCTCGTATTTTAGTTAAAATTTAAGTTAGTAAAAAAGTAAAAAAGGAGTATTATAAAGTTTTCTACGCTAGCATCAAATTTTGAGTCATAATTCTACGCTGGTATCTTCATGTTAAAAACTCACTGTTAAGGCAGCATAAATTCAATAATAAAGTATTAGCAAATTAATAAATTTAAATCAAATCACCAAAGTTCCGTTAATAGTTAGTAGCTCCGCGAGCGAGCAAAAAACCTTATGCCGAAGAGTAGGGATTAGGGTTATGCAGAATTGTTGTTGAATGCAGAAACCTTCGGCTATGTTGTTAAGGACTACGTAAAAAAAACACATACGCAAGTGAGTGGTCAACTAAAACTAGTTAATAAATAATAATATAATATAATAAACATAATATTGTCAACAACTGGAGTAATACCAAAAAACCTTCTCCAGAACATTAAGGCTCTGGGCCTTAGTGAGCATCTGTATAAACCTATTCAAAAAGCAGTGCTCCTTACATCCGCGCGGACCGTCAGTAATTTGCAATGAATGGTTCTTACCCTAAGTTGTTATTTGGGGTTTAAAAGACCACTTTATTGAAACATATAAATAAACCAAACGGAACACTAGATGAAGAACCACTGACTATAAATTTAAGGTCGGTTCATACTTCCAAAATTTATCAGCTACCACTAAGAATTTCCACTCAACTAACATTTACACTATAATATAAAAATGCGTGGTTCATACTCCAAAATTTAAAAATTAAGAATAACCAATCAAAATCGCCCATTACTATTTGGACCTATAAATAAAACGTAAATTTTTTGCTTTTTATTTGTGATTGTTTAGCTAATATTAAAGCGTTATGACACATTTTTACCTTTTAAGTTTTATTTGCTTATAATGTTATTTTTGTCAAATTTTCCTCCAGCGGATACAAATTATGACTTTTTAAAAAGTGAAAAGTTGACTTATTAGTTGATAACTGATAGTTGTTAATTTTTAGTTGGGACTATGAACAGATGGAAGTAAAGTGAATTATTGAACTAACAGGTAAAATTTGATAGTAGAAATTCTTAGTGATAGTAATTTTTAAAAGTATGCACCGATAATTAAAAATATACATAGTGAATGGAAAAATCTCTTGACCATATTCTTTCAAAACTAAATAAATTTTTACTTGTTTAATTGTTACGAAAATTATAGTTTTCTTTGTCCGCAGGCGCGTACTTCCATTTTTCGCGTTGTTTTTGTTTGTAATCCAGATTTACAGCAGTAATAAGAATAGAAAATATATAGAACATAATATATTTAGAAGATCTCAAACACACAAAGTTCTAAAATGATATCCACAAAGTTGTACGAAAGATATTATTGATATGTATTCAATATTCATAGCCTACTGCGAATTTAAGTCTGAATTTTCAAAAAAATCAAAATTTTAGGTTTATTAGGGTAATCAAACATCAACTCTCAAACAAATTTGGAAAGCTTGAAAAAATTGTTTAGTCTATAACTTAGAAACTTTAGAAAAAAACTAAGTAAGCCAATGGTTTTTACGTAAAAATCTCTGCAAACATCCGTGTTTAGTTTTTCATTAACTTATATATTACACTGTAAAAAATAAATACATTAAATTTAAAGTAAATGTGCTGGAAGCAAACATAAACGTTTATTAAAGGCATTTAATGTAATGCATAAGATTTAATAATTTTTAAATTAATCTAAATTAATTTATTCCATTAAATTTAATATAATAATACATTAAATTTAAAGTTTGATCATTACTTTTTAAGGTGATTATGTACATTAAATATACAGCAAGTGTTCGTTGAATTTGATGTTATCCTATATTTAATGCCCTAACATTAATATGAGTTCAAGAAATTCTGAACCTACCAGGAAAAGGTGGACATTTTTCCCATAGGTAATGTCTGTCATCTAGACCAGTTTCGGACTCATTGGTTCCCATCAGTACGCGACAGACATGTACACCTCATCGTAAGAAAATTGAGTCGTTTAAGCAACTTGTATCATATTAAATAAAAGGTTCAATACAAGTTGCGCCTACTCTCAGAATGTCATGCAATATTTATTGAATAGTAATGTAAATTCCTTTAGTATTAGGGTATATGTGAATTAATTTTAATGTACAGAAGTTGAAATATCTTTTCAGTTACTTTATTGAAATTTAAGATACCATTTAATCAAATTTAATGTACAACGAACTAAATTTCAATGAATTTGCTTTAAATTCAAAGTAAATGTAAATTATTCACGATTTAAAGTACAAAATCATTAAATTTATGGTAGAATGGATATTAAATTTGCATTAAATTTAAGGTTATTTTTTACAGTGTAACTAAGATAGGCGAAGAGTCTGTAAATGAAAAATTTCAATTCTGCCTTGTATCTTAAAAACAGGGGGGCTAAGAAAATTTTGTTTATTATATCTTTTGTTTAACAAACAAGTAGCATAGACTGAGGAAAATCGCAATTCTCTATCTTTAATAATAATAGAGACACCCTGTACAGTCAAGATTAAGCTTACGTTTATAAAATTTCGGTTTAGTGAAATTTCAAATTCATCAACGAAAACAGCAGGTCAGTATATTACCGAACAACTTTTTAGTATGAATAACTACTCAAAGCAGAAATCAAATGACAACATTGTCAAAATAAAGTTTTATTCTATAATAATTTCAGCGGAATACCTAAAATGATTTTGAGAATTATCGTTTGGAACTAATTAAATTAGACATAATACATAAATTACCCAACAATATCTATTGAAACTCACTTTTTCGATAAATTATATTTAAATGTTAAGCCTTAACTATTAAATTACCTATAACAACTGTCATCCAAAAATCTAGATTTGTCAACGATCTTTTCATCCTCGAATTTACAATTTATATCACTGAATTTTTCAGGCCATGTATATAGACAAGCTGTTCCGAATAAAGCCAAACCTCCTCCACCTAAAGCTACGTAAGCTTCAGTAATTTTTAGAAAATCGTCATGGGTTTTTAAATCCTTGGAAAATTGATCTCCGTTGTATCTGGTACATGATAAAAATGCTAAATATTTCCTTTTCACCGAAGCTAAGTCGGAACTCATAATATCTCGACCTAAAATTATTCGCTGTTTAAAAATGAGTCGAAAATATCAACTTTCTGCATTAATATTAGCTCCAAAAATTATTCCATAATAACAAAAATGCTGAAAGTGTGTTATTTATTGTATATGATTGTTAGTTATAAGAGGGTATAGCTTGATTTTTGCCTTGTCACTGCGGATCCTTGTCTCGCTGATGGTTTATTAATATACCCCCAGTCTTATCATTTTAAAGACCCTGGAAACTCCAAAAGTATAAAGAAATAAAACATACAAAATATAACCCATACAATTACAGTATATATTATACTCATCATTTTCAAGTTAGAAGCTAAACAAGCTAACATCATAATGCTTTATAATATATATATATATATATATATATATATATATATATATATATATATATATATATATATATATATAAGTGGAAAGAACATCCCACTGTTTATTCTCCGATTTGACTTAAATAGGAGCTCCAAGTTGTAGAAAGTAGGATAAGGGTGTCTGGGAAAGGTATTGGTGGATCCCACTGATAAGTCCACCACCGATGTCGGGACGAAACATCCTAACATTTTGACGGTGGTCGAAATAGTTCGTTAGGTGTATGCCCTTAACATCAGAGGCATTACTATGACAATATATATATATATATATATATATATATATATATATATATATATATGTTTATGCGGATTTCACGGATTCCTCCGTGTGAGATGCAAAGCAGTGGATATATCCACATTATGCCGTTGTAGTGCTGAAATCACATTCAGCAAGCGTACAACTATATGCAGCTCCGCGTATGAATGAAGTAAAATGCGAACAGTAAATGCAAATTTCTCTCCATCATATTCTTTCTGTGTTAGAGGTTGCACAGTTAGAACAAATTGCTAAGGAACACAATTTGTCCTATTCCACCACCATCGAGATGATGGCCTACCTGTACCACCATACCGAGAAGAAAGTCAAAACTTACCCTCCCCGCCACAGTGATACGGCAGAGGTACATGTTTCGTCTCTACTAGACTCATCAGGGTACCGACATGCACCTGGCTGTGCAAAGGACAGATCGGAAGGAAGCATGCAAATACTGAACGCGGGGAGGGTAAGTTTTGACTTTCTTCTCGGTATGGTGGTACAGGTAGGCCATCATCTCGATGGTGGTGGAATAGGATAAATTGTGTTCCTTAGCAATTTGTTCTAACTGTGCAACCTCTAACACAGAAAGGATATGATGGAGAGAAATTTGCATTTACTGTTCGCATTTTACTTCATATATATATATATATATATATATATATATATATATATATATATATATATATATATATATATCCTCAATCACATAATTATAAAACAAATAAGTCATGGTGTATGAATCTGAATCGATTACAATTTGGCAGGGTTTCATTTATGACTTTCTAATAGTTAGGGGAAACCCAGGTAAACTGAACATCCCGGACAAAGAGAATACTTCCACTACTTCCAAGTTATTCGTCGGCCGTTAATCGCGTTGTCATAGCAATGTTCGCCCGTTGCCACTCAGTGCGTGGCAGGTACATTGGTGCGGGGTCGCGTCAGTAAGGAGAAGAAGTGTGTTTTTGAGTGAAAAAGATATATTTACTGAGGTAAATATTTTGCTTATAATTATTGGTAATGGCTTTAATGCATGTTTATGTAGCTATTAACAGTGTGTAGAAGACGAGTCTAAATGCAATGGGTTTTTAATGGCATTAAATAGCCTCAAAAGCGGACACGCTGGTGATTAGTAATTCACGTGAATTATATATTCTATGCAGAGAATGCACAGAACCTGAACATCTTCTATGAGAGGCGCGCATTCAAATCGGGCGCAATTCCCCCCACAAAAGCTTCGAATTCAGAAAAATAGACCAAATCTCTCTCTTATACTAGGAATGTGTGTGATGCTGGCATCTTCCCCCCCCCTCTGTCGACAAATCGCCTCCACTTGCGATCACCCCCCCTCCAAGAGCTTCAAATTCAGAAAAAAAGACCTGATTCTGCCTCCTACATTAGGAATGTGAATGCTACTGGTGTCTCCCTCCCGTTAACACCTTGTTTTCGCTTGCCATCCTGTACTTTTGTGATATTACCACCACCCCAAAGAGAGAGCTGGATCCGCCCCCATTCTAAGGCCCCACAACATACAAAAGGCCCTCCACAGAGATCCATTCTTATGATATCTGAGTACATCTGTGATGACTGAACGTTCCCTGAAGGGAATGCAAAAGCCGTTTGACTAAATATATGGGATAATAAATCTATAACATATCCACATTTGGATTCAACCAGCCAGAATTGTCCAAAGAATATTTATTTTACAAATTTTTCACAAAAAGAAAACGGTAGACGGTCCCGAAGGCAATAATACCAATAAAAATTGAACAAAATCATAATTATAGCGTTATGTGACAAAATAGTAAAAACATATTTTAACCATTTTCAGCCTAAAAACAAGGAATTACGAAAATGCAGACATGTCTTTATTAACCGTATGCAGAATATGTGAAGCCGAAAAGCATGTTCGTAGCGTGATTTTTTGCAGATAAAGTTACTTTTCAATGAACACTTGTAAGCACCCCTTTTTCCTTCATTAAAATGCGAATATTGAAAAAATCAAGAAATTAGTTTTTGGATATTGTTATGAGCTATCTTTTGAAATCAAAATTGAGTCCATATCTCTATTTGATGAAGAGATATCGATAATTTATGAAATGACAGTTTCCCCCTTTTCACCCTTCTGGAGTGCGAATTTTGAAAAATCCTTTTTTAATGAGTGTCTACGTGGTCTTGCCAATCTTTTCCCAAAATTTAATGATTCTATCTTTAATATTTTGGTCTGTACATTGGTATGTCAGTCAGTCAGTCAGTCAGTAGCAAGTTTAGGTTGGTTTTATTTTAACCAAGAATCTCACATATTATTTTCAGTATTGAAAATTTTCGTACATTTGTCTTTTATCATATTTCAGGATAACCTGTATAATATTCACTACCGGTTTTCGCTAAAAAGTGTAATCTATTAGTAGTTTATCGAGTTAAGAAAATAAAATAAAAGGCGTTTCATTTTATTTCTAACAGACAGGTGAAAACTAAACTGCTCTTATTGTAAGAAGTGGAAGAAAGATATAAAGTTGATTCACTGTATTTTAAAAAGAAACTAGTTAAGGTTGCATGAAATATGCCCAATAATTTAGATGCTACATAGAATGTTTAACCAACATGAGGGTCAAAAATAGACAATATTATTATTAATTTTTGTCACTCTTAGAATATTCTGTGTTCTGCAAAAGGCTTAATTTGTATAATTACAAATTTAATAACAAACAATTACAGTTAATTCTTACCTATAGCTTGCCACAGCTGCTCTTGCGTCATTTTTCTGGCATCCATATAATTAATTGTACTCCTTAGTATTTGGCACTTATTTTCCAAAGCAAAGGTTTTTCGTCCTAGACTATTTTCGAATAATTTTTCAGCAGTAAAACACTGTAGCAGCTTTGAACACAATAAAATTCTACTGCAGGCACTTTTAACATCATTCTTTTCATAACAAGGGGCTAAAAGTATAATTAAACATAGCTTAAGTCCAGAGATAACAAGAACGTTTGAATTTTTATTATTATTATATAGCCTTTTATATTTGGGATACTGGAAACACTGGCATTGCCAGCTACCATCTGACATATCCACTATAAAGTTTGACATTTTAGATAGTATACGTAATCCACGAAGTTGACATATAAAATTGGACTGTTCGTGTTAGTAATTTTTGATCCCTCTTACTGGTCGTAGATACATTTTAGACAGTAATCCACGAACTTGACATGTAAAACTGGACTGTTCGTGTTAGTAATTTTTGACCCCTCTTACTGGTCGTAGATATATGCCAATATTTGTTTGGCAGCATTGAATTCCCTACTAGTTTCTTATATTGGCGTGAATATGTCGTGCATAAATGTCAATTCTATTATTTTAAATAATAGGTTTAGACAATAACTATCTTTTTTGTAGTATACCTAAAACAATAAATCGCTCTTCCTCGTTTTAAGTGACACGTTAATTGAAAATATTCAATAAAAAAGAACAGGAAAATTATTTCTGTAAAACAATATATTTAACTACAATTTCTCAATTTAAGATTCTCTTACAATTATAATTTTTTGTTCCAAGCAAATCCTTTAAAGCTAATATTTTGAACTCTTTTGGAAGAGCATAATTATTGGAAATGAAACTTCTAGACAGAATATGTTGCAATTTTATTATTTTTCGAATAAATGAGAATCCTTCACCTATGGTAGTTTATATATTTTATTTATTACAACAAAACTGTCATTTAACCAAATAGCTATGATGTGGAATATACCCCAAAAAAAATCGAGAGTAATTTTATTTTTTAAATATCTGTTTTGTAAAAGATCATGGAAATCAATGGATATTTTTGTATATAACATTAGTATAATTTATATTCCTTCTGCGGGCGTGATATTTGAAGCTAATAATAAAAAGTATTAAGGCATTTATTTTCAAAAATTTTATATTATGAATTAACCATGCATATTGTTCAATGTAAAGTCTCGAAATGTCTGTATAATATATTGCAGTTTCATTTAATTAGGAATTTTCTCCTCGATCATTTCGGGGTACTGATACGTTAAGTATTTATATACAATTAAAGATATTCATAATAATAATTGTGATATTGATAGGAGGTTTGTCCCAGAAGTATCGAGCCTGCATTCATATCTCCGCGTCAAAACTTCCGAGCGACCTCTGTGGGACATGGGAGTCACCAGTAAGTATTCACGAACTCGTTGGTGTGCGCAGTTACCGACTGGACGTGTTAGTTCGTGAATGGTGTGCGTTTGTTTACAGTGTCTTTTTTTCGTTCGTCGCATTTTGTTATTGTAAAAAATGACGGAAAAATTAGATTTGCATCAAGTTTTGCTTTAATCTTGGAAAAATTTGCTCGGAAACAATTAATATGATGAATAACGCATTCAGAGAAACAAAGCGACCGTTTTCACAGTGTAAGCATTCTGAATCGTCAAGACCAAAAAAGCACGTCAAAGTCGGAGCAAAGTGACGACAATGTTGACTGTTTTGTTTGATTATGAAGGTGTTGTGCACCACGAATATGCTCCGAGAGGTCACACGATCACCAAAGAATACTACGTTGAAGTTTTGAAAATGTTGTGTGACGCAGTCAGAAGAAAACGGTCACAGCTTTGGACAAGCGGTGATTGGCTGCTTCACTATGACAATGCGCCAGCGCATTCATCGAACCTTGTGCAGCAATATTTAACAAAGTACCAAGTCGTACAGCTTCGCCAGCCTTCGTACAGTCCCGATGTAGCTCCCTGTGTCTTTTGGCTCTTTTCCAGATTAAAAATGCCATTCAAAGGACACCGGTTCGATGACAAGGAGACGGTTGAAACTAATGCGACGAATGCACTGAAGGCAATTCCGAAAACTGACTTTCAGAATTGCTTCAGGAAGTGGAAACATCGCTAGAAACATGTTATTCAATTAAATGGGGAATACTTTGAAGGATGTCACTCACCGGATGACATAGAATAACATCAATGCGGAGATATGAAGGTAGGCTCGATACTTTTGGGACAACCCTCGTATTTCCTTCATAATAACATACCTTTAATTTAAATGAAGTAAAATAATACCATGTACTAAATTATGATTTTTATTTAAAAAACAAACATTTCAACTTCAAAGTGGACAAAGAAAGCATTAAAGCAGTCTATATTTAAAAGCTAATATCACTGAAAAACCAACATTTATTAAGGCACTTTAAATTAAAAAAAAAAGATTATCAATTTAAGAATGGAATGGGATTTTTACATTAATATAGTAATTTTTCATCTAAATATATACAAAACGATTTACTAGTAACTTTTAGTTTTTACACTAGCTGAAATTTTCCAAGAGTTGAATTTTTGAAATTGCAATTAAACAATCACAGCTTCTTATTACTTTGACAGGGGATTTTATGACACAAATTTTCTTATTATTTGAACTAAAACCAAGATTCTTTTTATTCTCTTAAAATAATAACATATCAAAACGATAATTTCATATGATATGCAATTATTTCTATTTTAATATGACGTATTGATTTTTAAATATATAATCATTTAAAATTATAACATCATACCTGTCTCAATGCTCAGCTTCAGCTGTAAATGGAATATTCATGGTTAAACAGAATTATTAATGTCAATTAATGCGCTGAATAGACTTACTCATTTGGTATAAAATAATTCTGATTACGACCAACTATTGAATTTAAAGTTTCTTATCTTTTAGAAAACTAAAATGTTGGTAACATTTAAGTATTTTCATATATCATATCCATAATATTAAACGTGTTCCCTTAGATTCACAACTCGAATCTAGGGTAAAATTTTAAATAAATATTATTATTTTAACACTTACCAGTGATAATGAAATAAACTTCAATATTTGCACGTCCCGCGATTAAGTAGCGCATTTTTTTGAAATACCAAAAAAGAACTGTAAAATTCACGGCTCTGTTTGAAATTTTCAGTAAGATTTTACACAAAATACTCAAAATGGAAAGTATTCTGTCAATGTCGAGAATACACTTTCATTTAAATAATCAAAATTTAGGGAATTTATTGTCGCCAAACCAATATTGGCACGTAATGGCGCCGAACACGGTGAGGACACTTTTGCTATTTAGATATTATTCATGAGAAGTCCATATTTCTTTTTTATTTATCAAGTTCGTGATATATAAAAATTAATTTCCTAAGTATCTTTAAAACTACAGTTTGTACAGTTATTACTAGAGAAGAAATTTATATTTCGGAAAGTGATAATATTGGCATTGCGAAGTGCGATCTGGCCATTGCCAGGTTTGACATTTTAGGCAATATTCGTATCAAAACGTTTTGTCATATGGACGTTATATGTGTTGTTTACAGTAACTTCAAAATTTCATTCCGGTGAAACAATGGAACTACCTTATAAGCATTTTCATACGATTGTTTTTACAACTTTCAACGTGGATTCTCTTAATGATAGTACATCAATGAACTTAATTCTTTTTATGATTGAATTTTTGAGATTCTTTACCTCACACGCTAGTTATTTAACAGAAATAAAATGATTTTTGATTGCCTTAGCCTCATGCCATTTAAAAACTTTTGTACGCGATATATAATTCTGCGAATAGGCCTTTTTTAATATCTCCAACGTCTGTATAAAGTTAAATTTGTATAAAATACAAAATTTAATTCAAGCTACTTGTACTTCTTACACAAGATATACTTCGGTATAACATAAGTTATCTAAATTTAATAAAATTACTTTTTACGTAATTTCTTTGCCGTACACGCATTTAAAATTTAAACTTCCAGAAAAATATACCTTGAAAGAATCCATCATGTCCCTCACATATCACGTACAACGGCATCACAGTATATTCAGATATTACTGGGCTATATTCCAAAATTATTTCCATTGACCAACACCCAAATGTAAAACTAATTATATTTTTGCCTTCTTCCAGTTCAATTAAAGTCTTAAATTTGTTATTAATTACTGGGATCTTTAACTCGAAATCTGACTTTTTTCCAATAACTGTAACGAATTCTTCTTTCTTGCATGATGATTCTTTCGTTTCTATTAAGCCTACTATTCTTACAATTGGATATGTCACAACTTCATTAGATTCAAAATTTACTATCTTTATCAAGTGGGCATAATTTTCTTGACAACTCTAAAATAAAAAAACTATTAATCTATTAAAATTTAAATTCACGAAAAAGATTTAAATTATCAACTCAATAAGAGTATGTTTTTTGTACCCTATATAATAAAGCAATGAATTTTATTTCCCAATATTTATAAAGGTTTGTTTTTATTCTTGATTGAATTAAACCGAATCAGATTTAAGATATATAACTAATAATATATTTTTCTACAAAATATTTTAACGTTCAACTTTAACTATTAAACACAAATAAAGATAATTTTTTCACTATTGTATTTCTTTTTAGAAACAGTAGCTATAATTTTGTCTCCCATTTTAATACGACGTAGTCATCTACCAGCAACAACACAAACTACATATTTGAATAAAAACGATTCCGTACACAACAAATATTATCATTCGTCAACTATAAAGTAGATGGCGGTAGGTATATTGCAGGCACCATTTTGTTTAATCAATGAAGTTGATAACCTGCTTTTACTCATGCTTTATTTCTCTTGTCAATATTTTGTGACCAGGGAATTTCAATCTAATTAAAAATGTTTTAAATATATTAAAAATCATTACCATTATTGAAAATGCAGTCTTTTCATGACTACGGTGGATATTTTACACAAACACAAACACAGCAAGATATATACGAAATGTTATTGCGCATGGCACTAAATCTTCAATGTGGTGTATGAGACATTTCACATACAGGATGATGGGGCATTAAGTTAATAAGTTAACTCTATTGTAACTAATAATTTAATGAATTAGAATCAGTGATAAAAAGTAGACTCGTGAACTTTTTTAAGTTATTTATAATTATAAACATAAAATTTACCAGGCCAAAATAATCTATAATATTTTTCACTCTTGCTTTCATAATAACGACCAGAAGAGCACAAACACTTAAAATTTCAAAGAATTATATCAAATAATAACTACGGAAGTGGAAATTGCGGTCTCACAAATAAGAAAAAAAAAACATCCGCAGAAGATATAATTAGAGCAAATATAATTATGAAAAGATAAAACGCTTATAAATGTAATAGCCAAATTATTCGATGAATTTCTCCAAAGAGGACGAATACCAAATACTTAGAATATTGCTCAAGTGATTTTACTATATAAAAGGGATATAACTGAAAATTATAAAATTACCCTACTAAATCATTTCTACAAAATCCTGACCAAAAATAATCATTGCACTCCTAACTATGAAACAAGATGAATATCAATCACCTGACTATAGAAAAGGTTATTCAATAGCAAATCATATTTGGACAAAGAAGCCTTTAATTCTAAAATACTAACTATTGAACATATCCCTGTATATGGGGAAAATTTGTTACCAAAATGTTTTTGGTTCCAGAGACAATTAGAACCTGCAGAATTGATAGTAGGTATACAGAACTATTACAAAAAATCACAGGAATCAATGGAAGACAATATGTTTGCAATCGTCGCGCTAATGTTGCTGAAAACCCGAAAATTTCAGTCCAAAAAATTCACGGCAAATTAATATTAAAAAATTGAATCTCCATAACATTGTAAACATGTATCTTCATTTAGAAGCTTATAAGATATTGTTCATTCTAGAATTAAAATCAAACGATCACTTGCCACGTCGGACCTTGGTAAATTGGGACTTAGCAAAAAGGTAAGGAAATTAAGGACTCTACAACAAATAGATATGTATATTAAAAAAATCAACAGCAATATCAAATTTGATCCTTAAATACTTCAATATATATATATATATATATATATATATATATATATATATATATATATATATATATATAATATATTACACATAAAGCTCAAGTTTAAATAAATCACTGTACGAACACAAGCGCTATAAATATACACCGTCTAAAACAAACGATTTTAATAATGATGGATGCGCCTGTGAAATAATCCATAACCAAAATTACAAATTATGCTAAATATCAACTTCTGCATTTTATATATTCAAGAAATTCTTTGAGAGTCCGACTTATTTTATCTTGCATGTTGAGTTCGAAGAAATTAATTTAAAATCGGTAGTAATATACGCCTCAAGAATCTACAAAACGAGTAAAATGTAAAATTTATAGTCGTCCATATTTGCTATTAATATAAAATTTTTAGACCTCCACATTGCATCTGCCATATTAAATTTTTTTAAATAATTTTATGTTCTTTATTTACACTCTTAGAAACACCCCAGTACCAATTTTGAACAAAATCGAGAGATGTTAAATTTTGGTCCGCTATATCGAATTTTTTAAAATTATTTTAAATTCGTAATCTACGTTCTTTAAAACCCTTCTATACTTAGTTATAACGAAATCGAGAGATGTAAGGTTTTTAATCGGCTATATTGAAGTTACCATATTGAATTTTTTTTTTTAAATAATTTTAGATTGGTTGTGTACGACCCCGAAAACTCTCCAACTATTTTGGAGAAAATCAGACAGAAAATTTTTTTGTCCACCATATTATCGGCGCCATTTTAGATTTTTCTGAACCAATTTCAAACAAAATATTGTGGGATCGTCGCAGCAACTTCCTGAACATAATGCAAAAAAAATCATTCAAATCAGTGCTGCCGTTCCGGAGTTGTACTTACATAAAAAATACTTAGTTATTAAATTTAGAACCTCCTTATTTTAGATATCGGAAATAAAGAATTTGCGACTCAACATAATTTCATTTTTTTTTATTATCTACAATTAATTTATAAAATTATGAACAGAATATATATTTGTAACAGTTGTATCCTGCGAATTCCATCTTCATACATAGGGTAGCCTAATAGTATGGCATAGTCCAATAGCTCCGTTATTATAAAAATCAGGAAAAACTATTTTGTATAAAAGTTATAGAAGTATATCATGTCTTTATTTCAAAATTACTTTTTGTTATACGGGGTGATATGGAAAAGTAGTAGAGCAAAATATAAATATTTTTACATGTTTGGGTTCACCACAAAAGTCTTTATAAAGTCCTCCAATTAGTTTTACATTTTTTTTGCGGCATTGCCAAATTATTGAGAGAAATCTATAACTTTTGAAAAAAAGATGTGGCGTTATAAATGTAATATTTTCTAATATCATTATTAACAAAAATACATGTAACTGTTATAGATAGAGGCTAAAGAAATTGTTTAAATAGATAAAATAATTAAAAATTTACAAGACACATTAATACCAAAAGTAATTAACATTCTGCGAATTTTTATTAAATTGTATCAATAGTAAGTCTAATTTTAAAATTGTACTATTAAAAAACGAATGTTTACAGCACGATTGGTGTTTCCTGTTACCTTTATTAACATATGTGACTAGACACTCACGTCGCCATACAAAATTTTTCCTAGTTCCCTCTTGTTACCTTCCTAAATGATTTTTTTTACTTGTTTAAGTGTTCAAAGTGGCTTCCATCAACTTCTATACGTAATTCAATAAGTCTTTCAAATGACTGGCGTACGTATGCAGTTATATTTTTCAAAACAATTTACTACTCTAACTTTCATACTCACTTTTTTATAGTCGGAGATTAATTATAAAACTGATCTTTCACGAATCATCAAATACCAAAATTCATTTGTCATGGAACTGGTACTCCTCATTCAGTCCATTGTTGGTTTTAGGTCTCATTTAAAAAAAAAACCACATGCGTTCCCGAATTTCGTTTGGTATATGGGCAAGTAACGGCGGTAAGTGATTTTAAAAGAAGGGTAAATAAACTTCACCTATTACTTTACCCTCAAAAAAATAGGACCATGTATTTTGTGAATGGATTTTTATAAAATGTGGATTGAAGGTTTCTTTTCTCTCCTAATATTCATCACTAAGTTCTTGTAGTAACTGAATGTGGTCTATCTATTAAAATTTTTTATACTGATGATTACGATATATCCATTTATTTGGAAAAGGGTGGTTGGCCAATATGCCGATCTTCAATAATAGTTACGGGAAATTTAATTCATTTTCTGTTCTGTAAGAATCCGCATTCTTCTATTATTTTTCCTATAGTCTTGTCCTTTCAAACTGCCACTTTAACTTTTTAAGTGTCTTTCTATCTGGCCGTTTTCTCTCAGCACCCAGAACATAAATCATGTCAAACATTTTAGCATTTCAGCCATGGAAAAATTCATTTTAAGGTATTTTGATATGAAAATAACCTTTATGTATGGTATCAAACACGGACATTAACTCGGTCTTAGAAGAAACAGAGACCTTTCTGAACTCATTTAGGTAATTCCCGGCAGGCGCGACTACGTCGCGGAGGTGGGCCCAGCTGGGAAGCGTTGGTGGCCCAGGGCGAAGACCACGATGGCAGAGAAAACGGAGAAGATGAACTTCACTATGATGAATTTGGTGGAAGTGGTATTCTACTATAGTTAGCGTCTGTCTCAAAATGGGCGGCTAACAATAGCATCTGTCTCGAAGCGAGGGCCAGAACTAAAACTCGCCGACATGCCTGACAAGTGAGGTGTTTAATTGTCAGGCATGTTAAGTTTTTCCTATGGAGAGAAACTCCTCTCATAGTCCTCGGCAGTTCAGGGATACCAAGCAAGGCATATCGGTAACTAGGGATGCTAGTAATTACCGGATTGAACCAGGTTGCCAAAGGACAATAAAATTAAGCATCGTAATGGTTATAAGAATTGATAAAGAAAAATTAAAACAAAAATCCGAACAGGACCAAAGGGAAAAAGCTACAAAAACAGGAAATTTATGACAGGATAACAAATTAAATAATATGAATAACACAACAATCGATATCTTAACAAAAACCTCAGAAAAACTAGCAAGAAAAAAGCAGGATGGAAAGGACATACTAAGCTAGGAAATGAAAAAGAACATCAAGCAATAAAAGGAACTATTTATGGAGAGAAAATAGAAAATTAGAAAGGTGGCTAAAAAGGCGAGATCATTAATGAGAAAAAGCACACTATGAAGCTAAAGTTGAAAAATTAATCCAAAAAAAAAACAAAGAAATAAATAGCCTAAGAAAAGATAACAGAAGCCAAATCTTCACACTAAAAGATAATAAGCGAAATCAGAGACAAGAACGAAATCGTTAAAATAACAGAAGAGTTCTATGGAGACCTCTATGACACAAAAATAGAAAGCACTGAACACACACAAAGAATACTAAATATAGGGTCTGAGAAATTGTCCGATGTCACTAGGGAAGAACTAGGACACGCACTCAAACAGAAGTAACATAACCGCAGAAGAAAGTATACTCGAAAGAATTTGTGAAATGTTTATCAAATATCTTATACAAAGACAAGTGCCACAAAAATTGAAAAATTCTATAACAGGAATGTTGACTATTTTGGAAAAGTGTTTAAAACCATGCATAAGTACCTAATATAGCTCAAAATATTTAATATTGTTTTTTTAATATAACGCATAATTTAAAAATGATATATTTTAAAATCCGTTTGAAATTTCGCTCCAAAAAGTTAACACTTGTCACGTGACGGCTATGACGTCACCTGTCGTCGAAAATTGGTAAGTTTACAAGGAGATATAAAGTTTCTTCATAATTTTTGTAATAAAAGATGATTTCTAGGTTTTATAAGTGTTGTGCAGTGCCTCAGTGTACAAGTACTATAATTAAAACATCTGAAAAGTTATTTTTCACATTCAACATTCGGAAAATAATAAGCAAATGAAGCTTCAGCTAGCTCGCAAGGATTCGGCACTTCTGTTAGCACAATCTAAAATGTATTTTTATGAAGGTCATTTTGATGTAAGTTTTGATAATGTTTGTTTATTTTTCCTATATTAAAAGTTATATATTTTTTAAGTTTTCAAAGATGAAAAGTAAAATTCTGAGGTTACAAATAAAGTAATCAAAGTTGGTTAACAATGTCTTGTACTTGTTTTGTTTTAGTTTTGAGCTATGATTACTATTACGTATTCATTATCGGTTGCGGAAATAACAATTCTTGGTATCTTATTTATATGGAGGTCTTCATATTTCTAAATTCAGCAGAGCAATCTTTACTGTTTGTTGCGAAGAAATTGGTCATCATAAAAAAATCAATTCTTGATAGATTCGAACTATTTGCCTTAGTAAATCCACCTTCCATAGTGGAAAAACTTCTTAGAATCGTTTTCAAGGGAATATAACCAAATTTCCAAGAAATTGCACAAACATCCCTATAAAATAATGGTAACCTAACAACGTAACCTTTGATAGCGATGAAAAAGTGACATCATGCACTTTGATTGGTGTTCGTTATCACGTGACTTCAGAGTGATTTAATTACTTTTTTATTAATAAATAAAAATTAAATTTCTTAAAAATAAAGAAATATATTGTGTTTTTTAGGATTTGTATTATGCAAACTACGGTTTTGCAGCAAAATTATATTTTTATTTGAAAACAGTCAACATCTTTATTGTGCCATTAGATAAAAAAGACGAGAAAATCGACTTGAATATTTACAGACCTATTAGTATCCTATCTCAATGTGTACATTTTTTACTAATGTTATTACAAATAGACTAACCCAAAAGTTGGACGAGTACCAACCTATAGAACAACTTGGATTTAGAAAAGGTTATAGCACAAACGAACATATATTAACGAAGAGAGTCCTTATAAAAAAGTCCGTAAAATATAAGCTAGGAACTTGCTTCGCATAAGTGGACTTCCAAAAAGCCTTGGACACTGTCGAGCACTGGGCTATAAAAAAAAACGTTAAAGAATATGACAATAGATGAGAGAGATATTAGTGTACTTAAATGCATATATAACAACGTAAATCGACAGTACAAGTACAACATAAAATTAAACCTGTTAAAATTATTAGAAGACTAAGCGAAGGGGATACTCTATCACCAAAACTGTTTAATTTAGTATTAGAAAACATCTTTAAAAATATTCACTGAGAGGACGAAGGTATACTTATACTAATGGCAAAAAAAACAGATACGCCGATGATAGGGTCCTCATTGCGGAAAATGCGAAACACTACTGACCTTGATAGAGAGACGACGAGGACTAGTCTTAGAATGAATGTCTTCAAGACCAAGATTATGTGCAGTCAAATTTCATTGAGAAACCAATTATTAAAAAAATGTAACTAGTTACATATATTTAGGCCATCAAATCGCACTGAGAAGAGATAATTAGACCACCGAAATATATGGAAGAAGAAGACCTTCCTGGGCGGCGTTTGAAAAATTGAGCCTCACACTAAAGCGTAAATCTTTGCCAATGTATCTTCGAGCTAGGGTGTTTAATCGGTATGTCTTACTAGTGCTGGCATATAGTGCTCAAACGTGGACTTGGACAAAACAATCTATGAATTAATTTAAAATAACCCAAAAAGCCATGGGACGTAGGGAGTAATAGTTGGATCCGAGAACTGACGAAGCTAAAAGATGTTTCAGAAGCCATGCCACAACTAAAATGGAGGTACGCCGATCTTGCCGCAAGACATAGCAAAGAAAGATGGTCAAATGCAATTCTTAAATGGAGATCACATGATGGAAGAACAAACAACGGCAGGCTCCAGCAAGATGAAAGGATGACTTGAAGTCGGCCGATTTCGTTTGGACCAGAGAGGCACAGAATCCTGAAAGATGGAGAGAAATTGGGAAGACGTATGTTCAGAAATGGATCGATGAAGAAGGCTTATGATGATGGCATAAAATTGGCAGTAAGAATACAAACTTTTAATTTAAGAATAAAATAATATAATAAATGTAAACAACTTTCTCATTTTTTTTGTTACCGCTAATTAGGAAAACTGAAAATAGTGTTTTTCCTTAAAAAAAGTCTTTAATAAAATTCAAAATACGCCAATACTGGCTAAAATAAACATAGAGGTTCTTTAAAAAAATGTAATTATAATAAGCTAGATAAATACAAGGTATCACATTGGAAAAAGTGGTAAATGAATTTTGTTTTGTTTGTATGTCTTTGTACAAAATATTAATTATTTTCTCCATTTAGACAATATCTTTAACTTTTATCTATAACAGATATAGGTGTTTTTGTTCTCATTGATATTAGTTAGATGTTTTACTAATTTTATAAGCCTTGTATTTTCAAAATGTATTGATTTTTGTCAATAATTTGGCAACGCTACAAACAAATGTAAAGCTAGTTTCAGAATTATCGAGGAAATTTCGTGGGCAACCCAAATATATATAAATATATAGATGTATATTTCATTTGAAAAATATATGTTTTTTTACTCCCATACTTTTCCATATCACCCTGTTTAACCAAAAATAATTTTAAAATATAGACATATTCACCTTCTATAACTTCTTTTTTATATGCTATTAGCCTTTGTTACATTATTGGGCCTCCCTGTATATGAGTGACTGTAGGTGTAGGTCTCTGCTTTTTTTTAAATCAACTGAACTTAAAGGAGACATTTTTGCAGTATCGTTGTAAGATGGGCATTTTCTTTCAAACAATTTGATCTTGTTGGTTTGAAGTGAATATTGTAGTAAATTTTGCAACTTTTCTTTGCTTAAATTTCTGCAAAAGAATTGACCTTACTTCTACGTATATAGGATGTATTTATTTTAAATAAATATTTATTACTAATAATTTAAAATCAATGTCAATTTTTTGCCAAGGTCATTTTTTTAATTAATAAAGGAAGATTTTTTAAAATCTGCGAACATTTTAATATTTACATAATGCATGCTTATCCGACTCTCAGGCTCCTAAGTGGACATAATCCTTGACATTAATACGTCTATTCCAGTTTTTTTTGCGTACTTTGTCAAAATATAAAATATACTCATAGAGGCCTTATGCTAATGTGACTATAGTGAATTTAAATTTATAAAGCTAATGACCCATTAAACTATAACCTTGAAATATGCATTTATTTTTTACCTGCTTGTCTTATTGTTAAGAGGGAATACACAGTAAAATTAGATATATTTTCTGAAAAATTTCTGGAAAACATTTTTTTGAAAGAAATATAAATTTCCAAATATTAACTTTTTGGAACACAAATCTTGGAATAACATAATCTACCTTTTGTAAGGCCAGATAAATGGTTAATTAATAATGTCTAACTCCAACTGATACAAAATTGTGAATCTGTTAAAGAATCGATGGAACGATATGAAACAAATTAATGAAAGTGGATTCTACTAACATGTATATCAGAGAAAGTAATACTCTACGCACATAACATGTTTTGCTGCTTAAATAGAAAATCATTCCATTTCAATAGACTCACATATATTTCTAATTCACAGATAGAACATTTTCATTACAAATATAATAATTTCGTTTTGGCTAGAAGGACCCTTAAGTTTATTAACATCAATAGATTAAAGACACGTGGAATTTAAACTACCTTTTTAATCACATAAGCATAACTGGAAATTATGATTTTCACTACCTGAGTGAGGAAGTTCCTATTGCTTCGAATACGAGACTAGCCGCTTATATTTCAGAAATAACAACTAAAAAGAAATATTTATCATTGAAAATGGTTATATTTTCTTTTTTAAGATATTTTCCATGATGAACAATACATTTTTGAATGCGTCTGAACTAATCCAAGAAGTATTTTTGCTTCTGTGAAGATGGTATTCCCAAAGTATGGTTTTAGACCGTATCAACTACCTCTTCTGGTGTAGAAAATCAGTGACTGTCCAGTTTGTTCTTCATTTACGGGAACAAAAAGAAATTATTGGTTGCTAAATCAGAGATGGAAGGCGGATAACTTTTTAATTCCACATTTTGAGTGCTCCAAAAGTCACTTATCTGAGTCGATGTTTTCGCATTGTCAAAGTGGAGAATGATTCGTCGTATCCGGTTTGCTTCCCTCATTTATAACATAGCTTGTTCACAGAAAAATATTCATGCAATTATTATGAACGCTGGTATTACTCATACCCAGTAATGCCTCAATCTCTTGGTATCTTGCATTATCAGTTTACACACAATATTGATGTTCTCTTGCACCGATTTTGGATGACTTTCACGCTACTCGGCTGTGAGGAAACAATGACTACGATTGAATTCATTAAGACAGCAATATGCAGTAGTTCCATGTACTCTTGTTGAGGTAACAACATTGAAAGCTGTGAAGAATAATCACGAAAATATTAATGAATTTACGAGTTAATTCAGCTTTTTACTGAGATCACTGCAAACAACACAAGTAGCGTCCGTATGTCAAAACACTTTGGATACGTATACCATCTAAAATATTAAACTTTACAATAAAGATGTCAGATGGTACCTTTTAACGCCGGTGTAGCCATTTCCCGAAATATAAATGGCTACCCACGTAAATCTACGTCGTAATAATATGGTAACATTTTTATATTTTATCAAATTTCTAAAATAATGACCATTGAATTTAAAATAAGCGATAAAATGGCAATAGTACTGAGTATTGGATTAAGAAAATCACTTAAATATTCGAAACAAATAATAATTGCGGCAGTGATCGGTTTTGGGGGTAATATTCTACTAGTACAGAGGTATAATTAGTATATTTTCCATGAAATTTTCTAAATTGTAGCATACATATATTTTTTAAAAATACAATTTTTTTAGCTTTTCAACGATTTCCTAGGTTCTTGACAAAGTCGGGTACATCGGAATAGCTAAACTTTATATAAAATCATCTCAGTAGTTTAAAACTTTTTGATCCGAAGCTTAAATTCTGAACTATTCCGCTTTTTCATTAAAACAGTTGTTTAGTTATTCCATTTATAATTCGTTCAAGGAAAACAAATTAGACACAACATCTGTGTCATAACTCTTACTTTCTTTGGGTTTATACGTACGGATATTTTTAATAAGCTCACAATATGAGGCTATCAGCGTAAGTGATCATCGTCATAGCCATTTTATTCTATAACACCTCTCCTGAGATATTTAATCCTCTTACCAGAGTGGCTGATTTCATGAAAATTTAATATTTTAGCAATAACTAACGTTCTTCTATTGACGCTATAACTGAAATCACCTCACCTTAATACTGCTTAAGTTCTTCGCTCCATCATATCCTTTCTCTGTTAAAGGTTGCACAGTTTGAATAATTTGCTACAAAACACAATTTATCATATTCCACCACCATCGAGATGATGGCCTACCTGTAGCAGCACACCGAGACGAAAGTCAAAACTTACCCTCCGTGCTACAGGTACATGTTTCGTCTCTTATTAGACTTATCAGGGTATCCACATGCACCTGTTTGTGCAAAGGTCATATTGGAGGTATGCAACACTTTGCCGACCTCCCGCCGCTGGATATATTTGTGCAGCTTTTACGGATTCCTCCATGTGAGATGTAATAGCAGTGATTATATCCACATTATGCTGTCGTAGTGCTAAAATCATATTTAGCAAACGTACAACTATATGCAACTCCGTGTGTAAATGAAGTAAAATGCGAACAGTAAATGCAAACTTCTCTCTATCATATCCTTTCTGTGTTAGACAGACATAAATATACCCCGTCATCAAGTTCTGCGGTTAATATCCTGCCGATACTGTACGAAATGGGGTTTTAAGTAAATGGTTAGTTTCTGTGCGTTTTGCTCTCGGTTCGTTACAACTCCACTGATGAGACCATTAGGTGGTCGAAACTAGTATGGAAAGAGAACAAATACATAGACCGTGAAATTGTTTATTTTTTAACCGACTTCTAAAAGAAGGAGGTTTTCAATTCGTCGACTATGTAATTTTTTTCATGTATGTACACCATTTACTCCGGAACGGTGGCACCGATTTGAATGCAATTTTTTACGTTATGTTCAGGAAGTTACTGCGGTGATCCCATATTTTTTTGGACGAAATTGGTGTAGTAAAATCCAAGATGGTGCCGACAATATGGCGGCCAAAAAAATTAATTTTGTCTGATTTTCTCCAAAATTGGTATGAAGAAATTTTCGGGATCGTACACAACGAAACTGAAATTACTTTTAAAAAATTCAATATGGCGGACAAAAAAACTAATTTTGTCCAATTTTTTTCAAAATTGGTGTGGGCGAGTTTTTGGGATCGTACATAATGAATCCAAAATATTTTTAAAAAGTTCAATATGGCTGATCCAATATGGCTGACAAAAAGATCAATTTTATTCCGATTTTCTTCAAAATTGGTAGAGGGGTGGTTTCGGGATCGCACATAACAAATTTAAGATTATTTTAAAAAAAATTAATATGGCAGATCCACTATGGCGGACGAAATATCGATTTTGTTCAATTTTCTCCAAAATTGGTATGGGGGAGTTTTCGAGGCCGCATATAACGAATCTGAAATTATTTTTAAAAAGTTCAATATGGCTTATCCAATATGGCAGATAAAAAATGAATTTCGTCCTACTTTTTCAAAATTGATATGGGAGAGTTTTTGGGATTGCACATTACGAATCTGAAATTATTTAAAAAATATTAAATATGGCGGATTCAAGATGGTGGATTAAAGAATTTACATCTCTCATGTTAATCACGAATTTAAAATATTTTTTGAAAAACTCAATCTGGCGTATTCAATACGGCGTTCTAAGAATTTTACATTTTTCAATTTCCTCCAAAACTGATATAGGGAATTCTGGAAAGTGTAAGTGATAAAATTAAAAGTATTTTTTCAGGATTCAGTATGGCGAATCCAATATAACGGACTAAAAATTTTATATTTTTTGATTTTGTTCAAAGGTGGGAGAGAATCGTTTTTGAGGATGTAAATAGCGAGTGCAAAATTATTCTAAGAAAATCTAATATGTCAGATGCAGGAGCTCTGAAGGGTTTAGATTTAGGTTAAATTAAGATATTAAAATTATTTTTTTGAAAATCAATATGGCGGATCCAATTTGGTGGGTTGAAAATTTTACCTTATTCGCATTTTTTCAGATTTGGTATTAGGGGGCTTTCAGGGTCATGTATTACGAATATGAAGTTAATTTTTTACAATTATTAGGTTGATAAGATACAATATGAGGGAATGAAAATTATATATTTTCCGATTCTGTCTAAAATTGATATTGCGGGGTTCTTAGGGTGAATACAAACTCAATATGCAGTATAAAATATAGGGTGTTAAAAAATTTACGTCTCACTTGAGTGTCTATATTATCAATCTAAAATTAATTTGACATTTAAGATAGTAAATTTACTATGACAGACTAAATATTTGCTTGACACAATTTCACTGATATTTGGAGGACCCTAAGAATCAAAGAATTTTTAGTGGTTCATTTTAGGGAGATTTGCAACTTTGGATAAAATGAGCAGTTTTTTGCCACCTTAGAGTCAATGCGAGGTAGACTAATCTCAATTAGTACTTAAATCAAATAATTTATGAATATCATAATGGATTCAAAACTAAAAATCGAAAAATAAAATTTTTATAAAAAAAAATTGAACGGACTTCGAAAAGTGCGCTAAAAAGTGAAAAATAACTATAAATTTTTATATGAGGTTGAAATTTTTGAAGTCGGCGCCAAATTAATTTTAAATGAAATAAATAACTACTAATGCATACAAATTATGGTAAGAAAGCAATTGCAAATAAAGTATTTTTAATCTATTTATGCAAATCACATCTTGTTAGGTATTAGTTTGGTGTCAACTTCAAAAATTTCAATTTCATGTAAAAATGTATAGTTATTTTTCATTTTTTAACGCACTTGTAGAAGTCGGTTCATTTTTTTATATAAAAATTTTATAGTAATTTCGTACCGCTTCGGGGTATATTCAGACGGTCGTTTGTACTGTTTAAGATAACAGTCTGGCATCAAGTTCTGCGGGTAATATTCTGCCGATATTTTACGATATGGAGATTTTAAGTAGACTGTTATTTTCTGAGCATTTTGCTCTCGGTTCGTTACAGCTTCACTATTTTAGCTGGTCAAAACTAGTATGGAGAGAAAACTAGAGTGGAGTTCCCAGAGAATATACTGTCTGTCCCCTTTCTTATCGGTCGTAAGGAGAATAAAATAACTTTTCCATGTATATATATATATATACATATATATATATATATATATATATATATATATATATATATATATATATATATATATATATACACCTATTTTTGTCTCTTTTAAAAATCAGAGTGGCGCATTAATTGCAGAATTTGAACCGGTAAGACCAAAACCCACGACTCCCTCTTTCCTCCGCGGATATGAGCTATCGTACGCACTGTGCTCCTTGTTGTTCATTCCAGCCGATGAAAGGGTTTACCATATATATATATATATATATATATATATATATATATATATATATATATATATATATATATATATATATATATATTTATATAGCTGATTACTTGTTAAACTTCATAAAGGTGGATTTGAAGAGTTTGAATGGATCATCTGAAATGTGCTGGGGCGCCATCATGCTGCATAAACCATAATTCTTGTCTAACTTGAAGTGGAATCTCTTCAATAAGGGCAGATAACTCTTCCTCAAAAAATTGACAGTACTGGTCGCCATTTAATCTTAATGGAAGCAAATGTGGGTCAATTAGATAATCGCCTATGACACCAATCCATATATTTAATGAAAACTGATGTTGATAATTGGCTGCAAGGAATGCATACGGATTTTCTTCAGTCCAAATGTGATTATTGTGAAAATTTATTATTGATTCCCTTAGAAAGTTTGCCTTGTCAGTAAACAAAACACGAGATAAAAAGGGAAGATTGGGCGATCATTTAGAGTATCCACTGCCAAAAGCTATACGCGGCAAAAAGTCTCTAGGTAAAAGCGCCTGTACTCTCTGGATATGGTAGAGATACAATTAGTGTTTTTTTTTTAAATTCAGAATACTGTGAAATTGCTTATATTTAATTTATTGGCAATTTTTCTCGAACTTATTTTAGGATATTTTTCTATTAAATTGAGAATAGCTTCCTCTGACGCTAACGTTCTTATCTCCCGAGAACGTCCACAATCAGAACTTTGTTTTAGGAATGTACCATTTCCTCGTAAACGCTGATGAAAACGAGCAAATGTGTTATGATGAGGTAACCTACGTTGTAGATTTAATTCAGCATAAATCCGTTGAACTTCTAATTCATTTCCAGCACGAAAATTAACAAAATGCATATCTCTCGTTTTAACATTTGTAAACTCTGCCATTTTTACTATTTCTTTTTTACATATTTTACATTAAAAGTACATAAAATCATACTTATCTACAGAAATTATAACACATTACAATAAAAAACAATATGACAAAATAAGCGTGAACTTATTTGATAACAATCTACTATATTTTTTCGTCACTTAATAAACCACCCCTACAGAACTTAATTGGAGATGCATCTGAACAAATTTTATTTTTTATGGGAAAACTATTGACATTTAGAGGAAAAATTGGGAGACAAAGAAGTTTTACAACAAGATGGGAAAGCTAACTGAATAGTCAAATCGAGTTAGTGGCTCTCGAAAAAAAAGTTCGAGATGGTAAAATGTTACAGACCCCGAAAAAAGTACCACTCTGTATATTATTCCACATAATAATATTTTTTTATGAGAACTGTAAATAGTGTTATGTGTTCCAAATTTGACTTAATTATTTTTGAAAAGAAATCTAGAAAGAATAATAAAATTTAACACTCTGTATCTTAAAAACTAAGCATTATCGGATATATGTTTATATGAACTTTTATGCTTAAAATTAGCTGAAGAATAACTCTTTAAAATAGCTTTGTTCGCCGTAAGGATTTAGAACCGATTCTGAACTAACACGCATGCGCAGTTGAAATAGCAGCGTTCGCGGATGACAAAATTCAGAATTTTTAGTTACAGTCCCATGTTCGCGGAGAAAATAATTCGGTTCGAAATCGATTCTGAACCAGTCCTACCGGTTCTAAGGATTAAAGAAGAACTGTAAGTTCGGAATTTTATGCAGCGCCAGCTTTCATGCTGCGGCCGCAATGTGCAACTATTTGACAATTGTTTTTATTTTATTTTAGGTTTTTCTCTTCTTTATGTCATTCGTTACATTTGATGTTCCAGTATATATTTTATTGTATTATATTGGTTTTACTTTAATTAGTGTTAATCGACCTAGAATCTTAAATAATAAGTTAAAAAAGTGTTGGTTTGAACCTAAAAAAAATATATTTTTAGTGAATACTCCCATTATGTCAAATCATTTATCATCCAGCGATGAGGACTTAAAATAAATTTTAGAGTTACTCAAAATTCCTAAAAGTGCTAATTATTTTGAGGAATTTTTGCCCCCCATTTTCAGTTAAGCTGAGAAATGGATAAGAACTGGCGTGTATTATGGTTTGCGATAAATGAAGTTGCATCGTATAGGGACGTATCAGACCGGTCTTTAGTTTTATTAAAAATGTTTTTTGAATCAAAAAGAAATGGACTTAAAACTATTGTGTTTTATTTTTTGTTTAGAAAAACCCCCATCTTTTTATTAGGTGTATGTTTAGAATTAGATTTACTTTGAGGCTCCCGAAATATGAACTTAACATAAAATAAAGAGTAAACAATAGATATCTGTTAAAATATATATTTGTTTATCAAAAATTCTATTCAGCAAAAAACAAGACGTTTTATTCCAAAAGGAACTGACAGTTAGATAGATAGAGATATTATATAAAAATAAGAATTATAATTCAATATTTCTTTAAAATAATACAAATAATAAAACCTAATAAAAGACAGTTTTAAGTTATTTAAAACAAAAAAAAAACAACTAGTTTAATCAGCATTTAACACCGTATGCATACCAGAGTGGACGATTCAAAGTTTCAAAATCGTTCGCGGTAAAAACAAATCCTGAACCGGTTAATAACTGAGCACGCGCTGTACGGCAATCCTGAACTAATTGCGTACTAGTTCTGAATCGGTTCGGAAAGTGACCTGCGAACAAAGCTAATGTTTCGCCCCTATCTGAAAACACCTTGTATATATCCTTGGGTTCTTTCTGGTTCTTTACCGTAGCTTAGTCAGTAGTGCTGCGGCCGATGTTTGGCTTTGTTTCGCATTGTCGCGCATTTATTTCTGTTTTGTTTACAGCCGAACTGGTTCTAGGATATATAAGCTGGATATATTGGTTTTATAATATATTGCTGTTGGGGCCAAAATCTATGAATAAAAAACCCTCTTGTTATATACAATACTCGGCTACTAAGCAAGACGAGTATATTTGAGAAAAACCAACCAATATGCAAAGTTGCGTCTTGCTAGTAAGTATAATATTGTCGGTCAATATTTTTTCCCTTAAAAAATTGGGCGTAGTTTCATCGATTCTATACGCGTCGATAAAGAAAAGAACACCGCATGTTTCAGAAAGGTAACGAAATAAAAGGCTTCTGTGGTTCGTAAAAAGTGAAAAATAGATTATATTTTTTGGCTATTTGTTCATATCCTCTTAAAGATGAATAACTATGATTTTAAAAAGAAAAATAACATATAAAATTTGTTTATTTTTCATTACATTAGTTTTGTTTATTTTAATTATAGTCATCGATTATGCACTAGACAGACGAATAAAATAAGTTTGTTATTATATAGTTATTTTTGACCTTGTGTATGATTTTTTTTTCGTTTTTTATATTGAAAATTTGCAGGCATTTCACAACATTCAATAAAAAAAAGAGCCAGAAAGCAAGTAAAAAAATAAGATTTAAAAATGTGAAGGCTGTTACTAGCCAAAATTAAATATTACTATATAAGCAGGTAGAAAAGATATATGTATTTTATTACCGGGATCAAATTCCAGTATATAATCAAGCATGTTTTTCAATTATGTTTTAATGGATATTTTGCTACAGAATCAATATTTATTTAATTATTTCACTTCTCACTATTATATAAAGAGGGCACCAATCAAAGTGGGTAACTTGTAGAAAACATCTTCAAATGTAATCTTACCATAAACAATACAGGAAATACCCCCTACATTTGTAATAAGGGTAAGGGAAGAAGTATTAGATATTACATTAAGTACACCAGGCTTAACAGAACTTATAGGAAATTGGAGGGTATTGAATGAACCTTCTCTTTCAGATACAGAATAATCACATTCAGTTTAAAAATCGATCTTTCTGAGGCATTCCTTAGAAAGAATCCTAGGAAAACTGACTGGGAAATATAGAGCACCAATCTGAAAATAAATTTAGCACATATTCAGACCAGAGGACGTGCTGAGAGCATCATCTGGAGCTGGAAAATGGCTTGAAAGAAGTAAGTGAGGCATAACTCGGGGCCTACGAATCGAGCTGCCCCTTACAAACAAGCAAAAGTTGTAGGGATGCACCTTTGTGGAATAATCAGCTGTCAGAGCTAAGATTTGAAATGCTCAAACTCTTTAAGAGGGCTAAACGTGACAGAGAATTCTGGCAGAGCTGCACTGAGAAACTTACAACCTACAATAAATTAGAAAAGCTAAATGAAACAGCTACAAGACATTCTATCTACACCTGCTCCAGCTAGACTACACAAAGTCATGGCGAAGGGTAGGGTCGACACAGCACTGGCACTCAGAAAGCAGACGGCAGCTTCACGGAGAGCGAGGAGGAAAGCGCATTACATTTACTCAACACTCATTTTCTGAGGAGCGAGCCTAGCACTGCGTCTGATGCAACAGAACATCACGAAAGGCCTACCAGAGAATCTATAGTAATGGCCAGACACATATACAGTAGCTATCGTCTAAAATGGGCAATGAACACCTTCCGACCATTTAAAATCCCAAGAGTTGATGGAATTATCCCGACACTGCTCCAATGAGAGCAGGAAGAGATTTTTATTATACATAGTATGCATCAGCAAAAGTAGCCTAGAATTATGCTACATACCAGAAGTTTAGAGAAGGGCCAGAATCATCTTCGTTCCGAAAGCGAGAGAAAAGAACATTCTACACCCTAAATCCCTGCAACCCATCAGTCTCACATCTTTTATATTAAAAACTACAGAGAGAGCAGTAGATGAATATATTAGAACAGAAATTCTTGACCAGCCACCACTGCACCCTCATCAACATTCGTATCAAGCGAGTAGGTCTACGGAAACTGCACTGATAAAATTAACAGAAGAGATTCAAGATAGACTGAAGAGCAAGGAAATCGTAATAGGTCCATATTTGGAATCGACTAACCCTCATTTTCTAACTAATATTTCTATTCTAGATTGACCATTGGAGGAAGAAGATGGTGATTGGCAGTCACACTGTCAATAAATTTCCGTGGTTAGTTTGCACCCAGTAAGCACCGAAGATATAAAATGAGTTTTTGGCGACACGAATAAAAATTTTTACAAGGAATCAAACTAACGAACGGGTGAATTTCTGAATTGATACATTATCAGATGTTCCCATTCGTGAAACACTACGGCCTATTATATACAGTTGGTCCAGCGAGAGAATACCCACATGTCATCAATAATATTCGTTTGAACTAAATCGAAATTAATTAGGCAATACAACGTTTGTATGAGCTCTTTTGAATGAATGAATATTTATAAAATATACTTTCAAGGTTGAAAAACAACGGCAATAATTAAAAAAAAATTAAAAAAAGTGCGAATAAAATAATAATCCTTAAAAAAAGCATAAAAGAAAAAATGTATTTATTCATTTATTATGTAAGTACGTTACAGGCAAATGCTCAAAGAGTACAGTGAAATCTGTAAATTCTAAAGAAAATCAAATTGTAATAAACAATTTTATGTGATAAAAATTTTAAAACCTTACACTAATCAAGCCTTGAAAAAGATTCAGAAAAAAAACAATAACATATCAGACCAAGAGTAAACAATAAAAAACAGACTTTTCACAGTTCATCTAAGGAAACTACTCTTGGATAAGAACTTTCCATATAATTTAGAAGAAAATAAGTTCCTGCAAAAGTAACGCGTGTGGTTTCAATTAATGCTCTTCTCTTGTCAGCCATTTTATATTTGAATCTCAGCTCCTTAAGCAAAATACTTAATACAGTTATATAAGAGAAACTTAGCTCTCAACCAACTGAAACAACCTTATACTATAAGGACAAACCTACTCTGTTCTAACACAGTTAGAGACAAATCACTATCTCAGATTGCAAGAATACCAGGAAAGAGTGGAAGCCTTTCCCATGGTGGTGCAGCGTCATCTGTAGACCGATTTCGAACTTGTTGGTTCTCTTCAGTACAGAATAGGCCAGCGCATTTCAGCATTCGAAAAGTAAATCCTTTAAGCAACTTATATTAGACAAAAGATGATATCTAATACAAGCGGCGCCATCTCGCAATCACGCAATCTGAATATATAATCTCATAGAGATCTGTATATATTCTTGCAATCTAAGATAGTGCTTTATCTCTAACTGTGTTAGAACAGAGTACATTTGTCCTTATAGTATAAGGTTTTTTCAGTTGGTTGAGAATTAAGTTTCTCTTAGATAATTGTATTTTATACACCCAACTGCAAGTATATTATCCATTTTTGGTTTAAAAATACTTAATGATGATTTATCCAGAGACAAAATCTCTTTTTTGGTGAGTTCAGTATTTAAGCTTTTTAGAGTAACATGCTTTTCTAAAAATAATAAATAATGAAGACATTAAGATTATTAAATATAGAAATTATACTCTTACTTCCTTAGTATATACTGTAGAGTATATTTCGAATTTCCATTTTGAATCTTTGGGAAACATTTTTTCCAGGAAAGGAAATAATTGGATTGTTTTCTTTGCTTTGTCATATGACAAATAGGGTTTTCTCTGAAATTTTAATGGCAGCATTTACTCTCTGAAAGTAATTACCTCTAATTGAACATGTTTATTTCCAAAAATAAAATTATTTTTTTACGTCTCGAACAGATGAAACTGATTCCACAGGATCAACATTTCTCTTTTCCAACTCGAAATACTCACACAAATTAAGCAAAAGCTGTTGTGCTTGCCTATGAAGAGTAATCTAATCTAACTACTTTGTTCTAATTCTTAATACTTGATTATTACATCTGAGTAGTGCGAAAAATATTTTAAACTTATATACGTGTATCGGACTTTTATAGACACCTACGACAGATTTAAAGGTTAGAAATATTTGTACGTTTAGTTTTAGGTTTTTAATAAAAGTAATATATACTTACTTGTAATATACAATACACTAATTAATAGCTTTTATATAAAAAATCTTCTGACGATTATCAAAAAAATAGTGTTTTGATTGAAGTCAAAAGAAAGTCTGTATTCATAAAATGAAATGAGTCGTTTGTCTCGGTTGTCTCTCTCTATTTGGCTCTACACATATTGTTAAATTTTCTGCGACGTATGGCTTGGATTAGAGGAATAATATTTTGTTTTCCAACCTTTTATTATTTCTCTACAAATTAAGATGAACAGGTTTCAAAACTGTCTTTGATATGTTCGAAGATGGGTGACGCTTGTATTGTATTCTCTTAATGAACCAGCTGTATATAAATTTAAGAGAACTAAATGAAGTAATAACTACTAAAAATATTTCTTATAACTTATAACAAAGCTGGAAATTTTCCGATTTTCAAAATGTTAAGAGTGGGAAGTTTTCAAATTTAGAGATTGCATTTCAATTTTAAAAAGTTTTGAACGTTAAGATTTCTATTTTTAGTACGGTTAGATATCATTAAAATTGATATTTATAAATATTGCCAAAATCTAGGTTAAAATGAATGAAAGAGTAAATAATCTTGAACAGCGTAAAGAAAACAAACCCAATTATTAGGAGATAATTTAGAAAGACGTTTTATTTTAAAACAATAAATTTTATGTTGTGTAATCAACATTTCCGATTAGAAATAAATCATAATTGTTTGTGTTTGGTTTAGTGCGTCATTTATTCAAATAACACACATAGTACACCTACAAAATGTTTGTTGATTGAATAATAAATTGTAGATGGATGATATTAGTAGCATAAATCTGTCGTTCAGAATCGTCGAACAAAATATTTGTCGTGCACGGCTAGCCGCTTGTGATTATGTAGAAATATTGTTTTTGGAGATTTTCCAACGACAATTGTCAGCCATTTCAATGCTACCATTTAGAGTAATGAAACCATGAGTCAACACGCACAATTTATTGTCGAATTTATTGAAACATATCGAAACCTAATTTTATTTCAAAGTATTTCGACAACACGTTTTCATGAAGCTTTAGTTGTTTAAAATGTTATTTTAAAGTTTTTTTTTCGTTTCTCTCTGGCAGCAGATGCGATTGTTTGTCAATTTCTGAGTTGCTAATTTTTAGTTGAGACCATTCAGAAATGAAAGTAACAAGCAAGCTTGCAAGTGAAAATTGTTAATGTAAATTCCTAGGGTTAAGTATTTTTTTTTTTTGATATGAATCAACCATATGGAATAAAAACATTTTATGAGAGCCAGTTATTCTTTCTAATATTGTATATATTGCGGCATAGGTTTCCGGAATTATTTGTCATTAAATTAGGCAGAAATGTCTAACAAAAATTTTAAGTCCTGGTAACTCCAATGGCTACAAATCTCAACAGTTACTCTCACATGAGGAAAAATAGCTTCCTTTAAGTGCGTATTTTTATTTATTATTAATGAAGTCGCAGTTTTTAATAGAGCTAAATATGCATTTTCGCCCATTCTTGAGTAATTGAGTCTAAGAACGCCGGAAGTGAGTTTAAGGGGATACATTTGCACTTGCACTTGTTCCCGGAAAAATTTTAAAAATTAGCCAATTTTCTGGATTAAAAAAAAGGTCAAGTTTGAACTCGCTGTCCCCCGGTTATGTGATTTGAAAGCTTAGGTTTTTGCACCCTCTTCTTTTTTTTTGTCGGTTCCCATGATTGAACCAATTTCCTGGTTCAAGTTTTAACTCATCAAACGAATGTATTAACACAGGAAAACATTTTTCTTTTGAACAGCCCTTCTTCGCTCAGATTGAAAGCCTTTTTTTCTTTCTTTCCTTAAAACCGCAGCAGCTGATGCCTCTGTCTACAACTGTGACCGACTCATTGCGAGGATTGATTATTGTGGGCTGTTGAGTAGTCTGTACTCAAAACTACCAAATGTATATAGTGGTCATATATTAGATCCGTTGTGCTGACTAAAGGTGAGTTGTGACAGGCTGTCACAACCTCCTGGATTCTTTTTTAAATTGTATGAATTCAATTTTATTATTATTTCCTATTTTGCGCGCTCAATAATTGTGAATTATTGTTCCATAATGCCAAATAAATATGTGAGAAGGATTGAGAGGGACATGTTAATAAATAAATGTATAAACTGGCTTATGAAGCATCATCTTATAATCTAAATTATATGTCTTTACCTCGGTATATTTAAAAAAGGAAGATTAAAAAACTATCGTAGTTGATCAGCCTCTATCTTTCGGCTATACTAGCCCAACAATACTTGCGACTGAAGAAGAGAATATCTTCTGTTAATACATTTTTACTTGTGCCGCCACCAATTATGGGTTTGACACAAGGTAAGACAACTGGCTTATAAATTGGCAAATCACCATAACAAGAATTTTCCGGCACCTTGGGTTGAACCTGAAATGACAGGGGAAGTATGGTTCCAACTGTATGAAGCACCACCTTAACTTGTCGCTATGATTGCTTCAGCCTACAAGTATAGCTCACCCCACAAGCTTCAATATAACCAATGTTAGCATTTTCTTTGACAATTATAAAATTGTCTTAAGCCAGTATTCCCTTGATGCCAAAGATATTTGAAACTTTGACCTGACTGGCATAATAACAGTTCAAAGACTGAACAGAGTGATCGCACGATGGGGAGAAAAGCAGATCAGGACCATGACATCGACAGAGAGGGGTACTTTAGTGACGGTGGAAACGCAATAGGAAATTATATACCGCCTATGTTTATATTTCTGCGTAAAAGATTTCACGAACATTTCATTCAAGATGGCCCTATTGGATCATTAGGAACTGCCGGTGGGTCTGAACGGATTCAAGAAGATAATTTCCACTTTTTTTTGCGAATATTTCAAGATTCATGTAAGGTCATCAAAAGATCACAGAATCTTATTATTCTTGGGTAGCCATTCATCGTACATAGCTTTAAAAAGCATTAAGTTTTTCAAAGAAAATAGAATCATTTTATCCACATTCCCTCCGTACTGCACGTACAAGTTTCAGCCAATGGACAGAACAGTTTTCGATCCCCTCAAGAAATTTATTAATACCGCCAGTGATAATTGGATGCCGTCAAATACTGGAAAAAACATGTCCATCTATGACCTCCCATCTATAACAAAAGCTGCATTTGATGTGGCTATAATGGCAAAAATTTTCAGAGCTGATTTTGCAGGAACAGGAACTTGGCCGGTCAATACAGATATTTTTGAAGAATACGATTTTCTTCCTAGACGAGTTTTAATGATTGTGTTTTAAATAGCGTAACAGAACCACCTGTTGATGTTGCTGAAACCAAAGAAATTTTAGATGTAAGAACTTTTACTCCAAATATAACAACTGATATGCTTGAGAATGACGACACCAATCATAGAAAATTTAGAAGCCATTAATTCAAAATCATCTGATCACAGAACTGATATTGAGGATCATAACTCGATATCTCCAACCTGTTCATCTATTATGAAAGACATAGATAATGAATGCGCAATTGATAAAGCATCTCAGTATAGAACGGAACCTGTAGCTCCTACGTCCAAAACCCGTAGTCCACTTGCTATAACCTCTGTTGTGTTCTCACCAGAAGCATTCACACCTTTGCCCCTCTGTTGTGTTCTCACCAGAAGCATTCACACATTTGCCCAAAGCTCTACTTAAGAAGAGGAAGCAAAACATAGACGTAAAATTAAATTTTCTGTGCTAACAGACAATTCCGTGAAAGACGAAATTGCTGCTATAGAAGCTAATAGAAATATAAGGAAAGTAAAAAGGCGTGTTTCCGATTAGGATAAGAAAACACCTACAAAAGGAAAAGGGAAATAAATAACAAAGGTCAAACAAGTAAATGATAATAATGATCATGATGATAATGACGAAAAAAAATACGGTTTTTGTTTATGTTGCTTTGAACCATTTTCCAAAAGCAAATCTAAAGAGTCTTGGGTCCAGTATATCGAATTCAAGAGATGGTCACATGAAGCTTACACTGGAGGAGGACTCCAATATCTCTGTCATAACTGGCAGACTAGATTTTAAGCAAGACCTAATTTTAGACTTGATTTCGATCTCAAATGGATGCTTAGTACTTAATATAACATTAATAGTAACTTATTATATCGTAATTATATACGTGTACCAAAGCTCGTGTCTAATTATTAGTTTTGTGTGTTGTGATTACATTCCCAAGGCTAATTAACGCAGTTAAACTTCTGAAATATATATATATATATATATATATATATATATATATATATATATATATATATATATATATATATATATATATATATATACTTTGTATAATAACAGATTAAGTGACTAAATACGAACGCTTCACATAATAATTATGTGCTAATATCTTGTGAAATCAAGGGTTGATAATACATAAGTTTTAGATTTCTATATACAAAAAGTATTTTTGACGTAATATGCTCAGTATATATGGCTTATTAGGATTGAGCAAAATTATGTAATCTGTGGATACGTTATAAAATTGAAAGAGGTCAAAATTTATCAGATTTGCAGCTTGTTCAGCATTTTCTTGAAGAAATGAAAAGTATAATTGTGTGTCGTCGGCAGAAAAATCAAAATTGCAGGTTCTAATATACTCTGAGAAAATACTGGTGTAGACAATATAAAGCAGAACGCTATCCTGTGGCATACCGTTTATGATCAAGTATATCCAATGCTTTGCTAAAATTAAGGGCACCACTGCAGTTATGCTGTTTTCATCCATAGCTCTAAAGATATCATCTGATATATGTGTTAGTGCTATTTCACAGCTGTCTAAATCCTGACTGGTCTTAGGTAAAAGGTTAAAATCGTTTAAAAATGATGTCTTTTATTTTCCATAATTCTGTTACTTTTCCTGTCTAATTTCCTATCTAAAATAGTAATTTTTACGCTTACCTCCTTGATCATTTATGTGTTTTGTTTTTTTTTTGGTTTGAGAACATGTTTGCAAATGAAAAAAAACGTTGGCAGTATATCTTGTTTATTAGAATTAGGTTCACAATTATGGTATTATAATCCATAGTAATTGTTCGATAGTCCTTGTTGTTATTTTGTTGAGTTCCTAAGGCTTCTCTCCTTTGTACCTAAAATATAGAAAGGTATTAGTCTTGTACAGAGTTGCTCGGTATGGCATATTTAGTCAGAAATTATTAATTTAAATTGTCTTTTACGGTTATTGTTACCTTCATCGAGAGATCTCGAGTGAGCAGATAATCATTTGGCTGCAGTATCGACAGATTTCTGAGTGGAAGCTCTCTGAATGCTGTTGGATCTTCTGTCTCCTAGGCAGTTTAATTTTCCCATTGTATCAGTTATCGTGCGACTACAAGAGATTCTATTAAGCTAAAAATGGAAAAACTACCTTAGTGTCAAATATAAATAAAGTTTAAGGTTAGAATCTACTCGACTTTTCTTGTTCAGTTTCACAAGCCTGTTTATTGCTATAAATTTTTGAACATACCACAATTTTCCTGGTTACTTGCTAATAAAATTTCTTATAATAATTTTAAAATTTCATATTTTTATTTTTCATTGCTTTGAGGACTTGTCAGTTGTCAGTCGATATACAGATCCCTGTATCTTTTCCCGTCGTTTCCGTGGACGTTGTTTTGGGGACATGAAAAAAATCTGAGAGTGATAAGAACACTTTCCTTGCAGAGTTGCACCGGAAAGGTCACTTGGCAATTTTGCTAGTTTTGAATTGAAAGTTTCGGGTCCCTGACCAAATTTATAGTAACTGTGTGGTTAGAAGCTGAGTGCTGATTTGGTTTGGTCAGTTCGGGAGACAAACCCGACATCAAATTTTGCTATTTTTTCTGTTCCACCACAAAAAGGCCACATAACATCACTGGTAAGTCTTTGTTTTAATTTTTGTTTTAATTCTCAAGTGTTAATAATTGTGGGTATGTTTAAGAAGAAAAGGAATGAGTAACCTACATCACTCGTAACATAAAAGGTTGATTTCTTTCTAAGTCCATCTTTTGTTTTAGGCCTTTTTTCCCCCTTTTTCTTTTTCTTTTCGTTGCCCTCTGGCTGACTTCTCTATGACACCTGCCTTGGCTGCTGTACATACCAGACCATCGGGGCCTCCTTGCGGATGTCTCTACGGCATCTGTCTTGCATGCTACATACCACCACACCGAGTGATCCAGAGCCTCAACATCAGCACATCAAGAAGCCGTCGTTAATCAGGTTTTATGTGTCTGTGTCATTTTCAGGGTATCAGAGACTTTAATGCCTTCGGCATCACCTGGAAAATTTAAAGCCGTTGTATGTTTCTTTTCATTTTGGATATAAAATTAATGAATAATCAGTGTACTTACCTTGGTAAGATCTATTGTGTTTCCTCATATGGTACAATTAATCAAATCTTGCAACCGTATGCAGTTGATATCTTTCACATATGTAAAAGGGCACATGTGTTAACTCAGGTAAACAGGCCTATTTACGCGGGTAGAGTGCACTTAATACTATCATTATTATATATATATATATATATATATATATATATATATATATATATATATATATAGTTGCCATTTATATTAAATCGCTTTTGTATAGTTAGTAGTATAGCCAAAACACTGATTAAATTAAAATTTTTCATTCTATTAGACAAATTAGTTAGTTTTGAATTGTCAAAAACCAGCTGACTGTCCCAGGTTTATTCCTTCAAACAGAGAAGCGCTGGGCCACTCTCGGTAGTTACATTTACATCGTGACACATAAAATATAGATACTTGTTTTTTTAAATTTTTTTGGGTGTTTTTCTTGTAATTGAATTAGATTTCCTGTTTTTTTGTTAGATCGGTCTCTGCTTTAACCTTTAGGGCACCAAAACAGGTGGCGCACTTTACTTCGACCACTCTCCGTTCCCTTGGAAGCTAGCCGGATGAGCCCTAAAAGGTAGAGACTACTCAAGAGCCACCTGACAAGTGTAGATAAACATTTCTTTCATTCTTACAACTATTTTTTTCTAAATTTTTTTTTTCTTACAATTCTTTTAAATACTTTTAAAAGTGTTGGCAAAATACTGACACAAAGAAAATTATTTACTTTAGGTAAAGGTACGTATGTGCCTCTTTCCATGCTGTCGAAAAATAAGCGGCTAATATACATTCATTAAATATTTAATAAAAGGATTTATAAAAGGACAATCATAATGATATTTAAATAATCTGTATCCTTGGCCTTTATATCTGTTAAAATTTGCAGAATTTCATTCTTTAATTACTTAAATTAAAAATAAAGAGATTGTTGTTAATATTGTTGATAATATTATTATTATAAAATTCTAAAGTTTCTGGATTTTATTATTATTATTTTCACAGAATTTATAATGATATTGTTTACGCTGTTCGGTTTGTTTAAATTAGAAAGTAATTTTTTGTATTCATTTTTGAATAGCTATAGTTTTCTTATTTCTTGCCACTTTTCTTTGTTAGAAGAATTTTGAAATTTTGTTCAAAAATATATTTTTGTTTCTGTACGTATAGCATCAGTAGTATAGTCTCCTAATTCTTCATTTGATTCATAATGTGCCGAGAGCTTTTTTTGTTCTTTTAAATTTTTTAAGTGTTATATTCCTTAATGTTTACATCTCTATTTTTTCTAAATTGTCTAACTGGGGCACGGAAATTAAAAACTTTTCCAGATGATTTAAATAAAATATTCCACTCATAAATATTGCGAATACCTAAGATGTATCCCCAGTGAGCCTGTTGCAGGTCAAGTCCAAATTGCTTCAGATCAATATTTTTATATCTCTATATGTAGCGTTAGAATGGATGTTTTTAATTTTTACTTTTAGTTAAATTAAAAAATGGTCCGCAATCCCCACATAAATCACTTGTAGTTAGTTATATTATTTATATTTGTGAATAATAAATCTAAGAGACATGTTTTATAGAACGATATATCAGTAGATTGCAGACTCCAATCGCTTAGTGTTATTTGAGTTCGTATCAATCATATCAATATTAAAATCACCAATGCATACTTCGTTTCTATATGCAGAGTGAAGGTTAGACCAGGTATCTTCAAGGTAGTTTAAAAATTGGGAAATATTTGAATTAGGCGGTTTATATACGTTACTGATTATTATTATATTATTAAATAATTTAATTTTCACCCATAATTACTCAACAAAATCTGTAAATATTGGAACCGAAACTGAGTTATTAATACCATCTTTGAGATATATACCAAGTCTCCCTATACGACTATATAAGCAATTTTGACAAAAAAATTATATCCCTTAATGCTCACACCAGCTTGATCCGAACTAGACCTAAACTAGTTCTCCGTCATCCCAACAACATCTCAATTCTTGCATCCAGGGTGGCTTTGAATAGATGAATAGAACGAAAATTTGCTAACAAAACTCTAGTATTAATATATTATACGTTTAAACTCAGGTATATGTATATATATATATATATATGAATGGTTTGGTTACTCGGCGAGTAACGAGATGAACCGCACTTGAAAATGCCAAATGAGATTTTGGCGAAACGTCGTGAAAACGATTTTTTGAACGAACGGATTGAAACCCGGTATAACCAAACCTTTCATTCTACCATCCGTGAAACCTACGATATAACAGCCTGGCGAAAATTAAAAATAAATTTAAAGAAATTAAACAGTTTATCGTCTCCCATCATGTGTTTATAATTTTATGGGGCTAAATTTGCTTCACCCTCGACATGATGTACAGCACTCCCATTATTGACTTAAATATTTCCGTGCAACCATTTCGAATAAGTAATAACCTTAATTAAAAATATTTTGTAAGAAACTATTTCAAGGAAATATTTCATTACAAATTTTAGGTAAGAAACATCTTACGCTAAAGCAGGTATGCCTATGACAAGAATAAGATTTTATTGTTAAGGATAGTTTAGTGTGATGTTTCTTCAAATTCTGGTCCATTTATCGCCAATAAGTTTGATCTCTCAAAGCAATGCGACCTCGGCAACAATTAAAAATTTTACCTTGACCGATAACTAACATTACGAATATGTATAATAAATATATAGAACAGTGTATATAGATCAAGCTTTTGCTGTCGGTTAACATCTTGATTGCAAGTAATTCGTAGGCATCTGAAAACATTTAGTCAGCAAATTTTTTTCTTGAAAATTAGATCACTAGGTCACGGGCAATATAATATGAATACTGTTCAATGTCAACGGCGTTGGTGTGTCAGTGTTGATCCTTTTAAATTCTAATTAAATTTTATTACTGTGATAAAAGTGTGATAACAGTATCTTCATGGAAATTGGTCTTGTCGCTCATAAGGTTAGTATTCAAGAGTTATTTTCGATTTAAATTTTTTTCTGAATGCGCTGGTATAGGGAAAAATGGAATTTTTAAATCAAATACTTCTATGCTTTAATGAAACTGCCAAAGTGCGTGTTCGACACGCATTATGTTAAGATCTCGTAGCAGTTACCAGCGTTGTAAGTTTTTTTTTTGAGTTATATGCTCTTCACTATTAACTTGAAGAAGCAACTAAAATATTTAAATATTATTCATCATTTTATACATTCAATTGACCTCCAAATATGACAAAATCACAAGTGCTAGCAAATTAAGGGGTGCGGTTTTGATATTAAGGTAGATTTGTCCACTGTTCAGTTTTTTCAGTTATACTTGAAAACTATGCATTTTTCGTAGGTGCATATGTACAAAAAGTCGTAGGTAATGAACTTTCCTTTTGAGATAATATCTTACAAAGTTCAATAGTTATTTTTCAAAAAAATACAACCCAAAAAGCACATAAAAAAAGCAAAAAATGTATGAATGAATGAATGAAAAAGGGGTGGTGATACTAGATCCCACCATATCTGCACGTTATTTGAGGTCGATCGCCTTTGCGGATCCAAAGAGCCTCGTTAGTCGAATTTGCCTAACTGCTTCCGGTAACAAAACTGTATATCCGAAATATCTCTGTCTTAGTCCGTTGAGTGCTGGGCATCCTCTGAGAACATCGTCAACAGTTTCATCCTTCTCCAAACACCATCTGCATGTCGGGTCGCCTTCGACACCGATTCTATGAAGATGGCCCCTGAGGTGACAATGTTCTGTCAACAATCCCACCACAATTCGCAACTCTTTCCTTCCCAAGGAGAGAAGCTCCTTAGTACGCCATGCGCTAGACTCAGGTATATGGTCCTTAGTACACCTCATTCCAAGAGCTTCCCTCCTTGATTGAATAAATTTGCTTTCCAAAAACGATTTTAATTCCCTTTTGCCAATAGCAATTGGGACAGCTAATATTGGTTCGGGTCCATACGGTCCGGTTGCCGAACCCAACTTTGCCAGACGGTCTGCTTCCTCATTCCCGCATATGCCCGAGTAACCCGGGACCCATACGAGTCTGACTGTGCAGCCCAGGGGTGGATCCAGCCTCTTTCTTTGGGGGGGGGGCGGTGATATCACAAAGTACAGTATGGCAAGCGAAAGTTGTCGACGGGGGAGGGAGAGGGGAGACACCAGCAACATTCCCATTTCTATTGTAAAAGGCAGGGTCGGGTCTATTTTTCTGAATTTGAAGCTCTTGCCGATAGGGGGGGGGGGAGGATGCGAGCAGCATACACATTCCTAGTATGAGGCGGAATCGGGTCTATTTTCCTGAACTCAAAGCTCTTGTGGGGGGGGGGCTATCGCAAGAAAAATAAATTGTTAACGGGGGGAGTGCCGGTAGCATACATATTCCTAATATAAAATGCAGAATCGGTTCTATTTTCCTGTACTCAAAGCTCTTGGGAAGGGGAGGGGCGATCGCAAACATACACATTCCTATATTCTATTCAAGAACTAGAGAGAGTAATAAAATTGTTAGCGAAACCTCCAAGGTACCTGCTCCAGTGCCGCAGGTAACTGAGGATTGCCGTAAATCTAATTATATTTAATTATATATAAATATTATAATTTTTTATAAATTTACTGCACAATAAAATTTCTGATAGTTCAATTTGATTTCTGTCAGTGAGCAAAGTACACCTTACAGTGTATACTTAGTGATTTATCTTGTTTGTGCTTGTTTTTATATATTATTTGAGATTAGTGAGATACCCAAAAGATCTGGCTTTCACACCTATATTTATTCCAAAATCGTTAAACCTGGGCATTTTTCCTCAAAGAACTTATTGCGATGAATGTTTATGATGCCTTAAGATATCAATATCTAGATAATAATGTTAAAAGCTCTGTTGAGATGTGTTCCAACATGACAGAAGTTGGAAAATCTACTATGTACCGAATACTGAAGGAGAAGAAACCGACTGGAATTGTTAGTACTCCCAAGCCACATTCGATCACAGGTAGAGGAAAAACCTCGTTGGAAGAAGAGATTCTAACTAAAATCAATGAAGATCGGGATTTACCTGAAATTAAAAGAACTGAGCTCTGAAAATTGCTCAAAGAACGTAATTTTTACTGGGGAAAGCCAGATTGGAAATCTATTCTTATAAGTCATCCAGAAAATGTCCGTTGGAGAAGGAAATATCTCTTTCAAGTAAAAAATAGAGTTGCTAGAAATAACTGAACTTTTGAAGGATTTTTTTGAATGAAGTTACTGCAGAAAATTTGAAAAAATCCATGTAATAAAAGAATAAGTGAAAATGTGGAAACTCGATCTCATGATCGGTGAGATAGAGGAACCAGTTATAATTAATTTGAGCGAAGATAGCTTCACTAACTTTGATTACGAATTAGATACGTAATGTTTACCAGCGTAAACACAATTTATTATTTAAATTTTCGGTAACATATAAAAACTAATTACATTTGAAGCCCTTTTTAGTTTTTAATTGTAATTCTACAGATGGTTTAAGAAATAAATAAACTGAAACGTCAAATGTCCTAAAAATATTTTTTATTAATAGTAAAATGACCGATAGCCCCCAAAAAAATTTAATATTATATGGACGAATTTATTTTTTTATATATGTTCAACTTCTTGTATTTTTGACAATAGGTATTTTGTAAGTATTTAAATTATAACTTAGAATTTTTTGAGAGAAAAATGCTACGTTTAAGTCGGAATGTGCCTAAAACGGTTTCTATGCCAAAATTAAAAATAATAAAAATACGTGTCGAAATCCATCAGTGAAGTTAAGTATAGGCATGGAAAAGAAACGTGACGTTATGTATGTTAAAATGAGGTCTATATGATGAAAAGTAACCGAGATATGGCGTCTCAAACCTCAAGTTTAGCAAATTTTTGATTGTTTTTTTCCAAATTTCGTTCTACAACTTTTTTTTTAAGTGAATTTAGGTATAAACATTGCCCTCCTAAAATCAAAGCTGACACCATGTCCATTAAAATGGTAACCAGTTGAAGTCTATACGATAAATAGTAGCCGAGAAATGGCTTCTCAACTTTTAACGATTTTTATAACTTTTTGCCGGAACATTAAGTGTGAATTTTTTTTTATTCAACGAATATTTAGTAATAACGGACGTCCATTAGTCATTGGATTCCACTGCTCAAATTTCCAGATATCCATCTGGGATAACTTTGGAACTGCTTTTTATTCCGCACCTCGTTAAACTCATAAGCAAATATCAATACACAAGTGTAACTACATTTTAGGTAAAGGTGGTTATTGAAACGGGTGGTTCCTTTTTACGTTTGTATTGAAATGTAATTAATTTTTGCCGGTTTTCGGGATCTGTATTTTTAAAGTTAGGCTTGTTTTGTGTCTTTTTCTTTTGAAGTTACAAGTAAGTAAAAAAAATGAGCAAAGAGGGAGAAATGAATCAGTGTAATAATATCGTTGATTTGACGGCAAATAATATTTTTAGCTCATTAAACACAGAAACTAAATCTTATATTGTGGAAAGTGTATGGAAACCATGGCCTAATTTAACACCGTAATAAAAAACGGGATCCAACGTATTAGGGAAGTGACAGGTTTAAAAAATTCTTTGAATGATTCAAAATTTTGCTTTTTACCTAAAGCATTTAATTTAATTTTTTAACAAACCGATGCAGACTAAGTTAATAGATATTAACTATTCAAAACAGTGGGTAACTAGTTTAATGCAAACTCTTTAAAATTATCGCAAAAATTACCAATATTTTGGCAATATTTACCAATCAACACTGTCAAACTTCGAATCACTTCGAAAAAAAAAACATAAACCCATTTCAACATATTGGACTTGAGAAAAACCTATAAACAAATTTTTATCGAAAGATTAGATTGAATTGTTCTTAAAATAGAAGTAAGATTTGGTGATTGACAAAATTGAAATTTTTCATTCTTTCGACGTCTAAAAAACTTCCACTGTATCTTTCCCTAAAATTTGTTAGGCTATTTCTTGCAAAAATATCAATTTTTGATCAAATTCAGTTCAAAAATGCAAAAACTGTAATTTATAATGCCCCTAGAATGTTTGAGAACTGTAGAACTCCAACAATTATTTAAAGATAAAAAAAGTCAGCTGGCTGTACCGTAGTGAATTATACGTCAGCTGGTCACACGAACATGCAAAAAAAAATTGTTCAATGATTTCCTCTCAGTTAAAAATTTGTGAAATGATGGCTTACATGCTACTTTCAATAAATAAAAACGTTAGCTGGCTCTATGTTGGTGGAAAAATCGTCAGCTGATGCAGTGAAAGGTGCAGCGTGGGAGCCAGGTGTGAGCGCTGATCGCCTACTTAAATACGTCAGCTGACCGTTTTTCCTCATCCTACTGCCAACTAAATTTTTTAATTAATAAAAATAAAGCAGCACAGTGACCGTTGAACAGAATATAAAAATGTCCAACGTAAGTCCTTTTTGGCTTTTTTTTGCCGAAAGACAACTTCACAGTTAAAAGTGTTCAGTGAGGAAAGTTTATCCAAGTGCAGTGAAATATTAACTATTCGGCAAAATAATAATTTAGTTGGAAAAGAAACGGTACCTCCTACACAGTATAACGATTTTCAGCTGTACCATAGCGACTGTTTCCGTCGCTTTACAGCGTTGTCGCCAAAATATAGAAAATCTAAATCAGCACCATCAGTAGAAGCCACGTCTCCTTCAATATTACCCTATGTATATGAATTATTTTTTATTTTCATATTATTATTCCTAATAATATTATATAATATCGTGGTTAATATAGTAATATAATTAGAAATCTTCATACCTCATCGTGTGAAACACACAAAACTTGGACATAAGTACAGATGCGTTCACCACAGGTCAGCTCGGTAGGAATCTATTGTATAATACAGAATCTAAACAGATGTCATTCCACAAATTACGTGAATCGGTTTTTTAGATTATTCTAAATTTATAAGCGCAAATAGTTGAAGAGCACTTGAAAATATAAATAGGCAAATTTTAATTTCAAAAATCGGTAAATTAGAACTTGATTAAATGCAAGAAAGAAAGTTAAGTTATCAAATAGGAAGAGAATACCCACCGAGCTAACCTGCCGAGAACGCATCCTTATATTTATAAGTCCCGCCCAGTTTTGTATATTTCACACGATGAAGTATGAAGATTTCTAATTATATTACTATATGATACATGATATTATATAATATTATTGGGAATAATAATATGAAAAATTACTCAAAATAAGAAATAATTCATATACATGCGGTAATATTGAAGGAGACGCTGCTTTTACTGATTATGCTGATGTAGATTTTCTATATTTTGGCGGCAACGCTGTAAAGCGACGAAAACAGTCCCTATGGTACAGCTGAATATCGTTATACTGCGTAGGAAGTACTGTTTCTTTTCCAACTAAATTATTATTTTGCCGGATACTTAATATTTCACTGCACTTGGACAAACTTTCTTCACTGAAGACTTTTAACTGTGAAGTTGTCTTTCGGCAAAAAACGCAAAAAGGACTTACGTTGGACATTTTTTTATTCCGTTCAACCATCACTGTGCTGCTTCTCAAACAATTTCTTCTCGAATGGCTCCGTTTCCTTTCTATTTCTCCTACGGATGAATGATTGTTAATATGATATTTTTATTAATACAAAAAATCAGCTGGCAGTATGACGAGGGAAAACCCGTCAGCTGATGTATTTAAGTAGGCGATCAGTGCTTACGTCTGGCTCTTACGCTTACCTTTCACTGCATCAGCTGACGACTTTCCCACCAACATAGTACCAACTCACGTTTTTATTTATTCAAAGTAGCATGTAAACTATCATCTGACAAATTTTTAACTGAGAGGAAATCACTGAACAATTTTTTTTTGCATGTTCGTGTGACCAGCTGACGTATAATTCACCACGGTACTGACTTTTCTTTATCTTCAAATAATTGTGTTAATTATCGTTTAACAAATTTTCAGTCGGGAGGAAATGATTAAAAACAATTTTTTTTAAGTTAGTGGGAGGCTGCCGCTGCTCCACCCACCCACGCAACCGCAGCTGACTTTCACGAGGCTCCATGGCACAACTGTCTGAAGCATTTCACAAGTTAACGCCCAAGAGGAAATTGGTCCGGAAAATCTGTTGCTGACTTTTATATTATAATCTTTGCCTTAGTAGAAAGAAGTCTGTCGGCCTTAAAGGGAATAAAAAACTATAATTGCAATACTATGACTTAGAATAAAGTAAGCAACATTTTGCTCATATCGACTGAAAAAGAAAATTAATGAAAACTGTAGAACTCCAACAAATTTTTTAAAATTTATATTTTAAAACAATTTGTGGAATTGTATGCCGGAATTGTTTAAATTTATTGATATTGTCGTTATTGTACCTATAATCTTTGTCTTAGTGGAAACTAGTCTGTCGGCCTTAAAGGGAATAAAAAGCTATAGTGGCAATACTATGACTTAGAATAAAGTAAGCAACATCTTACTCATATCGACTGAAAAAAAAAAATTAATGAAAATAATGTGCAAAGATAATCAGTTTTACGAAGACATCATAAATCATTTTGCAAGTTCAAAAATCGCTGAATTCACCTAATTTTTAAAGCTTAATTTAAAACACTTTTAGTAATAAAAGTAATTTACAGCAACTTAAAAAATAATCTTAAAAATATCGATATTTATTATACTTATATTTAATTCTAGTATATTTTTTTTGAAGAAATTTACTGCTTTATGCAAATGACTGTAATTTTAAAACTGTATTCAGTTCGTGAACAATATATAAATATAACATTATCATCAATTATTTGTATATACTGGAAAATACCTAATTAAGCAAAAATAGTGAAAGGTTGGGTCTCAGCTGGAGGGTTATAATATAATTATTTCAATTATTCGAGTGGATAAAGTAAAGGGAACTGCAAATTTATTGCTACGTGTAATAGTAAAAAGACAACATCCAGAGTAACTGTAAGACCGTAAAGAGCTATTGCTTTTATTGAAACAGCCTTATATCTATTGCAAAAAAATATTTAATATTTTAGGGTTTTCACCGAGAACAGATCAAATTTCAGGTTAGTTCAGGTTAGTTCCTTGACAACAAGGCATTGATTTAAAAAATACTCTATCTCGGTTCCTATTAGTCGGGAAGAGCTAAAATTTGACTCCAGACTCGTTCTTAGCTCTTATTTTATACTTTCTTGATTTTTTTTAATGTCTTCTTCCAATTCTTGTTTAACATTTTCTTGGCTTATTTTTAGTGTCATCAATTTTTGATTCGTATCGTCTTGATCTTTTAACATATCTTCTTTCAATTCTTGTTTCATCTCTTTTATCATCATCACTGTATGACTTAAACTAGTTTTAAGTTGCTCTTTCATTTTTCCTTTCCGTTTTTTATTTTCTACTGGCATACAGTTTCAATTAACTTTTTCTTTAACCTCTTCAAACCGGTCTTCAAACACACTGTGTTATTTAATAACCTTTTATTGTCACAATTCTGACAACTTGTCAAACAATTCAAGTTACTTCAACGACGTTTCAAATAAATCTGTCCACGAAAGCCAAAATTTATATACCCTTATTGTCGATACTAGAAGATTCCCGAATCTTTTAGAAGAACTTTCATACTAAATGGTGTGATAAAAACAAGAAAAAGGAATACTCTGGTAATTTCTATTCCTTCTGTCATAGGCGTTTCATGTTAAAAATCAAGAAATGGAATTTTCTAAAACGTTCCAGACCTTCTTTCATAGACGTCTTATGAGGAAATTAACAAGGGTAAAATTAACTAATTAAATTATGAACTCGTTGAATGCTATAAAGTCCGTTATAATAATTTAACGAGTTTAAAGAGAATATATATATATATATATATATATATATATATATATATATATATATATATATATATATATATATATATATATTCTTTTACTGAGACTATTTCATTTAACATATTGCTTCATTCGAGAAAAAAATATTATTACATTATCAGTGCAAGAACTAAGGACAACTTTCGAAGCTACGAACCTAAGCTATAAAATATTTCAATTATACAAAAACTCTAAAAATAAAACAAAATAAAAACTAAACTCTGAGAAGCACTATTACAAGGTTAACTGAAAATAATATTATAATATTAGTGTAATGTTAACGCTACAAAAAACAAAAATAATAAAACAAAAGGCATTCTGGAATTAGTTTCGCCGAATTTGACAACAGGAACGTGATAGTACAAGAAAAAGGTATTCAGTTTGAAAAATATAAATATTTCTTAAACTCTGCTTCATTCAGATCATTTCAAACAAAATAAGTTGCGTAAACCCAATAAAACGTGTTTCCAACACCCCATTGGCGGTACAAATCAAAGCGAACTTAATTATAATTAAATAAATATCTCAAATTTAAATGACTATATTTGCATTCTTTCACATTAAATAATAGAAAATATTAAATATTAAGCTATTATTTAACGTTATTGTATAAGTTGCCTAATTTTTATTAGCTGTGTCAGGTCAGAGCAATTTTGGTTGCCAAAATTTGTTACGTGAAGACACCCTTGAAGTTTTAGGTAATATCCAGTCTAAAAAAAGAAGCAATTACTACTTTTTCACAATCCTTGACAATTTTATAAATTCGCACCTCGTAAATGGGTTGTTCTTTAAAAAATGGACAGTAATATGTGCCAACAAGTTAAAATTAAGGGAGGGCATAAATATGAAAAAAAAACTTTTTTCCAAAATTTTTAAAAACATAAATATGACACATATTATTATGTATTAAAAATAAACAAATACTACAATCCTCAGTAGCTGAACACTACACGAGTCACATCTTTAATATAAAGGAAACTAAGGTGCTACCATCAATGTCTGGTTTCTCTAAACGTAAAATTAGAGAATGAATCGAAATTTGTAAATCTCCAAATAGTATTAATAGATATATAGGTTACAGTCTACATCACACCTGGAAATCAACTATAAGGCTAGATCGCGGTTCACTGAGCACCAGTCGGGTATAAATACTGATCTGTTGCTCCCCGATGGTCATTCAGTGTTCTAATCTCGTGGAGTAAAGATCCCTGGAGATGCCTCGTGCAATTATAGGCGAAAAGTCGGACAATAATTCCAATTTGATACGGTCTAAACTATGATTTTCAACTTGATCAAAGCCGCGAAAGCTTTCGATCTTTAAATATAGCTATTAATAATCACTTACTTACTTAATTCAATTCTACTTTCCGATGTGAAGCCCGGATGGATTCAAGTTAATGCTTTTCTGCATTTTTCTCCATCGCTTGGATCTTTTATTTTATTCTTTCTGCTGCTCCCCTAATATGGTCATTTTATTATTTTCTTGGTTTTACTTTCTTATTTTTCCCTGCCATTCGCGTCTCATACATTTTTTTGTTAGTCTCTCGTTATTCATACCGCATATTTGACCGAAGTAACTTAATTGTCTTTCTATTTTTTCCGTTTTGGTTCGATTCCCAGGTTCTTCCAATATGTCTCATTTCGTATCTTATCTCTCATGTGATTTTCTATACTTCGTTGAAGCTTATATTTCGTTTTTTTCATTCATGTCTCGCTACTATTCATCATTGTTGGCCTTATCACTTTTTCCACTATTTTCGTCTTGATCTGTTTTTGGATTTCCTTTTTTCCCAGGAAAGTTATTCTCATCATATGGAACGTTCTTTCTGCTTTCTTCATTCGCTCATTTATGTTTTAGTCCATTTTTCCATCGCTTTGTATTATTTTTCCCAGATATTTAAAATTCTGTGGTACCTGTTTCACTGATGTTCCTTTATTTTAATGTCATATATTTTCCTTTCTCTTACAATTACCATTATATTGATCTTTTTGATGTTTTTCTATATATTTGTGTGATTTCCCTGTAGGTCTTCAGCTGTTTCGGCCAGTATCCCATTTTTAGTGGTTTCATTAATTTCTTAGCTCCCTTTATGGTTCATACCAGCGAGAACAGTAATGGGCTTAGCACACACACTGTTTCACTCCTATCGTTGTTTCGAATTGTTTAGACTCTTTGTTATTGGTTCTTACTATGTTTGTATTCTTCTTATCGCTTTCATTATTTCTATTGTTTTTTTACCTATCTTTCTTTTGTCCAACGCCTTTCGTATATCACATGTTCAAAAACCTTTTCTAAATCTACAGAACAAACACATATATCTTTTTTCTTGTTGATGAGCTTTTCGCTTACTCGTCTTAACACAAATATTAAGTCTTGTGCGCTTCTTTCTTTCTTGAATCCACATTGAGTGTGTTCTATACTATCCTCAGTTATTTTTCTTATTCTTTTTTTCATTATGCTTGCTAATTTTTTCCGGGACCACTTACCAATGTAATTCTTCTATATTTATTAAAATCCCTCTTATTACTATTTTTATATATCGACAATATTATTCCTGAATGCCATTTTTTGGAATTTTTATTCATTATATTATCTCGCTCATTATTTTGTTCCTTTTTGTCCCATATATTTTATCTTTTCGGATATTGTATTGTCTCTTCCAAGGGCCTTTCCCAATTTGATCTTCTTTATAGACTATAATTTCTTCTTTCTGTATTGATCCAATATTCTTTATAATCATTTTCTCATTCTTTTCTTCCTCTTTCTCCATGCCTCTATCTCTCAATTCCAGAAAATGTTGTGGCCATCTGTCCATTATATTCTCTTTCTCTGTTATTATGTATCTTTTATTTTTTTATTTGTTAGTCATATCATATATTCCTTCTTTTGTCAGTGTGTTCCACAAAATATTTCAAATCCAGATTATAGAACTCTCAGTGAGTCTGAACAAACTTTGTTTAGAACTTTGAGTATAAATGAAAAATTCGTTATCATTTTTGGCATTTATAAGGGCTTTCCAAATTTTATGATAAATTTTCTATATACAAAATGTGTCGTCTTCAATAAATATTTTACCACCTTGAAATTCTTTAAAATTAACCTTTAAAAAATTTCTATTGTCAGAGAACTACCCAAATCCATCATTAAACGTTGTAAAATGTATTAAATATGTCTATAATATATTCATTTCTCAATAAAATTCATTTGCAAATTTAAGTAAGGCAAGAATAAAAAATGCGCTAATTGAATACGAACTACGAACTTGTATGTCAATGGCAAATTTTTAAATTTTAAAAATGATTTCAATAAACTTGACATGATTTTGTATTCATTCTTAGAATTTAAAATCTTATTCAAAGAAGTTTTTATTTATTGCCATTGTTATTTTGTAATAATTATAAGTCAAAGATCTGACCACGTAAAAATTATTTCTATGCAAATTTTAACACTACTAATTATAATAGTGTTATTTTTTGGCAAGTTAAGTAGAACCTACTCAGTTTACAAATTTACCATTAACTTCTTCTTCTTTTTCTTCTTCTTCCTCAATCTATTGTCTTAGATTATTTTACATCAACAGGTTCCCGTTGTTTGTTTGCTGTCATCTAGCCATCTGTTGAATTGCCTTCTCCCATTTCCTTTCATTTCTCTAAGCTATTAATTCCTAAAGTGGTCCATATTGACCCTAAAGGGTCGACTGTGACTTGTAAGGGCTCCATGTCAACGACAAAAATATTGGGAGTTCATGAGATGTAAATAAAGTGGATCCTATTTCGGAAGATCATCACCAAAATTTAGACGTTTCATAAATGTCATAATGCATCTAATAAACATTGCATCATTTAGTTACATTAGACTTCTAATAGAATAGACAAAGAAATTACCCATTTATATATTAATTATTTTATTAAATTACTGTGTAAGTAACTATTAGCTTTGTGGTCACCCTATTTCTAATTTAGAAAACCTTACGCATTTGATAGCAATGTATTGCGTTAATACGTGTGATGCCAAACATGTCTGGACTTGAAACAGAACTGCAAGGAGGTGGCGCAGACTTGCAAAATCACTCTTTGAGAGAACTTTGATAACACACATCAAAGTCGGGCTAATATTCAATGTTTTAACATATTATGTCAAGAAAAATATCAACAATAATTTAATATAAAATGTACTGCATAGACAATATTTAGTTAAATCAATGTCTTCCGTCATAAACCCGGTTGAGAAAATTCGAAGCACTGCGTTAAATTCTACGTTATTTTGGTAGTTGTGGTAAGAAAGTGATGATAACTTTCATCAGTTGCTTCTCCATACCAAAGTATGCTGGCTGTCGAAAGGCTTATGTCTGACCACAGTTTCTTTCAGTTTTTGAATCTATTTTCATATTTTTGGATGCTAAAGATCCCATTGTAAAAGAGAACTTAATCAAGTGGGAAGCAGATACAGCTTTTTTTAACACATTCGTTTACTAAAATTAAAGAAGTTAACTTGCAATTGCAAGATGACAGTTTGAATTTAATAAAAACAAAATCCATCATTGCAGCTTTTCTTGCCAGAACTAACCTTATGAAGCAAAACATTGGATGACAGAATTTTCTCAGTTCTCAACTTATCACAGACATGTCGCCAAGATGATGATGTTGCTTTGTATACATATATTAACAAAACATAATTTTAACATAGTGTCAATTTTAAGGTAATTACCTATTACACTGATATCACAAACCAGTCAATTATTGAACAAGAGAGTTGAAAATTTAGGCTCAAAGCAAAAAACTACAAAATTGTTTATATAGAATCATAGGTTATTTCATATAAAATCATAAAAATATTATTTTAGGTACTTACTGGGAGATTTAGAATTGGGGCTATGCCCAATAAAGTTTAAAAGTTGTAATAGTTATAAGGGTTATAGCAACAATTTACCGATTTTTAAAATAAATATACTATTTTTATTCGCATGGTATGAGATTCATAGAATAAAAAAACGTAAAAACTAAGAGGAACATGTGGTAAATTCACCACTTTTCCACCTTTACGCTATATAATTAATTCAGTTTTATATTTTATTTGATTTAGGTATTATTATATTGACTTGTGACCCGATTTGTTATATTTTATAACATATTGTTGATGTATAAGATGATTCTGCCCAATTTTTCTTTTGTCTCATGTTAAATGTCGACTGAAGTCCACCATGATCTAATGACCTGCACCCAAATAAGTCTTCCACCTTTACCTGCATCTGACATGTACCTTTATTGTAACATCCACTATGACATTTATGCTGTGCCATAGAAAAAGTTACTTTTTGTTTTTAAAGATGTTTTATTTTTTCTATATAATTATTTAAAATATGATTTCAAGCCAAACGGCTTCGCACCATCTCCAGGGAACATAGATGCTCACTAAGGCACAGTTTCTTGATGTTCTGCAGGAGGTTCTTTGGTATCACTCCAGTTGCTGATAAAATTATGAGAATTTTGTACGCTGTTCATTGTGTTTGAATTTGCACCTCCAGATCTCTGTATTTGGCGATCTTTTCGTTATATTTTAGCCTTAGGTTGTTGTTGTTCGGTACAGCAATGTCGATTAGTGTAGTTGGTCTAGAGATTTTTTCTGTTAGTATAATGTCTGGTCTATTATGAGCAACTGTCTGATCCGTCAGAACCGTTGGATCTCAACATAACTTGAACTGGTTGTTCTCAAGAATAGGCTCCGGATTGTATTTATAATAAGGCACTTTTCCTACCTGCAATAGGTTTAACTTATCTGCTAATTCTTGGTGAAGTATCTTAGCGGCTGAGGCGTGTCTTTCCTTATACTCATTTGCGGCAAGCGCTTGGCATCATCCAGTTATGTGCTGGATTGTCTCTGATGTTGGACAGCTATATCTACATTGATCATTTTCTATAGAGGGATCTCTGATGATGAATTTCCGGTAGTTTTTCGTCAGAATAACCTGGTCTTGCATAGCTAACAAGAAGTCTTCTGTTTTCGGAAACATTTGTCCTGAAATCAACCAGTAATTCGACGCTGAGTTGTCGACATTGTCCTGATTGACCTCATTTGGATGCCGTCCATGAAGTGCCTTCTGTAGCCAGGTTTGTAACTTCTCTTGGTCTGTTTGGTGGTGAGAACAATGTCCTCTTCCCTTAGCTGTAGCAGCGTTAAATCGTCTGCCTCGCATATTGGAAATATGAACGTAAGTTTATTATTTGTTTGTCAAGCTGCTTACCAATATCCACCAATTCTCTTCCTCACTGATTGCTTGGAAGCATTATATATTCAATAGCACACCGAGAGTGATGTTTTTGTGCTTTTGTTAGAAGTGTTCTTATTTTTCTTTGCAGGTTTTGGATATCCGCCCTGCTCCATTTTACAGTTCCAAAAGAGTAGCTAAGTGCAGAGCAAGCATAAGCGTTGAGCGCCTTAAACAAATTACTACTATTTAGGATAGTTCGTATTACCCATCTTACTCTCCTGACAAATTCGGTTGTCAATTCGGCTTTCATAGTGCGATGATCAATTCTTTTAGCCTGTTTCATATCTAGGTAATTGTATGTTTGTTCTGCTTCCATTGCAGCTATAGTTTCACCGTTCTGCATTTCAAATGCTCCTGGTTGTATCTTACGATGTTCAAAATACAGCACTTGTCAAGTCCAAATTGCATTCCGATATCTCCGGAGAACTCTTCTACAATTGTTTCAGCTGGATTCTGGTAGCAGCCATTAGTTTAAGATCATCCATGTATAGAAGATGATTCACTCTTACTACCTCTTCGTTGTTATTTCTAATAATAAAGCTGTATCTGATGAAATTCAAATGGCGTGATAGTGGGTTCATTGTAAGGCAGAAAATATATTTTATATTATTATTATGATTTACAAGCCAGACGGCTTCGCACTCCCTCCAGGGAATATTCACTCATACCAGGTACCCAAAGATACCAAAAGTATGAAGCTCTGTGGGAACCCTTTCCATGTTATCGGGTCCTAGGTGACGTGGTCTGCTGTATTTCCCATGAACTTTCGGACGGTTCGCGCGGTTGCTAGGAGAGTTGATTTCTGCATCGGTTTATACAGGTGCTCACTAAGACCCAGTCCCTTGATGTTCTGCAGGAGGTTCTTTGGTATCACTCCAGTTGTTGACAGTATTATGGGAATCGTTTGGACGCTGTTCATTGCCCATTGTCTTCGGATTTGCACCTCCAGATCTCTGTATTTGGCGATCTTCTCGTTGTATTTTGGTCTTAGGTTGTTGTTGTTAGGTACAGCGATGTCGATTAGTGTAGTTCGCCTAGAAATTTTATCTATTAGTATAATATCTGGTCTATTATGAGCAACTGTTTGATCCGTCAGAACCGTTCGGTCCCAATATAACTTGAACTGGTTGTTCTCAAGAATAGGCTCTGGATTGTATTTGTAATAAGGCACTTTTCCCACCTGTAATAGGTTGAACTTTTCTGCTAACTCTTGATGGAGTATCTTAGCGGCTGAGTCGTGTCTTTCCTTATACTCGGTTGCGGCAAACGCTTGGCATCCTCCAGTTATATGCTGAATTGTCTCCGATGTTCGACAGCCATATCTGCACTGGTCATTCTCTATTGAGGGATCTCTAATGATGAACTTCCGATAGTTCTTCGTCGGAATAACCTGGTCTTGAATAGCTAACAAGAAGCCCTCCGTTTCCGGAAACATCTGTCCTGAAATCAACCAGTAGTTCGACGCTAAGTTGTCGACATTGTCCTGATTGACCTCATTTGGATGCCGTCCATGAAGGGGCTTCTGAAGCCAGGTTTGTAACTTCTCTTGGTCTGTTTGGTGGTGAGAAGTAATATCTTGTTCTCTCAACTGTAGCGGCGTTGAAACGTCTGCCTCGCATATTGCTCGATGTAGTGTGGAAGAGTCCGCTAACCTGTGGAAATATGAACGTAAGTTTATTATTTGTTGGTCGAGCTGCTTACCAATATCCACCAATCCCCTTCCTCCTTGATGTCTTGGAAGCATTGTACGTTCAGTAGCACTCCGAGGGTGATGTTTTTGTGCTTTTGTTAGTAGTGTCCTTATTTTTCTTTGCAGGTTTTGGATGTCCGTCCTGCTCCACTTTACAATTCCAAAAGAGTAGCTCAGCGCAGAGCAAGCATACGTGTTGAGCGCCTTAAACAAATTTCTGCTATTTAAATTAGTTCGTAATACCCGCCTTACCCTCCTGACAAATTCGGCTGTCAATTCGGCCTTCATAGTGCCATGGTCAATTCTTTTAGCCTGTTTCATACCTAGATATTTGTATGTTTGGTCTGCTTCCATTGCAGCTATAGTTTCACCGTTCTGCATTTCATAAGCCCCCGGTTGCATCTTCCCTTTAACGATGTTCAAAATACGGCACTTGTCAAGTCCAAATTGCATTCCGATATCCCCGGAGAACTCCTTTACAATTTTAAGCATTTGTTCCAGCTGGTTTCTGGTAGCAGCCATCAGTTTAAGATCATCCATGTATAGAAGATGATTCACTTTGACTACCTCTTCGTTGTTATTTCTAACACTAAAGCCGTATCTGGTTGAGTTCAAACGGCGTGATAGTGGGTTCATAGCAAGGCAAAACCACAATGGGCTAAGTGAATCGCCCTGAATTATATTATTATTATTATTATTATTATTATTAATGTTGCTATATGGAAAAATATTTTTCCTAAAGGTAACTAGAAATTATTAATATGTTTTTAAAGAACATTTTTTAAATTCTGCTAAATACATATGTTTTCAAATGAGCAGATTTGAGAAAATGAGAGCAAAGTTGTGAAATTTAGTTGCTGTGCTCTAGGTTTTTTGAGATTCTGTATTTAGGATCAACAGTGCATATAATATGTGTATTTTAAGCCATAGACTATATGTAATTATTCTGTTTTTCTTTTTAATATGGAACAATATGTCCCTTAAAATTTATATTTTTATTTTGTATTATTATTTATAGGTAACTTATAGAGCTTATAAAGGGTGTTTTTTTTATAAAGGTATAGAACTTTTAAATGGAATAAAACAAAGATGAATTTTTTAAATTGACATGAAATTTACTTTATTCGTAAGACAACCTTCTGGCATTATAATTTAAATATGACTTCTGGCATATGACCGCCACGGCTGGCTCGGACGTAGTCTAATCTGGAGGTCCAATTTTCGATGACTTTTTCCAACATTTGTGGCCGTATATCGGCAATAACGCGGCGAATGTTGTCCTCCAAGTGATCAATCGTTTCGGACTTATCGGCGTAGACTACCGCTTTCACATATCCCCACAGAAAATAGTCTAGCGGCGTTAAGTCGCACGATCTTGGAGGCCAATTCACGGGTCCGAAACGTGAAACTATGCGGTTACCAAACGTTTCCTTCAATAAATCAATTGTGGCACGAGCTGTGTGACATGTTGCGCCGTCTTGTTGAAACCACAGCTCCTGCACATCATGGTTGTTCAATTGATGAACGAAAAAGTTAGTAATCATGGGTCTATAGCGGTCACCATTGACTGTAACGTTCTGACCAGCATCGTTTTTAAAGAAGTACGGACCAATGATTCCACCAGCCCATAAAGCACACCAAACAGTCAGTTTTTCTGGATGTAACGGTGTCTCAACATACACTTGAGGATTATCATCACTCCAAATACGGCAGTTTTGTTTATTGACGTATCCATTCAAACAAAAGTGAGCTTCATCGCTAAACAAAATTCGCTTATGAAAATCGGGATCAACGGTAATCTTGTATAAAGTGAATGGACACATATCCAATTCCTGTGCACGATGGCGGATAGACTGATTCGGGTCTTCCTCTACGCTACGCTCTACAGCAGCAATGACTTCTTCTGTACGCACTGTACGACGTCTCTGTGGAAGCGTATTATCATTTAGAGTAAACGTGGTGCGCAAACGTTCCATAGTTAATCGAATTAATTGCTCTGATGGACGATTATGTTGACCGTAAAATGGACGTAGTGCGCGATACGTATTTCGAACAGAATCATGATTTTCAAAATAAATTTGCACAATTTGGAAGCGTTGTTCAGGCGTCAGTCTATTCATGTTGAAATGCCAAACCAAACTAAATATAAATCACTTGACAGCTGACAAAATGGCCGCCAGTTAAAAAAGTGTTGCCAACTTAAAGTTTTATACCTCTATAAAAAAACATCCTTTATTTATGATAAATATTTGCTTTTTTTTTGGGAAAAGTTATTTTTTGTTTAATGTATATTTTTGAAAATATTGTTTAATTTTATTGTATTTATATATGATTTTAAATGGGGAGATTTGAGAAAATTAGGGCAAAGTTGTGAATTACGCTGCTTTTCTCTGACTATATTTATGACTCGACACTTTATATAATGTGATTTCTTTTTTATTTAAAGGAATTCATTCTTCATTTTTTACAAGATAGCAAGGCATTAACGTTTGTCATTTTTTGTTAGATATTAAGAAAACCTAAAATGATATTTTTCGCCTTATATTTTTACCAAAACTAGATTGCAATTATTATTTCATTGTTCACGTAGTAACATCGTTATAAAGAATATTTTGTATTTATATATAGATATATTTTGTATATGTAACAAAACATATTTGTTAAAATTTGTAGAACCCCCTACGGATTTGTTTTGGCAGTATATTTTGGTTTTCTCTGTTTAAAGCATTCCATTTTCTCAATAAATTTTAAAAAGCGTACCCTGACCTTTACAAAAATACGACAGTAAAATGTTTACATTTTGAAATTATCAATTTTAATAAATTTAAATAGTTTTAATCATACGATGGTTTTGATTTTCTTAATATAACTTCAAAATGCAATATAATGAAATAAGAATATATGAAATCAAAAATAATTCAAGAGAGAGTTTGTTAAAATGCACGCAAAAATATTTTGTTTATAATAATTGAAATTTTAATTTTGAAGTTTGACCGAATTATCAGGACTGTTATTTTCACTGTATTCAGGAAATATAAATCTAATAAGAAACTATTTTGTGTTATTTTCCTAAAAATGATTTTTTTACGTGATATAAACATATTTTGACGTTTTATGCCTTCATTGTATTTACTTCTGTTAACAAACTTTTTTAATATGACTAAAGTAAAGACGTTAAAATATTAATATTCGTTAAAAGATAAATAATAATTTTCCTCGTACTACTAGTTAGAGCACCAACATTGGGGCCGACACCATCGATTCAACATCACAGCCATTTCGACCAATTAGTATGAACATAACGTTTCTTCTTTTTCGTGTTTTGTGCTGAACATAACAAGGCATATCTAATATTTCAACTCACGCATAATACGCCCAAGGGTAGAGCGAGTAGAGAATCTGGGGCCCTATCCTCGAACTGGGGAACGTGAAATGAACGGTGAAAAGAGGCGAACGCGTATTCTTGAAATATTCATCACTCATATCCTCGTTCGCCCGGTGGAAGGTAAGCGAACGGTGAAACATGCGCAAATAAAATGTCAGCCACTAACTGACATATTTAACGCACAGATTTCAAAAAATAAAATTGAATTAAAAATTTTTTATCTTTTTGGTTCTTCAAAAAAACTCGCATTAAAAAAGTAATATATTGACTAACCGTTTCTTTAACACGTCTTATTTTCTGAATGAACGGTTGAAACGTTAATTAGGTGGTACCCCGATATTTTTAATATTTTCAAATTTTTTAATAAAATATCCTTAGAAAGTTGAAGATGTCTAGCAAATATTAAGCAAATTTGAGAAAACAGACATATAAAATTATTACAAGAGATTCTGTTCATAACTCAATCGTATGAGCGTGCTATTTAAAAATGTTCTGCTTATGGATTTAACGTAAATACTTGTGTCCAAAACAGCTGAGTATCTTAATTTTAAACAGTTAAATCTAACATAATTTTTTTCACGACACAACTTATAATAAATTTGAGAAATCACAATTTGTAAGCTATTTGAAACTTTTATTTAAATAAGTAACAAATTTTATAGTTAAATTATGTTAACTACAGCACTTAACTTAATTAGACTGTGTTAAACACTATACGACACTACAATTAAATAAATATTATGATTATAGTTTATCGGGACCTATAAATATGAACCCTTCAGACCAACGAATGAGGTCCTTCAGCATAAAAATCTTATTTATGGTACATTTGATCTTCAAGTCTCTACAAATCTAAATAAAATAAAAAAAATATATTTAAAATTGAATGTGAGATCCGCCAGTATCTTTAATGGACGTCTTCTGTCTGGCCTTTGATTTTGGTCCCTGTTCATAAACAGTTTCACTATCACTATTCAGGTTTTCTTTCAAATTTACTTGTCAGGACAGAACATCTTGCAGTAAGAGGCTGGACACTTTGTGAATTAATACAATAAATAACTGATTGGATAGTTTCCATAGTGTATTGGGAAGATGGCTTTTAGTCATACTACGTAGAGTTGTAATTTCCACCGTTTTAAGGTTTATCAGTGCTGACTTTCTGCAATTACTGTCAGTATATTACTTTGTATATATGATTGCTGCTTTTCTTGATATCCCTTTTTCTTTATATATTAGAATCTTCAAATACTTGGCTCTTTATATGCATTTTTGTTTAACAGTTCTAAAGTGTCAATTTAAGATAAATTTAATCCAGGCAAAGTACAAATATTGTAATGGCAATCAATAACTTCACAAAAATAACAACAGCACTATTTTTTTTACTTTTGACGATTAATTTAAAGTACCAAAACTACTTTTTGCCTAAAATGGCAACAAAATATACAATGGACATTTTCGGTCTGACAGCTCAATTCAATCTGTCATCCATTTTATTTTCGGAAATTCTCTGGTTTTAGCTCAGTCTATCTGGCAACATTGGCTTTTCAAGAATACGGCTTTTACTGTCAAAAAGTTCACATCGCCATTCACATCACCTTTCACATCACACTTTCGAGGATAGGGGCCCTGGTGAAATGAGTGCGAATTACGCGCGCATATTTAATACGCGCTTGCATGTAGACAAAACTTATTGATCCCTAGTACATCGTTAATTCGCGAGATCATAGGTGCGAGTAATTTTGCTCCTATTTCGCCTCAATTTTTTTCCTGAACTGGTGTACAAATATAAGATGTAAAACCTTTGTTTGTATCGTTTTAACAAGTTTTTACATACAATCAATTTTATGATATTTTGTGAGATATTTTCTAATGATATAACTGATATAACAACTAGTTAGTATGGCGGTCACCGAACATGAATTATCCATATTTGTTTTTCTACAAGATGTCTCGACTTGCACGTTTTTCTGTCCAATCTCAAGTATAAATTGTTCATATATGATAACAACACAAGATAATGCAAGTCCGAGAAATATTTTCTAGTTCACTAATCAGTGCAGTTAGAACTGATGGAGATAACCTATAGAAATTTAATTAGGAGAACAGTTGTTCGATTTCTTAATAATGAATGAACAATTTATTTTAAATCTTATAAAACTCAGATATACAGGTATGCTTTTGTTTAATTACTGCTTCAGTGTTTTAGCACTGTACATGTCTATTTAAATTAAATAAAAAATTGTGAAATCAAGTCCTTGAAATTAAAATCTCAAAAGTAATTTAGTTGTTGTTTTTGTTATTATCAATAAATTTCTATAATAATAAATAAATGTTTTCTTTTTTATTTTAAACTTAAATCGGGCATTGTACTTTATCCTCAAAAATCAGGTTTAGGTGTAAAGTACGTAACACGAGGTTATCTGATGATCCATATATCCAAATATAAGAAAAACAAACTAAAAAAATATAAATATACGACCCACGACCGCCACCAATCCGACCTGCCGTAGTTTATTTCGATTACATTGTAAAATTTACAATTCACGTAAATCATGCAAAGCAATAATCGGATGTTTTTATCTAACTACCAGTTAAGAAATACAATAATTGACACACATGATGAAACTGAATATTTTAACTATAATTAATAATATAAGGTTTATCCTAAAAACTTACAATAAGTGACATAGACTGTTAAAAATAACCTTAAATGTAATGCATATTTAATGGCCATTCTACATTAAATTTAATGATTTTGTGCTTTTACTCGTGAATAATTTACATTTACTTTGAATTTAAAGCAAATTCATTGAAATATCGTTGTATATTAAATTTGATTGGTTTATAAAATGGTATCTTAAATTTCAATAAAGTAACTAAAAAGATATTTCAACTTTCCCTCCATTAAAATTAATTCACATGTACCTTAACATTAAAGTAATTTACAATAATATTCATGGTACATTGCATGAGATTCCGAAAGATGTCACAACTTGTATTGAACTTCTTATTTAGTATGATATAAGTTGCTTAAAAGACTCAATTTTCTTATGATGAGGTCTGCATGCCTACCGGTACTGATTTAAACCAATGAGTTTGAAATCGGTCCACAGTTGACGGTACCTTACCTATGAGAAAAATGTCCTTTTCCTGGTAGCAGAATTTTTTGACCTCTTATTAGCGTTGGTGCATTAAATATGTGATAAAATATCTTAAATTTAATAACACTTGCCGTATATTTAATGTACATAGTCACCTTAAAAAGTAATGATCAACCTTTAAATTTCATGTATGATTACATTAAATTTAATGAGACACATTAATCAAGATTAATGTAAAAATTATTAAATTTAATGCATTACATTAATTGAATTTAAGAAACGGTTTATGAAATTTTCTTCCAGCACATTTACCTTAAATTTAATTCATTTTCTTTTTACAGTGTACGTACATGCAATGCATATTGAATAATAATGTAAATTTCAATAGTATTAGAGTATATGTAAATTAATTTTAACGTGCAGAAGTTGAAATATCTTCTAAGTTACTTTGTTGAAATTTAAGATACTATTTAATCAGATTTAAATACAATGAACTGATGTTGGAATGAGTTGCTTTAAATTTAAAGTTAACGTAAATTATTCACGATTTTTGGTACAAAATTATTAAATTTAATATAAAATTGACATTAAATTTGCATTAAATTTAAAGTTATTTTTAACAGTGTGGGTAATTCATGCTATGAAATTACAAACATTATATTTATGATTAATGAGATGTAGCTGTAACTTTCCACTGACAATGGCTTGCAGTTGTGAATCTAATTTTCTAATGGAAATTGTCAGCAGCGACTTAAAATGTTCATTTAATTTGGATCTGTATATATTTTTACATATTTCATTTTCGAGAATTGTTTTTTAATCGAGTCATAATAGATATTTAACTTTCCGCGTGGAGTTAAAACTTGGTATAGATCATAAATAACACAACAAATAAGATATTGAAAGTCTCTACCTATATTAATTTGCAGAAAAACACTTCGACGTCTCCATCAAGAGAATGATAAATTGATACTAAACTAAAATGTGCTACATTCGAATAAATTTTCCATAGCAATATTATTTAAAGATAATATGGGTTGACATTTAGAAAAAATGGAATCTTTATTGAAAATTGCGACACCACCATCAGACGGAATTTAGCTCATCGTCTCTTAGCCAGTGCTCATTGACACACAGAAATCCTGGATTTTTCTGATCCGTTTCGTTTTTATTGTGCTGAAACGTTTTTCATCCGATGTATAATGAAATGTTACGTCATCGGATCCGAATGTTACATCAGAAACAAAGTCTATGCATTTTGACTTTAAGGTGATGATGTCCTCTCGGTAGGAAAAATATGTATCTATTCTGAGCTTTAAAATATCTTGTCCAGTTGACAGTAGCTGAAATATTATTTAAGGAGATCCATTCGCTACTACGTGGATAGGTGGGGCAAATGAAATGTAGTACCCAATATTTGACAAATGAAATTAAAATACTAATAAAAATTATATAATTTAAAAATAAATTTTTTACAAAGCACTTTTCATTGAAATTAAAAATATAAAAAAAAATAATTAAATACGGACATTAATTGATGCATTTAAATGGGCAGGACGTAAATAATGAGTGATTTGGTAATATTGTGTTTTTACCGTTAATGTTTATCTCTTTGACAGTCTAAACAGACCCTCTTGTAACAAATAGTTTTACAAAATAATAAAAGGTTTACTTATAATATTTAAATGTCTCATGGCAAAAGTGTTGGTAAATGTGCAAGTCTCAAACTTAAACAACGGCATCAGATTATAGTAAATGAAAAAAAAAAACGTAAATTAGAAGAAAATTTCATCATACAAGATGTGTATGTTCATATCAATAACCAAGTGATCGAAATAAAATGTATTACTGATGATTTGATTAATAATGTAAATTACTATCTAGCATTTTTTATTTAACATGGGCAGCGATTGGACCTCCTTGATTTAATTCAAACTTTACTACTCCTAAAAACATATGAAACATTTATCTCGTGCTCTAATTATAATTACTTATCTATTGTACCTAGTTGATAAATTTATGATCCGAAATATCAATTAATTTCATCATCTAACGCATACTAGACAGTAGCAGTTCGAAAAAATACATTTTTGACAATCGGTTTAATAAGAAAATAATTACCTTCGATAACATATTTAGAATGTTTATATCCGGTCATTGAACTCAATTTTATAAAAAAAATAATTTAGATTTTTAGGTGGATATATTATTTACAAATAATAATTTTTACATTTCGCACCTGTACTTCCAAAAAGTTGAAGGTTTTAAAATTTGATCGAAGAGCTCTTTTTCTATAATATTTTTAAATAGCCGAACTCTCTCCTCTTGGTTAAATGTGTAAAAAATTATCCTAACATGGAGAAAAGAAACGTTATAAATTGACATCAAGTGGCCATGTGGAGTAAGCGCATAAAAAATTTCATAGTAAATTTGTTGCATGAGGTTGGCAATATGAAAACCAGAAAACCAGAGCAGGGTTTGTGAGAGTGTTGATCGGTGTATCCTTTGTGTTTAATGCGGTCGTCTGTCATCTTCCTCGACGCTTAAAATTATCATGATTTCTCTTTGTTGTGTCGTGCAGTAATATTAGTTAAAATTCGGAATTTATATTTGCATATGTTATCCAGACATTTGTGTCGACTTATTATTTATAACATATTATTTACATTTTGGTAATTATTATATAAACAATAGGTAAATCTAGGAAAACGATACTTACCCTCTATTTCAAGGTCGTAGAACACGATATATATATATATATATATATATATATATATATATATATATATATATATATATATATATATATATATATATATATAAAACTATTTTTGCACAAATTTTAGGGAATAGTTTAGAAAAACATTTATTTTTAACGAAATACAAAAATAAGTTTTGGAAACGCCATCGGTCATCAAACTCGCAAAAACGACTAATATTCATTTGCGACGTTGCCAGATGTAAAAAATATAAAGTTTGTACATCTCAGTTAACAACATAGTTTAATGTTTGTAATGTTTTTTACAGTCTCAGGGTAAAGTTAATCCTAACCACCCAAAATTTTTGATTAGTTCAGGCTTGATTTTGGTTAATTTGGAAAATTTAAACTAACCTGAACAAACCTAAATTGACATACATTTACACTTTCATGACATAAACTATAAAATTTATCCATATAATTCAATTTTTGTAATGTTTAAAAAAGGGTAAAATTAATCTTAACCACCTACAATTTTTGATTAGGTCAGGTTTAGCTTGGTTTTGGTTAATTCGAAAAATTGAAACTAGCCTGAACTAACCTGAACTGACCTAGATTTATTATTTAAAAAATGTTATTCATTTGACAATGAACTTTAAATTGTAATTGTTTAACATAATAATGTAATAAAAGGTTTCTCAAGTCCAGTTCTGTCCCTCGACCAACTGCGCAAGTGCAGTCTAGCCCCTTTAAGGGGCTCTATGTACCCAATCAAATTTATTTTAGGGTATTTTTCTCCCTTTTATCTCCTGCAATTTCCTTGGTTTTTTTACAACTTCGCAATTTATGTTTTGCCTGTTACAACTTGCAACAGCCAAACAATTTTCGTTTATGATATCTACAACAGATATTTTTACTTATACTTATAGCTAGACTAGATTATTCTTAGAAAGTTTTATTGTCATAGAATGTGAGCAGATCCGCTGGGTGCAGGAGTACAGAGCGTGCACCGCATACGGGCGGCAATTTCAAGGAGGCAGCAAAGGCAGAAATCTCCTCATAAAGTTCATTCACATAACTTACACCAATGTTTTTTTAATATGTTACCGATGTTGATAACTAGTTATTTAATTCTAATATTACTGCTATTATTTCAAAGTGAATAATTACCAATAATTACAACCAGTTAAATAGTGTCATACCTACATATATTATATCTTTCAGTGATTATTGTAAGTGAAAAAAATTGCAAACATAGTAAGTACGGTTTTTATTTACAAATTATAAATGATTATCTCTAAAAATTGTCTTATTTTTATTTTTAACACTTTGCTTGTTGTCAACCATACCTATCTCTATCTATAATAATAATAAATTGTTCTTTTAGACACTATACAAAATACTGAAAAATCTTCTCAGAGTATGTCTATTGTATTTCTCTTTGCTACTCTTTCACTACTAGACATCGTAATTTAGCTGATATTGTGAGGTAGATATTGTCGTATTTACCAGAAAGTTGCTTTAGTTGGACCTTGCGGAAATGTTTTATGCGAACGCAATCACGGGTCACAGCTAGTTGTATTAAAATACATTCAAATACTTTTTCAGAAATCACCAAAGAGGATAAAACATTCTGTGGCTCAATTTCGAAACCAGAAACGAGCAAAGGTGATACTGAAAGAAAAAATGGCAGGTTTGGTGATTGCGAGAATTATCGAGTTTTGGACTTTTTGTTATATGCCTGCATTTGGCCATCTAACTAATGTCTACTTAAGGTATAATAAAGAAAAATATTTTTGGTCTTTTTTGCGATGAAAACTTTATTTTTACCACATCTAAAGTCCATTATTTCTATCAGTGACTCATCGCTCGCGGGTTGTGCGTCATAAATGAAATCATTTCCAGTGGCGAGTGCATTTCAGAAAATAATAAATGATGAAATTTCGTGACAATATCACAATGTAGTTTTTTTAAGTTAAGTTTACATTTTTATCAGGTCTTACATTTTTTTTTTCTGGAGGGGAAACCTTGCTAGGCACTTTCACAAAGTGTGTAAGGTAGTGACGGATCCTTACTAACTGAAACCCTCCCGAACTGAAGGTCCTACCGATTTTCCTTGGTCTGCCGGCTATTCAGCAAGACTTTCAGTTTCCAGGCAATTAAGCCTTAACAAATTTTTAGTTTTGATTCAATGTAGCTGCTTCAGGTGCTGATTGAACCCATTGCTTCGCACTCTTCCTACATTTTGCTAACAATGTAGGGTTGTCACTTTAAGATAAAAACACTTTAAGTGCCCTTAAGGTATTTTATGCATATTAATTGAAAGTTTATTGCTTACCAGCTCTTCTGAGTGACATCCAGTGCATTTATCTTCTGATTTGTTCGTTTCAGACCAATCATGGTGCGTTTAGTGTCATCGTCAAGAGTATGACATAGGTGAATGAATGAATGAAAAAGGGGTGGTGGTATTAGATCATCGATGTCTAGGCCTCCATTGAGCCCTTTACATCTCATCATATCTGCAGGTTATTCGAGGCCGATCGCCTTTGCGAATCCAAGCAGCCTCGTTAGTTGAACTTGCCTAACTGCTTCCGGTAGCAAAAATTTTATCTCCGAAATATCTCTATCTCAGTCGGTTGAGTGCTAGGCACTCTCTGAGGACATGGTCAACGGTATCATCCTCCTCCAAATACCATCTGCATGTCTGGTCGTCTTCGATACCGATTCTATGAAGATAGCCCCTGAGGTGACAATGTCCTGTCAAGTGTGACATAGGTAATGTAGCTCACAGGCAGAGTTGCTGTCAAGAGACATATCTGAATCTGAGAAATCAGCGTCAGGGGTGATTATTAATGTTTCAACCACTACTTCTACATGAATGTTCAAGTCCGATATTCTTGGTTCTTCTTTTTAATATAATCGACACACCTTTTCTAATCACTCAGCGTCACGTTAGTAATTGTCTCATTCAATAATATTTTGACATCTGCTAACTTGAATGTTTTATTTTTCCGTGCCACTTCACTCTTTATTTGGGCATATAATAATTCAATTGGGTTAAGTTCACAATGGTAAGGCGCCAATCTCAACACTGTTATATTTTGTTCCAGAGCCATTTCACCAATAGCATATTTGATATATTTTTGCTTATTGGCCCCCACTAAATTTAGCAACTGCATTTTCAGTATCGTTCCGTCAAATTCAATCATTTTTAAGTGAAGCCATTACTATATCACCGCTTTTTTAGACGCAGAAGTCGGAATTTTTTTTGGCGTCGACTATGATAGGGGGCATTATCCATTACAATTTCCGAATTGTGTTTCACAAGGTTTAAAATCGAAGAAAGCCATAAATCAAAAACATCGGTGTTCATGTCTTTATGTTACTCCCCTGTTTTTCGAGATTCAAAAACGTTAAGGCCGCCATCTAAAAAATCAAACATACTTCCGATATGAGTTATTATAAAACGATGACCTTTTCCACTAGAATTGCGTAGTCCCTGCGAAAATACTTCCATAAATACCTGCTTCGAATTTTTAATGTTCATATCTTTCCATACCTTCCAAGACGTATACCCTTCCTTGAGCCATGTTATTCCAAATATTTTCGCAGCCATAAAACAATTTCATTCTTCTTAATTAATAAGCTTTTTTGATTCCGTTTAAGATATCTAAAATTCATCTCTTTTAAAGTTCGTTTCAAAACTCTTAATGATATTTTAGGTATAAATAAATATTAACTAATCTTTTAATTTTTTAATGTTGGTATTTCATTTTTGAAACGAATGGCGTATTTTGTGTCATCGATTAGAATTATTTTTTCCGTTCTCTTGTCTGTTTTGCTTTTTTTTTTGGTCATTTTCTTTACAATGAAGATTTAAAACCCTGAATACGATGAGCGGAGAAATTTTCATTAAAGTGTCACATATTTCTTCAACATCCAATGTGGTTACTCCAGAAGGGCTATTCTTTTGAGTCATTATCACTTTCAGTTCTATCACTTGAAGTAATCATGATCACTTCGACCCAATGACAAGTAAATGCATATTCAAAAGAACGTGAAGTTATCAGTTACACTTTTTTCACTTTGATCAATGTATAATTACTCAAAAAAATATAGCCAGAGTTTCGTTCTCGAATACCATAGTAAACATTTCTAATCGTTATTCGTTCTTTTAACGTCAATTGACTTTTTTTTTTGTAATCCAACCACAATGTTGAAGGAGTATCCATATTTTACTACAAATACATACACCAAAGGTATACTATAATATACAACTTTTTACAAAACACAATACCTATATAAAATGAAAATGTAGAATGTGAATTCACAGATCGATACATAAATCAATAAAATATTCAAGCAATGCAAAAATAGCTGCATGAGATATTTATTTCGCAGCTTCGTCGCTATGGTGACCGATATTAAATGAGTCGCTGATAGAAATTATGAACCTTATGTATAACCCAATCAAGTATATCAATTTTGCTTCCAAATATATGAATATATCGATGCCGAATCCCGGTGCCGAATGTTGGTATTGAAAAATAAACAATTAAGTTCCATTCGTCAACTCGCTTTGTTTTGAAAGTAAAAATCATGGCGATTCATAAATTACTATCACTATTCCACTAGTTATCAAGAAATAACTATGTGGCCCAACTCTAGTTCAATCCAATAATCTGTCTCGATTCGAAAATTGATGTAAAGACCCTCTATTTGTACAATGCACAAAGAAATTTGTTGCATTTGATTAATCTGAACTGGTATGATACGTGAAATAAGTGGAATAGTAACATATTTTTGCATAATCTATTTAGAGTCATATAGACTCGAGTTTGTAGGGTTAAAACAGAAAATAAAATTACGAGCTATTTCCTTAGCAAATATTTTATTTAATTTTTGTCTTTTACTAGAATGAATTTAATATTTACAAATAATTATAATTTGCCTTAATTTATAATGGAAAGTATGTCACGTCGATGCTAAATAATTATTATGAGTATTTTTGTAATTTGCTCCAGTTACAAAAGAAATAATTATTTTCTTTGTATCTTTTAAATATTTAGATTTTCCGGGCCATTAAAGTAATTATAATTTATTTTTAGCAAAGTCAAAAGTTCAAGGCTGAGATGTTATAAGATATTTAATTATTTTGTAATACAAGCTTAAAAATAACAAACAAAAATATTTTTATTCTAGATTGTCAATAGGCAACCATACCAGATGTTTACAATTTGTTGTAATAATTATGTGCCTAATATTGTTTATCTAATAATTAGATGCTGGCATTTTATGAATGTATTTTAAATAAGCCTAAACAATATTTTTAAAGTAGAATTTTGAAAATATTTTTCACTCCACTGGGTTCTTTGATCCTTATATTAAGTCCACGTGTATGAGATCCCTAAAGGCTAATAATAAAAGACGTTTATAGGAGAAAATGTCGTCATTTTATAACATATTGTTTTTTTTTTATTTTTGCCGTTATAAATTAACTTTATGGTCCTTCATTGACGTGGCGTGATTAAAATAGAAGTCCAGAAAGATTTAATTTTAGGATAAAAAAATGTTTAGGGAGACAAAGGTAAAAGTATCTAATTTAAAAATTAAAACCAAGTATGAAGAACTAAACCATCCATTTTTAAAAGTTGCGTAGAGAATAGAATTAGGTGATGAATGCAAACATGTTGCATGAGATTGTTCATAATGAGGATTTCTGAGTGTGTATCAGGTTATCTGAACGGAAGGGTTCCTCTTTCATTTGCGCAGGGCATTATAATAAAGTTTCTTGCATGTAAAAGCATCCAACTTTTGTAATTTTTTAGACGATTGCCAACACTCTTCGAAGAAAATACTCTTTCGGACACTCTCTCTCAAGTAAACATAAAGGAGAAGAAATTCTGGTAGTTAATGACCTTATTGAAGATGAATATGTGATGGTTAACGAAATTGCTTGGACATTGTTTATGAAAGAACTCAGACAGCAGAACACAAAACAACAGGTTTGGAGTTCTATCAGTGGCTTGTCGGCTCGATATGTAGAACAAAAGAAGCAAGGAGGTCAACTATTTCACAATAGTGTGAAAACACACAGCTTATCAAAGCCAGCTTTTTTTCTAAAAAATTCCATACCTGCGCGGATATGGCAATGAGTTTCGGATAATAGAAATGACAATATACAAATAAGTATAATGAAAGAAAAGGATATACTTGTGACGGGCGGTCAAATCTACATTCGGCAGAATATGCAATGAAACTGTCACACTTAATAATTTTGTCATATGTAAAAACGTATAGCTATTGTAGCTAATAATTTAAATTAATGTAAATGCAAAAGTAGAGGGTTTTCAGTGGTACATACCCGACTATCTGAAAGTCCTCACCAATAAGTCTACAAATCGGAATCTGTCTAATTTATCCAGAAGCGTCGAAACATTGTTCTGCCTTACTGAGACACATCTTTTTCCAACAATAAATTTACTCTAATGTTGTTTATCGTCAGTGGAAGAAGGGCTGTTTTGATGTTTGATAGACACAAATATTTCTATTTGATTTTGCTCTCATTTTTTTTTGCTCGCCGTGGCTCCTTTCAGTGTTTTTAAATGTTAGAAAATGTTTAAAAGAGTATAATTAATATCGACGAAAGAGGATTTAAAAACTTACATTTATGGAAAAATATTGTTAGACATTATTTACATATATAAATAACATAATAATTCAGCGAACCAGAAACTGATACTTTTCTTTACTGTCGGTTTCTTTATTCTCGAACTGTACCGATTAGCATGTTATACTAGTTTAAATAATGCAATTAAAAAAAAAACATAGAATCGATGAGGGTATCCAGAAATAAAAGATTTCGTACTATTGATCAACATATTTTCAATTATAAATAAAAATATTGTCAGGTTATTCAGCATTCATTCAACGAGCCCTGGTTCTGATGATATGCTAATTCTACGGGGGAATTTATTGACATAAAATCTCAATAGAACACTTCCAGAAGAACTAATGGGTAAGTATCCTTTTGTCAATTAATTTTGTGAAATTAATTTATAATAAAAAATCATAAAATGAACCGTGTAGTTTAAAAAATATATCAAATAATTAATATGTGTTATCAGTCATCCACCGCAAAAGAGCCCCTTTCACAGCCATAATTTCTATATCATACCCATGAATTTGACAAAGAATTAAAACAATCTTCATTCTAAATAATTATGCACCACAACCAGAGACAATGAGTTTTAGAATATGAAAAAAATATATTGAAATCACGAGTTATTTTATATTTTTTTTTAAATGCTTGACAGAATATTTGTGAAATTATTCTACAGGTTGTGGCTAACGATCGACTAAAAAAACATTTTTTTTTAATTTAAAAAGATAGAACCATCTTTTATGAATTTCGTATGAAGTAAAAATAATATAGGAACCAAAATGGATAAAAATGCATTTCTGTTATTTTTTTTAAGCTGTAATTAGAATATTTGGTAACATTATAACCGAGCAGTGGCGGTTGGTCAATTAAAAAAGTAGGGGTTGCAATTCTAATGGTAGATTAAAAATATAGATACATATAAAAATGACATAGGCAGCGATGGACAAAGAGATAGTATCAAACAAAGCAGTGTATTTTAAATAGCTACACATACAGAAGGTAGTAAATTTTAAAAATATGAAAAAAATCCATAAACCGATTTTTGGTATTAGCAAACTTATTAATAACCCGCTGATTGAAATCAGGCATGCTTTCGATAAGATCCCTTTCATTAGAAATCATTCCCAAAGCAGAAAGTTTTTCTTGGCTCATAGTATTCCGTAAAAAGGTTTTTATCCATTTAAGGGTAGAAAAATACCGTTCTGCTTCAGCCGATGCCATCGAAATAATAACACAGGTTTACAAAAAAAAAGTGGATGCCTATTTGAGCAGACCATATGATTCTTATGCAATGCAAGACGCCTTGAATCCAAATCTGAGGTCCGCTGACTTCAATCACGTCAGGTTCATGGTCATTTCAAGGTCAAATGGAGTAAAATTCACTACGTAAATCTAAAAAATAGATACGTGCCATTTTGAGGTCTCTAAATCCGAATTCGTGGTTTGTTTAATCCCCTAAGGTCGACTAGAGGTCATTTTAGGATCATTATAAGGTCAAATTAAGAAAAATCCATTAAATAATTTGGAAAAAAAATGTAGGTTTTTGGGGTCACTGAATCCGAATTCGTGATTTGTATAATTCCTAAGGACAGTCAGAGGTCACGTCAGGGTCATTTCAAGGTCAAATTGAGAAAATTCTACTAAATAGATCAGTAGTGAACATAACCCGATTCTCTCAATCCCCCCACTCCTCGACCTTGACCTTGCTTCACCCCTCTTTGGCCCCGCCCACGTGTCCTTGTCATTGACCTTGAAAGTGCACGTGTGCTTTGGCCTTGGCCTTGTGTTCAAGGTTGTGTGTGACCTTGACCTTGACCTTGGTCGAGACGGCCTTGACTTTGTTGAAGGTAATCTTGGGTGTGTGACCTTGAAGTAGTTATTTGTGCATTGTAATAGTGTGGGATGATCTTGAAATGATTTTGACCTTGCAAATTGTTCTATAAGTTGTGTGAGTCTATTTGCATTCATTCAGTGTGAAATGTCAGATACGGAACTATCTAAAGAAAAAATTATAGAGCAAGTCGGCAGAGTAATTTGTTTATATCAGAGTAATTTAAAAAGTTTGTGTGATTTTGAAGAGAAGGATCTAGCATTTTTTCCTCTCGAATATTTAAAAACTTGCGTTGATACGCTGAGTTTACGGCAAATTTGGGATAAGCTGCCAGCGTCATATCGGTGTAACAAGGAACTACAGTTAAGCTTACCCTGTTACATTCACTATGAACAAATATATCGTCATCATATAGATGGGCCACCACCAGCAATAAAAAAGTGTCGTGAATGTAAAAATGAGTGAATAATATGAATAGTGCTTTGCAAGAGACAGTAAAAAAATTGGGCGATGAGTTCACTGAAACGGCTAATAATTATTTCAATGATGCAATGAAAAGTCGAGCAGAATGGGCGTCGCGCTATTGTGATTTGGCTTATGAATATGAAAAGGCTGCGAATGCATGTCGTAAATATTGCAGCAAAACAATAAATTTACAAGACTTTGTTCGTGAGATAAAAAAGTTGGGGTTTAGTGACTGTTTGGAAAAACTGATTAGGTTCATTGCAGATCCGGTTGTGTTAGATGAAATTAGAGTGTAGGACTTAAGTTTAACGTAGTAGTAGTTAATATGGAAAGTTTAGTGCGAGAAATGTACGAGGAATTTCTAATTTCTGCAGCCTGTTCGGAATTTTACGCATATGAAATGCAAGATTCGGAGGCTCAGGACTTTAGTGTATTTTTTAAGTATATGGACCATGCCGAAGTGTGTCTTTTAGCTAGTATAGTTTGTAAGAATTTTCTAAGAAATAAAAACAAACAATTATTATTGAACAAATTAAGGAAATTAGGTTTAGGTGATAATGTTACACGCATAGAAGAATGGCAGAAAAAAATCAATGAATAAAGTACATAAAATGTAGTTATTTGTTTCATTATATTTTGTCCTTGAAGTTATCCTTATACCAATTTAAATGTGTGACGTCATTTGACCTTGAATACTCCTCCCACTATTTCTATCGTTAAGCTACCCCCACCATTGTTACAATTCGACCTTGAAACCCCGCTATAAAGGTTCGTGGGAAAAGAAGTGACTTCAAACAGTCGCAGATATCAGTGGCATAAACATCAAATATTGTGTTCGTGTAGTGTTCTGAAAGTGCTTTTATATTCACGGTAATTTTTGGATTTATATACCATTTTTTCAATAATGAGTATTGCAAAAGAAACTCTAGATGAAATTAATGAAATGTTTAGCAAAGATTTCGAGGTTTTAGAGAGAAAAAAGGTTACCGAAATGATTGTAGGCAAAGTGTATAAAATTGTAAAGATGGTTTCAATGACTACACCATTTGGTAAAACTTTTTTAGTGGCTTTACACGATGACGGTGATAATAGCACATTTGAGACTTTTTTACCAAAACGTGTGGCCGAAACACTATCTGACGATATTGTAGATATTATGAGTAAAACTAAAAATAAATACACTCTAACTTATTTGGGGCAGGGCACTAGAGTTTTTGGAAACAATACTCGAACATTATTACGTTTTGGCTCATTGGAGTAAATTGTATGTAAATTGTTTGAAAAAAAAGGATGTAATTAAATTTAAAATATAGTTGCACATGTCAGAATACTTACGCGTGTTCATTATTTCTGTTAAAGATGTCTGCTGATGCGACGACGATGACGACGACCGCCAACGAATGTGTAGATAGATACATATTTTGGTTGGGGAGAGAATTAAGAAATAGGGCTCACGATATGTTAGATAGCGTAAATGATTGGTCGCATATTGATGTAACCAAAGATCAATATAAGAACGAGATCAGGGATACAATCAATTTTATGGCTGGGGCACACTTGTGCGACAAATTTTTATATGGTTCCATAGACATGGATACATTTTGTGCTGAAATGGTTGAAGAAGAATTAAAAGAATACCTCGTCAATATTCCACATTTACCAGGTGAGCTTGCTGCAAAATATGAATTGGTTTCTGCAACAGCAACAGCCCAAGACGTTGACGATCGAGATAGTGTCGGATGGGATAGAATTTTGAGCAACGAAAACGAAGACATGGAAAATTAATTTTTTATAATTTTTGTATTTGTGCAATTAAATAACTGTAAATAAATATCTGTTACAATCACAGTTTTATTTTATTTCTTTTATAAACATACCAACCCAGTAGATCATAGTCAGTGTTTCTTTTTCTCAGCTGAAATATTTAATATAAGTAGGGCAAATAAAAATAAAATAGTTTAGTAAAGATTGAAAATGAGTCGAGGAAACAACACAATTGATAAATTTGGTCGTCAGAAATATAATGAAAAATATCATATATTATCTGGGCCACAAGGGATTGGTTTTAAACTTACAGCGGATGGGCAGTATGATATGGGTGGAAAAATCATAACCAACTTAGGCGAACCTAAAGATGATGACGATGCTGTGACAAAACACTTTGTTAATAGAAAGTTTTACAATTTTGCAGTTGTAATATGTGACATATTTAACAAGGATGTCCTCCCCATGATATACAAAAATAATAGTGAGCTTAAAACAAAAATTGAAGTTATGCAGAAAATAATCTATCATCAGCCTTTAAATGACTCATTAAGCGCACTGTCGTACGACTCGACTTCAAAAAAAATCTAAAAAAAGCAGGTTAAAGAATAGGAGAACGCACTCCGAGTGGCATAGCCTTGAAGATAACGTCGTAGTCGTCGGTGAATTGGACCTTCCCTCCAAGAATATTGAAATGTTATTTATGTGTATGATGTTTTATTGTCATTGTTTTAATAATGAAGATTGAAATAAAAAACTTTATTTTACAATATATTGTTTATTTATTTTACATTTTAAATAAAAAATATAGTCATACAATATGTTATTTAAACAATATTAGCTTTATCTATCCAAGAGTTGAAGTGGTTGGGAAATCCTAGCCATTTGACAAATAATTGTTCGATGTGATTTTTCTTGCGTTGTCTAAGGACCTTTTCTACTAGATAAACGTCAGGACTGCTTGTTTTTTGTAGTTCTGATTCGTAAAAACACCCTCTTATAGGCTGACCTTCTAACGATTCCAACAAGTAAGTAGGTGGATTTGTAACGTTAACTTTTACAACTTTAAACAATTCAGTTGACCAAGAGGGCGTATATCCTTTCTCGAATAAACTTTTGTACTTGCTAATACGCACAATGTCACCCATGGAAAACTTAAATTTTTTAGGTACAATTTTTAAATAATCATATGCTTTAATATGTGTTTTTTCTTGCACGTCTGCAGGCTTCATTCCAATGGTGCGATGTTTCGAGTGGTTATAGGTTTTTGTTACTGCCGATAATATATGTATCCATTTGTAAGATCCTCTTGTCGAGAATTGTTTATATAAATTATTTTTTAAAGTCCTTATGACTCGCTCAACAATTGCAGCTTTCTTTGTGCTGTAAGTGGAATAATGATTTATATTATATTTTTTCATCAGGGCTTGAAAGTTTGTATTATAGAACTCCTTTCCTTGATCACTTTGCAGATTTGTTGGTGTATATGATGCCTCTTCAATGATGCTTTTCATCGCATTAGTAACTTCTATACCAGTCTTGTTTTTTATGGCTTTGGTATAGACAAATTTCGAGTAACAATTTATACAGACCAAAATATAACGATAACCATTGTTTTCATCAGCATACTGTTGCATTTCAGCCAAATCAATTTGCCACAAATCTCTGTATCCTTTTATTATCGTGCGCCGTCTTACAAAATTTTTTCTAGCCGTTCTATGTAGTTCATTAACAATCTTGATTTTTTCTAGACTGGGCTCCATATTATTAGTAATACTAAAGGTTTCAGATCGAAGGAAGAACTGAATAATATCATTAAAGATTGAGCTTAATATATTATATCTTCTTCTCGTAATTCCTCTATGATTGACATAATTTCATTTTCGTGTCCAGTGTGACCGGCCATTTTGGAACTCCACAACAAACGTAAACGATCCACCAACTCTTTAGCTTTGTTCCAGTAGACATATTGAAATTTTTTCGAAGATAATTTCTTTTTTGTGGGTAACTGTAGTTTTTCCGAGAGATTTTTTCTTGTAATAGTACCACCTAATTTTGTGCCCATTATCAGAGGTTTAATAATTCGTAAATATTTGTTCCATCTGGTCTCCCGTAAACCATCACTTTTTTTAAAATTGTTGTAGACAGCATTCGTTGATTCCAAAATTTCCTTGTACGTTGAAAGTACATTATCACTTAATTGTTGTTGTTCCTTGCCTACACTTGGGGGTGTTTTAAGAAATAACAAATCATAAAGTGCCGGTGATCCACCATATTCTGCAATATTTTTCCCTTTTTTGTATAAGACAATATTTCCATTTCGAAAACGCACCTCTAAATTACCAATAAAATTTTTGTTATAATCTGTTTTTGAACCAAAACGTACACCATATACAGTATCGTATAGAGATGGTTTCGAACGTAATCCTTTCAGGTGTGCGTTTAAAGTATCGGAAGTTGTGGTGTCAGCGGATGCGAGAGATGTATTAGTTGATGTCGAGGGTGTATCAAACACCGATTGGCTAATATCTTCTTTTGAAATGCGATGCTGCTGCTGCTGCTGAATAGGTGTGGAGGTTTGAAAGGAATGTGTAGGTTGGGGAAAACCTGATATTTGAGTCGACTGCACTGATGTACTGAGACTATGTGACTTTGTAGCTGGATAATGTTGTTGCTGTTGTTGTTGCTGCTGCTGCTGCTGACGTTGCTTAACCACATCAGATATAGTTGTCAATGGCTTAGAAATGGGTTCGTAAAACTTTTCCAATTCCACAACATTAAACTCTTTAGCCGCTTTAATTTGTTTAAATTTTTTTCTGACGGCATTGGTAGCTTCCACTAGTTTACGTTTTAAGTCGATCGCGTTATTCATGATGTTAACAAAGGACGTTTCAACAATCAAATGAGCGTTTTCTCTTATTATTACAGTAATATATAGCTATCAAATCCTTTGCGGTATCTTCCCGATTTCACATCACTGTCTTTATCAATTACTAAAAATCCATACTTATTATCCCAACATTTTGAGCACATTTCTTGAAATTGAGTAAAAGTTAGATCCGGTGAAACGTGGTCGGAAAATATGTGTTTCATATTCAACTCATCTTGTTTAAACATAATAATAAAATTGGCGTTGTCTCGCACAAGCTGTTTAGGCACTCGCGAATATGTTTGCGCTAGGTAAAAGGAGTCGATATTTTTATGACGTCCCATGCTACAGTACGATCTTATAACATCTTGTTTTTCACATATAACATCATCAAAGATAAATATAGAGTTTGGTTTTGCATCGGACGGTTCCACAATATTACTGGAATCACTAAAGGCATAGTAGCCTAAACCTTTGATGGGCGCTAAAATTTTCCTTAAATACTCATATTTCGGTTGATACAGAGATTTCGAGTAAATATAGACATTTTCGAAACGTAGCCCAAGGGGGTGTGTAAGCAGCGAAATCATGACATTAGTTTTTCCACAATTGGATGGACCAATTAACAGGCCGCGAATAGAGGAAGGAAGTAGAGGACCGTGTCTCTTCATTATCTTCTTTTCAAATCCAAGTCCGACTTTTTCATCGAGATTGTCAATAGGAAGTTTTTGTTTAAGATCGATAACGCGCATCTTAGGAAAATTTGATATTTTATAGGCAATTTTTCACAAAAACTGTCATTCAGATGCCGAGCGTCAAACGAAGTGGACGGTCTCACGTTTCCAACAAAACTGGATACGGTATTGTGAATTCGTTAATAAATAAATTACCATTCGAGGTACACATTCCTGGTTATCAATATTGCGGACCCGGAACAAAAGTAATAAAACGTGTAACAAGAGGTGATCCAGGCATTAATCCTTTGGATGCCGCATGCAAAAAACACGATTTAGCCTATTTACATAATAAAGACAATATAAGTGCGAGACATCGAGCGGATTACGAGCTCGAACAAAGTGCTTGGAATAGAGTAAAATCGAAAGATTCCAGTTTAGGTGAAAAAACAGCAGCTTGGTTAGTTACAAACATTATGAAAGGAAAACAACGTTTTGGTATGGGTGTACCATCATCATTATCAACAAAAAAAACATCTAGTAAAGGCACACGTCATATAAAAAGGAAAGGTGTTAATAAAAATCGACATGTTCGGAAAGCCAGTTTCGGAACAGCTATTCGACAAGCAGTTCGAAGGGAATTATTAAAAGCCGGAAGTAAAAATGTGTTGGAAAAAAATGTCATGAATGCATCTAAAATAGCTCTGTCGGTAGCACGTAGATCGGTAAAAGCGGCAGGTGGCAAAAGGAAGGTTCGTACACCGAGAATAATACCGATTCCTAAAACTGGTGGAATATTACCATTAATACCAATTTTTGCCGGGTTATCAGCTTTGGGTTCATTAACCGGTGGGGTAGCGGGAATTGTGCGCGCCATAAAAGCAGTAAAAAAAAGCAGCGAAGATAAAACCGGTGCCGGCCTGTATTTAAAATCGAAAGGAATTGGTTTGTTTCTAAAGCCATATCGTAAAGGTATGGGATTATTTTTAAATCGTAGATCAAAAAACTAATTGAATCCCTACCTCGAAGACCACTATCTAACATCGATATAGAAAAATATGCCAAAAAGAAAAGAATAGGACACTTTCGAGGCGTTTATATGAGGGATTTATTACCTAGACAAGGTCCTCGACGTTACGAAGCAGCAATAGTGAATTTGGATAGTACGCGTGGTGCAGGGACTCATTGGGTAGCTTATAGAAAAAATAATTCTAAAGTAACATATTATGACAGCTTCGGCGATTTACCCCCACCGATCGAATTGGTACGATATCTACAAACGGGATCGGAACCATCAAAAATTATTTACTATACATACGATCGTCAGCAGGATTTTGGAACAGTCTGGTGTGGACATTTGTGCTTAAAGTTTCTTGTCGAATCATCAGCGTAAAAGATGTCATCATCATCATCGTCACCATTAACACCGCAAATGGATCGCAATAACTATACTAAAATGTTGCAATCACTGAAAGCATTTCATCTAGCCGGTGGATTAAGGAAAATGACCGTGAAACAGTTAGAAAACAAGCCCAAGGAAGTAATGATTGCATTAGCCCCAAATGAAATTCCATTCGTTTGGGAAAAGTTGCCCGAGCACCTTAAAAGCGATATCGATATATTAAAATATCAGTGCGGTTGCAAACATTATTTCAACAGCAGCAGCAATTTAAACGAGGTTATGACTGATGAGGATCTTACGGCTAGAAAAATATTTTGTTGTTATTGCAAAATCAGCGATGTGCGCATAAAAGCAGAAAATAGCATAAAAACATCACTATCTAATGCAGTGAGAAAAGGTGTGAAGATGAATCTTTTTAAATGTTGCCGCTAAGAATAAAACCGAGATGTGTGATGTTTTAATGGTTAGTCATGTCTTATACGTTCACACTAACAGGACACTCGAGCGTCTTAAGCGCCGATTTTTATCCACCAGTCGAATTAAATAGAGAAAACAAATATGGTCTGGCATTGCTGGGATTTTACACATACAATTCAATTTTTAATGTGGACGAAAGCAACAATAAGTTTGCCTACATGAAGGAGGGTTACACCACCGAGTCGATACAATTGCAGATTCCACCTGGGGCCTATGAAATAGATAAGATAGGTAAAGCTATGTGGGAGGCTTTGAGGATTTCAACTGAAGAAAAGAACGATGGAATCTTTTACTTGGTCGCTAATAATAATACGCTGAAATGTGAACTGAAATCCCAATATACTATAGATTTCCGGGGAGAGGCGAGTATCGGTAAAATTTTAGGATTTAATCATACAGTGTTAAAAAGAGACAAAAAGCACGAATCAACCGAGATGGTGGAAATAGTGAAAGTACGTATCATACGCGTAGATTGTAATATAATTTCCGGAGCATATATGAATTCGGTGGAAGGTCATACCTTGTTCGAATTCGATATCGACGTTGAGCCCGGTTACAAAATCAGTAAAGAACCACAAAATAATATTTATATGCCGTTAATGCCGGCAGGACGTCAGTTTATCGACAACATTACTCTTCGCATCTTGGACGATAGCGGTGATCTAATCAATTTTCAAGGCGAGAAAATAATCGTGAAATTGGAACTGAAGAAACTTTCATAGAAATGGGTTTTTGCTTCAATCGTCAATTGTGTGTGCTGTCGACTAAGATGGGGGAACCGCCGAAACATAATAAAAGTAAAAGAAGAGTTAACGTCAAGGTTAGTCGTCGTCCAGACGTTAGATCACAAACATCTCAACAGTTATCTGCCGAAGACTATAAATTTTTAAAATCAATCGGTCTTAAAGTGCGAAAATGATTTCCACCACCAGCGATAAAATAGAGGTTTTCTCCGAGCCCATCTTGGACAATTCTGTTATTAGTCTAGAAGAGCATACGTATAAACCATACGGATCTCCATCATTCAACAATTCGGATGAAGTCCGTATCCCCATTAATTTTCAAGATATTATACTGGATATCGCCGAAAGTTACATATATATCGAAGGAAAATTTAAACCCATAGACGCAACGAAAAGATGTTTTTTATGAAATAATGCCCTCGCATTTTTGTTCGATGAAATTCGCTACGAGATGGGAGGTGAGCAGGTCGCCGTGGTTCGTAAACCTGGAGTTACGACGACATTAAAAACCATGGTTTCATTCGGAAGTTTGCAACAAAGATCTCTCATGACGTGCGGATGGGGTCTCGACGAAGCAAACCAAGATATCGTAGACACGGCAACTAACGTATTCTCCGGGAAATTACCCTTAAAATATCTTATGGGATTCGCCGAAGATTACGCAAAAGGTGTTTTCAACGTAAAACAAGAGCTTATTATGATTATAGCTCGCACTTTTACCAATTGTTACGTCGGCGAAGTAGAGGCAGAAATTAGTATCGACAAAATCGAATGGAAAATTCGTCACATCATTCCAGACGACAAGCAAAAATTGAAAATACTGTCTCGCATTAATAAAGGAGGAAACAATGCCAGTATTCAAATGGCATATCGTAAATGGGATCTGTACGAATTACCAGCTTTAAGGCAAACATCTTCCGACGTGTGGGCCTTGAGAACGAGTACAAGTCTGGAAAGACCGCGCTATATAATCGTCGGGTTTCAAGACAGCAATAATTGCGACAAGAAAGAAAAAAACGCAACCCAGTTTACCCACGCCGACGTATGCGACATTAGACTGTATCTGAATTCAACCGTTTATCCATACGAAAGATGGAATTTAGATTTCGCCAAGAAACTGTACGCAGCAGCCTATTACAATTACGAAAACTTCCAAAGCAGCTATTACGGGCGCGAGATAAACGATCCGATGATAACGTTCGCGGAATATATGAAAAACCCCGTTTTTATTATCAATTGCAGTCATCAACCAGAGGCGATTAACTCATCGACAGTGGATGTAAAATTGGAGTTCCAAACGAGAAAGAATAAATTCCCCAAAGACACTAAAGTGTACGCATTAGTTATTCACGACTCATTTTTTAGTTATAATGTATTAAACGGTTCGGTGACCAATAAATCTATATTTTAATGTATCTATTATATGTAACACAAAATAATGTTCTTGAATCAATAAATTTGTAATGAGTGAAGTAGTAGTTTTATATTTATTTGAAACCCAACCAAAAAAAAAAGCTGGCGGAAAAGCCCGCTCTTTAAGAAAAGAGTACGGGAATTTAGAAAATGGTGGTTTAATAAGTGGAAAAAAGAGCTTAAATAACACAAGAAAAAATTTTTAAGGCAAAATAAAAAATAAAAGCACTTTAATTACCTAGAATTTTGAGTAGAATACAATGGTGAGAAAAAAATTTGGAAAATCTTAAAAATGACAAAAAATTTAGACGAAAAAATTGAAATTCTCGAGTTAGGAGGCTAGAGCGCCGAACGGGAGTATGCGGAAGTTGTAGGGGGAGGGTTTTTTTTTTTTTTTTTTTTTAGTGTGCCTGCTCCGCGCTAACGCGCTACGTCTCGTAGCTTAAGTGCCAAGTTATATGCTTGAGAACCTATGAAAATGTTAACAGTTCAAACAAGGTTTCTATTATTTTTTTTTTTGTAATGTATTCTTCACAAAATATTAAGAATAAGTCTTATTGTCTAGACAAATCTAATTCCTTATTTAAAGTTTTTGAAAAAATCAATAATTCTATAAGCTCTCACCAATACATAACATTTAGAATCCGTTGGTGGGGTGGGGGTAGTTCTATATATATATGAGACTGGGTCAGTTACACAGTCATATATTCATCAACCCTCATACGATGAACATGGAGGAAGAAAGACCCGCCAGACGAGGCTCATCCATCTTTAGTGATGACACCGTAGCCGACAACGTTGGAGACCTGCAAGTCTTCGACGACGACGACGAGGTGGATTTTGAAATTGACGTCCTACGTTGGGACGACTTGGATGAGCCGATTCCGCTAGTATATGACCATGATCCGGGTCTAGTGGAATTAGACGATGCGGGTGATTGGGTCTTACAAAGACTCGAAACTCCGTCGCCGCAGCCAGAGCCGGACTCGACGGAAGATGCGGTGCTGGAAATTCCAGCATCACCAACACCCGACGACCCACAAGGCCCCTGCGATTCGTCAAGCTGGTGGTCGACCAGCGAGGATGCGGCACCATAAACCCCACACTCTCCCTGGCCCTTTTTAAGGGCACACAACAACGGTCCTTTTCAGGACCACAAAATACTTTGATCGTAGTTTTAGTACATATTAGTACTTTGTTACTAATATTGTATGTATAGAATATACAATATTAGATACAAAGTATTAAAACTTTAAGTGCTGGTGGAACCCAGCTAAATCGTTCGTTCGTATTTGAGACCACAAACAACTTTTGGTCTCAATACGTAATACGACATTTGTTTTCACCCCCCACCATTAATTTGTCTCTATATATACGACCGCCAATACTTATTACAGTCATTTTAGTTCAACATGGCAGCGACTCAACAACAACAACAACAACAACCCATCCAATGCCCTGTGGTAGATTCTACCACAGAGAATTGTTTGGAGTGGGAGCCGAACGATCCTAGATGGGATGAACTTTGGCGGTTCATCATCGAATATACAGAGGACAACACCACCACCCCCGCTGATGATGACGGGCCGTGCGACTCCACAACTCAATAAAAGAGTCGCATGTTTTACAACCAAACGGTCCTTTTCAGGACCACAAAATAATTTGATCGTAGTTTTAGTTGGTTATAATACTTTGTAACCAATATTTTATGTTTTTTTTTCATAAAAACATACAATACTGAGATACAAAGTATTAGAAGTTCTGGCGACAGAACCTTAACTTCATAAACCGAACCACGTTTTAGCATACTTGTAAATATTATCAGAAAATATTTACAACTATTGCTATTGCGTAGTTTTAGTGGATTATTCACTCTTTTTTTTTATTACCTAATATTATGTGGGACAGGGCCTATATGAAATAACACACAAAAATAAATTTTCAAGTCATTTTTATTCTCATTATAAAATATAAAAAATTTGATCAAACACTTTTTTATTAACTACAATATATATATATATATATATATATATATATATATATATATATATATATATATATATATATATATATATATATTTACAAACTTAATACTATAAATTAAAAGCTAATATCTACAACTACCTAACACCTACTACATAATTTATTAAAGTCCTCTAATTGTCTTTTTAACCGCGCAGATTTCACCTTTTTTATCTCTAATTGTTTTTCAAGTTCTATAATGTCACTGTCACACTCGTCCACTTCTTTCACTAAGCGTTTTTTCATTTCGTAAATGTCTGTCAATTTGGTCTTCTGAGAGTTGGTGAAGTCTTCGACCCACTCCGGTTGTGATGGCTCGGAATATATTAACGAAGAAGACGCGGTTTTATTTGGTGAAGACGATGACGATGACGACGACGACGACGACGACGAAGCAGCGGAAACTTCATCGCCTTCAAAACAACGCTTAAACCGCTTCTTCATGGGTTTCCGGCACCCCAATATCGGCGACAGTGGCGCTGGCGCTGGGGAAGACTTCACCTCCGACACTATTTCATTCTCTACGCTGGCCGGTGTTGGTGGCGTTGGTGGTGTTGGTCCATCGGGGCCTTCTATGACTTCCACTTCTACTGACAATGGCTCTTTTGGTGCTGTTTTTAGGAAGTCGGGTAATGGAACAGGGGTGGAGGGACGCTTAAAGTTAAACTTTTTCTTCTTCCTTTGTCCCACACCTTTAATCGCCGAATAAAATGTTTTTTTATCGGCGATTTCCGACTTCCGCATAGTCAAGAGCTTTTTCAGTTTCGAAGCTTTCGGAGAAGATTCCCTAGGCCGCGATGCTTTTCGCACAACCACATCACTAATCACATTTATCTTTGGCTCCTTCTCCTCCGTCCAGCATTCCAGGAATTGCGCTGCCGACTGAACTAACTCTTCGTCGCGACCATCGTTGAGGGCTCGGTCTTCGGCATCTTCATGCTCCACGCCATTCCAGTTCTCGAACACCCCCGGACTTAACACTTCCAAACCACTCATGTTATCCAGCATGCCTTGCTGTGAACCGCAGCTCACGTCAAGAGCATCTAAAAGAGACCGTACACTAGACATTTTCGATATTCAAACTCACACAATTAACTTTTTCTTAGCACTGTACTGTTTGCTGTTCTGACGAACTGTGAAGAGCTCGAGCCAGCAAGTCTGCTTTTATGCCCATTTCCCCCACTACACCGCCTTTATTCCTTTTGTTCGATGCATTAAGTATAATATTTAAACTTGTCAGATGCAAGGCCAAGGCCAAGGCCGACGTAACCGGCAATACCAGGGTCGTTTTCAGGGCTGTAATTTTCATGGATTTTTTTTTTGTCCCTGTCAAGGTTATTTTAAAGAAGCATATAAATATAGTACTAAACTTGTTAGATGCGAGGCCAAGGCCAAGGTCAAAGTACCCGTCAATGTCAGGGTCGTTTTCGAGGTTGTAATTTTCAAGGATTTTTTTTTGGTCCTGTCAAGGTTATTTTAAAAACAAGGACATTAATGAACGTGCCATCCAGAGAAGAAATTGGGTCATAGAAGAAGCTTACCTGTACAGAAGAAATTAACATGTATTTTATTTCTTAATTTTTAATTTTTTTGTTTGTTATTTTTTTTATTTTTTTTAATAATAAAAAGTAAACTCAATCTTTTGTTATATTTTAATTTTTTTTTTCAATAAAACAATAGTAAAATGAATCTGTATGTGTATTTATTAAACATCACCTAAAATACGTTTTGCAATCCATATTTTTCTGCAGAGTCCGTTTATTAATGAAATAGAACCATATATTAGGGTGAAATCTAATGGTTTCAAATCAGTCTCACATAACAATGTCAGAAGTAAACACTATTGATAAGTTCGGTCGCAAAAGAAAATTTAAGGATTTTAACTTTATGCGAGGTCCTTCAGGAATAGGTTTTAAACTTACACCTAATGGAGATTACGACATGGGAAGCAAAAGATTGTGCTATTTAGCAGAACCTCTTGAAGGAGACGATGCGACCACACGAAATTATGTTGATAATAACCTTGCTCAGTGTGTGCAAGATACGCAGAAAGCTTTACATGACTCAACAATTGTTATTAAAGATATATTCAGAAACCAACTTGAAGGTTACGTACGCAAGAAATTAATTGAAACCGGTCAAGAACTTAGAGGATACATTGATGATACTGTTATTGCGTGATGAACTTAACTCTAGAATGTTGAAAATTGAAAAGACTATGGAGGATCTTGTCAGCAAACCTGTTTCACATTAAACATTTACTCGTAGACCTGTGCGTTTAATTTACTATTAGACAAATTTTTCAACAATAACTTTTACAGTTTGTTATTTGTCGACACTTCATTATATTTATAATTTTAAAATAAAGGTTCAATAAAAAAGCAATCAAGTAATGAATACATGTTTTTTATTTAAAAAAAAAAAAGAAAAAAAAAAAATTACAATACTATCGTTACATATTAATGTTGTATGTTTAATAGAAATAATAAAAACAATACAAATAATGAAATATGGATTTTCCAGATTACGTGCTGTCCTGACTTAGAAATGATTCCAACACGGTGACTAAATTTGCTAAGTTTTCTTCCGGGTCTGTTTTGTAAAAATCTATGTCTGCATGCCCCCAAGGTAGAGTTTTGGTTGAACTGGGAATTACATAACGTTTATCATCGCTATGTGACAATGCTACTTTATTTATTATGTTGGTATAAATGTTATGTAATTCACTTCTAAATGTCTTCATCTTTCTTAATATCAAACCACCCCGTTCAACAATTCTTTGGTAGTCTTCCTGATGAAGGTCTTTCTCGATAACACATTTTTTGATACCTTTGGCTTTTTTTAATTCATTATTAATGGACTTTACATAATAAGCCTTCGCGCCGGTACCATAAAAACTTATTATCGGATCACCAGGAAACTCATCTTTCATTCTACCAACTACAGAATTACTTTTAATTATGTTGAAATTATTAATTTCGGGGTAATTTGATGTATCGAATTTTTCGGGGTTTTCTGATATAGTTTGATAAAAGTTTTCCGTATACACTTTTAATATAAGCGAGTCAGTATCGGTGTAAAGTAACGAAGCATCATCGCCAAACTTGGATTTAATAAAATTATAATAAAAATCGTATATTACAGTCTTTGATATATCTAATATAGAAAAACCGATATAAATTGGTTTATTGTACAATATTTTAACTTTATTCATATGTATAGCAACAAAGTTCTCGGTAAATATCGAGCTACTATTGAAATTGGGGCGGGATATTAGTGCTCTAGCTCCATTTCTGCCTACACTGTTCTCCCAATGTGTTACTAATTTTATATCCTTTCGATTTTCCACATTTTCCATAGTTTTACCAAATATCGCGTTATTTTTTAATTTAAAAGTGTCCTTCGCAAATTTTGTGGTGGCCTTGTTACGTAAATTGGTATTAAAATCAATATACGATTTTAGCCATTTTGATTGCTTAAACTGTAATACTCGATGGGTTTGCATTACCACTAAGCCGTTGGCGATGGCTTGTTTTAAAGTTCTATAGTGTACAATGTATTTTTTTTTATCTTGTAAATTAGGAATTAATTTCGGTAATTTAGCGTTTTCTGTTGGCGGTATGATATTTTCTACTAGAAATGGAAGATCAGAATGTGCATCATGCAACTCAGTCGGATAATGCACATCCACTTCCAAAACGTAGCCATGTAAACTATCATCACCAACAGCCATAATATTTAAATCCAGAATTTCGCGCTCGCTTAACCATCGAAAACCACCATATGGTAATGCTTGTGACATACTATGACCATATAGATTTGTAGCATCAAGGTATGTTATAAATGAAGAAGGTTTTGTTGGGTCATAGTCTGGTAAAAAAATATTATTAGCGATGTGCTTCCTTTCTGTACACTGGCTTATGCCGCCGCGTATACCTTTCTTAAAAAAATGTATCATGTCTATATCAGTTAAGAGCTCTAACTCTACCTTAGTCATACGTAGCATACAATCAAATGATAAACTTGGAAGGGTATAGTAATGTGCTGGATCAAGTTTATCGAATTTTAAACAATTATTCCGAAATTGCTCAAAAACATCACACAATAGCAACACATCTGATTTTAAATACACGTCCGAATAGTCCCCCAAAGTTTTACACCCAAACAAGCGCCATACTTCTTTTGCTCTTCTATAGCTTTCATCGCTAATATGTTCTTCCCGTAAATTATCATAAAATTCATCTTTACTTGGAAGACATGTATTTTCCATTTTTTCTATAGAGTCAATAAAGCTATAGGGAAAAACACCCTTTTGACGCATCAAATTAAATTGGTTGATATTTGAAAAATGTTTCCGCGTTTCAATAAAATCGTCGTCGTTTAAACCGCTGCCTAAATTTTCCAAAGACGTTGACAGAAATTTAAAACTATCAATAAATCGCAACTTTAAATATTTCGTCTTGACTTTTCCACATTTACTATCAAAATAATCGTGCACATAAATGCTTTTGGTAAATGATATGTACTTTTCCTTACTTTGAGCCAAAACACCAATTTTATCCCCATATTTACATAACTCTTTTATAAATAAATGGCTGTCGTAGCCGCTTAAGTTATGAAATATGATAGGGATAAAAGAGGGTAATTTATAATTTAAATTACAAACGGAATGTGCAGCACCAAATCTTTTTGCACCAGTTATGTGACAGTGGTCTCGTACTTTAATCTCACCCTCTTCAAAAGGGCCTTCACATATACCACATATTTTAGCATCATTAAACTCCCTTTTTTCTTCAGGCGTTAACGGTTTCATAGGCTTAATGTCTTTTAAATATGTGTTGTATAGAGCCCTTAAATCACACTCGATACGATCCACAAAGACTTGAGCTGCATTATTCCCCCGAAATAGCTCAAATTTCGAAAGTGAGTCGTCAAAAGAGCATTTAATTAAATAAGCAAAAGAATATGGTTTATGTTTAAAACTTTTTACAGTGTAAGAATTTTATGGGTTTGGTTGTACCGTTTCAACGGGTTTTAAAACAGATTCGAAATCTGCATAAACCACGAATGGAACGCGCATTTGCTTTTCTATACCCTCGAATTTTAAAATATTTTCCGGCACACTCTTTCCAAATTTATCGATTTTTAAATCCACTGAGGGTGTTTGCGTGAAAATGTGGTTACAATCGTAGCTTTGATGTAAAGTTAAAGCTGACGGTGTACTAAAATAAATGAGGCAACCATCACAGAAATATATTTTATGTTGTTGACAACTAATTTGACTTGAAACTAAACGTGATAAATCCCGAATCCAACAATAATGACTCTTTGAACAAGTCGTATCACAAAATGTTCACCGCCATCTTTACTACTACAGTCTTTTGTAATTAACAATAAATTTACATGCCTATCCAACTTTTTTGACGCATACCTCAGTGGACCAATAACTTCATGTATTACTTCATTATTTTCATATTTAGATTCCAGACCGTATACGTTAATTGATATGTTGTTCATTTCCTCAAATTTTTTAATGTCACGTAATTTTACTAGAAAATCCATACCTGTTACATTTAGCACTCTAGAAAAATGGGGGTAGGATGTCTTCTGTGAAGGCTCTGCTGTTGGAGGAAACAATGCTGATGTTACAGCCCACGCAAAGCAAAATTCGTCCTGGTTAATCACATTGACGACAGCTCCTTTCTTTTCAATAGAACACGGCAACTTGATGTATGATGAGCCACCCATAGGCATATACTTGTTGATACCAACTTCCAAGTATAAAATTCGCACAAGAGCCCATCCTATAACAAGAAAAATAATATATAAAAATCAGTTTAATATATCGGGTTTTGATTTTTCCATACCTGAATCTTTCTCCTGGAACTCTGTCGCCTGCGTTTTTATTAATTCGGTGAAAGAATGGTAAACGGCATCCAAATCACTTTCTACACTAATTATTTGATTAGCAGTGTTGAAGGATTTTTCACTGAATATTTCTTGTGATGGAAGCATGTACTCGCCAACAGCTGTCATGTTAAATTTTAAAGCATGATGCACACGCAATAAATTATTAACAAGTTCCACCACCTTGGATTTAATGTCTGCAAAGAACATTACGTAATCGGAATGCTCCATATCACTGCTAACCCGATAGGTTGCAATTCTCCTTTTGAAGGCACATTCAACGAGTTGCACACCATGACATACCGGCAAACATGAATTATTTTTATGTTGTTGTGTTCGTTTATGCACCGACATATGATTTATTGGAACATCTACATTACATGTAGCGCAATTAATTAGCGGAATCGTCGATGTATACTCTTCAATTCGGAGCCGTTTTCCTCCAGGCACTTCATTAAATCTCGCCGCACACGATTCTCTTTGATGACGTCTCATATTATAAATATTAGTAAACTTAGAACCGCAATTTTCACAAACATATGCCATGATTTGTCAAATATTAACACATGTACTACCTATACAAGTCAGAGCCAACTGATGAATGAAACTGCCCCATACCTTATATAAAACCATTCAAGGTCACCCCCAACCACGTAACATATCTTCAAGGTCACACACCCAAGGTGACCTTCAACAAAGTCACGGTCGTCTCGACCAAGGTCAAGGTCAAGGTCACACACACAACCTTGAACACAAGGCCAAGGCCAAAGCACACGTGCATTTTCAAGGTCAATGACAAGGACATGTGGGCGGGGCCAAAGAGGGGTGAAGCAAGGTCAAGGTCAAGGTCGAGGAGTGGGGGGATCGAGCGAATCGGGTTATGTTCACTACTTAGATCTGTAAAAGAAGATAGGTAGACCTTTGAGAGCGTTGAGTCTGAATTCGTGGTTTATTTAATACCTCAAAGTTAACCAGAGGTCACTTCAAGACTATTTCAGGGTCAAGTGGAAAAAATCTACTAAATAAATCTGTAAAAGAAGAGAATCCATGCTCAGCTAGATCAATATCCGTTACATAGCAGACAGGCAAGCGGATCAAGGTTCTGAGCCGAAATTCAAGCTCGTAAAACCTCATAACCTACGTGGTGTTGGGAGCTTGAGTTTTGGCTCAAAAACGCGATGAACTTGCCTGTCTGCTGAGTAACGTAAATCGGTCTAGGTGCGCCTGTGGTCTCTTTTTTGCAGATTTATTTAGTGAATTTTTTCAATTTGACCTTAAAATGACCTTGAAATGGCCTTTGGTTAACTTTAAGGTGTTAAACCACGAATTCAGATTCAGCGCCTCCAAAAGTCTATTCATCTTATTTTGTAGATCTATTTAGTATATTTTTTTCAAGTTGACCTTAAAATGACCTTAAAATGACCCTGAAATGACTCTGAAATGACCCTGAAATGACCTCTGGCTGAACTTGGAGGATTAAACACAACACAAATCCGGATCAGTGGTCTCAAAAACGTACGACTCTACTTCTTCAGATTTATTAAATGAATTTTACTCCATTTCACCTTGAAATAACCTTGAACCTGACATAATAGAGGTTATAGGACCTCAGATTTGGATCCAGGGCATCTAATTATGTAAGAATAAAGTGGGCTGGTCAAATAGGCATGCACTTTTTTTTTGTAAACCTGTGTAATTAAAGATTTTAAAAGTTTTAAAACTTCACTGAATGTCTCACTTAATTCGATATTTTGCGAAAGATGGTCATAAAGTACAAGAAGTCCCGAAATTGATCTAAGTTCTTCAGTTTTATATATGACAGTCAGTTCTGTACGGAGCTTTTTTTCGTTAAAAAAAAGGGTAAATTTTAACCGTATCCTTAAATTTATATTCAGGAAAACATGTACTACATTCGACATACTGTTCCGAAAATAAAATACTGGCTGCTACCCAGTGACCTGTAGAGCTAAATAGTTCTTTTGCTTGACAAATAATTATATCACAAACTTCTTTTGCTTTCCGAGAAAACTCCGCGGAATCATCAAGGTTACGTCGTTTTGAAGTAGATGGAGATGGCTCAACGTCATTTAAGGTAATATTTTTTCTAATATTTGTTAATTTTGATTCAAATGATAAAATATTAAACTTATCAAATAACAAATCAACTTGAGGCATTATTTTGTAAAATAAGTTGAACCCTGACAAGAACTCTTGCTTTTGAGAATTTTGACATACCTTGAAAATGAGTTCTTGGTACTAACGTTTCTACTGTCATCTACGATTTTTTCCGTTGTCTCTAGAATGTTGTCTTTGTATTCGAATACGATACAAACAACTCTAGAATTAAAATTGCATCTTGTTGGAGCTGAACGAGGTAAGCGTTTGTTAACAGTTTGATCTAATATTGTGGTTCTTTAAGAACTATTTAAAAAAAAGAGAAGCAAATCCATTGTAAATTGAAAAAAAATATACAGACATCTTTAATGGCGGATGCTGTGTCTAATATTATCAAATTTAATTATATGCTTAACAATGCCCATAAGCAGCATGTTTTTTTTCTAGAAAATAAAAGAGCGCTCATTTTGTTTTATTTACACATACAGTAAGATAGAGAGCAGGAACTACATTATAATTAACTGCTTTTCTAAAATTTCTTACAAGAGATTCTTAAAAATGTCTAACACATACACGATGGTTTTTTATAAATTCCTTCGAAACTCGGAATCCTTTGAATTCAGAAATCGAAATCGGCTAGTGTTTGGGACAGAGCACATAATTTTAGATGGTATTTTTTTGGCCAAACATTTTTCACCTATTTTAAACGTAACAAAATATCTTGATCAAAGTATAAACATAGTCACTTTCACAAAAATTTAAAAAACGTTAAAGTAGACATCGCGAATAGAAATACCGGCACAGTAGACACCACGGTTGTATTCTAACCTGAACTAAAGGATTGGTTTAACTGCTGCTTGATACTGGCAGCGCCACGCGCGACTTGAAGCAAAAGTTCAAATACTCGTCCAGCCGGTTGCATAAGAGAAATTTTTCTAAAAAGGGATATTTTGTGGGGCAAACTAAACACCGGTTTGTAAGTCGACTTGCAACCTACATGAAGCTTATGAGACGAAATTAATCTCCACGTCTTAGATCGGCAACTCCATATACGCTCCAAACTTGGATTGCATTAAAATTGCACCCCAGCAAAGCGATAACTTTTCCAGGCTTAATACTGTAATACAAACCAATTATTAATGATATTTAGGCAAATTAAGTTAAATTATTTCAATAATTGACTGCTGTTCGCGTATAATCTAGATAAAAAATTAATTTAAATTTAATTATTAAATTATCAGTAGAAATTTTAAAAATATTTGTACTTATGTTGATTAGAATGTTTTATTTTAATTTACATTTTTTTTAGAGGTTGACAAATCTGCAAACCTAAGGAAAAATCGCCACTCTTAATATACGTTTTCACACTTTATACAGTGTATCTTTCAAAAGATAACTCAACTCTTAATTCGAAACTTTTTTATTTGTTTATATATCAGTCCTTATTATTTTATTCAAATGTGTCCTTACAATGTTACCGAACTCATTTTTTATATGATAGAATTTTTGGTAGGCGCCATTTTTTATTAAGTTTTTTTTAATGAATTCGTTTCCTACTGATTACCTTTTTTCTCTTCAAGGCTGTATTAAACTATATTATTATGTAAATGCGATAGAAACCTGACCTATAATATACGACTGAAGTTACAGGATAATAAAAATAACTTAACTTGATTTAATTAGACATATATCTGCTTTGCAAAAATGATTTGTGTTCATTTTCGCAGTAATAATGGCTATATTATTTTGAGTAATTATCAATTGATCAAAGTGAACAAAGTGAAACTGATAACTTCATGTTCTTTTGAATATGCATATACTTGTCACTGGGCTGAAGTGATCATGATTACTTCAAGTAATGGAAGTGAAAGTGATAATGACTCAAAAGAATAACCTTAATGTTTGAATGTTTGATCTAACACTAATACTCAACTAAATAACTGGTAGATAACAAAATTAAAAAGTGACTCCGAAGCGGAAACACAAACTTGTACCATAATATTTAATTATACACATGTTCGGTGGAATTATGGTAAATTATGCTAAAGACTTATATGAATTTTAATTGCAATGTGTTCCTAGAATCATTCAACTTATGGATTATGAGACTTACATGTCCAACAAATCTTCGAATATATAAAACAAATCATATGAAAAATGTTTCTTAAATCTTTTAAAGTTCAATCGACATATTACAATTTGTACACTTTATTATATAAAACTTCGATTATAACAGTAAATTTAAATGAACATTATTTATGGTCGGTGGTAGAGATGAAATAGATGAAATGAATGAAATAAAGAGTGATGATACTAGATCATCGATGTCTAGACCTCTATTGGACCCTTTACATCTCACCATGGCTGCAGCCTCGTTAATTGAACATGCCTAGCTGCTTCCGGAAACAAAATCCTATCTCCAAAATATCTCTGTCTCAGATCGTTGAGTGCTGGGAACTCTCTGAAGCCATGGTCAACAGTTTCATCTTCCTCCAAACACCATCGGCCGTCTTCGACACCGAACTTATGAAAATGGCCCCTCAGGTGACAATGTCCTACCACAATTCGCAGCTCTTTCCTTCCTAAGGAGAGAAGCTACTGAGTACGTCATGCGCTGGGTCCAGTTATAGGTTCCTTAGCACACCTCATTTTAGGAGCTTCCCTCCATGATTCAATAAATTTGCTTTCTAGCAACGATTTTAATTCCCTTTTGCCAACGGTAATTGGGACAGACTGAATTGGTTGGGGTTCATATGGTTCGGTTGCGGAACCAAACTTTGCCAGACGGTCTACGTCTTTATTCTCACGTATGCCCGAGTAGCCCGGGACCCACACGAATCTGATTGTACAACCGTTCTTTGCCATATTATTCAGTACGTCGTTGCAATCAAACACCAGTCGCGAAGTTACGACACTGGACTTCAGTGCCATTATTGCAGCCCCACTATCTGAGCATATATTTATTACTCTATTCCTGTCCTCCGGCTCCAGCTCTTTCATCTTATCGAGATCCATTTTTACACCACTAGGATCCCTTTCTCGGAAAATTTTGCCCTCCTCCCACTCCTCTTTTTTGGCAGAAATATCTCCAGAGAGAGGTTTTGTTTTAAAAGCTGCGTCATGTGATCTGTCTGTATGGGTAGTGATGAACACCGCACTTTCCCAGACACCTGAGTAGCCGCCCGATCAAATTCCAAGATGCTCTAGGCAACTGAAAGGATAAACAGTCTTTAAAGCCTCGTTTTCTCTGTATAAGCGAAGAGGAGGCAAGTTCACCAGGACTTCATGGGCCCTAGTTGAAAGAGTACTCATCGCACTCAATATTTTCACACAAGCAATTCTTTGAACTTTGTCAAGTTGAAGGTTGTATTTGCGCTTTGTTGTACTACCTCACCATACAATAGCGGCATACGTTAGCATAGGACGGATCACCATAGTGAGGGGTTTTTGATATTTGACGGAAACAAATATTTCTATTTAATTTTGCTCTGGGTTTTATTACTCGTCGTGACTCCTGTGAGTGTTTCTACTTGTTACAAATTACTACAATTGGAAACAAAAGATACCTCAAATCTTTGTTTATTTGTTTGTAAATCAATTCTTATTATTTTATTCCTGGGTGTTCTTCAAATGTTACGGAACTCACTTTTTATATGATTAGAATTTTTGTCAGGCGCTGTTTTTTTATTAAGTTTTTTAAAATGAATTCGTTTCCCACTGTCTTTTTTTCTTCAAGGCTCTGTTTAGAATTTACTGAGTTATATCGTTATGCTAATGGTATTAAAACTGACCTAGAGTATATGACTAAAGTTACAAGGTAATAAAAATATTATAGTTTTTCTTTACCAACTTTTAATTTAGATTTAATTTGACAGATATCTGCTCTGCAAAAATTAAAATTATGCTGAGAACGTATGGATTTTACTTACAATATGTTTCTAGAATCATTCAACTTATGGACTATGACGCTTATATGTGCAACAAATCTAATAAATACAACAAATCGTAAAAAAGTGTCTCTTAAATCATGCAAAGTTCAGTTGACTTGTTACAATGTGTACATTTTATTCAGGTATTACTTTACCCTTGGCGGTTTGCAGAACATAATAATTTTCCGGAAGAGAAATTGTATATTGAGCCACGATGTTCGGCTTTACAATGGTGTGATTAAAACAGTAGCTAATATCATTTCACATACCCGACCGCATACCTTTCCACTACCAAGCTGGAACCATTGTTTTGCAGCCGGAATACCTTAATTATTATTGTTGGTGAGGCTTGTTAGCACCTAGCTAGCTTTCGCCCCTTTAAGCTGCCTACTGGGAGTTTTCCTGATTCCGATCACTATCAGGAGCAGTACTACTAGTACAGCGGATTTATACATGCCCCTCTTGGCTACACTGCCAACAACGAATTCTATTTTTGCTATGGAAGCTTGTTGTTACGTGTTGTTTGTTTGTTTAAAAATTCTTGCATATGCCTCATTAGCTTCATGAAGAATTTTTTGTTTGTCTTGCGATCATCCAGGGAAACGGTAATCCTTCTGATGTTTCTTCCTTTTTTTCTTGAGGTCTGTTTGACTATTTCCAAGGCTCCTGTTTATGCCCTGCAATAAGCAGGAGCCTTGGAAATTTTCTTAAGTCGGGACATTCTTAGAGTTTGACATGTTTCTGGTCAGGTGAACCTTCGATAAAAACTATTTACTGCTAATTCTTGCTTTATTTCTTCCGGATATGTTGGGTAAGTCAAATTTAGTACCCTCATTATATCTGCCTCATATGCTTGAAAACTTTCGGTATATTTTTGTTTTCTTCCTTGGAGTTGACCTTATAAACTTCTTGGAGGTGACCTTCCCCATAGCGCATCTCCAGAAAAGTAACAAAAATTCGTAATCATTCTATTTTTTTTTCGGGAATGTTATGTCTATGATCACAACCGACATTCGAAAAGTGCTAAATCAGAGATCGGAAGAAATTCAGAAATAACCGAGAAAGAAATCATGAGTGCCCTAAGAGATATGAAAAACAATAGAGCTCCCGGAGACGATGAACTGGTAACAGAGTCAATCAAAGAAGAAGGACCACAAATCATTAAAGCTTTAATAGTTCTATATAATAAATGCATCGAGGAAGGAATAACCCCATTACAGTGAACAAATCCAACCATTGTTATTGTACATACAAAAGGTGACGTTACGGATCTAAAAATTATAGGCCGATCAATCTCCACATATACAAACTATTTACCAAAATACTCGCAAACTATTTGACAGATAACATAGACTCTTTTCTTTCGAGAGAGCAGGCGGGATTCCAATCAGGCTATTTCGTATCGAGAAATGTATTGAGTATAATTTATAACTGATGCTTGCCTTCGTTGATTTCGAGAAAGCTTTTGATTCAATAAATCAGCGGAAACTTCTAGAGGCATTAAGCGAATGTGATATATGAGAATGCCACGGAAAATGTCAGAACATCGGCAAATCAATGCACTGATAGATTTAATATCGCTCGAGAGGTAAGGCAAGGTGACAAACTCTTCCCAAAATTATTTGTTGCATTGCTAGAGAGTGTGTTGAAAAAGATAAACTGGAATTCAAAAGGAATCAATATCGATGGCGAATTGATAAACCACTTTTTTTTGCGGACGATATTGTATTAATAATATACAATATATAAAAAGCACAAAATATGGTGGATACGCTAAACGATGCCTCAGAAAAAGTCGGTTTGAAAATTAATTTATCAAAGACACAATGTATGACAAACCTAGTAATGAGTAGTCTCTTAAACATCAATAACATAAATCTAGAACAAGTGCATATATACAAATACTTGGGACATGAGTTCGGTATTAGGCGAGATAATCAGACTCACGAAATCCAGCCAAGAATAAATTTATCGTGGGCGGCATTCGGTAGACTTAGATATATAGTGAGATCTAATCTTTCTATATACTTGAAAGGAAAGATCTTTAACCAGTGGGTCTTGCCTTTTCTCACGTATGGAACTGAGACACACACTTTGACAAAAAAGAACATTAACAGAATACATATCATGCAACGAAAAATGGAATGGTCAATGTTGGGAGTCACTCTTAGGGATAGAATACCCAATCACATCATAAGAAACCGAACAGGAGTAAGAGACATGGTGAAATCTATCTTACATCTTAACTGGAATTGGGCAGGACATGTGGCTAGGATGACTGATGGACGGTGGACAAAGAGACTTGTGGAATGGAGGCCACTACATGAAGCCTATAAAGGACAACCTCCTAGTCGGTAAACAGACGACATAAGAAGAGTGGCTGAAAATTGGATACAAGTGACACAAAATAGATGGCTGGAATTAAGGGAGGCTTTCGTTCAGCACTGGACAGGATAAGCTAAATGATGAATGTTGTGTAAAATCCCCATAGCTTCACCTCGTAGTGCTAGAACAAGAGCACGTATCTTCTCCGGTGGACTCCAATTATTACCATATCCTGATCCTGATCAGATGTTTATTGTGGATACTGACGCTAGTAACTCCTCTATAGGTGGAACGTTGTCCCAGATACAAAATGGTCAAAAGAACGTGGTTGCTTATTTTGGCAAAGTATTCTGCAAAGCTGAGTAAAATTATTGTGTAACAGGAAAATAATTACTCGCCATTATAAAGACATTGGAACACTTTCACAAATATCTATATGGCCAAAATTTTCCCTGCGAACAGACCACGCATCACTAAAGTGGTTTTTACAATTTAAAAATCCTGAAGGTCAAATAGCACGATGTTTACAACGCTTGCAAGAGTACGATTTTAAAATTGAACATAGAAACGGCTCGAACCACAAAAATGCAGACGCTTTGTCAAGGAGACCATGTTCAGAAAAATGCAAGTACTGTAACAGGCACGAAGAGCGAGAGAATCCTGACGATTTCTATTGCCGAAAGACACAAATACAATGCTCTTTGGACTATCATCCCAAAATCATCTCTAAAGAACAAGAAGATCCAAATCTTAACATGAATTATTATATCCAAGCATTCTTAATATATGTTTTTACACCCTATACAGTATATTGTTTATAACCCTGAACAAAAGATAACTCAACTATTTGTTTATTTGATTGGAAATTACTCCTCACTATTTTATTTAAAGGTGTCCGTAAAATGTTACCAAACTCATTTCTTATTGTAATAATTTTCAAGCCAAACGACTTCGCACTCTCTCCAGGTAATATGGACTCATACCAGGTATACAAAGATACCAGAAGTATGGAGCTCTGTGGGAACCCTTGCCATGATACCGGGTCCTAGGTGACGTGGTCTGCTATATTTTCCACCAACTTTCGGATGGTCCACGCGGTTGCAAGGAGAACTGCTTTCTGAATCGGTTTATGCAAACGCTCATTAAGGCTCAGCGCCTTGATGTCCTGCAGAAGGTTCTTTGTTGTCACTCCACTTGTTGATAAAATTATGGGAATTGTTTGGACGCTGTTCATTGCCCATTGTCTGCGGATTTCCATCTCTAGATCTCTGTATTTGCGACCTTCTTATTGTATTTTGGCCTTAGATTGTTGTTGTTAGGTATAGCAATGTCAATTCATTTTATCTGTTAGCATAATGTCTGGTTTATTATGAGCAACTGTCAGAACCATTCGGTCCCAATATACCTTGAACTCGTTGGTTTCAAAGATAGGCTCCGGGTTGTATTTTTAGTAAGGCACTTTTCCTACCTGCAATAGATTTAACTTATCTGCTAACCCTAGGTGGAGTATCTTGGTGGCTGAGTTCCTTATACTCAGTTGCAACAAACGTTTTGCATCCATCATGTACTGTGGTCGACATCGTCCTGATTGACCTCATTTGGATGCCGTCCATGGAGTGGCTACTGTAACAAGACTTGTTCTGTTTGGTGGTGAGAAGCAATATCCTGTTTCCTCACTTGTAGGAGCGTTGAATCGTCTGCCTCGCATATTGTTCGATGTACTGTGGAAGAGCCCGCTACCCTGTGGAAATAAAAACGTAAGTTTATTATTTGTTGGTAAGCATACCACCAATCTTCTTCCTCCTTGATGTCAAAAATAACATAATAATACAGATAATCAACTTGCCCTGCCGATTAACATGTTATACTAATCTAAATAATGCAATATGAAAAGGATAGCAGAAAATCGGTGTGGGTATCAAGAATTAAAATAACTCGCAATATTGATCAACATCTTTCCAAATATAAATAAAAATATTATAGGATTATTCTGCATTCACACATCGGGCCCTAGTTCTGAGGATTAGTATAGTTCTACGGGAAAATTCGTTGACACGAAATCTTAATAGAACGCTTCTAAAAGAAGTAGCAGGTAAGTATTCTCTTGCCAATTATTAATCTTATTTTTGTGAGCTCGTCATAAACTGAACATATGATTTAAAAAATATATTAAATAGTTAACATGTGTTAAACAATCATCCGCCGCAAAAGAGGCCCTTTAATCACCATAAATTTTATATTTTACCCAAGAATTTGACAAAGAATTAAAGGAATCTTTAAATTAGATTATTAGGCAACACAGTTAAAGACACTGTATTCTAGAATACAAAAAAATATATTGAAATTAGGATTCATTTTGACTTTTTTCAAGCCACTTGACAGGATATTTGTGAAATTATTATACAGGGTATTCTCATATGGCTAACGATCGACTAAGAAATAATTTTTTAAGATTCGAAAATATAGAGACATCTTTTATTTATCGTGTATGAAGTAAAAATAATATAGAAACCAAAATGAATATAGATGAATTTTTGTTATTTTTTTTTTAATAAGTTATAATTAGAATACTTTGAATCATCATCCAAGCATTCTTAATATATATATTTACACCCAATACAATTTACTGTTTATAACCCTGAACAAAAATAACTCAATTATTTGTTTATTTGCTTGTAAATTACTCCGTATTATTTTATTCAAGGGTGTCCTTAAAATGTTACCGAACTCACTTTTTATATGATCAGAATTTTTGGCAGGCGCCATTTTTTTATTAAGTTTTTTTTTAAATAAATTTACTATAATTCGTTTCCAACTAATTATACTTTTTTTCTTCAAGGCTGTATTAATAATATACTAAACTATATTATTATGTAAATGTGATAGAAACTTGACCTAGAGTATACAATTGAAGTTAGAAATACAAATAAATTACAGAATAATAAAAATATTACAGTTTTCCTTTATCGTCGTTTAACTTAGATTTAATTAGGCAGATATCTGCGACACAACAATAAATTTTGTTAACTTTTAAAGTGTTAATTTTTGAATCAAATAAATATTAATCTCCCATTTCGCTCATATAATTTCACTTTATAAGTAGTCCAAGTTGACAATCAAAGATTTAACTTGATAGCTGCAATAATAAATCAACAAAGTTTTGAATATTTACTAAAATGTGGTTGTCGGACTTGCATTGTCTTTATTTTTATTTAATTTTTACGACGTTTCGATTGGGTTGTATCTCAAATCGATTAAAATATGCATTAAAAATTATCGTTATAATAAGGACATTTTTTCATTTCTTTCAAATATTTCGACAACGATCCTTATTATTATTAATTTTTAACATATTGTTCCGGACGGCTGGTCTTCAAACAAATTATACACACTGTATTATGTGAATAACTTTTATTGTCAACCTTACTTTTGACACTTGTCAAATTAATTTAAGTTGCATCGACAAGCTCTCAAACTACACTGACTGAGAAAGTCGGTCTGGACCCTTTATATACCCTTTTGGTCGATACCGGAAGATTCCCTAATTCTCTAGAAGGATTTCCATACTACATGGGGTAATCAAAATAAGAAAAAGGAATAATCCGACGATTTCTAGACCTTTCATCATAGGCGTTCCATTTTAAAAATAAGAAAATCGAATTCTCTAAAAAGTTCCAGACTTTCTTTCATAGTCGTCTCCTGAGGAACTTAACAAAGGTAAAATTACTTAAATAAATTATAAACTTGTAGAAAATATACCTAAAACCCTACAAACTACGAATACAAACTAATACTATGAAATATAAAACGCTACAATATTCGTTACATTAGAAAATATACCTAAAACCCTACAAACTACGAACACAAACTAATACTAGGAAATGTACAATGCTATAAAGTTTGTAACAATATGTACACTATTATAATTTCGAAAAATGATTAATTTGGCACACATCCATATTGTTTAGTATATTTTAAAACTATTTAGATCGTCAATAAATTGATCCTGTAACATCTCTGGTTATTTTTCATAGATTTGACACTATTAAATCAGGCTTGTCATGCAATTGCATATCAGTCAACGACCTGCTAAAATCAATTATTTATCAAATTATTGGTAAATTAAGAGTTTATTGATATCTACTACGCAATGATTTGAAATGAGGCTAATAAATAAGTTTGCCTAGTGAGATGTACCCAGTGTGGCTACGAAAATATAGTTATTTGATCTATATGTGCACAGATCCTTCTGTTAAAAGGTTAATTGATATAGATCGGAAAAAAACTGTATTAAAAGTGTGCCATTAATTATAACAATATATCTAAAAAAATTAGGCAATATTAACAAATATTACAATCATGTGAACAGTTTTATCCAGACAGAAGCATAAATATTTTATCCTTATAAATCCGTTAGGTTTTTGTTTGTATTTCTAATTAGCTGATCTGTTTTTTATAGAAATTAATTGATTTTTTTTTTTAGTTTTAATCAACACTCCGCTTTTCAGTAATAATAGTGCTAAAAGGAAGTAGATAATAAATTTTTGAGCCCCATCTACAGCCATGTGGTATTTATAGTTTTAACGGTGTAACTATGGCAAAGTTGATGTTAACTATTTTTGTGATAATTGCTACAATTCTATAATCATTATAATATAAACCACTGCCAAAATGAGCAATTTTTGTTTTCATCTTAACATTAGATAGATTGAAAAAAGTAATAAAAATATTTGCCTATATGTTATTCTCCTTTCAAGTAGAGAAAAGGGAAAGAATATATAGAAACAGTTTATTTCCTGCAAATACAACTTTGGTCATCTCTCCATATGCATTTTAACCCCTTCATGGTCTCGTTACTGGAGCTGTATCGAACCGAGAGCAACATTTGCAAGAAGTAACTGTTATATAAAATATAAATTCCGAGGCATATCGACAGGGTATTAAATACCTGCTGGCTTCAATCTCAGACATACCGTCAGCGAAAACGACGTGTATGCATTCACCGGAGCGGTGCAAGATTTAAAAAAATCAAAATGTCATTAAAAAATAAAATAAATCTATCTGCTTTGTTTAAATAGTTGCCTATATATTATTCTCCTTTTAGACAGAGAAAAAGAGAGAATATATAGAAACAATTACTTTCCTGCTGATACAACTCTAGTACTCTTCTCTCCATCCTCATTTCAACCACCTCATGGTCTCCTCAGTGAACCTGTCGAGTTCGATGTCAGATTGAAAAATATCGCTAGTTGAAACGACATCTGATTCACCGGAGTAGTCCGAAATTTTAAAAAACCAACATTTCAGTAAAAAGTAAATTAAATTTATCTGCCATGTTTAAATAGTTGCCTATATGTTATTCTCCTTTCAGGCAGAGAAAAAGGAAATAATATATATACAAACAGTTTATTTCCTGCAAATACAACTCTGGTACTCTTTCCACTCGCGTTTCGACCACCTCTTAGTCTCGTCAGTGGAGTTGTATCGAACCGAGAGTAACATTCGCAGGAAACAACAATTTCAAGTCATGTTGGCAGGAAGTTTTAATGTTGCCTATTTTGCTCTGTGGCCTAAAATTGTTTTGTACCGTCATACAAAATATTGATATGCGCCTTTATATACATTGAGCCCACATTATCTCGCCCACAAATCATTTTTAACGTTCAAATTTTTGAGATACTCTTTTATTAGAGGCAATCGGAGGGTACATACAAAAAAGTTATTAACTCGTATTATTAATATATATATATATATATATATATATATATATATATTAGGAATGGGATTTTACCGTACAATTTTGCAACAATATGGAGCAGAACTAGTTACACAATTAAAGAAATGGGCAAATTTTAACAACACCTTACTATTTACAATCAGACAGCACAGAGCCTTCTTTGTATTGTGTAGGGGGTAAGTATGTTAAAAAATTCTGTAGTTCCACATTTTAGTAATTTGGTATAGATATGCCCTCAGGTCCACATGATTTTCTATTTTTTAGTTTTTAAAGCTTTAGCGACATCGTTACGATTTATTTCGTATGTATGTGAATTATAGCTGTTTCTTCCATATGCTACCCTCGTTTCACTTAGCAATTCTTGATAATGCATAATAAATTGGTTTTCAGATATTATTTCAATTGATGCTGTTTCCTGTACTGTATTCTTTATAGTTTTCATGAATTTCCAAACTTCAGAGCATTCTCTTCCACAAATATATGTATCTATTTCTTTACATTTATTATCCCACATTTCATTTTTCCTAAAGTTGGCAGTTCTTTTTACATCTCTTCTGATTTCCTCATATGCCTCTTTTTCTTTTGGATTTTTTATACTTAAGCATTTCATATATCTTTGTTTCTTAATTTTTACTAGATCTTCGATCTCCTTCGTCCACTAAGACTTGCTGCCTGTTTCTCTTTCTCTGTATCCTCATGCTTCCCTTGCTGCCTTGTTTATACTTTCAATAATATTTTGGTATAATTCTGAGAATGATTATTTAGATTGATCCAAGTATATATAATCTCCGTTGGTATAAGTATCTAGTGTTTTCTCCATCTAAGCTGTTCAGCTTGTATTTGGGGCAATTCGGTGCTGTTATAAGTTGGTAAATATATTCTTGATAATAGATAGTGATCGCATCAACAAGTAGCATTTGACTTTCAGAAATTTTTCCATCAGGCCCAAGCAGGTTTATTTTGATTTACATAGCAAATATTACTGAATTTTAGAAGGGCACATTTTTATTAGCATACTTCTGAGTAAACTGCAATCTTAGATCAGCAGAATAAAAGTTTTATTTCTTGCTGTTCGTAACTTTTGGATAGAATTTTTTTCATCATAAGGATGAAGATTGAACACATGATGTAAATAAAATGAAGTTTTTTCGGAAATGATGAGAATGAGAAAAGTTGTCCAAAGTTCTTATCATACAAGGCGTAAAAAAATGAGCTCATGAGTATCACAGCTAGTCTGTTCTGTAGCTGTGAGTAACTGACAATACTTTCTTGGATAGTAATTTCAAAGATCTTACTTGGCATACATCATATCTGGTGGTTCAATAATTATGTATAAAAAATTTGATTTCATTGCAGCGCTTTTGGAAGAGGAGGCCTATTTACATGAACTTTCACGTGTTTTTTTTTCATATCCAGGAGACTTCCTATGTTTTCCCGGACATCCTGTAGATTGATTGAGATACCTATTTAGGAACACCCTGGGTATAGATAATTTTTGGAAACATAATTTTTTTGGTTCTTACTTAAAATTAATGGTATGATGCTTTAATAATTATTGATAATTCATTGTAGATTATTTATTTTAAACTTCAAACAAAAATCCTAAAACAATACTAGTGATAACAAAAATCCCAAGAACATCTCTAGAACTGGTTATTACCCACACAAAGGCAATAAATTTCACTTACAAAACATATTTAATATCAAAAAGCCATTAAGTAATGCGTAATAATTATTAAGTGCTAATAAAAGACATTTTGTGTTCGAAAATACAAAAATCCCATTGATTTCGTAATATACATATTATTCATTGTTTTATAGCAAAATAGTTTAAAAACACAAACTAGTATTGATAAGATAATAATATTTCCTTATGAGCTTTACAATAGTTTGATAGTAACACAATCATTAATAATAAAAGATCAAAGACCAGTCAATCAATTTTAGGTTTTGTTTTACTGGATATGTCAACATGGTTTGTAATAAAATAAATAATATAAAATATTACATAATTTATATTTGCGCTTAACTTTGTGGTGCATGAGAGTAGATATATGAGACGTACCAGGATGGGGTAAAAAATTTCTGATCTAACAAAAAAAAAATACACACATTATCTATATTTTTTTGAAAATGTGTATTAGCGCCATACAATGCTTGGAAACGTTCTTTACACAGGCTTTCGCCCAAATCTACAAAATAGGGATCTGTCACTGGAATGATTTCGGAACCAGACTAATACTTTTTTCCAGCAAAGAATTTTTTAGGTTAAGATTGAAATCCGATGAGGCCAAGTTGGATTTTAAATTTCAGCTCATCAATTTTAACTATCATTATCACAGTTTGGTGGCTGGTGATGCTGTTAAATGGAAAAGGACTTTTTTTCGCCAAATCTGGTATTTTTTTCCTTGATTTTTGGTTCGTCTTGTCTAGAAGGATAGCATACTGTTCTGCATTGATCCTCCTCCCTTTTCTATGTAATATACTAAAAAAATTCTTTAAGCTTCTAAGAAACACTGGGTATAACCTTTCCTGCAGTTGGGTCCACTCTTCGTCTTTTTCTGCACTGGTTTTCCTTCATTTGTCCAGTATTTTGATTGTTGTTTGGTTTTGAGCATATAGCGGTGGATCCGGAACTATAGTACTAAACCGCATCAAAAAGTCTGCCAGGTTGAACTCAAAAATAGAAACAGTATTCATTGTAATTTTTGATTTTGAGCCAGCAAATGCGGTACCCAGTTTCGAAAATTTTCTCATCCTCAAGTTGTCATTTAGAATATGGTATTCTCATTCTTTCAATACGGCAACAATCTCAGCTACCTTCGCTAACTTCAATTTGTACCAGATTTTGAACTTAACTTCTTAATGTCTCGCACGACCATATTTTAAGTTACTCTTGTGGATGATAAAACAATAATTAAATTTATGCTTGAAATGTATAATCTGTTTTACATACAATTCAAATAGTTAAATTGTGTGCAAGTAGCTAAAGAACCCATATTTAAAACATTGTGGAAGCGTCATAATCAAATACATATATACGTTAAGAAGGAACTTTATATTATTATTGTATGGCATTATGGTTTTGATTTTGATTTTATTATCTTTCCTAAGTGGCCAGGTATTCATTGAATATAATTATTTCAGGCTAGCCGTTGCAGACATCCGAGAGATATAGGTCTTAACTAACTGAAATAATAGATAGGAAACTAACAGGTAATGTAGCTTTATAAACACTCTGTGACAGTAATAAACCTGATTTGTGGCAATATACCTGATTTGTTAAAATAATTAAATACATTTGTTTTATAATAGTTTAAATAATTTATGATTACTTTTATATATTATGATTTATATGTATTTATATATATATATATATATATATATATATATATATATATATATATATATATATATATATATATATTTATATATATATATATATATATATATATATATATATATATATATATTTATATATATATATATATATATTTATATATATATATATATATATATATATATATATATATATATATATATATATTATATATATATATATATATATATATATATATATATATATGTATATATATATATATATATATATATATATATATATATATATATATATATATATAAATTTTCTATTTTCATGATTTAATACTGATAATATATATCCATTTAAGAAGAGATGAAATCAAAACTAACTATAGACCAAGTTGTATACCAAAAATTAGAACAAAAGTTTCATAATATTAGTTTTGTTTCAGTTTTTTGTCCAAAGACTAATATTTCAGTTGTTTATTTTAAAAATATATGTTTGTTTACTTTTGGTGAACTATCTATTAAAAATATTATCCCTCCCCTCAAATAGAACAAGGTATATATTTTTTTACCTCTTGTCTAAAATTACCCCATAAGGTGCGGATATTTGAGATTCAGTAAAGATTGTATCATAAACCGAAAAATAGTTAATGTTGGAATTGTTTGCGACAACTGAAATTAATTTTAAAAAAATACAGTAACAGTTGGTGCTGAACGTAAATTCAAAACATTCTTTCTCTCTCTCTAGCAACTCAATTTTGTCCACTCCTGGACACAGGCCTCCTCAAGTATCTTCCATTGAAACGTATTTTCTGCAATCCGGTGCCATTTTCTACCTGCTTTCCTTTTTATGTCATCTATCCATCTTTTTAGGGGTCTTCCGATACTTCTTTTTGACGACCTAAGTCTCCATTGCAATATATGTTTTGTCTACCTTGTATAGTCTTGCCTAGCAAGGTGTCCCTCTTAGGTCCAGTTTAAAGTAGCAATGCATTTTATCACATCCTCCACTTTCGTGCGTCGTCTTAGTTCTCCGTTCCTTATTCGGTCACGTAGTGATATTCCTAGCATGATTCTTTCTATTGTTCGCTGTGTAGTATGCAATTTATTGGCTACTTTAACTGTTAATGTGGTTGTCTCCATTCCATAGGTCAACGCTGGGAGAACGCACGAGTTAAATACTTTTCTTTTCAAATTAATACCTTCAACCATAGGAAATATAAGCACTTCCATGATCATATCTGTACTCAAGTCATCCGTGTCTAGTTTGGAGGAGTTAAAACCTGTTTGTCTTATTAGACCTTCTTAACAACTCCACATGCAATATGGATCCTGAAATACTTTTTATTTGGCCTATATAATGCCTTTATATTTTCCTGTTTTGACAATTACCCAATCTGTAACTCTTAGATTTTCTTGAGTGTTGGATTTCTTTTTAGCCTTTTTTTGAAGATAGGACAAAGACAGATCGTCATTTTTTCTTCATTTCAGCGGTAATATTTTCAGCAATAACGTTTTTTCCAGACTCCACTGAAAGTCTCTCACGTCGAGTTGTCCTTACTGAGTGATTCCCAGATAGCATATCACTTAATATGTTTACGATGGCATCTGAAACTAAAGACGAGAGTCTCTGTTTCCATTGATTTTCTAGTTAGTCTTTCTTTTAGTCTTGAGGGATCTAGTGGATACAATCCTGTTTTTAAAAAGCCAGATATCAAGTTCTATGATCCTTTTTGGCTTTCGTCAAGCTTTGTTTGTAATTTAGTTAGAAGAGTGGAAAATGCATCCTTAAATAAGGAAGTTTGTTTTCTTCCTGAGGTTTTCTTCCAATCCGTAAGAATAAGTAGCCAGTATTTCTTTAAAGGAGCGTAAAAACAACGCCAAGGGACTGCATTACATGGGTAGCGTTTTACGATAAGCAGAGAAATGCAATTTCATCTCCTAATATTTCCGAAGTACGAGCACCTGAAAGCCGAAATATACCTTGTATTAAACGAACAAAGTATACACTAAGCTGTACAATAAACTTATTTTAATAAAAAAAAAATAGCAAAACATACCTTTTGACCATCCTTGTTCCAGAAAAATGGCACTATTATTGTAAAAAATTAGTTTTTGAAGCAAATGGCGTCAAACCACCAACGTTTTGCTCGATTGAATCTTGTGCCTTTTGCACCTCCTAAGTTCCACGAATCCCACAAATGCTCTGCTTTATATACGACGTATATAGATAGAAGCTGGCCGTTCGCTATTGTTAATGTATACCGGCATTAAACTTATTATTTTGCACCTCTTTAAAAAAAAATAACTAATTACAACCTAGATCATCCGTTAAATATATCTCACCGAAATTGAGAATTATTCGGATTATATCTCGGGGGCATTTTCAAAAAAATGGGTCCACAGTTTCTTCGGAAAGTGCAACACGCTTCGTAGATACATTTGCAGAATATCTTTTTGGTATATTTTTTTTTTTGGCGTTTGAGAAAGTTCATTACCTAATCTCTCTAATCTAAGTCTTCTCTCTTGAATTCGTTTGCTATTTAAATATCCCTTTACTAATAATCTAAGGTCAAATAAGTCAAAGGGGAACTTTATACTTTTCTGCAACCTCACTTATTTTTAATTTTCGTTTTCTTATGTCGTCTAAAGATTTTGGTAAATTTTTTTTGAATAGGAAAGGTATGGATAAAATTATTTTGCGTTTCTAGCATTACTTAATTTTCTCCGATAATTTTTTTGCACTAAAATTAAAAAAAGAAAACTACATTATTTATGATTATTTGGCGTCTCATATAACCCATAATTTTGTTCCAAATTAACCCACTTATGAGAACCAAAAATCTACTCATTATTAAAACTGCACAGTAATTTTTTTGAGACAACTAGAAAGATGTAGCCATAAGTCAACGTTAAAAAACCTACCTTATAATAACACTATTACAGCCCGCAGTAGAAAGTTGACAGGTTAAAATTTTTGGAGGTTTTTTAGTACTTCTTTACAAGCACGGTACGTCTCACGTATATCACTTAAAAACTAAATTACTGGCGATATGAGCATCTTATTTTCCCAGTGCTCACAGTCCATCTTAAAGCATGTGAATGATTACAATGTTGCCATAAATTTTTTTTTCGTTATTTCCCAAATAAACCTCCACAATCTCAAATTACCCCAGTCTATGTTAATAATTTTCTGCTTTTTAGTCTTTAGTTTAAAATGGATCACAAAATTTGTATCGAATAAACAAAAATCAATTGTAAATTTTGAACCGAACAGACAAATAAACAGACAGGCAAGAAAGCGAGTTAATATTGCGTTGTCATCCGGTTCTGAGCTATGTAACAAGTCTCGAGCTCATCGGCAAGTTAGTTTAGAATCAATTGCAAAATTTGTACCGAATATGCAAACAAACATACAGACAAGCAAGCGAGTTAATAAAAACCTGGTAAAATAAACCTATTAAAGACGAAAAATTAAGATATAAACGGTAAAATTTGCAAAAATTCACTCCTGAAGTAGTGAATAAAGAAAAGTTAAACTAGGTTTATATCTTATTTTAATCCACTAATTAACTGAATGTTTTAAAGCCCTGAACGATAATATAATAAAGGGTGTTTTTTATAGAGGTATAGAACTTTTAAATGGAATAAAACAAAGATGAATTTTTTAAATTGGCATGAAATTTACTTTATTCGAAAGATAACCTTCTGGCATTATAATTTAAATATGACTTCTGGCATATGACCGCCACGGCTGGCTCGGACGTAGTCTAATCTGGAGGTCCAATTTTCGATGACTTTTTCCAACATTTGTGGCCGTATATCGGCAATAACGCGGCGAATGTTGTCCTCCAAGTGATCAATCGTTTCGGGCTTATCGTCGTAGACTAGCGACTTCACATATCCCCACAGAAAATAGTCTAGCGGCGTTAACTCGCATGATTTTGGAGGCCAATTCACGGGTCCGAAACGTGAAACTATGCGGTTACCAAACGTTTCCTTCAATAAATCAATTGTGGCACGAGCTGTGTGACATATTGCGCCGTCTTGTTGAAACCACAGCTCCTGCACATCATGGTTGTTCAATTGATGAACGAAAAAGTCAGTAATCATGGCTTTATAGCGGTCACCATTGACTGTAACGTTCTGACCAGCATCGTTTTTAAAGAAGTACGGACCAATGATTCCACTAGCCCATAAAGCACACCAAACAGTCAGTTTTTCTGGATGTAACGATGTCTCAACATACACTTGAGGATTATCATCACTCCAAATACGGCAGTTTTGTTTATTGACGTATCCATTCAAACAAAAGTGAGCTTCATCGCTAAACAAAATTCGTTTATGAAAATCGGGATCAACGACAATCTTGTTTTGGGCCCATTCACCGAATCTACGCCTTCCTAGGTGATCGTGTGGCTTCAATTCTTGCACGAGTTGGATTTTGTAAGCACACAAACCAAGATCTTTCCGCAAAATCTTCCATAAAGTGAATGGACACATATCCAATTCCTGTGCACGATGGCGGATAGACTGATTCAGGTCTTCCTCTACGCTACGCTCTACAGCAGCAATAACTTCTTCTGTACGCACTGTACGACGTCTCTATGGATGCATATTATCATTTAAAGTAAACGTGGTTCGAAAACGTTCCATAGTTAATCGAATTAATTGCTCTGATGGACGATTATGTTGACCGTAAAATGGACGTAGTGCGCGATACGTATTTCGAACAGAACCATGATTTTCAAAATAAATTTGCACAATTTGGAAGCGTTGTTCAGGCGTCAGTCTATTCATATTGAAATGTCAAACCAAACTAAGCATAAATCACTTGACAGCTGACAAAATGGCCGCCAGTGAAAAAAGTGTTGCCAATTTAAAGTTCTATTCCTCTATAAAAAACACCCTTTAATACAGTCAAACCTTCTTCAAGATAATCTTTTATTGTTTTAAGGAATTTCATTGAAAACTTTTATCCAATTGATTATATCTTAAGAAACCTCAAAAATAAATGTGTTAAATATAAATTAACATTGAACTTTTAAAAAATTACATGAATTAGTGTATGCTAATAATAAATTTGAAGTTTTCCAGTAACATTTTGACCTTCTATTTCTTCACTATTAAGCTAAAATTAGACAAAAAATACAAGTCTTAATTTTCTACCTGGTACTATTAACTTAGTGCATAGGAACCTTCGCTTGTAAATCCGTGCCAATGTTGTTCATCAGGTTTAGAGCTTTCGAAAAACAAAACATACTAATTACTTAACCTGGTGTTTCAATAAAAAAATAGTAAAATATATACTAGGTATGGCTATTAAATAAAGAGACTATTGTAATTGTAACTGTAAAACATTTTTTTTTAATTTTTACATATTTATCCTCAATATACACCCGTCTTCCATCTCTAAGGAGAATAACTTATAGGTAAATATTTAAACATGGCATATTTATTTATTTCTAACTGAAATTTTCCTTTCTAAAATTTCGCATTACTCCCGTGAAGGTATATATGTCGTTTTGACTGGCGATATTTTTCAGTCTGACATCGAGGTCGACAGGGTTTTAATATCCTGCCGACATGCATCGAAATTTATATTTTATATAGTGGTTGTATCTTGTGAATGTTGTTTTCGGTTCGATATAGCTGCACTGACAAGACCATGAGGGAGTCAAAATGCGTATTAGGAGAGGACCAGAGTTGTATTTGTAGGAAATGAACTGTTTCTATATATTCTTTCCTTTCTCTCTGTCTGAAAGGAGAATAACTCATAGGCAAATATTTAAACACGGTAGATTTATTTATTTCTTACTGAAATTTTTAAAACCTCAAGTAAGTAATGATGATTAATTGTTTGCTCTTCAGGAACTCAGTGAAGTTACACAATCCCATGAATATTGAAAAAAACATTTATCATCACTTTAAATATTGACTTGCTCATTCGAGTTTTTTTAGCTCTCGGTGAAGTGGGGTCCTGTCAGTGCATGGATTGGCGCTTAGTTTCAGGACCATAAGTGAAAAACCAAGATTCATCTCATACTATCACTCTTTTTAACAAGTTCTAGTCATGTTCAATAACATCCAAAATGTCAGTAAAAACATTTTCGCACACACCTTTTATATGTTAAAATTGGCCTTACGCATTATTTGTTAAATTTCAGCAATCATACGAATAGTTAACCGACAGTCAGATCGAATCAGATTATCAACTTTTCAATATTTTCATCCATTTTTGACGTGAACGGGCGCCCTGGGCGCGAATGATCTTCCACGTCTTCTTGGCCATCTTGGAAACGCTCAAACCACTCAAAAACAAGCGCACGTGATAAACATTCTACCTACACTTCTTTTAATAAAATATAAGTTTTAATAAAGATTTTTCCAAATTTCATGGGAAATTATACAATCGAAGGCCACAGCCAGACTAATTTGTCTACAAACACAGAAGGCACCGCATTCGAAAGAGAGGGCTTTACGCTATTCAGCTGCCGGTTATTCGCCTTTAACGCATTGATACTTCTTCTGTAAAAGTATCTCTCCCTTTATTTTACAGTCTCGCCTTGTTTAAGTAGAAATTTCGAGAATCTAATAGTGAGTTTTGAATGAGTAGCATCCTGTACAAATAATTTCAATATTTAATTAACTTCCAGTTTCATAATATCAAAACAAATTTGAAAAACGATGCTTATTTATGCAAAAACAATACAAAAATACTTTTACGTTTTAAGTATAATTATAGACGTCAAGGATACCACGAGGGTGGCTATTTATATTTCAGGAATAACAAATAACAACAAAATACTCTCATGATGATCAATACATTTTTGCCTGTGTTTGAATCAATCCGCAAAGCATTTTTGTCACTGTAAAGTTGGCAGCTTAAATATATGATTTTCGAATGCATCAACTGCCTATTCTGTCATAGCTGATTTCAAGTATGAGAGCAAAGTGAAATCATTGGGTGCCAAATCAGGGTAGAATGGTTCGTACAAGTTTGTGTGTTCAAAAAGTCATTTGTTTGAGTCGATGGGTGATGGGGGAGAGTGATCCGTCGTATTAGATTTGTTTTTCTTAATTCACCCAAGACCTCCGGCAAACAAATGGATGCGTATTATTCAGAATTGAGCATTCTACGCCTCTCAAGACAAACAGGCGATCATTTGTTTCTACATGCTTCGTGTGCAAGTAACTTTTGTTGGTTTTGGTTCATCATGGAAGACCAATACGATTGACTACTGTTTACTTTTGGACTTATACGCATAGATCCAAGACTGGTCATCTGTCACGATGTTATAAATGTTTTTTAAAGCTTCACGATCGTATTTTTTGAACATTTTCTTGCACCAATCGACACAAGCATTTTCTGAGTAATTGACAAATTTTGAGGAATCCATCGCGAACATAACTTCCTCATGGCTAAATGTTCATTCAATATTATAAATGCTGGTGTTACTAATGCCAAGAGATGCCTTAACCTCACGGTATATCACATCATGATCTAACATTATCAGTTCATGGACAGCATTCATGTTTTTTTGAACTATAACCGATTGTAGACGACCTTTCTACCACTTGTACGTGAGTGAACGATTCTCATGATTGAACTCACTTAATAAGCGATAACAATGATTTTTGTAGGTGCTTTTTTTAACCAGAACTTTTAAGTTTCCCGAACGACTTGTGAATCTTAAGAGTTTTTCGTTCCTTTCATCCTCTACCTTTTGAAGTTTATTTTCTTTCCTTACTGGGAATTACTTTCTGGATCCACCTTGCTATTCAATTAATTTAACATAACTTTATGAATCCCCTTCTTTGATCACTCGGGTGATGATTTGAGATTCTTATGATATACTGAAGACCTGCTTCGGTAGAGCAGAATTGAATCGAGGGATCAGATAAGCTTTTTTTATTAAAAATATTTTCAGCTATTAGTAATTAACTATTAACTAAATCCAGTAAAGATTGGATTTTAATTAAATAAAAAAAAATTATCTACGAATTGTGATTAATAGTTGATGGTTTTTAATTCAGAATTTATGATACGTGACTGATAATTTAATACATTAAAGTTAATTGAACCTTAACTGTAATAGGATAGATTTACCACAAAGCATGATCATGATTTGGCAAACGCCTTCGGTATAAAACTTAGATTTTGCCAATTTTGTCATATCAGTTGTGTTTTGATTAGTATTATTATTTTTTTATGATACGCACATCTTGCTATATAGTGCGTTGTTTCAAAGGTCTTGAATATATTAGTTTTCTCAGTGTAAAACGTTGCCTTAGTAAGTTGATTTTTTTTTATTTTCTCGAGTTCATATTTTAAAATTTCCGTAGCTGTCTTCAAAATGGACTTTAGCCTTATAGTGAGTTGTCACAAATCATAAATATCTTTTTTATGTCAAATTCTGTTGCAAATAAAGTTAATAGATGTTAGTACGTATATCCAGTTTTTCTAATTTGCATTTCCTAAGTGTTATTGGCCAAGTGGATACTGTAGAGAAAGTACCGAAACCATCAATGGCAGTTTGCAGTTCGGAGATTTGCTCACTCAATGCTATATTTGAGAAACTTATTTCTGCGTTAATTTAATATATAATTTTACAAGTTTGTATAATATTCAAAAATAATCACAGCAAAGGAAAATGATAAGGTGATAAAAACAAAAAAAAAATTGAGCACCTTAAAGACAACCGACCGAAAATCCTACCCAATGGAGTCAAATATGTCGTACGCAAGTTCCTTCTCATTTCACGACTTCGTTCGCACCAAATGTACTGAGAAAAATGGCTTTCTTTCCAAAGTAAAATAATTAATAAAAAAAGACCATGCTGAAATTGACCAAAATGACCACATTTGTACACAGTCCAATACATGAGTACATATGGACATGGCAAAAATAGTTTAATTAACTAGAAAAAATAAGCTGATCAGTACTTCTTCTTCTTCTTCTTATTCTTAGTATAGGACTTTGTCCTGTATTGACTGTCAATGCATCTCGTTTATTCTTGTTCCTGTGTCCAGCTCTCTTTCCATCTTTTAGGCGGTCGACCAGGAAGCCTTGAGGAGTTTGGTATTCCTTCTTTTGCAATTTTTGCCACTCGGTCGTCTGTCATCCTGTCGACATGGGCCCCTATCCTCGTAAGTGTGATGTGAAAGGTGAGATAAATGGCGATGGGAATGGCGATGTGAACTTTTTGACAGTAAAAGCCGTATTCTTAAAAAGCCAATGTTGCCAAATATGAACGTGCTAAAACCCCAGAATTTCAAAAAACAAAATTGATGACAGATTGAATTGAGCTGTCAGACCGAAAATGTTCGTAGTATATTTTGTTGCCATTTTAGGCAAAAAGTAGTTTTGGTACTTTAAATTAATCGTCAAAAGTAAAAAAAATACTGCTGTTGTTATTTTTGTGAAGTTATTGATTGTCATTACAATATTTGTACTTTGCCTAGATTAAATTTATCTTAAATTGACACTCTAGAACTGTTAAACAAAAATGCATACAAAGAGCCAAGTACTTGAAGATTCTAATATATAAAGAAAAGGGGATATCAAAAAAAGCAGCAATCATATATACAAAGTAATATACTGACAGTAATTGCAGAAAGTCAGCACTGATAAACCTTGAAACGGTGGAAATTACCACTCTACGTAGTATGATTAAGAGCCATCATCCCTATGCACTATGGAAACTATCTTATCAGTTATTTATTGTATGAATTCACAAAGTGTCCAGACTCTTGCTGCAAGATGTTCTGTCCTGACAAGTAAATTTGAAAGAAAACCTGAAACTTCAACGAAGATAGTGAAACTGTTTATGACCAGGGACCGAAACCAAAGATATGACAGAATACGTCCATTAAAGATACTGGCGGATCTCACATTCAACTTTAAATATATATATTTTTTTATTTTATAAAGATTTGTAGAGGCTTGAAGATAAAATGTACCATAAATAAGGTTTTTATGCTGAAGGACATTCGTTGGTCTGTAGGGTTCATATTTATATATCTCGATAAATTATAATCATAATATTTATTTAATTGTAGTGTCGTATAGTGTTTAACACAATCCAATTAAGTTAAGTGCTGTAGTTAACATAAATTAAATATAAATAAAAGTTTCAGATAGCTTACAAATTGTGATTTCTCAAATTTATTATAAGTCGCGTCGTGAAAAGAATTATGTTAGATTTAACTGTTTAAAACTAGGGTACTCAGCTGTTATAGACACAAGTATTTATGTTAAATCCATAAGCAGAACGCCCTAGAAAATTTTTTTTAAATAGCACACTCATACAATTCAGTTATGAACAGATTCTCCTGTAATAATTTTATATGTCTATAATCTCAAATTTACGTAATATTTGCGAGACATATTCAACTTTCTAAGGATATTTTATTAAAAAGTTTGAAAATATTAAATATATCTGGGCACCACCTAATTAACGTTTCAACTGTTTATTCAAAAAATAAAACGTCTTAAAGAAACGGTTCGTCAACATATTATTTTTTTTAATGACAAGTTATTTTGAAGAACCAAAAAGACAATAAAAATTTTTAATACTATTTAATTTTTTGAAATTCGTGCGTTCAGTATGTCATTTAGCGGCTGACATTTCATTTGCGCATGTTTCACCGTTCGCTTGCCTTTCACCGGGCGAACGAGGATATGAGCGATGAACATTTCAAGAATACGCGTTCGCCACCTTTTCACCGTTCACTTCACGTTCCCCAGTACGAGGATAGGGCCCATGATCCCTCCATGCTCTCCTTCTTCCTCTGCCCCATCTTACGACGTCCTGTATTTCACATCTCAGTACAATTTCCGAAAATTAATGTGGATCCTAAATGAATAAGACGCAACAAACATTATTTTAATGTAGAATAAATTCAAAAAAATTACTTCATCCAATTTAAATTTATTTTTGGTACAATTAAACGAAATTCGGTTCAACTACGCAAGACCTTTATACAGAAGGAACGCTTAATCAATAAAGCAGACCATTACCGACACAGATTGCCCCCCCTCCCGCCAAGAGCTTCGAATTCAGAAGAATATACTCGCCTGCCTGCTGTATTAGGAACGTGGGAGTCGCTATGCTCTCGCTCTCCCCCGTTGACAACTCGTTCTCGCTTATCATACCGTACTGTATTCTATACAAATATGTCGGGGTAATATAGATCTCTTATGATATCGATACACATGTAGAAACTAAATCCGAACAATTGCATGGAAAGCTAGGGAGAAAAGTAGAAATATAAAAAGATCATGGAATGTGGAAAATATTAACGAATGAGTCAAAATGTTGATATATGGTTATATATCATAGTGGCGAACATTGAACATATTTCAGAGGATTATTTGGAATTTCCGAGAAATAAGAAACCGCTTTTTTATGTGCATGTCTCTAAAACAGATTTATGCTTCTTGGGAGTGTTTACTCTTAAAGCTGATAGCAATACTGTAAATTCCAGTTCAGAAAATTTCGTGTTAAAAAATCACGCTAATCGTCAACAAATCCACGTAATATAAAAAAATTAAAAAATGACGTTAATGTGGGTTTTATACGTCTCTCAAGTGATTGCATCACTATTGTCTAAAGAATAAACATGACGCGCACGTGTTTGAACCTCTGAATTATCTGTCATGCCTGTATGTATTTATCTGCGAACGTCGTAAACAAATTAATATTTAATAATATCTTAGTGCCAATTTAATATGCGACGAATTATTTATTATACTTCAAGCATCCATACTACAAGATAGGCCAGAAGCAAAATCATTAACAATGTTGCCAAAGTTTTCCTGAGTACATTAAAATAAAATCAAATAAGATGTAATATTCTTCCATAAATGGAAATATATATACATATACTGGGCAAGTCGTTGATAGAGTCTAGTGAATAGGACTTTAAAAGCTGGAGTTTTTCATATAATTCGACAAGTTGTTTGCGCCTTCCTGAATATTGTACTTAAAGCATTACAATGCTGAAGAAGGTCCTCCTTTGGTGTAGCATTAAAATAATTGATATCATAAATAAAACCAAATTGTTGAAAATATTCATTGACTGTTTTGAATCGACATTTGGTGTCGACTATAATAGCATATATTATTGTGTTAAAAAACAACTCTGAATACTGCACTTCAACAGATTGTATAGCTTCATCAATATGTTCATAACCGAACATTCGTTTCTTCTTTGCAATTCCTTTTTCTTTTAATTCTGTAACGACTTTTTTCTAGAAACAATCAAGTTTCTGCAACGCTTTATTCAATACGGAATTCTTAAATCCAGTTACAAAATGAAGATAAAGTTTCAATAGCGACCTTCACGTTCACTTCAACCGATGGCCACAGTTTACTTATATTGCTCACATGTAGTAAAATTTCGTGCCACACGGGTATTGCAACAATAAACTCAAAAGTTAATATTTCGTTCAAGACTACTTCCCAGTCGCTTAGAGTTTTGGAATCATCAGTTTCATTTTTCAAGTCAGTCACACATTCAATAACATCATTAAATTGCAAAAATATCGTTTTTACTGCTCCGATTCTACTCTCCAGTCGTGTTTCAGACGAAGATTTAGATGTAAATTTTAATTTAGTTTTTACAAGATCTCAACGCTTGCTTGACTTTGAAAAAAGCTGCTCCTGTAGTATCAAATCATATTTCGATAACAACTTAAATAAATCTACAAAGTTGGTACTGTTTTCGCTTAGGTTAGGGGATTATCGGTGAGCTCTAAATGCCAGATTGTGTGAGGCTAAGTGCTTTATTATATTTATCAATCTTTCGAACAAGTTACACCAATACTTTTGAGATTCTCTAATTAATCTCTTGTTTTCCTTATCAATAATTTTTCCGTGTTTGGTTCCTTTATAGAATTCCATCCATTTAATCATGCACTCCATGTATCCTTGACTTGGTTCATGTTTTTGCAATATTTGACTCAGATCTTTCCAGTCACAACATCTTTCTTCTATCATCTGTATCTGCAAAAATGAAAAATGTCTACATGGAAAGCAATAAACTTTATCTTGAGATATAGAGTAAGCTAACCACCTGCGATGTTGTGTTTCATTGTTATTCAATTTTCGAGTAAAATTTCATTAGATTTCCCTAGGTTTTGACGGGAATCATTTTGAATTAAGTCATAGCGTTACGAATTCGTTACTGGAAATACCCATTTCCCCGGTCTATAAATGACTCTCTTAAATAAACTGCTTGCTCTTGATTTTTTCAGTCACAAATCTTCTCAATTTCTAACTCTTTATCGCGTTCAGAAACTTGGATCACAGCAGATTTACCCTACTCTGAAGCTGTATCAACAATATGGGTAGCAGATTCATTCGACTCTAAAGCTGGTTCTGTTTCAGAAACTAAAGAAACTTTGATAAGAGGTTCATCAGAGGACTCTGGAGCCGTAATACCTGGAAGAAAGTTTCTTAAGAAATTTCATCATACTGGAACTCAAAGCTTGGTTGAACATAATCATTTCAGCCTTTCTTTTTCTTTTTGACGCACGGATTCCCATTTTCTCCTTGTATCTCTGTGTCTAGTGGTTCCTCCAAACATGACCTAAAAAATATTTTTTGTTAAGAAGGTTGGTAAGTACAGCCCTTAAATTAAACTTAAAATACTCAAAGTTATCGTATAGAGTGTACGATCATCATACATGGCAAAATATTTTATTTTATTCAGTCAGAAGCAGAGTAATTCGATAATAGTAAAACAATGTTAAGTTGTTAAGCATACCATGTTTTTAGTCAGTGTAACAAAGTCTACTAAATTTTACTAAATACGGTTCAGTCGTGAAGTGAAAAGATAACACATACAGAGACAGACGACTCACTTTAATACATGTATTAGCAGTGGTTGACAGTTTGACTGTCGACCTGACGGAGGGAGGCCAAGTTTTTGTTTTCTGACGTTTTACAGACAAAAAAATTATGCTAAGTAAGGTATTTGGATTCTGACTTACCTTAGAAATATGAAATCAATCACAACACTATAACCATAAATGTGTAATAATATCAGTACGAAGAAGAATATTTCAAGGCGAGTCACTGAGCCCATTGTGGTTCTGCCTTGCAATGAACCCACTTTCACGCCGTTTCAACTCCACCAGATACGGCTTTAGTATTAGAAACAACAACGAATAAATAGTAAGATTGAATCATCTCCTATACATGGATGATCTTAAACTGATGGCTGCTAGCTGCTACCAGAAACCAGTTGTGACAAATGCTTAAAATTGTAGAGGAGTTCTCCGGAAATATCGGAATGCTGCTTGGACTTCACAAGTGCGTTATTTTAAACATCGTTAAAGGAAAAATACAACTAGGAGCGTTTGAGATGCAGACCAGTGAAACTATAGCTGCAATGGGAGCAGAACAAACATACAAATACCTAGGTATGAAACATGGTAAAAAAATTGACCATCGCACTATGAAGGCCGAAATGACCATAGAATTTATCAGGAGGATAAAACGGATATTACGAACTAATTTAAATAGTAGAAATTTGTTTAAGGCACTCAACACGTACGCATGCTCTGCACTTAGCTACCCTTTTGGAATTGCAAAATGGAGCAGGACTGATATAGAAAACCTGCAAAAAAAATAAGAACACTCTTAACAAAAGCACACAAACACCATCCTCTGAATGCTATTGAACGTACAATGCTTCAAAGACATCAAGAAGGAAGAAAATTGGTGGATATTGATAAGCAGCTCGATCAACAAATAATAAATTTACGTTTGCATTTCTGCAAGTTAACGGACTCTTCCACACTACATCGAGCAATATGCGAGGCAAACAGTGCAATGCCGCTATAACTAAGAAACAGGATATTACTTACCACCAAAAGAAGTTACAAGCCTAGCTACAGAAGCCACTCCATGGACGGCATCCAAATGACATCGATCAGGACAATGTCGGTAACTTAGCATCGAATTACCGGTTGATATCAGGACATATATCTCTGGAAACGGAGGACTTTTTGTTACTTGTCCAAGACCAGGTTATTCCGACGAAAAATTGTCGGAAGTTCATCATCAGAGATCCCTCAAAAAGAACAATGTAGATATGGCTATCGAACATCATGAATAGTCCAGCACATAACTGGAGGATGCAAGCATTTGCCGCAACGGAGTATAAGGAAAGACATGACTGAGCCACCAAGATAATCCACTAAGAGTTAGCAGATCTAAATCTATTGCAGGTAGGAAAAGTGCCTTACTACAAATACTACCTGGAACTTATTCTAGAGAACAGCGAGTTGAAGCTATATTGGGACTGAACGATTCTAACAGATCAGACAGTTGCTCATAATAGACCAGATATTATATTAACAGATAAAATTTCTAGATGAACTACACTAATTGATATTGCTATACCAAACAACAACCTAAGGCCAAAATATAATGAACAGATCGTCAAATACCGAGATCTGGAGGTGCAAATTCGAAGAAAATGGGCCATGAACAGCTTCCAAACGATTCCCATAATTTTATCAACAACTGGAATGATACCAAAGAACCTCCTGTAGAACAACAAGGAACTAGATCTTAGTGAGCATCTGTATAAACCGATTCAAAAAGCAGTTCTCCTTGCAACTTCGCGGACCGTCCTAAAGTTTATAGAAAATATACTAGACCTCGTCACCCAGGACCCGGTAACATGGAAAGGGTTTCCACAGAGCTTCATACTTTTGGTATCTTTGTATAACTGGTATGAATCAATATACCCTTGAGAGAGTACGAAGCAAATAGCTAGTTTGTCACTATTAGTAATGAAAATGATAAGATAATTAATAGTACGTTGTCACCTGTGAAAGAAACTTCTCAGCATGCAAGTTTGCGAATTATGTGACAGCTGAATGAAACAGAAGAAATTAACGACTCAGGGACTCCCCGAGTGTAGCGCGCGAAATGCTTAACTTTCACACTGTTGCCAGACGACTCTGGATATAAATACAATAGAGTTCTTAAATTTGAATATCTTCAAAATATTTAACGCGACCACACTGCCGTGGCACAAATAATTTAAAAATAAAGGAAATTAAAAAAAGAATTTTAAAGATAAGCTTTTACCTAACTTAAAAAATTTACTCTAGAATAATATTTGAATTATTGTTAACCAGATTTATTTCAGAATAAGATTCAAATTTCCCATAAATAGGTGTATTTAAAAAAACAACTATCGATAGTTTAGTTGGTTAGGAGACTATGTACTGCCAAAACCGTATCTGACACACTGACCAAATGATCTTGTTAGTACCCTATACTGGATAAAGATAAACGTGAGTATTTAATCAAAATGAGCATTTAAGAATTTTTGAAACAAATTCAACTCTTGCTAGTTTTACAGAGTAATATAAAAATATTTACAATTTAAGTTGAAAACGCAAAAAATTTACAAAGCTACAATGTCCTCAAAACTCAATATACATGTCTAAATTCAAAATAGAGGCTGATGGAAATTTTAATTAAGATATTTCACCTTTGAATCAGCCAGAAATTTGTAGTCACAGCTTTTTAAACACAAGAGTAAACAAAAGCTTTAATTTAAATTAATCAATTTTGTTACTCCGTGCTATTTAACTACTTCGGAGTAAATTTGGCATCAATGGTTTTAAATTATTTAAATGAGTAACCTTGACAACTTAAAAAAAAATTGATCTATTTTGTGGAATTCGCGATTTCTAGCGTCATTAAGGCACATTCTATAAAAACTTGTATTTAAATTGGAGTTTTCAGCGTCAAGGCAGATAATTGATACGTTGATGGGTTACATCATGAAGCGAGCAAAGATAACTTTAAAACTTTGCTGTGCCTAGAAGCATTAAATTTAGAAAATAATATATAAAACAATTTTTCAGTTTTCAGTAGGACAGTCCGCAGGAATTTTTCTTCTTTTCTAAAGTCCAACAGCTATTTTTTTGGTTGGTTAATAGGTGTAAAGCAAAGTTGATGCGGCGTAGAGAGGTGTGTTTTAGCCGTTATCTTGAAATATTAATATCTCAAAAACGGCTTATGTCACGATAAACGTAATAGGGAATTTTTTTGGAAAAAAATTTTTTTATAAGGATTTCTTTTTATGTCATAAATATTTTACGAATGACTGCAAATTTTTCGCTACTAATTTCAAATGAAACTTTTTTTTGTATAGTTTAATATTTACAGATGTTACTATTGTGGAGGTAGAATTCAAGAACTTTTTTTATGTGATATTTCCATTAGAATTAATTCTCAGGGTTATAAAAGAAAAAAGTGAAGTTCATTATTTTCGTTAGCCCGGTAAGAGGTTCAAACCGAGTGTCCTTCATTTCTATGCTCATTACATCTCTGAATTTGAGAGTAGGACTTGAAAGTGTATTCATACTGATTTTGTCGCGAGCAACGTTAAAAACTGCTCTTTTATTCATGCTACCAAGTTGCCAAAATGAAATGAAATGATGTTTGCGCCCATGCCAAGTTTTGAGCAACCGAAAAAATACAATATTCAAAACATCATTGCTCAAGATGGGAACGATGGTAACATATAAATTTATGAGTCAGGCTGGGCCTATAGACTCGTTTTGAGTATGGCGTTATAATAAAGTGTTGAAAATGACAGGAATTGTGGTTTGGTCTTGTAAGTCAGAATTATGAAAATTTGATCCTAATTGTATCCAATCTCCGACGTATCGAAAGCGCTGCAGTGGTGTAGTGGTTAAGTTGTGTGAAATTGGGACTAAATCATTGGTGGAGCGTTGAGCTCTTTAAAGATATTTTGTGATGAAATCCGTATAGTTTTCGCATCCACGGTATATGTAAATGATAGTATTTCTAACGTAGTACGGTGCTCCACAGATCATGCGGAGAACTCTGTTCTGGAAGCTTCCTAGCTTGCTCAATTTAGACCTGCCTGTGGTGATCCACGTTGAAGCACTAAATGATAGAATCGTTAATTTTAGTTTAAGATTAAGCTTGCTACTACAATTCAGCAGTAACTAAAGAACTACCAGAGATGCTTTGGCTTTGGTTAGCAAGTAGTTAGTATTAAGTAACCGTCGAAGACTAGCCCTAAGTACTTGACATTATCCCCACACGGAATTCTAGTGTTATAAATCGATTGTCGATCGTCAGGAATAGCGAATCTGGTTTTAATAAATATAAAGGCCTGAATTTTCTCTGGATTTAATTTAATTTTCCAATCAACTATTTATCATTTTCGTGTCTTTATAGTCTCAAAATAATGATGACATAGCAAATGCAGTGTCGTCAGCGAATAAGTATAATTTATTATGATCGTCTGTAGTATAAAGATTGAATAGATTGGGAGATAGAGGGCAATACTGTGGAACCCCCTCTCTAATCTGTCTTACGAAATATACAGCGTTGTGTGACGACAACACAAATGATCTGCCCTCAAGCAAACTTTGGACTAGTTTTACTAGATAATTTTAGATTCTCAGCCTTATAAGTTTGATTATAAGCCCATTATACCGTATCTTGTCAAAGACTTTGTTAGTATCAAAGAAGATTGCTCCCGTGTGAAATTTCCTATTGAAACCTTGAGTGATGAATAAAGCTAGTCTGGTGGGCTGCTTGACGCTACTAAAACTGTCTCTGAATCCGAACTGCTCCGGAGGCAGGATATTTCTCTCAACTAAGAAGTCAGTTAGCCGGAAAAGAATAACTTTTTCTATTATTTTCCCAAGGTTGGGAAGTGACACGTTCTCTTTTCTTTCTGACCAGTATAATTTTTGCTACTTTCCAAACAGAGAGAAAATGACTATATTGTAATATGGCGTTGGCTATGCCAACAATAGCTGAAAGAGTCTTGTCAAAAGCTTTCTTCAAAGCTGCGTTCGACAGACCATCCAAACTTGGCGCTTTCTTAATCAAAACCGATATTAGGTATGCCTAAGTCAATAAATTGAATGAACTTGTAAATTTGAATAGCTCGATCGAAGTTATGTCCCTTTTTCTTATCAGTGCAGGGATTTTACTGAAATTGTTATTAAAATTTGCCGGCAAATTAGTTGGCCTTATTTTGCGGGTCTGTCAAGGTGACATTCTCATTGACAATGTGAGGCAAGGGCATTTTTGCATCTTTTATCAAATTTATAGTCATACGATCGAGATTGGATTTATAGGGACTCTAATTTAGATCTTTATTAATCTACCCCTTGATCACCAGTCCTATAGGCCCTGTTCTTAAGTCGATTCTTCTCCTTGATTTGGGCTCTTAAATCTGTTGGAATTTCACTGTACTTAGAATATTTAAACACTTTTACCACAGGAGTTTTCGCGAGCGCATCCGAAATTTGGAACATCAATTGTCTAATAGGGACCTCCAAGGGATCAATATCCGGAGTTACCTCCGAATACTCAAGTTCCTCGAGGAGCTATTTGTACTTACGCCATCTACTAAAATTTTTTAAATGAGAGCTCTCACTTGCGCCTCTATTATCACCGTATTCGAAAAGAATTAGCAAGTGGTCTGAGGTTAGCTGAGGTCATCCAGAACCAACAGCCTGGACGACCTGTCAGTATTTTTTGCCATAAATATATCTAAAATGTCTATACATATCCTAGATAAACTGCCTCAGCAAAAAATTATTTCCAGCACATTTTTTCAAAGACATTTTCAAGGATGATACCTTTGACGTTGGTTATCTTGAAACCATAGAGGGGGTGCTTCGCATTAAAGTTTGCTCCTATCAGGATTGGCTCATTGGTATTAAAAATGTTAACCAAATTTTGATGTATGATGATTGTTCGGGGGCCTGAGTATACTGATCATAAAATCAGGAGACCAGTTTTCATTTTGATCCTGACAAATTTTTCTTCCAGAACATCATCAGGGTTCTATATAATAGTGATAGTGACAGTGATGTTAAACGAATTTAACTTTTTTCCTTTATAAAACTGTGGATTCAGCTTTATGGGGATACCACATAAAAATAATGTGCCATGGGTAGTGAAGACTTATTTGCAATAATTACAGTTTTTTCATATTTTACTTTAAAACTGCAGTAATTTTTTCATTCTGCGCTTTATTCCCCATCTGTTAAAAATTTTGATGAGTAGAATAAAATATTAATTTTTTTTTGTCAAGGTATGAGTTTTAACTCAAACATTTTTTTTTAATTTTAATATTATCTACGCTGGAGTAAACCCTATGAAATTGCGTGGCTCTGTATCAAGCCTTGGATTGGTAATAAAACGCAAAACGCGGGGATGCATGTTGCGGGGATCTGTGTCGGAGATATTATGAAAAACTTTGTTTCTATTTGTTGACCGTGTAGTTATTAATTAGTTTTTACTTTTTTGGGTTTCGGTCATATTATTACTTTATAAAAAAATTTAACACATGTTTTTTTCTGACGTTTCGGTTTATTTTATTGATTAAACTATCTTCAGAGAGTTACTGTAAATATGAAAAGGAATATGTAAATTTATGCTATATAAACTGAAAATTTTACTTTCTTACCTAATGTTAACAGGTGGTTCACTTGAATAACTTACATTTAACTATTTTATTACTTTAATACAATATAATTAAACACTTCTTATTTAATATAAATATAAATATAGAAAACTATTATTTTTTGAATGCATTTTTTTTCACATCTGGTTTGCTTTGCTTTGACAGAGTACTACCAAAGGGTTTGAAAGTTTCTGGACCATCTGCAATTTTATTGCCCTATTAGATTCGTATATACATTACTCAGATCATTTGTGTCCGTTCTGAAATTCATTGTACCGGGTGTTCTTTTAATATGGATCATTTCTTTAATTGTTCTTTTTTTGTAATTAATTTCTTTGTCTAAAATCTCCACGTTGTTAAAATCGATGTTGTGCATGTTATCAATTGCATGTTTGGCTAAGGCGGTTTTATTATCGTTATTGTGATGTCTAATGCTGTATTTGTGATTTTGTATTCTATTTTTTAAATACTGCTTGGTTTGACCGACATATGTTTGGTTGCAATCTAAGCAATTGATCTTGTAAATGACATTTGTTTGTTCGTCTTGAGGGATATCAGGTTTAAGTTTTGTGTAAAGGTTTTTGAAATTATTCGAAGGTTTTTCAGCTATTTGGATGGATATCATATGATTTTAGCACTTTTTTAATGGGATATACGTATATACCAGAAATTACGAATCCCATTAAAAAAGTGCTAAAATCATATGATATCCAAATAATCTAATATGGCAATAAAATTGCAAATGGTCCAGAAACTTTCAAACCCTTTGGTAGTACTCTGTCAAAAGCAAAACAAACCAGATGTGAAAAAAAATGCATTCAAAAAATAATAGTTTTCTATATTTATATTTATATTAAATAAGAAGTGTTTAATTATATTGTATTAAAGTAATAAAATAGTTAAATGTAAGTTATTCAAGTGAACCACCTGTTAACATTAGGTAAGAAAGTAAAATTTTCAGTTTATATAGCATAAATTTACATATTCCTTTTCATATTTACAGTAACTCTCTGAAGATGGTTTAATCAATAAAATAAACCGAAACGTCAGAAAAAAAAACATGTGTTAAATTTTTTTATAAAGTATTAATATGACCGAAACCCAAAAAAGTAAAAACTAATTATGAAAAACGTCAATGTATGTTGTTATGTTGACAGTTTTCATACTAGTCCTGACTCCCCTCGTTCTGCATTCGATCGCCATACCAAAGTTTGAACTATCAAAAACACGTTTAAGTTGATAAAACTGGAAACATTCAAAATTAGAAAGACAGAGGGGAATCAAGGGAAAACAAAAAATCTCTTATAGTCTACCGAACAAAAAGTTAAGAAACCTGGGCGACCCCATGCTTTCGATGCACCGCAATACTGAAAATTTCTAAAACTCATATCCAGATGCGTTATCATCTTATCAGCTCGGGAACTGATTGAGAATAATTTCAATCTTTACAGATTTTGAGAGCAAAACTAGTAATAAAACCGCTCTGAATATTCTCGAACCATACTTTGCATAAAGGAAAGCCCTCCTGATTTTGATCAGCCAAGCAAGGTCATCTATTAATAGAATTTGTACAAATTACGCCAGATGCGCAAATTCATACCACAAACGGAGACTATCTATGTCTCGAAGATGCGACTGTGGATCTAAAGCCCAAATCTGAGAGATTTTATGGAATATTACAGCGCTAGAGCCTACAGTGGAGATTTTTCCGACTTCCTGACAGCTAGCGAGACCACAACTGATTATATTTCTCCCAGTTATGTTACAGTACGGCTCTTCCTTGTTTGACGTCATTTTCTCCAAGTATAATTTCTTCAATTCGATGTTGAATTAATGTAGAAAATTTTTTTGTTGCTTGAAATATTTCTTTGGCCATTTGGCACAGTTTGTACAGATAACATCACCAGGTAAGTTACCTACACGTTATTAATAGAATTTTCATTCTAATATTATGAAAATATAAAAAATAAATAGTAATTTCAGTTTTTAATATACGTTAGTGCTGACGAAAACAAAAATATGAATAACCTATAAACATACATTTTATCTCATAAGCTAGTATTTTAGCTACTTATAATAATTTTATCAATTGTATTGTTCTAAGTAACATAATGATGTCAAAAATATATTTAATATATCTTTGTCAGCCTTATCGTTAGACGATGTTGGAGATGATTAATCATTTGACATACAATTTCCTAAACCATTTAAGATGTATTCTGTCGAAAACTTTCAAATACTGGTTTTTAGGTTCTTTTAAGGGCATTCACCTTAAAGGGTCTAAGGGAAAATATTTATTTTACCTTACCTATCTGTCGCTTAATGACCAAGGGCTTCCTAGAATTTTGCCTGCCTATTAGGATCAACGAACTGAGATAATTCGAATGGTTCTTTAGTTATTATTTGTCCAATTTTCTCACAGTCGAAGTTATTTTTAGAAAGATATTGATGTTAAAAGGGTCTAAGAACAGAATTCCTGAACCATTGACTTAACGAAATTAATATTTAAGGGTAGGTGTAGTGACGACAAGAATCCGCTTTAAATAAGGGGAAAAAATTATGAGCATTCTAAACCATTAAAAAGGCCTTTTGCTACAGTTCTCGCAAGCAAGTACTTCAATATTTTCCTGTCGAATCTTGTCAATGAAAAAGAATATCGTAAAATTCACATTTGATTGAAATAAGCATATTTTAAGATATCTTGTTTAATTTATAATATATATAAACAGATATAGTCTTAAGAAACAGACAATATATTCCAAAATTCTTGACTAAGTAAATAATTTACAACTGATATTTTCTTCAAAAATATGACATATTTTCCTCCATAAAAACTAAAGTTCAATAAAGAACTCTGAAAAAAATATTGAACTAGATAAAGGAGGTGTTATTATAAATAAATATATATTTTGATTGAATAAAAAGTGTGTGAAAGCGTTTAAAAAACTAATAATAATGTGTTTCACATCATCTTTGGTCCCAATAAAAACAATCACTCATAACACAAAAAGTGCGTGTAGTGGCAAATTAGTGCGAAATTCAAACAAAAACACTGTGATTAGTGAAAAACAAACATTAATGTACGAAGTAGAAGAAAAATGTTATAGTTTTAAGATTTATTAAACAAACTATGTAGAAATAAAAACCATAAGTTGTGCAAAACTGAAAAAAATAGTATTTATTTAATTAGTTTATAAAGTAGATTTAAGTTTTTTTTAAGCAAATTTGGTACTAAGATGTCAAGAAAGTTTTGTTTAATAATAGGATAATAATATCCGAAGCAACAACAGACATTTTAGAGTCTTTTCGAACAAAATTTGAGTGAAATAGTCATAAATTTCAATGTGCAAAATGTTAATTTTTTTAAAATTTTAATATACAAAGAATATCCCAAAGTAGCTCTAATATATATCAAAATGTCGAGAAAGCTCTTAAGTTTATTTATTGCAAGCTGAATAATGCTCAATGGTTAGATTTAGGTTTATATATTATTTAAAACATGAAAATTCCAGTCAAAATTGATAAAATTTCAAAGCCTTTATAAATTGCAATTTTTCAAAGTAGTAAATTTTATCAAGTTGTCAGGTGTCATTAAATCTGACCAATCAGATTGTAGAAATTTCTTATGTTTTGGCTGCATATATAAAGCCGAGGCGTAGGAATTTGAACAGAGTTAAAGTTATCATTTTGTTGAAAGCACTGTGTCTCTCGTGCTTCTTAAATTTTTCATAACCTTATATTTTCAATTGTTTTGATAGGAAACGAAAGTTTTCATACGTCACCAGAAAATAAAAGATAAATATTTTGTTTTTATTGTTAAAAAGAGGTTATGTGTTTTGTTGTTTTTAATTAAAAGAATTTCATAATATAACAAAAGAAATTATTATTAAAATTTCAAGTTTTGTCCTGTGAAGTAATTTTTTCAACTCTCAGACAACAATAAATATGATAAATTGTGATTAGAAGAATATAAGAAAAATTAATTGGAATTTTTCAAAGAACAAAATAATAGAACGAGACTTTGGATAAATATTGTCAATCCCTTACTTTATAGGAAGCGGCAATATAATTTTTGGACATTTGAAAGTTTTTAAGGAAGAAAACAAATTTAAAAAAAAACTGGAATTGTGTTTGATAATATAACTTTTCGTAAGATAAAAATAATTAAGCCAATAAGTTATAGTTTGCAATACTAACCTGTTGGAACATAAATAATATTTATCATCATCAATAGCAGGTGTTAAACTAGATTTACCACTTGAATCACGATACAGCACACGATAATTTGTTTAAAATAATATCAGTTTTGTAAAATAAACCACGGTTTCCATATTAAATTGCAGTGTAGCCATTTAGTAGACGATTGTTAAACTAAAAACTGAAACGTTGCCAATTTGTGATACAGGTTGTTAAAAGACAATGCATGGTAAATAAAAGTGAATAATTATGAATATTGATTAGAAATATTGTTTTTTGAAATATAAAAGCATTAACCATATTACTTCATCTAAGATTTGTTATAAAATTGTGCCATTTGTTTTTTATTGTCAAATAAAATTAATATGTTGTGTTTAATCATTCTGTGTATTGATTGTCTGATTAAGATCTTATAAAAAAAAAACTAAACTCACCTGAGAAAGAGTCAATTAACAGGTAGGAACACATCTATATCTATATAGAATATTTTGAAAATTGAAAATTTTTCAAATTGGTAAGAAATAATTGTAATTTATTATAATTATTTTTACCTGGCGCTCAAAAAATAAATATTAAATTTTTTAATTAAATTTTTGCAATATTTTGGAAAATTTAAAGAAAATAAATTCAGAAATAAATAGTAAATAAGTTTCCTAAATTTTTTTTAACCGGGCAATATTTTGTGCGGGTGCTTAGCGTGCGCGTGAGGGACTACCACCGTAAAATCGTCACACTATATATATATATATATATATATATATATATATATATATATATATATATAGTTTTACATAGTTATTGATACTGATACAGCAGCAGCGTGTTTTCTGTTTGATTCGACTTTTTTCTCTCTCCCTCTCCTACCTTAAAACCTGCAATGAAGTAGGAACACCAATTAATTTATTATCTTATTTAATGTAAAAAAATGAAATTTGTTAATTGACGGTAATCTAAGCGATTTCTAAATTCATTTATGACTACTTCAGTAGTATATATTGTTGTAATATGCGAGAGGCTGCGTGTACCGGTTTAAAATGGTCCCTGCCTTCCGGTTCCCATTTGGCTCCCTAGCCTGAGAAGCAGCTTCACATATACAATCAGAAAAATATTAGGTGTTTCGTCCCGGTGCCAGCCATAGGACTCATCAGTGGGTTTCGGCTGACACCTTCCCAGACACCCGTTGTCGTACTATATAATTTTTGGATGTTATATTTGAACTTAAAGTGTGAGGGGAATTGACGGTGAGATGTAGTGTACACCACACCCCCCCCCCCTCTAGACAATCAACCTTCCTGGGAATTGGAAATTTGTATACCAGATTCCGATTATAAGGAAGGTGTGATTGTTAATTAATATGGGGCCTGAGAACTGCGGGGACTAACACCCCGTCGGGATCCAGCATCAGTACGACGCTCTATTGCAGACCCCTGTCTGCAACGGTCCCCACCAGGGATGCCATGTTGTAATATGCGAGAGAAAAATATTAGGTGTTTCGTCCCGGTGCCAGCCATAGGACTCATCAGTGGGTTTCGGCTGACACCTTCCCAGACACCCGTTGTCGTACTATATAATTTTTGGATGTTATATTTGAACTTAAAATGTGAGGGGAATTGACGGTGAGATGTAGTGTACACCACAATATATATATATATATATATATATATATATATATATATATATATATATATATATATATATACTACTGAAGTAGTCATAAATGAATTTAGAAATCGCTTAGATTACTGTCAATTAACAAATTTCATTTTTTTACATTAAATAAGATAATAAATTAATTGGTGTTCCTACTTCATTGCAGGTTTTAAGGTAGGAGAGGGAGAGAGAAAAAAGTCGAATCAAACAGAAAACACGCTGCTGCTGTATCAGTATCAATAACTATGTAAAATAACAAATAAATAGCTAATCAGTGGTATTATTGCATTTTTACAATATATAAAAAATTGTGGAAAATATAATAATGCCTATCTTATAGGTAAAAACTAGAACACTAATTAATTGAAGATGGAATATACGAGGTTGGTCCCAAAAGTAACGAGTCTGCATTCATATCTCCGCGTCAAAACTTCCAAGTGACCTCTGTGGGGCATGGGTCACCAGTAAGTCTTCACGAACTTGTTGGTGTGCGCAGTTACCGACTGGACGTATTAGTTTGTGAACGGTGTGCGTTTGTTTACAGTGTCTTTTTTTCGTTCGTCACATTTTGTTATTGCAAAAAATTACGAAAAAATTAGATCAACGAATTTGCATCAAGTTTTGCTTTAATCTTGGAAAAACTTGCTCGGAAACAATTAATATGGTGAATAAGGCATTTAAAGAAGAGTGTATGAGTAAAGCAAGAATAAAAGAGTGGTACAAGAAGTTTAAAGATGGCCGCACGTCAGTTGACAGTAATTCTCGCTCTGGCCGATCTTTGAGCGTAATAACACCAGTAAATGTCGAGCATGTGCGACTTGCAATTGAAGGAGATCGCCGGTTGACTGTATAACTAGAAAGTGATCTTGGAATAACAAAAACTAGTGTTTGGAACATTTTAACCGAGAATTTGGCAACGGCTCGCGTGTGTGCGAAATTCATCCCAAAATTGCTAACGTCAGAGCAGAAGAATTTTCGCTTTGAAATCGCTTAGGACCATTTGGAAATGGTTTCTAATGATAAAAATGTACTCAAGAAGATCATTACTGGTGATGAATCATGGATTTACGGCTATGATCCAGAAACAAAGCGACAATCTTCACAGTGGAAGCATTCTAAATCGCTAAGACCAAAAAAAGCACGTCAAAGTCGGAGCAAAGTGAAGACAATGTTAACTGTTTTCTTTGATTATGAAGGTGTCGTGCACCACGAATATGCTTCGAGAGGTCACACGATCACTAAAGAATACTACGTTGAAGTATTGAAAAGATTGCGTGACGTAGTCAGAAGAAAACGGCCACAGCTTTGGACAAGCGGTGATTGGCTGCTTCACCACGACAATGCGCCAGCGCATTTATTGAACCTTGTACAGCAATATTTAACAAAGCACCAAGTCGTACAGCTTCGTCAGCTTTCGTGCAGTCCCGGCGTAACTCCCTGCAACTTTTGGCTCTTTCCCAGATTAAAAATGCCTCTCCAAGGACACCGGTTCGATGACAAAGAGACGGTTGCAACTAATGCGAGGAATGCACTGAAGGCAATTCCGAAAACTGACTTCCACGACTGCTTCAGGAAGTAGAAACACCCCTGAGAACGTGTTATTCAATTAAATGGGGACTACTTTGAAGGATGTCACTCACCAGATGATAAAGAATAACACCAATGTGGAGATATGAAGGTACGCTCGATACTATTGGTACAAACCTCGAACAATTCATAATTTATACATTCAGATACTAATTTCAGACAGAAAATAAATAATTAAAATCTTTGAGAGTAATTAGCACCTATCATGGCCCTTTTCACTAGCAAGATTCATTTCGAAAAGATAGAACAATAGTAACTCTCATTAACATTGATCCAGAACAAAAAAAAACGGAGTATATACCTTCATACACAAACGAAAATTACAAATATGTCGAAGTCTTCCTTATTATCAATTCGATAAACAGTATTTTTACACTTTACATGTATTTAAATAATAATAACCACAATTTAGTTAAATCCTCTTTGATTTGATTACTGGAATTTTTAAATTCTTTTCTGCTTTTAAGAACCAATACAAGGAACTTATCACTGAAAAAGATAACTAATTAAGCAGAAGGTTTATCAGTCGCTGGGTTTTTTGCACTAATTCAGAAGCATTGTTTAATATCGGTCTTTTTATATTGACTTTTGATTTTTTGGTAAATATTTTTAATGCATATCTACGAATATTTTCATTTTGAGCCAAAAATTCGAATGTTCAAATGCTCCTATATTTTCATTTTCTTCGTTAAATTGAGCTTGAAACTTTTCAGTGATAATTCTTATACCTTGCCGCAATCTCCAATAAAAACTGTATGCTGCCCATACATACAAAGGAAATTTTGACACAGGAAGAACAAGACAAGCAAACGTCATATAATAAAAATATTTTTGATTTTTTTCAGAATAAAATGCGGGTTTTGGAAAATCCTAAAATGATAAAAATGTAACAAGTTTATTTTCGTTGAAAAAACATCATAAGATAATAGTGAATTACTTGTTTTCGAGAGCAAAGGTTTAGATTACTCAAAATTTTATTGACTTAAATGACCTTAAATTTAATTTTTATAAGTAAGGGTTCTGGGATTCTACTTTTATACCCTTTTAAGATCAATAACCTCCCAAAGATTGCTTCGACTGTGAGAAAATAGGACAATAATAACCAAAGAACTATTCGAATTATTTAAGTTCGTTGATCCTAATAAGCAGGCAAAATTCTAGGAAGCTCTTGGTCATTAAACGATAGATAGGTAAGGTAAAATAAATATTTTCCCTTAGACCCTTTAAGGTGAATGCCCTTAAAAGAATCTAAAAACTGGTATGTGGAAGTTCTCTATGAGATAAAGCTTAAATTGTTCAGGAAATTGTATGTCAAATGATTAATCATCTCCATTCTTTGAAATCATCTAACAGTAAGACTGACTAAAGGTATATAAAATAGATTTTTAAATCACTGTTTCTTAGAATAATTTAGTTAATAAAATTATTTATAAGTAATTAAAATACAAGCCTATGAGATAAGATATATGTATATAGATTATTATTCACAGAATAATTTTTTTTTGTCAAGTTATACCAAAAATTTAAATTATCATTAGGTTTGAACATTTTCTAAATAGTGAAATGAAAATGCTTAATATAACCTATTGCTACCTTGTGTGGTGGCGTTCCACGAACTTGACATATAAAACTAGAATGCTAATGAAAAATAATTTTGACTCCCACCCACGAACTTGACATATAGAACTGGACTGCTCATGCATAATGCCTCCCTTATATTAAAAATGACGCCATCATGCTCCGTGCCATTACGTGCAAATAATTGGTTTGGCAACAATGAATTCCCTAAGTTTTTATTATATTGGTGAAAGTGTATTTTTGACATTGACTGAATACTTTTCATTCTGACAATAATTTATTTTTGATTTTGCTGTTTTATCCATTTTATCACATTTTATGTAACGTTTTACTGAAAATTTCAAACAGGAACTTGAATTTTAAGTTTTTTTTTTGGTAATTTAAAAAATGCTATTCTTCATCGTAAGACGTGTAAATACCTCATCTGGTAAATTGAAATTTATTTAATTGGTAAGTTAAAAACCTTAGAATCAAATTGTAAATCTAAGCGTAACTAGTTTAAGCTTATGGATATGATGTATGATAATTTTTAAATGTTATCAATATTTTAGTTCTCTAAGAGAAAAGAAACTTCAAATTGAAGGGCTGAAGCAAATTAGTCATGATCATAATTCTTTTATACACCAGATGAGTAACTCTATTCAGAGCAGAGCATTCTTCTGGAAACAGTTTTATATAAGAAGATGAAAAAAAAGTTTGTGGTGTGCTTCTTACAAATAAACTGCCTGAAAAAAGCTATAAAGCACAGTTCGATGTAAATACCTTGAAGCAACTAAACTTGGACTTAATAAAATACTCTCGCTCTACAAAAAAAGTCCTGAATTAGGTGTACATTAGCCAACAACAATATCGTTTTGCCATGAAATTAATGTTCAACTGATATATAAAGCTGAACATCGAAAATTGGTATGCTGTAAAAATTTTAAATGATTATAAGTTTAAAAGCCAATATGTCATATTAATAATAATAATAATAGAAATAAATGATTGCATATAATATGAAATTTTTCAAAATTATTAAGCATGTTTGGATATTACATAAATTTTGCTTTTATGTATTTGTTTTGGCTAAAAATAAAATAGAAACCTTTTGTTTGAATATGAAACAAATTTACATTTAGTTACTTATTATTTAAAAAAAATAAAACAAAAATTCTTGATTTTAGCTCAGATAGTAAGGAAATTTGTGTCGCAAAAATCCTTTGTCAAAGTAGTGAGAAGTTGTGATTGTTTACCATTTCAAAAATTGAACTCTAGAAAAGGTCAATTCCAGATCCTCAAACAGTTAAGTAAATGGAAAGTTAGACCTAGTGTAAAAATTAAAAGTTGCTAGTAAATCTTTATGTACCTATTTAGATTAAAAATGATTGTATTAATGTAAGAATCCCACTCTTGTATTTCAATCTTTTTTATATTTACAATATTTTAATAAATATTGTTTTGTTTACAAATAAATATAGACTGCTTTAACATTATCCACTTTGGAGTATATTTTTTTTATAAAAAAATGTTGTTAACCCTATATAAATACCTAACATATCATCGAAGCTATTTTGAAATGATGAAACTCTATTACTTTGCAATAGATTATGTGGATATTTCGAGACCTTACATTAAACAATATTCATGTATATTAATTCATGATATAAAATTTTTAAAAATAAATGTCTTACTAGTTTTTTTCATTAACTTCTTATACTCTACGTTCGAAGAAGGATCTAGATTAAACTAATGTTATTTGCAAAAATACCCACAGACTTTCACAATCTTTTCCAAAACAGGTATTTAAAAAAAATTAGTCTCGATTTGTTTTTAGCGCATATTTCACATTTTAGCTATTTTGCTATATAACAGTTTTCTTGTCAAAAATAAAATATGTAAACAGTCAAAGAAAAAACATTTTCATTTATTTATAAGAAATGACATTTCATGCTTGTTATCTAAAAATAATAAAATTGCTATATATTTACGCTGTTCCAAAGAAGTTAAAAAAAAATAGCTTTAAAGGAATTGCTTTGAACAGAAAAATTATAATTTTGAGGAAAAATTTTTTAACTTCTTTGGAAGAGCGTAAATAAGTTGCAATTTTATTATTTTTAGATAGCAGGCATGGAATATCAGTTCTTACAAATAAATGAGAATGCTTTTTCTATGACAAGGATAGTTTATATATTTTATTTTTACAATAAAAATGTTATTTAGCAAAATAGCTAAAATGAGAAGTATGCACCAAAAACGAGTCGAGATTAATTTTATTTTTTAACCGACTTCTAATTGAAAGGAGGTTCTCAACACGTCGAGTATGTATTTTTTTATGTATGTACACCGACTACTCCGGAACGGGTTGACCGATTTGAATAAAAATTTTTACGTTATATTCAGGGAGTTGCTGCGGTGGTTCCATATTTTTTTGGATGAAATTGGTGCAGTAAAATCCAAGATGGCGCTGACAATATGACGGCCAGAAAAAATAATTTTGTTCGATTTTCACGAAAATTGGTAAGGAGGAATTTTCGGGGTCGTACATAACGAATCTGGAATTACTTTTAAACAATTCAGTATGGCTGATCCAATATGGTGGACAAAAACATTTAGTTTTGTCCGATCTTCTTCAAAATTGGTGCAGGGGAGTTTTTAGGATAGCACATAACGAATCCAAAATATTTTTTAAAAATCAATATGGCGGACAAAAAAATAAATTTTGTCGGATTTTCTCCAAAATTGGTATGGGGGAGTTTTCGGAGTCGTACACAAGGAATCTGAATTTATTTTTAAAAAATTAAATATGGCGGGCGAAAAAATTTATTTTTTCCGATTTTCTCCAAAATTGGTATGGGGGAGTTTTCGGGGTCGCACATAACGAGTCTGAAATTATTTTTAAAAAATTCAATATGGCGTGTTCAATATAGCTTATAAAAAATTAATTTTTTCCGTTTTTTTTTCAAAATTGATATGAGGGAGTTTTTGGGATCGCAAATTACAAATCTGAAATTATTTTAAAAAAATAAATATGGCGGATCCAAGAATTTACATTTCTCGATTTTGTCTAAAATCGGTACTGGAGGATTTTTGTTTGTGTTAATAACCAATTTAGGATATTTTTTGAAAAACTCAATCTGGCGGATTCAATATGGCGTCTTAAAAATTTTACATTTTTCTGTTTTCTCCAAAACTGATATAGGGGGTTCTTGAGGGTGTAAATTATGAATTTAAAAGTATTTTTTCAGGAATCAATATGGCGAGTCGAATATAGCGGACTCAAAATTTTACATTCTTCGATTTTGTTTAAAGGTGGGACTGAATCGGTTTTGAGGATGTAAATAGAGAATATAGACCTATTTTAAGAAAATCTAATATGTCAGATGCAATATGACGGTCTAGAAATTGTAAGTTTTCGGATTTCATCTCCCCTACTTAGAAAAAGTATCTCAAGAGAATGGTTGGGCTTCAAGAATAGTGTCATATAATCTGTTTGCATGAGGAGCGATGGACATCTCTCCACCAAGCTTTTCCCGATACCTGAGTAGCCGCCCGCTCTAGTTCCGAGATGCTCTAGACAAGTGAGATAGTACGTAGCCTTCATAGCATGAGGAGGTAGTTTTAACAAGACCTCCAAAGCGCTAATCGGGGCAGTTCTCATCGTACTAATTATCCCCACACAAACCATTTTTTCAACTTTGCAAAGTTGAAGACAGTGTTTGTGATTTGTTGTACTAGGCCACTATACGATAGCGGCGTACGTGATCATGGAGCGGATCACTATAGTGTATATTCAAAATAACACTCTCAGTGTCAACCCCCATGTGTACTCAAAAGCTCGTTTGTAACCCAGAAAGCACATACGACCTGCTTAGTTCGAGCCTCAATGTTTTGATTCCAGCTCAGTCCAGAATTACTCCTAGGCATCCACAGAAGCGTTCATGTATGGTCCAGGAATTGCAAAATAAAGCTAATTTTCCAGAATATTTAGTTTTGATAAGCTGAGGCGGGATTTTTCTTCTTTTGCTTTTTTCTGGAAACTTAATTTCTCAAATTGGTGGACAAGAAATATCAAGATCTACCGAACGGATTTTGATAAAACATGAACTCTATATTTTTTATAATATTATCTAAGATGTTGCACAAAACTTCACTTGCAATTTTTTAGAGACTTTTAAGACTCAAAATTCTAATAAAACCCATTTTTTTTTAAACAGCTGTAATTTCAACAAAAAATTTTTTACAATTCGTTTCTAAGCCACATCTAAGCTACACGTATACGAAAAAATTCGTACTTGACGGTTAATATGTGCGTTACTTTTTTATTTGTTTTTTCTTTAAATTATTCATAAAGGTTTTCTGTAAACGTGTAAAATAATAATTATTTATATATTTAATAGCTGCGTTAAAAAAAGAATGTTATTTATACACCCATTTTTCTGACAGTCAAGGTAGTGCAACCAACCCTTTACGTAAATGAGTATTACTACCAATTAATGTAACATATAAATACCCTAGTTCAGATATTTTATAAAAATATGATGGAAAAGAATGTGCTTTAAAAAGGAGAGGTTAGAGGGAAACATAATTAGGAAGATTAGCCAAAAGGCAACTTTTTTTCAAAAATATTTCCTAAAAAAAATATATCAACTTTACTAGCCACTTTCATTAACAATCATTAGTTATAACAATAAATAAACAAAATTATTTAATATTCTTCTAATTATCATATTAATTCCATTATCATTATTTTAAATTAGAAAACAAAAAAAAATCCAGAATACATGTAAATACCAATAATTCAATGTAAAAGGGTAAACATACCTTCAACTTGTTTGTAATCAAAATTCTCAGAATATTTTTATTTTTCAGAGATATGCCTTATAAACAATTCTTGGTATTTAAAAACATACTGTCTCGGAGATATTGTCTATTTTATATAAAATCGATCTTGTATGTATCTATAATAAGTAATATTCGAAACAATATAAAAAATACTTTTAAAAATAATTCTGAAAAATAAATTAATCTCGGAGAGACACAAGATTTCTAATTATATTAACGCAAGTACTTGGCTGATAATTATATGATGCAAAAAAAATATTTTGTTATGCATCTTCTTCTTAAAAAAATAATAATGTAATTAGTTAGTTAATTTCATTACAAACACATATGACAATATATACACTGTTCAAAATAACTTTAAATTTAATGCAAATAAATGTACATTCTACATTAAATTTAATGATTTGTAAATTGTAAATAATTTACATTTACTATAAAAATTTAAAGCAAATTCATTGGAATATCAGTTCGTTGCACATTAAATATGGGTTAATATATCTTAAATTCATTGAACACTGACTTTATATTGTTGTATGAATGACCACACCCAGAGTATCTTACCTATAGATTCCGTCAAGGTTTAAGTTCAAATATAAGATCCGAAATATAGAAAGTACGTAAAAAGTGTCTGGGAAAGGCAGCGGCGAAACCCACTGATGAGTTCATCGCCGTTAACCAGGACGAAACAGCATAACTTTTAGTGGTTTATTATTGTAAAATGCGATTTATAAATCGTATATTTGCAATATGGCATCTCTGGTGGGAAATGATGTAATATGACATTATGATGCCGTTACATCGAGTGCTGGGTTAAAGCACTGGTCCCAATAAAATAAATTACTAAGAGGGTAGTATCCGTTCATACGTTTCCTCAGGCGTCAGATTTTCTACATAATTAAGATTAAGATTCATTTAAAATCTTAATTACATATAAAGCTTAGCCTTGGCGGGGCCGTGTTGTATGAACGACCGTCCACAGAATATCTCACCTATAGATTCCGTCAAGGTTTAAGTTCAAATATAAGATTCAAAATATAGAAAGTACGTATAAAGTGTCTGGGAAAGGCAGCAGCGAGTCCATGAGTCCATCGCCGTTAGCCAGGACGAAACACCATAACTTTTAATAGTTTATTATTGTAAAATGAATCGTATATTTGCAATAATATTTAATGTACATAGTCACCTTAAAAAGTAATAATCAAACTTTAAATCTAATGTATGATTACATTAAATTTAATGGAATACATTAATTTAGATTAATGTAAAAATTATTAAATTTAATCCATTACTTCAATTAAATTTAAGAAACGGTTTAGGAAATTTGCTTCCAGCACATATACTTTAAATTTAATGCACTTCCTTTTTACAGTGTAGAGTTGTGAAGCCGTAACGGTTTCGGTCAACCATTAATGCTTGCATTTTTCTTATGAAATTGCTAGTTGCTAATTATACTGCTCTGCGTATTGAAATTTTCTGTAACTCTCTGATATTTTCTTTTTGTTTTTTTTGTGATTATTGTAATGTGTTGAATTCAACTATGAGCTTAGTTTTTACCTATCAATCATAATAAATATCAGGAAAGAAGAGTATAAAATATGAGAAAACCAAACCATGAGCAATTTAGAGATTTAAAAAAAATGTAATTACTTTTTTAACAAAATAGACAGAAGTATAATTGAAATAAATTATTTTTTTGTCTTTTTTGGCTTGTGTTTGCCGGGATCAGTTTCAAGTTTGACGGTTGAACAGTAGTCCGCTAACACGTTTGTCGTCCATTTTCCACTATACCGCTTCTCTATTTGAACAATTGTGAAATATTTCGCCTTGTTCATTCAAAAACTACACCTAAATTGTCAGGAAACAATTATAAATGGAAATGAAAAAATGCAACTTAAGTGACGCTTCAACCCAACGTCTTGTAAGATTTCAACTAGGTATTTGTAGTACTCCAATTTCTTGTCAGCTACGAAGTTGCTACATACATTTTTCAATGCAGTCCACACCCTATTTTCTTTTGTCAAAAGTGTAGTTTCAAAATTTTCGTCTTTAAAAAGATTTCGGATTTGCGGCTCAACGAACATTCCTTCTTTAAGCTTTGACTCACTTATATACCCGAATCTCCTACTCAAATAAAGAAAATATCCTTCTCTATTTAAGGCTTCAACCAACCCTAATTTTATGTTCAGAGGAGGTAAATAAATTTTCTACCGTTCTACTAAGGGTTCATTAAGGACGTTTTTCAGACCGAGCACAATGTTCTCACAAAATAGCTATTCTGTAATGACATTATGTTGGTTTCTGGCTCTGCTGTCCCATTCGCATAAAAACAACAAGAAGAATATGGTGTCGTCACTCTGCAGTCCTGTAACTAGCGCAATAACTTTTAGATCGGGACAGATATTTCATTTATTCCATGATCTGAAGTAATATGTTCTCGTACATTTCTGTCCTATTTACAGCAAGACCCATGGGAACAGATGGCTGTCCATTTCCATTAAACAATAAAATTGCCTTTAGGCTTGTCTTCAAAGAATCAATAACAGTCGCCAGTCGATAAGAAAGGTCATGCTCGTTGATTAAACCCAAAATATCATGACAGTAAACGAAGTCATTTATACTGCCAGCATAGACTGCCTTTTCCGAAACGTAGAAATTTTCGTCCTTTTTGTAAGATATTCCACTGCTCTAAACGAGATCTATACAGCTGTGACTTTGTTTTGGGAAGATCCTAATCACGAATAAGGTCACTTAGCTCTTACTGAGTTATGAAATGGGGCTGTTTACTGCTACTACATTAATAATCGTCTTTTTCTTCAAAACCTGGACCGGCTTTTGTTTCAAAATCATCTAGTTCATCCCATTCCGAGTAGATTTTGTATTTTTTGGAGGCTTATGGACAGTTATGCTAGAAGCGTCATGACGTGCAGGTCTCATGGCTGAGGAGTTATTAAGTTCAATTTTATGTTTTCTTTTACTAGAAAACCCCAGCAACCCATTAAGCAATAGCATCAACATGATGCCGAGGTTCTCGCCAAATCATTGGCACTCCAAACTTCATAGCGATTCTGTTGCGGTCCTTCAGCAAGTGTGGAAGCAAATTTTTGGAGCCCAAGTTCTTCATCGCTAACTTTGCATCCAAAATATAACTCGTAGGTTTCTTACACGTGGGCTTAAATTCTTTCTTTGAGCTTTCAGTGTCACTTTGTTACATATATAATTGACACTGTTCGATTTGTTCACACAAAATCACGACGACATCGTTTATACGCAGCGAAAATAATAGTACTACTACAACGGTGTCACTATTCTCTAGTTCTTTGCACTTCGCTCGTATATCCAATGCCGATACTCTGGCGACCGGCTGGCTGCTTATATACGTTTTGTACGACTACCGAGTTTAATGGGAATCTTCGTTATTTTAAGCCTTAGGGGGTTGAGAAACCCCCCCCCCCCCATGCAGTGTTGCTAGATTGTATACAATTTTCCTAAATCTCCGGCATGCTATAGCAACTTATTTATCCTTATAACCGCTGTGCAATCATTCAAAACATGTTGTTGATGTTCTTTAGATTTTACTACCTGATACTACAATTTTCAGGACAGTATTAGGTTACATAGGTAGAAATTATCGAAATAATACACTTTAATGTAGAAAGGACTAATTATATATATATATATATATATATATATATATATATATATATATATATATATATATATATATATATGTATTAGATTTTCCAGATTCTTGAACCATAGATTATATAATTTTCTTCTTATTCTGTCCTTTCTTAGGTTTAAGTTCTTTATTTAACAAAAAATCAAAAACAATTTGACGTTTCGCCCTTTATTTAAGGCACTTTCATACATTTTTTGTTTTTTTTTATTTATTGATCTTCCTAAAAATATTTTTTATGTAATTAAAAACATTCATACACAAACATATTTACAATTTTAAAAAACGACCAAACACTTTAAAAAACTATTCAAATTTCTAAAAAATGTTTAATTTTACACAGTACATACCTTGACATCTTGTTTATTTATTAATAATGAAATGAAATTTTAATATCGTCTATTTAGGTACTTAGCATACCTGGAATGCGATTATGTTTTATTTTTTATATTCTAACAATGGACCAAAAAAAACCGAAAGAACGCATACATTTAATTTCATGTTTAAGAGGATATTCAATTTTTCATGCCTATTAACAGGATCGAATACTTAATATTTTTCTTTAAATTAGGCTGGTGTAAATGTGGCTCAAATTTCCTATATCCGTTCCGTCGTTAACAGTATTTTTATCTTTTTTAATTTCTATTATTTCCTTTATCTGCAATTTTTGATAATTCATATCTTCGTTTTTAATTTTGGTACTGTTATAATCAAAGGTATGTTTTTCATCCTGTTTGTTTAACGCTGTTGAGGCGAACAATAATTTGAGGATTGTCTTTTATAAATTTATTTGTTAGATTCAATTTCTTTGGGACATTTTTTTGGAGGCTGTTACTTTTTATTGTTTTGTGTCTTATTTTGATTTTATGATTAGTTATAACATTAGTAACTTCAGCTCTAATTGTGTCCTTGTCATCTGGTTCATTGCTAATAGCAGATTCAATTGAGGCTATATATTCCGTTATTGGGACATTTTTTTTCAAATCAACTTGTTCTGGTAGATATCTTAAAACCCAAAAAAATAGTGTTATAATCGGTCTGTCTGATCGTGCCACCTCTCTAACGTCTCCAAAATTCCGACTAAGAATACTGCAAAAAGTGAAAAATACACTAATAAATAATAATTTCAATGAAAAGACTATCACCGAAATAATTAATAAACGAACATATAAATTTTATAATAAGTTAATAGTTAAACCAGAACATCTTCTCCAGTTACATCATTTAGGTTGAAAGAAGTTTTTGTGACATATTTTTATCTATGATCCACACTTCTGACCCATACGTCAGTACTGGCTGTATCATAGCCTGATATATCCTCCTTTTTATTTTCTTTGTTCTTCAAGTTCTTACTCCACAAGATTGGATGCAGTGCTTTATTCATATTTTTTCCTTTTCCTATTTTCTTTAGTATATCTTAATTATCTTTTCCGTCTTAATCTATTGTAACTCCTAGGTATTAGTATTGCCTAACGTTTTTTATTATTCCGCTTTCTGTGCCTCCTATAGTCATGTATTGGTGTCTTTTGTATGTTTATATCTAAACTCAACTTAGTAAATTCTTCTATGAGTTTACTTATCAAGTAAGTCATGTCTTGCTGGTCTTCCACAAGAACTACCTGACCATCTGCAAAGAGGATTGTATAGAAGTGTGTGTCCTCTATCCATATCCCCCTGGGGCTACATTTTCTTATCCACTGTTTTAAAGCGCTGCAGTGATAAATTTTAAACAGGGTTGGAGAAAGGCAGGAGCCCTGTTTAACCTTATTTGCTTGTGAAAAAGTCTCAGAAGTTTGATTTCCGACCTTAACAACCGCTTGGTTTCCTCTATACAGTGTTTTACTGCGTTTACATATACACTATTTATGCCTGCTTCTTTCATTGCGTTTCATAATTTCTGCAAAGGGACGGAGTCAAATGCTTTTTAAAGATCTATGAAAGTAGCGTGAAGCTCCACTCCTCTTGCTAGTCTCTTTTCAGCTAGTTGTTTTATTGTAATTATATTATCCACTCAGGATCGTCCGGGTCGAAATCCACTTTATTCTTCTGCTTCCGTGGCTTCCACTTCTATTTGGACTATTAGGACTCTTTCGTAAAGCTTTTCAACGAACGATGTAATACTAATACCTCTATAATTACTGCAGTCGCTCCTGTTTCCCTTTTAATAAATTGAATTTATGAAAGACCTTCTCCAATGTCTTGGAATCATTTCCTCTTCCAGATATTTGTTAAAAATACCACAAAGCAGCTCGTACGTTCTTGTGGTCTTAATTAACTCGATAAGTAAATCCCCTGGTCCTTGTGCTTTATTATTCTTCATTTTTTGTAATGCTGTTTTTATTTCTTCTAATTTAATGGTATCTACTCCGCTAACTCCTGTTTCGTCTATATATAGTTGCGTGTCTAAATAGTCTCCACGTTGTTCTTCTAGTAGATTATTATAGTAATATGTCACTATTCTATCTTAATTAGATATTTAGGATAATAATTATAAACTAAGACATCAGTTTCTATTTAGAAATATTTTTTTTGCGTCTGACATTTTATTGCAGTCCCAGATTTATCTAATACCTTACTTTTTCATATATGAATACGCACAACTTCCTTGACTCTTCTCTCTAATATTGTAGTGTTCAGGCGCTGGATCACCTCGACGTTGAGAGTGTTAGATCTCTGTATAGGTGACTGGTTCTGCAACACCACGATGTATTAGTGATATATCTTAATATTTTATTTTGAAGTCTTCAGATCATGTGAATGCTACTCTATTTGATACAGCCTATAACTGTATATTAGGCAAACAAATCCACTTGTCATGCAACAGTCTCCAGCATATAGATAGAGTGTACTTCCTCCCAATCAGTAAACATATTTTTCTTAATTTGCTATTTATTTGTTTTCGTTTCTCTTTGACATAAGTTATCGGGCCTAGTTTGGTGTATAGTGTGGTGTTTGAATACATTTTTTGCTTATTGTTTAAGTTTTAGAACTGTTTTATATTTGTACTGGAGTAACTGGCATCTACTAACAGAATATTCCAATAATTTTTGACTATATTGTAAAGAGTGAAAAAAAAAGACATTTTTTATCAGCTTTTCACAGCAGAATCCACGCAATGTAAATGTTGGGCACTGTCCTTACCCCGAAAATAGATTTTTGAATATATATTGGATTCAATTTGTTATTTTTGAATGAAACAAAATTGAAATTATTCCTTATAAAAGATATTAGATATAGTTTCAGCAGTAAGGTTGGAGACCTTGTCATTTTCAAAAAATATAGATTTTTTTAGGATTATTTCTATCAATCGAATTGAAAATATTTAGCAACCAACTTGCTATATCGGAGGTTTTTTTTAAACCACCTTTCACTAACATTATATGTCCCTTTAATTTTTTCATGACCACAACGAGCTGTATTACTACCCAGGGAAGCTGGAAATATTTAATAATAGTGATATTTGGGCTCAATCGGCCTTAGATTTGCTAAGTTAGTTTTGTTTATATACAACGTCTTGTCTTGTTAATCAACTCAGACTCTTCTGATTGTGTTTTCGTAAAAATTTATTCAAACAAAAGTTGTGGAGTTTAGAAAGATACATCTGTATTTAAACAAAACCTTTGAACAAAATAACTTAGCAAATCTAACACCGGATTAATAACCGGTGACCTCAAATACTCCTTAAAATAAATTTAGCCCTGGGTTACTATTCAACTGCTTGTAGTCATGAGACAGCTAAAGTGATAGTTAAAGTTACATAAGCCTTTAATCTCAGTAATTTCCACTCTTTCATTTATTTTTGGGTTACATTAACACATGTTTTCTTTATCATTTCAAAATTATTCACCTATTCTGTCTATCTATAGATGCAAATAGAAGATCGGTCTTAATCAATTGATGCTATAATAAATTAAAAAATAGTGTAATATGCGTTCGGATTACATCATCTTAAATATTGTATTAATGATTCTTATAGAAAATTGGCGAATGCAAATTACAACAAGAAATATATATTTTTTTAAAATTTAATAATTTGAACTAATAAAATTCAGTCCAATGAACTAAAAGGATAAATTTTTGTAATTTGAATAAAAAAATCAATGACGTATATGAAGTTCAATATTTATTACCTATAATTCTTGAGAAGTCTTAGTTTGTCAAGGATTGACATTGTTAGTTCATCGCTCTTTTCCTATTAACTTTTAAATAATTCATTAAATTATTTAGCTTTGATAAGAAAATATTTCCTGGTATTTCACAATAATAATGAGATTTAAAATATATAATTGTTATTCTACATTTTATAATACTGCATGGTAAACATATTGTTTACAAGGTCTTATATACTAAATCATTAACGTAACTATAGGCAATTATTCTTCCTTTATTTTCATATTCTTTTCATGTTTGTTGTTTTTAAAATTGTGTTGACGACGGGGAATATGACCATTTCGATCAGTTATGGCACACTTTTACAATATAATCTATTCTATAATATCAAAATCAAAATAAATTTTTACTTCAAATGGTCGTTACCTCTCACCTGATTATAAATCTGGACTTCGGTTCGACTAGGTAAATAGAACAATTTATATGATCAATTTCCTGTATTTGTGGACGTTTCGACTTCTATGAGATCGTCATCAAAGTCTATACAGTACGACTTGATGATTTATTTGGTTCTGACCTGTTCTTCCTCATTTCTATAAATAAAATACAATTATTCTGAATGGTGTTTCCTAGAAATGTTTTACTTTGGATGCAAAGAATCTAGCTTTATAGTCCTGAGGTTGTTCTCATAGAGGTAGAAACGTCAATAACTACAGGAAATTGGTGAATAAGTTGTTTTATTGACCTGGTTCAACCAAATGCCAGATTTATAAAATTTCATTATCGACGTAAAAGTTTCGTAGACAAATTGAACCTGTTACGTAATAATGTGCTAAAAGCAAGGCAAGTAAGAGATGTGATGTCGAGTAGAGGAGACGGAGACAAAAAAGGACAAAACAAGCTACTGAGAATCACAGACCAACTTGTTATCGTGTTTAAAAACTAGAAGAAATTTAAATACGTTAATATTATCAAATTATTAAATAAGATTAGCGCATTACAAGAAAATGATCTTTTGAGTAGGATACTTCTTGTTCTGGCGCCATTAAAGTATGGCGCCTGAGCAAATTTAAATTATGAATTTTAGTCACAAAAATCAATTTATCAAAAAGGTATAAAGGGGCATTTTATGTTTCAACTTTAAAACCGAAACTGTATATATGAGTTTACATCTCTTAAGCATTTTTAACTAAACTGATCTTATAAGGAAAAGTGTTATGTGAATTCTTCCCTGCATGCCGTAAACAAGTATTAAATTAATTTAGCTTCTATAACAGATATTTTTACTTAAAGAATTAAAGATACATAAGTAATTCATGCGACGTAAAAGTACGTATCGAAGGTATGTTCCTAGAAATGTTTACTACTGAAGAGTCTCCCAGAATATTACGCGTTTCCTAAAATGCAACTTGTTGGTTTTACAGTTTTACATATGTCAGTAAACTTTTGTTGGAACGTGCATATCTAAGCATTTGATATGCTAAGATTTTCCCAGTGTTTACTTACGAAGAATAATTCCGAAAATAAAAATGTGGGTGGTTCTAATTAATTTGTTATGCGTAAAATATGGCAAAGTTTGATTGATAAAATGAGGTATTAATCAAGTACCTAGTCGAATTTTAAGTGGCAATTTTTTAATTAAGACAAAAATTATAAAAACAAGTGTCACGAATGATTTTAATTTCCATATGCGGGATATTTACAGTTTTCAAGGTGATAATATACTTCCAAAAGCGGAGCCTTTTATAATTCGGAAATAAGAAAGAAAAACGACTATGGATTGTACGGCGGATGATCCATTAATTTCACGTTTTGAGTGTTCGAGTGCTGAAATTACTTGTTGATGTTGAGTTGATGTGTTAGAGCTTGCATTGTCATAGTGGAGAATAATTCGTCTGGTTTATTTTCTTTAATTGACCGAAGACTTTCGGCAAGGCAAAAACAAGCTAGCATAGCCACCTTTGTTGGTTTTTGCTCATCATGGATAAAGACACTGCTGTTTACTTTCAGACTTATACTCATGGATCTAATAATAAGACACTATCATCTATTACGATCGTAAAAAAAATATGAAAAACTATATATTTTATGAAAGGAAAGCGACAAATTTCTTATAACCTTCTTAACCTAGACGATGCTTGGCAAGAGAGGTCAAATTTTTTAAGAATATATTCCAATCAAGAAACAATCCGACAACATTTTTTTCCTCATCTACCATTCTATTTGAAAATGTTTGATCTTGGATAACCAACCTATTATGGTATACGGATGTTGCCCACCAGCATTTTATTTTATTCTTGTTTAATAATACAGTCAAAAAAACAAATGCAGCAGTATCAAACTATCGTTGTCCGAATTTACTGGCTCGCTACTCCGTTCATTGCCTCAGCGAATTCTACTCGTAATTAAAAAAGAAACACGAAAGGACTAAGAACAGGGTATTATAAGTACGAGAACAAACCCATTAAAACCGCGATCTTCTATATAAAGGAGCCTCATACAATCTGTATCCCTCATAACATAAAATTATCTTGCCTGGCGCATTCATTAAAACAATCACTTTTAAAATAGGGTGACAATTTGAAACAGAGATGTTTAATATATATATATATATATATATATATATATATATATATATATATATATATATATATATATATATATATATATATATATATATATATACATTTATATATTATATGACATATTTATTATATTTTTGAAGATCGAATAAACAAAAACGAAGAAATTATATTTTCTGTCTTCGATTTACTATTGTGTATATATACGTATGAAAGGATGGACGGACTTGACAAAACTATTCTTAGCTACCTATATGGTACCTATATACGTACAATAGTCTATTCGGCGGTTGGTGCAAGTAGTAGGCACTTTTTTAGTAATATCTTATAATTGTAATGATTTTTTTTAAAAACAGCAGTTTTCAAATACTTTTCTTTACAATACAATTTAATAAGTTATATAGTTATAAATAAAGTAATATACTTATTTCGATTGCATATAATGGTTTAACTTTAAATCTTATCCAGTTTGACACTAACTGGTTTACAATTTTATAAGAGAAATGGGGCAGTTGGGTGTATAAATATAATTGTTTTAAACATTTTTGTTCATAGATAAATAATAACATAATACCTTTTTTTTCCGTCATAGGTCAGTCTTGAAGCCGCATGCACTGCGGCCAGTATAGGCTTATTGTGCTCATCCTTGACCCCCAGCCTCCTGAACCAACTTGTACAAGTCCTGTAAGAAGTGAGTCAGTATTTCATTTAATTTCACGTTTGTTGACCCGAAGGTTTTTTGTCTTTTTCGATCTAAGTTTTTCCACTAGACCACCTAGTATGCAGCTGAGGTCTCCATTGTAAAGATTCATTTTATTCAGATGAACTTTGACCGCCATGTGTTCCATTATTATGTCTATGATTGCCCTTAATTGGTTCCTGCCCATTTGGATTATTTTCCTTGCTAATTTCGACTTAGGATTCCCAATAAATAGCCTGCTATGAATTCAATCCCTGTCTGGCTATCCAGTGATTTCTGTGCTTTTTTGATCCATTCTTTAACAACTTCTTGAGCGCACACTATGGCACCTCAAGGACCGATTCTGTACCAATATGTTGAGACGATGAGCCAGCTCTCGCTAGCTCATCAGTTTTGCTTTTTTTCCATGTATGCCTTTGTGTCTTGGTACCCAATTTAATATAACTCCATGTGTCCAAACTAATCTAGATGGTAATTTTTGACCCTCAAGGGCCTTTAGACCTCCTTGGCTGTTGAAATGAATGTAGATCTGCTCCCATTTATAAGCTATCCTTTTTATCTCATCTGCACATTGTAAGATTGCATCTATTTCTGCCTGGACTACTGTTGGGTATATTCTTAAGGAAAAAGTAATTTCCCTTCTTGGTTGTAGTGCATATATTCCAGATCCGGTACCTTCATTGATTTTTGAACCTTCAATATACCAAATAAGTGTCGCAAAAAATGGCTCCGGTTTAACTTGTTTGTTCAACCTTCTATTCTTTATAGTGACCTCGAATGGTCTATTGTAGTGGTAGCTGGAGATCATATGGTCTGCGTTCATTTCCAACTCAGGGCCCCTGATTTTATTGCATATAGATTTATGTCCCGTCGTCAGCATTTCTGCTATTGGCATTGAGTGATGTATCCGGAAAGCCCCATTCTTGCTTTTCTTTGAGTCACTAAATATAGTTGAGAGATGTCTAGAATGCACTTCATTGCTGATGTCGAACCTCTGTGATGCTCATACAAAAGATCTTTTGTATGCCACCTAGCTGTCTTTTGCATTACCTTGGACTGCCATACCAAGGCTGCATATGTAATCGCCGGTTTCGCCTCACTGGTGTATGCACCATCTTGGATTAGAGACTCCATATTTTCCCGCAAAACCTTCTAACAATCATAAGCGTTGCTTCCAATTTTCTTGTTATCTTTTCCACATGCTTATTCCAGGTCGGTCTAGAGTCCTAGATATCTTACTTTTTGGGTAAGTGGTTTCCTTGTAGGATAATGTGACCAAGGTCTTCTAGTTTCTTCCGTTCTATGAAGGGGGTTAGGACAGTATTTTCGGAACTTATATTTAGTTCTTCTTGTCCTACTCATCTTTCTACAATCCTGAGAGCCTGTTACATTCTTTCTTTCACAGTTGTATTGAAATTACTTTGGGTTAAGATTACAAAATCATCAGCATATCCTAGTACTGAGTGACTCTCCCTACCTCAGAATTTGCAAAAGCTCCATCCATGGCCAGGTTCTAAAATAGTGGAGAGAGAACTCCCCCCTGCTGACATCTACCAGTTACCCGCGCCATCAGTGTTTCTCCACGCCGTTCTGTGTAGACAACTCTATCCTTTAGCATATTTTATATCCACCTGCAACAGATCTCTTCTAAATTGATATTCCTTATTGTCGTGGTAATTGATTGAAATGATGTGTTATCAAAAGCCCCTTATATATATATATATATATATATATATATATATATATATATATATATATATATATATATATATATATATATATATATATATATAGAAATGCTCCTAGCAGCACCTCTCCGTTTTTCAGCGTGCTTTCCACTTTGGTGACTAGTTTGTGAAGCGCTGTTTCTGTAGATTTCCCAGCCCTGTTAGCAAACTGGTTAGGATGCAATGGACTGTTTACCATTATACCATCCCTAACATGCCTATCTAAAATCTTCTCTTGTGTATCCTTCGAGAGCACCTTTTGTAGTCTGGACATTTTGGAGTCTTCTCAATCTCCTCACAGAGCTTTCTCCATGATGCTCTCTTGGCCTTGCGCAAATTCTTGTTGTACTCAGTCAGGGATGTTCTATATTCGTCTCAGTTTCTTGATATTCTTGCCTTATTCCAGAGTTTTCTAACGTGCCTCTAGTCCTGAGTTCGACCACAGTATATTCCGGTTAGAATTTTGGGCGATTTGTGGACAGTTAGCTGCATAAGTTGACACTTTGGCCTCTGTAGGTTGTTCTGCCATTAGTTCTTTGTCTGTGGTATTGTTTACCGAATTTTTTATTTCCATTCTAGGTCTACGCAATAGTCACCCCAGTTTGTTCTCCGCGGGTTTCGATAGTTTATCTGTTTCAGTTCTATACACGTTATTTCAAATCGAATATATGTAGTCAGAGCAACTCTCCTCCCCAGATATATGCCAATTTTTAAGAAAATTGCCAACATATGTCGTACTTAATGTTAGATCTATAACCACCTGCCTTTGCCTAGTGACAAAGGTAGGATGATTACCCTTATTCATTAGGTCTAAATTATTTGCCATTATGAATTGAAAAATTGGCTTGGCTCTTTCGTTGTTACTAGAGCTTCCCCGAGATTCGTGGTGAGCATTCGATGATAAGAATCATACATTAGCGGAAGAAGCCTGTATACATGTGCTTTTAAGCGTTTATTTTTGAACGTCAATAGACTTACCACCAAGCCCAATATTCCAGATGCAAAATTAAAATTTAATTCAGGCAAAAATTTATTGAATTTGGTTTTTAACAAAAATCTGGATGAATAGTTTAAACGAACTCCAACCCCTGTTACATTTCAGAGAGTAACAAATTCTACGAAATTACAAGCTTTGCTATTACAGAAGACATAGAACAACTTTCTGGTAAGGAATACCAACTTGGGCCGGTATATTTGTTACCACGAATTTCTTTTTTTATATATACGTAGATTTACGTAAATATTTTATCAATCACGTACGGCTTGAATGATGAGATGACCCTGACGTAAGCCTTCATATATTTAATAAAAAATACCTCGAATAGTATAACAACATAATAAATAACAAATAAAAAATAACATTAATGATTATTTTGTTCATACGTGGGTTTAAAGAACCAAACTGCTAAGGACGGCATAACATGTTTGTTTACAAATATTAAGTTTGAAAATTTGTTGACGTTTTTACTTTCCTGTAAATAACGTTTTTTGCAACATATTTTAAAAAAGTTAAAAAACAAGTAAATATACCTACGTGCTGCAAATCACGGAGAAAAAAGGCAACGGCCAAAATCTCAATATCAAAATTAATCAGAGGTTAAGTTTCTTCGACTTCCTGATAAACATAGTGCTTACACTTTTAAGCATTGCATTTGATAGAATATAAAAAGTCTTATTGTAGGTTTATAACATATGGATGTGATAAATTTGACTTTCATCAGTGACATAATGGAATTCGTTACAATAAAATATTTTATTGATTTTTCTGTTATTAGGCTGATTGAGTTAGACTCATTTGAGGTGATTTATTGTTAGTAGACTTCTGATTACGTGAAAATCTTCAGAATGTAATAATAGTAATTATGTAGTATCTTATGTCTCATTTTCTTTTTTGGGGAAAATTTTTTATTTAAGGATTAAATGTGAAAAAACAGTTTTTTTCGAGTTCTAGGAAATGATTTTATTTTTGAGTAAAAAAATTTCAAAGAAAAGTTGTGAGCATTGAAAATACGTACAAAATGAGCTAAGGTCCATCCAAATCTGATAATTTATTCGTTAGTGATTGTAAAAAAACCTGCTAAAATGGCTATTTCTTCAATTGTTTATAAACAATAGAAAAATATATTGCATTAACTTTATACTGCAACTAAAGGAGCCTCTTATTGCATACAATAAATGTGCAAAACTTCCAGTAAAAATATTCAATAGTTTTTTGCACAGCCAATTTGTTTATAACTTTTTATGCTTTTTTTGATTGCTTATTTTCAGCGATCTAGAGGTCGTACAGCGGTCTGCTGGTACGCAAATGAAAGTTTCAGACTTACACTAACAATAACAAAAAGAAACGAAAAGAATTGTTGATGCTAAATTGTTGAAACAGATAAACAAAATTGGTGTTCGTTTTTTGTTATAAACAAATAGAATAACTCTTCGACAATTGTTGATATCGAAATGCCGATAAGTGGACGCGATGGTTGAGGTTTTGACGCACATTTTGTAAATCGAAAAATTCTGAACGACCACTAAAAGCTGAGATAGAGTTTATTTTTCAAAAAATCATTGCGGAGTTGTAAAGGGTGTTTTTTTTATAGAGATATAGAACTTTTAAATGGAATAAAACAAAGATGAATTTTTTAAATTGACATGAAATTTACTTTATTCGAAAGATAACCTTCTGGCATTATAATTTAAATATGACTTCTGGCATATGACTGCCACAGCTGGCTCGGACGTAGTCTGATCTGGAGGTCCAATTTTCGATGACTTTTTCCAACATTTGTGGTCGTATATCGGCAATAACGCGGCGAATGTTGTCCTCCAAGTGATCAATCGTTTCGGGCTTATCGGCGTAGACTAACGACTTCACATATCCCCACAGAAAATAGTCTAGCGGCGTTAAGTCGCACGATCTTGGAGGCCAATTCACGGATCCGAAACGTGAAACTATACGGTTAACAAGCGTTTCCTTCAATAAATCAATTGTGGCACGAGCTGTGTGACATGTTGCGCCGTCTTGTTGAAACCACACATAATGGTTGTTCAATTGATGAACGAAAAAGTCAGTAATCATGGCTCTATAGCGGTCACCATTGACTGTAACGTTCTGACCAGCATCGTTTTTAAAGAAGTACGGACCAATGATTCCACCAGCCCATAAAGCACACCAAACAGTCAGTTTTTCTAGATGTAACGGTGTCTTAACATACACTTGAGGATTATCATCACTCCAAATACGGCAGTTTTGTTTATTGACGTATCCATTCAAACAAAAGTGAGCTTCATCGCTAAACAAAATTCGCTTATGAAAATCGGGATCAACGGCAATCTTGTTTTGGGCCCATTCACCGAATCTACGCCTTGCTAGGTGATCGTGTGGCTTCAATTCTTGCACGAGTTGGATTTTGTAAGCACGCAAACCAAGATCTTTCCTCAAAATCTTCCATAAAGTGAATGGACACATATCCAATTCCTGTGCACGATGGTGGATAGACTGATTCGGGTCTTCCTCTACGCTACGCTCTACAGCACCAATGACTTCTTCTATACGCACTGTACTACGTCTCTGTGGATGCGTATTATCATTTAGAATAAACGTGGTGCGAAAACGTTCCATAGTTAATCGAATTAATTGCTCTGATGGACGATTATGTTGACCGTCAAATGGACGTAGTGCGCGATACGTATTTTGAACAAAACCATGATTTTCAAAATAAATTTGCACAATTTGGAAGCGTTGTTCAGGCGTCAGTCTATTCATGTTGAAATGCCAAACCAAACTAAATATAAATCACTTTACAGCTGACAAAATGGCCGCCAGTTAAAAAAGTATTGCCAACTTAAAGTTCTATACCTCTATAAAAAACACCCTTTATATTAATAATAACGAATTATTTAAGTAGGAACTCATAAGGAGATGGTTAAACTATTGTATGCAGCAGTTTCAACTCAATTATTTCAAAATTATTGATGTAGCAATGTTTAAAATTGCACTTACTCTGAGAGTCAGAAAGTAAGCAGTGGAGGGGGGCGTTCTTTCAACTTGCGGCGCGCGGAAAGAAACGTGACTCGGACGCGTTTCCACTATAAATAAACATTTTTACAAATTTATAACACGGCATCTTTTAAATGTTTATTTTTCAATTACAAACTACTAAATATGATCAACTCAAAAATTGACCGATGATAATGACGCCAGAACTTGTTGAGACTTTAAAGTCCTCTCTGAAAACATAGCAATATAATTAGCATCAGATGTCATATGTATTTTAGAAAAAAAAAGATTTGATCATTTTCAATTCTGAGTTATTTATACCTTTTTATATTCGACTAATTTGTTTTTACTTTTATTTCACCTACGATCGAAACTATATTAAATTTGACATTAACTTAAAAATGCAACAAAAGGAAAGAAAAGTTCATATTCTATATTAATTAATGCATTCACTTAAATGCAATAAATTTCTAAAAACCTGTGTAGAATAATATTACTCTTATAATCGTAAAAATGTTAAATACGAAAACGTTTCCCAGTCTTAGTATATAAACAACTTATATCAATTACTGCAATCAATTAAAATGCTTATTATGGCATTGAACAAATTCTTAGATTTTACATTAAGTTCCATGACCCTATCCATTTAGGACACGAAAAAAATTGTGATCGCGAGTTTGTTGACCTAACGTTTAAAAACGTTGCTTGCGCTTTTCATGAAAGAAAACACCAGTGACCGATCATTGCAGCTAAATAGTGTGGGAATGTTTTTATAATAACAAATTATTGCTGTTTTCAGTACCAGATTTATTTACAAAAGGTATAATTGAGTTTTGTTATTTGTTTTTTATTTTCCCATGGTATATATTAACACTGTACGGGTATATAAATTTATTTCTTATTACATAACTTCTGTTTAATTTTGAACCAATGAAACCTTGAAGATACATAAAATGTTTAACAAAATATAAATGAAATAAATGTACCACTAGGAGCTGACTGTGACCTGCCAGAGGTTCATGTGAACGAAAAAATAATTGGGGTGTATGTGAAGTAATCTCAGAGTCATTCCTTTTTTGGAAGATCACCACCACAATTTAGGGCATCCAGTAAATGTCATAATGTGCCTAACAAAGATGATATCTATGTAGGTACTTCCATAATATTTATAATAGAATGGACAAAGAAATGAACCGTTTATAAAGGGTGTCTCACGGTGACAGTCCATTAGAATATTTCAGGAAGTAATTTGGAGGTTTTCAGTGATGCTCTCTTCAGGGTGGCTATTTTCATTCTCGAAAGAATGATCATCTTGATGGAAAATGAACGTGTGGTTCTCACGAACAAGTAAGAAGCCGTGTTCTGGTAATTTTAAGCGATTGTCACATCTACCAACTCTTGAGAGAACTTCTTCTACTGGTCCAAACCAAAACAACGGCGAGATTTTGAGTCATTTTATCATTACACAATATTTTTAAGTTATAAAATTCAAGAAAATTCATGATTGTTTTGAAAATATTGTAATTTTTATAAATTATTTATGTTCACAAATATACATGTATTGTCGCAATTAGCGATGCCCCTGGTGGTAAGAACATGTAGCTAGCGATCTATTTTCGACCACCGTAGTAAATGAATGGATGTTTCGTCCCGATACCGGTGATGGACTCATCAGTGGGATCCACCGGTATCTTTCCCAGACATCCTTGTACTTTCCACAAACTTGGACCTCTATTTAAGTCCAGTTTTGCCGGAAAGCGGTGGTAGGATGTTAAATTCCACAACATGCCCCTAAGGCATTTGCTTTCCTACTTAAACTGTCGGACAGTCCAAGCCGTTAGAAAGCACAGGCCTGAAAAGGAAGTGGAACGGACATCCTCCGTGGTCTTCCAATGGCCGGGTCAGGCTTAATCAAAGCCCACGGCGGTTAAGACCCTCGTCTGCCGCCGCCCCTGCTTGGGCTCCATGTTGCAATTAGCAATGCCCCTGGTAGTAAGGACATGTAGCTAGCGATCTATTTTCGGCCACCGTAGTAAATGTATGAATGTTTCGTCCCGATACCGGTGGTGGACTCATCAGTGGGATCCACCGGTATCTTTCCCAGCCATCCTTGTACTTTCCACAACCTTGGACCTCTATTTAAGTCCAGTTTTGCCGGAAAGCGGTGGTAGGATGTTAAGTTCCACAACAGCATATAATGGCTATTGAGTAAGTAATTTTGTACCATGGTGGACCGGAAGATGTCAGATTAGCGGGAAAACATATGGCAAATTATAATCGTCGATTCCTTTCACGGATTCGTCCATTTGGAGATTTAAATGATTCGGAATTCATAAGGCCGTTTAGGTAAGTATCTATTATATAAATATGTGTGAAACTTGGCGGATTCTACTTCATATAATTTATTTTACAGACTCGGTAAAGATCTGCGAATATATCTAGAATCCCTAGATCTTGAAAGGAGTAGAGGTAATATTTTGAAATTATAAAGTTAGCATATGCAAGATCAATAAATGGATTATACATATTTCTAATCAATTACCTGCTTTAGTTAATGTAAAAAAAATTTGGAGATCATTAAACTAATATTAATTTTCCTTTTCACACCCATATTAATTTAATTTTATTAAAATAAATATTTGTAGGGTTTCAGATTTTTTGCGATTAGCAACTACCTGGAAATTACTGGGTTGAATATATTTTCTAAAATTAGTGAGCTAAGTGCCAGTAGGAGAAGTACAAAAGAAAAATCCAGATGTTTTAAATAGAGAAGATGCTATTTCAGGGTGGATCAAATTGCTATAAAATTTAAATGAATTATGAGCTCTTCGAACTGGGTAAATTTCTGTTGAATCCTAAATTATAAACAGCTACCAGTAATGGGTATTTTGAAAAGTTAAAATTGATATGTAATTTGTTTTTCTTTAAAGAATTAAAACTAGGGTTAAATCGGAAATATGTAAGTTAATTTTGAAATATAACTAAATTTTTATGATGTTTTAGGTTTTATACAAAACATAATTTCCCTGGGATTGTAGGGTGCCTTGACTGCACTCAAGTTGCAATTGCAAGACTAGTAACAGATAACCCAGGATTTGTGATAGGACTATATATCATGAATATAAATGATAAATTTCCTGGTAGTATCCTATATTTGGAATGAATTCTGACAATCCCATTATAATGGAAATGATCTGTAGAAGAAATCTAGAAGATTTATTCTCCCGATTTTGGAGATTCAGGTAAATTAATTGTATAATAAACTGATAATTTGTTATTAATTTAGAACATTTGTTTTAAGGCCATTACTAATAACAAGGTCTTTGAAAGATGTACCATAACCAGGGACATCAGATGAAAGATTTAATAGATTTCTCTATTCAGTGCGAGGTATCGTTGAAAGATGTAATGATGTTTTGAAGAATAGATTTAAATGTTTTCCAAAAGATAGGGTACTTCATTACAACGTGGGCCTCAAAAAATTTTTTTTTTATAATATGGGAAATGTTCATTAAGAATTAGAGATATACCCAGATCTATAAGAAGCAAGACAGATCCGACAAGACATTATTAATAACTACTTTAGGGAAAATTAATAATTTTACTATTAGCTGTATATTATGTATATATTTCAAGTATGAGGATATATATTTGCAAAGTTTATTTTATTGACGAAATAAATTTTTACAGATTTTATTGTGTCCCCTTACTCTCGTGATATCTATCGGGAATCTAAAAAATAACATTTTTACAAAAATAAAGTAAATTTTTCTGTTCCTTATCCAATCGAAAATAAACTAAATTTGCATTTAAGAAAATGGAAATATTAATTTTATTTCGAGTGGTATCCTTTACATCTTTTAAGGGGATAATTTCGCACATAACGGCTATTTTTTCCAGTAAAATATTTGGATCTGTGTCTATACATATTTCGTTTTCTCTACAAAATTCCCTTTTTAATTATTTTCTCACATTAGGGATACTCAATAGGTTAAAAATGTTAATTATTATATTTAATGTCCGGTTATACCGGAAGTTGTCTAAAACTTACTTATTTTAAATGAATCACCCTGTATTTTATATGTTTTTTTGTATTCCTTTCTTCATTTACGATAACCTTTACTCAAAGTTTTATTGCCCTGGTCTAGTCCTTTTTAAGGAAAAAATATATTTTTTCCAAATTTTGACTTTCAACAGGGTGTTACTTAAAATTGAATATCGTTTCCCAAAATAAAATAGTGAGATTCGGAATTTTAGTTGTAGCTTTAGAAATTATTGGTTCTATTATGAATTGTCTGAAAATGACATTTTAGATACAGGAAAGTGAAAAACTAACAAATTTTGAGCTCTATCAAAAAATCTTAAAAATTTTAACAAATACGATGCTACGTTGTTGATTCATTCAGTAGATAGACAGGGATATTCCCTGTCTGTCCATATAGGATGTCTCCATACCTAGCTAGAGCAGTCTTTAACTTATTTACGGTACGTGCCATTTACTACCGCATTTGTTCGCGAAAAATATTACCAAAAAATGGAAAATAATACGTATACATCCGCTGACATATTACACTTATTTTTTATTCATGGCGAATGCAACAGAAATTCAACATGTTCAACAAAAGATATCCTAACTTAACACCAAGGAACACAAGAAAATTTTGAAACAATATGAAAAATTATCTCAATTATGGAACATTTAACGCAGAAAGAGTTTTTTACCCCGGCCAATAACGTCAAATGAAGATAACGTAATCAATGGGTTCGCCTATTTTTCTATTTATGCCAAAGCCTTTTCTCGTACAGCAAATTACGATTTAGGAGTTTTATGACCTTCTATTTAAAGATTTCAAGCGAAACATGGCATGCACCCCTATAAATTCAACCTCCTTCAGAGTATTCATTCCAAGAACGCACCACAAGATGAAGAGTTTTATAAAATAGTTTTAATATGAATACAAAACGATCCGGAATTTTTACGCAAAATTATATGGACAGACGAACTAAAATTTACAAGAGACATAATTCTTTCTTCTGGAGCATTAAAAATCCTCATGCCATTCGGAAGAGAAATTTCCAAAATAGATTTAACGTAAATGTATTTGCTTTAATTATGCACGATCAAGTACACTATCATATTCATGAGAGAGCGTTGAATATCGAAAGATATCTGGTCATTTTACAAACAGTTGTAACAGATTTTATCGATAATCTGCCATTGGATTGAAAAGATGGTTGGTAGCAACTAGACGATGCTTCATCACTTTGTCGGAATGTGCTAACCCAGAAGTTGTATGATATGTTTGAGAATAGTTGAATTAAATATCTAGGACCATGGAATTATCCACCAGACATCATTAAATTTCTTTTTTTGGAAAACAATAAAGCTAATGATTTACTGTAGGCCCGTTGAATCAGTGAAAAAACTAGTAGCTTGAATAAAAAAATGTTCGACCCACTCGACCCAGGGCCTCTATCCTAAGTGTGATGTGAAAGGTGATGTGAATGGCGATGGGAATGGATGTGAACTTTTTGACAGTAAAAGCCGTATTCTTGAAAAGGCAATGTTGCCAGATATGAACGTGCTAAAACCCGAGAAATTAAAAAATAAAATGGATGACAGATTGAATTGAGCTGTCAGACCGAAAATGTCCGCAGTATGTTTGGTTGCCGTTTTCGGCAAAAAGTAGTTTTGGTACGTTAAATTAATCGTCAAAAAAACATTGTGCTGTTGTTGTTATTTTTGTGAAGTTATTGAGTGCCATTACAATATTTGTACTTTGCCTGGATTAAATTTATCTTAAATTGACACTCTAGAACTGTTAAACAAAAATGTCAAGTAGTTCTAATATATAAAGAAAAATGGATATCAAGAAAAACAGCAATCATATATACAAAGTAATATACTGACAGTAATTGCGGTAAGCCAGCACTGATAAACCTTAGAACGGTGGAAATTACAACTCTACGTAGTATGACTAAAAGCCATCATCCCAATCGACTCCGGAAACTATCCAACCATTTATTTATTGTATGAATTCACAAAATATCCAACGTCTTACTGCAAGATGTTCTGTCCTGACAACTAAATTTGAAAAAAAAAACTAAAACTTGAACAATGATAGAGAAACCTTTTATGATCAGGGACCAAAACCAAAGGCCACATAAAAGACGCCCATTAAAGATACTGGCGGATCTCACATTCAACTTTTAATATATTTTTTTTTATTTTATTAAGATTTTTAGAGCCTTGAAGATCAAATGTACCATAAATAAGGTTTTTATGCTGAAGGACCTTATTCGTTGGTCTATAGTGTTCATATTTATATATCCCGATAAATTATACTCATAATATTTATTTAGTTGTAGTGTCGTATAGTGTTTAACACAGTCTAATTAAGTTAAGTGTTGTAGTTAACATAATTTAAATATAAAATTTGTTACTTATTTAAATAAAAGTTTCAGATAGCTTAAAAATTGTTATTTCTCAAATTTATTATAAGTTGCGTCGTGAAAAGAATTACGTTAGGTTTAATTGTTTAAAGCGAAGATACTCGGCTGTTATGGACACAAGTATTTATGTTAAAGAAAAACATTTTTAAATAGCACGCTCATACAATTGAGTTAGGAACAGAATCTCCTGTAATAATTTTATATGTCTGTAATCTCAAATTTACTTAATATTTGTGAGACATACTCAACTTTCTAAGGATATTTTATTAAAAAATTTGAAAATATTAAAAATATTCCACCTAATTAACGTTTTAACTGTTTATTCAAAAAATAAAACATCTTAAAGAAACGGTTCGTCAACATATTATTTTTTTAATGACGAGTTATTTTGAACAACCAAAAATAAAATAAAAAATTTTAATACTATTTTATTTTTTGAAATCCGTGCGTTAAATATGTCATTTAGCGGCTGACATTTCCTTTGCGCATGTTTCATCGTTCGCTTGCCTTCCACCGGGCGAACGAGGATATGAATGATGAACATTTCAAGAATACGTATTCGCCACCTTTTCACCGTTCCCTTCACGTTCCCCAGTTCGAAGATAAGGCCCCAGATAAATTAGCAAAAGCTACTACAGAAATTATTATATCTAATCGAAAGTGTTTAAGAGGCAATGGTGTTCGTATTGAACATTTAGATTAAGATTATTCTTGTGACAATTTTAATTTATTACTCGCTGTTTGTTATTATTATTTATTGTTTATCAATATTTATTGTCCATCGCCACAATTTTGTATACAATGTTATCATAGTTGAGATAATTTTTCATGTTTCTAAATTTTCATCTGTTCATTAGTGTTAAGTTTAGAAATCTTTCGTTGAAGATTATGCATGTTTATTTATTTATTTATTTATTTCTCGACGGACAACAATGTCCAATCTACAATAATTAATTAATTACAGGGCTAGAGTGAATCATAACAATGTGAAATCAGTAATAGTATAATAAAAGGGTGTTTACGAAAGGAAAAGAAAAGTGTACACCTGTGAATCAGTAAGAGCAAAAACACAGAACATCAATTGACAATCAATCCCATCAGCCTTCGTTTAAAATGATTCAGGGACGTATCCAAGAAATTCAAGTCACCCAGCCCATTAGCATACTCAGCCACCCTTGGTATAAAAGAATGACTTGCATAATTTGTTCTATGAAAAGGCCAGAGAAATATATGGGAAATACGAGTACTCCTGGGAGGGACCCTCCGACCAACACTTAACAGCAGACGCGCGCAATCGGTGATACTGTTTATAATTTTAAAGAGAAGTTATAAGACTACCATTTCTTCTATTAGCAATGGGAAGCAAATTCAACTCGGAGGTCAAAGTAGTATAATCAAGATCAGCACCCTCGTTGAATTTCAAGTTAATATATCTGAGAAACCTTCTCTGTAACTGTTCGAGCCGGTACCCATGTGATTCATAGAAGCGGTTCCAAACATAAGAAGCGTACTCAAGGTGTATTCGAACCAATGAACAATAGAGTATTTTAATGGACTTCACAGTGGAGAGCTACTTAACATGACGTTAAATAAAACCTAACATCCTGAGGGACTTACTCAGCGATATGAGGAACGGATGAAAGGGTGGAATCAAAACGGATTCTCAGGTCCCGCACAGAATCAACGGAGGTCAGCGGCCTACCATCCAAGTGATAGTGAAAGTCCAGTGGATAACGTGATTTAGAAAACAACGTATTTACACTTAGAAATATTCAAACTCATCCCATTTACTCCTCACCAGGAAACACATCTATGAAGATTCCCTTGAAGCTCCAAACAGTCACTGTAACTGTCGATGACCTTATACAGCTTCATGTCATCCGCAAAGAGTAAGAACTTACTTGACTTAAAACAGATGGATATATCATTAATCAATAAGTTTAATAATAATGGACCGATGTGGGATCCCTGAGGAATCCATGAAGACACTGATATCTCAGAAGACACAAAATCATTCACCCACACTACCTGACGACGATTACTCAGATAGGTCTCAATCCAGCCAAACAGTGGACCAGAAACACCCAGCCCTCGAAGCTTATCCAGCAGGATTCCACAAGGCACCCTATCGAAGGCCTTCGAGAAGTTAGTATACACCGAGTGAACCTCGGATCCGCTCTTCAAGGCCTCAGACAAACCGCCCACATAAGAGACCAGATTCATCACGAGATGTGTTCTGATGCTCCTTGATTCTTACTTCTAGGAGTCCATATCGCTAATGTTAGAGTTGCTACAGTCCAACGGTATCTGATACACACAGTTCTTCATATCCCTTTGAGTCGTTGGTTTGACCCTAGTGATCTGACTTCTCAAAAAGTTATTTGAATTGAAAACAACGTTGATCTTATATCATTTTTCTATTCTTCTAACTTTCTCTGATATGCGCCAAACACAGGAGACGTTCAACACTGGTTTTCGTACCTCGTCCCTTGCTAGTGTTGTCCAATTTCTGCGTTGTTCTAGAAACCGTCCTTTTTAATGTAACCGATTTATTTCATCAAGTTATCGTTGCTCTTGCAAATAATCAATGATATTTAATAAAAACTGTTTTTAGCCTATTTGCTGTCAATATAATATATTCTTAAAGAAAATGCTGAATGCAATAAAAATGAAAAAAAAATACAGGGTGTTCCTTTGAAAAAATTGAATCTCGATATTATATCTCCATAATTAAAACTAAAATTAAAAATATGACTACGCCACTGGATTCTACAGAAAAAACGTACCTAAAGAATGCGGTATTATTTTTCTCGTAGTTGCTTCGATAAATAAAATATAAGACATTTTAGAAAATTGTAAAATTCGAAATTCGCCCTGTAAATCCGAATCCGATCGCAATAGCCATAATTTGTTTTTGCTATTATAAGTTTCTCAAAAAAAAAACTTCATTAGTCCGAAGCTTAATAGATGTTTCAAATATTTTACGGTTACACATAAACATTCAAAACGATCCATCCTGTACACAGAAAATTTAATTTAATAAATAATATATATTTATTGCATCAAAAATCCCAAAGCCATAGATGTTTACAAGATAAGTATTTTCAATTTTTTCTATACAGAAACAAGTGGTTGCTTATACCTTTTGTGAATAGTGATATTGAACCCTCAAAAAATTTCTTGTAAAGATATTGAGATCAATAACCCACTTTTTTAAAATAAATAACATATCTGTATATGCTTATCAATAAATGTTTGCAAAATACTTATCGTTTGTTACTCTTATCGATTGCTAATTATTATCTACTTAATTGGCTACTGAACTGCAAAATTTTTTAATATTGATATAATTTTTATTAACAACCTATATAATAAAGAACTAATAAATAGATATTTAAAAGTCCTTCATTACAGGAATTTGCGTTTTGTTATATTAGGTCACCATAAAATAGCGGCGTATGTACTCAAAGGCAGCGGCGGATCTAAGAGGAAGGGCGGTGGGAGCGATCGCCTCCCCCAAGAGCTTCGATTTCAGAAAAAAGATACCCGACCCTGCCTCTTACCTAGCAATGTGAATGTTGTTGGCAACTCTTCCCCGTCGACATCTCGCGTTTACTTGCTATCGCCCCCCAAGGGTTTAAAATTAGGAACTCCTGACGTCTACCCCCTCCCGTCGTCAATTTGCCATACTTTTTATGATATCAGTACTTTGTTTTAAGACTCAACTGCACCCGAAAGCTCGTTTATAATCCCCAGATCAAAAGCCTTCTTGATTCGGGACACAATATAATTATTCCAGAATTACTAAGAGGTATTTAGCCATTCCCTTGTATTGCAGGGTTCTTCTCGTGAATGTAATTGTAGGAAGTCTTCCTGTTTTTCTCTTCTTTGTAAAGAATATCACGTCGGCCTTATCTGGGTTTATTTAGAACGTTTTCTTATGAGACCATCGCTACGTTCCGTAGGGGATATCGAGTCCTGGACATAGAATGACCATGTCGTCGGCGTAGTCCTGTGTATAGAAACGAGCCTCGTTTAGTTCATTCAACAGGCTATCCAATGCAAAGCTCCACAACAAAGGTGATAAAACTCCTCCCCGCAACTCCTGCTTTACATTGTTTTAATAGTTATATCGTTAAGCGCAGCATATATTAGTCCCTGAATTAATATTGCTCTAATTCATGTGACTACGTTCAGTTCAGAACCTGGTACTTGTAGAGCATTGCATATCAAATTGTGGCGGATCGACCATTCGACAGAGGATTTTCGACTGTTATAACGAGTGTGTGTATTTTCCTGCCTGATAGGCATATTGTGAAAGATGGAAGGAACAGTGCTTCATTATTCCTTCCTTGATATGTCGATCCACCAACCATTCCAGTATCTTTAATAATAAACTGGTATGGCTGATAGAGCGGAAAGATTTAGGATTTGTCTAGTCAGTTCTTGCTACCCTAGAAATAAAGACTATTTTGTTTCCCTCCATGCCATTGGCATATATCTGAAGCTCAAACACGAGGGGAATAGTTTTACCAGATGGATTGTTATAATATCTGAGGAATTTTGTAATAAAGCTGGAAGTATGTCGTTCTTACCAGCTGACTGGAAGGACCATTATATCCTTTGATATGTGACTATCGTTTTAGCTAACTTGTAGTTATGATGTGTTAAGAGGAAATTTTATTGTTCTTTAAATTCACCATCATATTGATTTGAGCCTGGAAAATGCACTCTTAACAGCTCCTATAAGGTCCCCTCTTCCTTCAGAAAGAGCCAGTGCTCCAATACGGATCTCTAGATAGTATCTTGCAGAGCCGAGATGCCAAGAACATACTTTCTATGCTCTAGCAGTACATCTTTCACATGTTCCTCTGTGAGTTTCGTTTTAGTTTATTATATTCTCTCTGGACAGTGTTATATTCTTCACAGCTTATTTCAGTGCACTTTTTTAAAGAGCTCTAAACATTTTTCACTGATCCCCAGCTTGAGGTCTCCACCAGGATATCTTGGAGTTCATGACAACTAAATTTAAATATATCCCGAAGTGTAACACTGATTTGTTTCGTAGCTATCTCCACATCAGCTTCATCATGGTATCTCGATATATACTTTACGACTCTACTTGCTAGTTCCTACCGAAAAAAAAATCAGTGTGTAACCTAGGATAACGTCAATTTCAAAAACGATGTGTCGGTGATCTTACAACGAGACCTTCGGGCTAACTTCCCACTTTTCACTAAGTTCTGCACATTTCATGAACAAATATTTAGGTCTATGGTAGACTTTCCTTGTAGTGAAAGTAAGCACGTTTCGCCTGTTAACAAATTGCAGGTTATTAATACTGAGGACGTCCAACAATTCCTCACTCTGGAGTTCATATCTCTGCATCCCCATAAAATGTGCAGCTCAAGAGAAGTGATAGGTATTCCTCCTCGCAATATTCAACTAGATTCACCACCTCGGACGGCGGTCTTCCTTGTTCCAAAGGAAAGTATGCTGATGCTACAATGTTGCTTCCATCAGATTTAAAAGAAATCCTCACCACTATCAACTCTAGTTAAAGGAAATGCTCCAGTTGTTGTTGAATTAAACGAGTATATGAGTGTTCCTTTCCATAGAACCTAAGCCCCTGATTTTGCTACAACTCAACCATGGCTCCCGCATTAGAGCCAGTTAAATTCGACATTTATTAAATTTTTACATAGGATAGTTAATGGTGCCTTCGCATGCTGTAAGTTAACGTGTATGATTTTTATAGGCATATTATATTTACAAGTTACTTTGAAAAATCCAGTTCTAACTCAAAGTTGAGAAGAATCCAAGCAAAGAAAAAGTAGTATAGACTTACCTGAGGAAATTGTTAGATCCTCTTCTGGATTAAAAGACAGCACTTAGTTGCTGTCTCCTTCTTCATTCTTCAGACTAGTCGGAGCATCCTCTTCGAAAGTTCCACACTTTTCATCCTGTTTCTCAGAAGATCTTGATCCATCAGTTCCTTTCTAGTCATTTCTCAATGGTTGCCTTTTAAAAGTAACTATTGCCTTCATTCCCTATAGTCTAGTCTCTCCAGGACTGATCCTGAGATCGAGCCTTTCCGAGAAGCCTCACCGATAAGGATATATGAGAACTGTTCTCAGCGAGTAACGAGACGAACTTGAAAATGCCAAATGAGATTTTGGCGAAATGTCGTGAAAACGATTTTTTGAATGATAGGATTGAAACCCGGAATAACCAAACTATTCATTCTACCATCCGTGAAAACCTACGAAATAACATATATATATATATATATATATATATATATATATATATATATATATATATATATATATAGTTAAAAAAAATTTATAAAGTTAATGAATTCCTACAATATTTTGCACAATTCTTGATAACGTTCCTAGACGTTATAATTTTGGTAAAAATTACAATTTTGAATGGTAAATAGCGCGGCGAAACACAATCTGAGGAACTTGGAAATGATATCACTTCATAGCAAACAAAGAAAGGTTAAAAGATAGTTTCTGTTTGATGTAGGATTTTTATTTGTTTTCCGTTATAAAATTGCATTACAGAAAAAGTTTTTGTTCTGTTCAATGAATCATAAAAGGCGAAAACAGTAAATAGAACTAGCTCGTAGAGACGACTAAGCTCTTACAAATTTTGATCAATATCCTTGTCTAGAGCTTCATCAGGTATACATAACCTATATAGACCTCAACTTATTTGTTCTAAGACAAAGCCATTATTATTCTCTTATGGATAAAAATGAAATTCCAAACCCCTGCAGACCTATAAAACAAAGAAATTCTTTATAATCATTTGCAAACTTATTGTTGACATAACCTATTTTGTGATTTTATACTCAAGTTTTTTAAGTGATTTCTCTGAATATGTAAGTTGCAAGTAATACTTATATTGCTGTTTTCAAGTTTTGAATTCGGCGACATCAAGATTATTTTTAAAAAAGGGCCAATCAACGGATCGGTCACAGTTGTCGATTTGCCTAAAATGTATTTCCATTTTGATGTCTATAACAAAGTCACTTAAAAAATAATTAAACTATGAAAGATTCGTAAGAAATATATGAGCAGTTAACTAGAGAATTGCTCGATAACACAAGAAATTGTTAAAATCAGTAAACTGACATAGTGTTCGTTTACTTATATGTGATGTCATCAATCGTGGAGCATTTTTCATCAGGTAATCAGACATAAAATCAAATCTTCATTTAATTTAGGTTTTTTACGCAATATAAACATATTTTACCCGGAAAATCAATAAAACATGCATTTTTATCCTGAAATCTATTAGGATGACAACAATTTCAAGACATTTTTAAGAGTCAGGCTATTGATCCCATATTAACTATATGGCATCCTCCTTGGTCTTAACAAAATATTTAATACACTTTTTTTCTGATTTCTCTTTTACTATTAATAATTTAAAAACCTACTCAATCAGAACGCTATACAAATAATAATTTTCTTCCGAGTTTATTGACCTCACAAAATTTGTCCAAATCGGTGCCAATATCAAAGTGTGTTGTAGTTGCACCAAAAAAAATATCCAGGGTAAGCAGAATAACGTAATGTTTTATCGTTTAGGTTATTAACCTTATAATAGGGATTTTTTTGTAACTGATAGTGTAATAAGTTTGTTTTGGTTGATGTCATTTTATTATTAAAATTTACGTTAAATCGGTTGAGCAAAAGAAGTATTATAAAGAATAAATAATACCTTTAAGGCACATAAACTAGTCTATGGAAAAGAGTTGCCTGAAAAATAAAAGTTTTATATTTTTATCCAAAAATTTTTACCTAGTAGATGTCCCTTCGAGCAGCCGTTTTTGAGATAATCAAATTTAAATGTTTTATTGGGCATCGAGACTCGTCGTAGCCCCCCTCACACTTTATCCAGGCTTAGAACTGGTCCCAGAAATTTGGAGCGTGTTGAAAGGCCAAAAGGCTAACAACAATAAAGATTTATTTAGCAATGAGCTAACAATGATAAGTATCGTCATTAGTTACAAATAAGTAGTGTCAAAGATTCAATCTGATAAAAATTTATCATTTAATTTTAAAATTTATTATTTAATTCTTTGCACTAAAGCAGAAGTAACCAGTATGATATTAAAAAACGAATGCTTTCACGGCTTGGGTCAAGTAAAACCGGTTTTACGAAAATGCTATTGAACAGGGGCAAATGTTTGATACAAATCTATTAGCAAAGCTTTCTCTGTATATTCCCACCAACTTCCGACCTTGGTAATAACCGTAAACTAATATCATACTGTTGAAAAGCATGGTTCTTGGGTTTAAACCGTGCCACCTTCAGGGATCTTTACTCCACGAGATTAGAACACTGAATGATCATCAAAGACCAACATACCGGACTTGTGCTCAGCGAACCGTGATCCAGCGTTATAATCAATTTCTACGTGTGATGTAGATTATAACCTGTATCTGTATTAATATTATCTGGATATTTACAAATTTTGATTGATTCTCTAATTTCACGTTTAAATTCACCAGGCAATGATGCTATCTTTAGTTTCTTTTGCATTAAAGGTGTGACCTGAGCAATGCTGGTGTTCAGCTACTGAATATTAGATCATTTGTTTCTTTTTAATATATCATTGATATACCTTAAGCCCAGTGGATATAGACTGTCTTGTTTCACCCACATACACTTTACCACAAGAGCAAAATATCTTATAAACATCTATTTGTAATGGTGTTGCGTCCTTTGGTGACCTCAAATATTATCCAACTTTCTTACATGTGTTGAAAATTGTCCCAATGTGTAATATTCGGAGCAATCTGGCAACCTTGTTGGTAGATCTGTGTATGTCAGGCAACATTGTCCATAGGTGGTACATTTATGACAATTTACTGAGGAGTTGGGTTTTTATATTTATTAATAGAACGTCTAATATCTTCAGCGCTATATCCGTTGCATCTCAAAGCATTAGTCAGTTTTTCTGTTTCTGATTTCATTAATTGTTCGTCACATATTGGAAGAGCTCTGTGTACCAGAGAATTAATCACGGATTGTTTTTGAGAAGAGGGATAGTGTGATGTAGCATTGAGATATCGATTGGTACGTATTAGTTTTCTGTACACACAATGTCGTAATTTTTCATTATAGGTCCTTTTTACTAGTATAAAGGGAAGGCCACCTCTTGATTTAGTTTCTGTAGTGAATTTTAAGCTAAGGTCTTGTTAGTTCAAATCATGCAGGAAATTATGAAGGTTATCTGTGCCATGCAGTCAAACTACAAACGTATCATTTATATATATATATATATATATATATATATATATATATATATATATATATATATATATATATATATATATATATATATATATATATATATATATATCTGTATCAAAATTTAGATTTTAGAAGAGCAAAATACAAGGCGTTTTCTTGGAAAGCTTCCATGATTCCACTGCTGACAATGAAGATGCCATGGCCGCTCCAATAGTTTACTCATAGAAGATTCCTTGAAAAGTAAAATAAGTGGAAATCAGATATGCATTAGTTAATTCTTGTAAGGTGGAGTCCATGTTGTTATTTTGTAATATGTCCGATATTATGGAAACTGAATCATCTATAGGACATTTGTATATAGGGATTCTACATCAAAACTGACCAGTATGTTTCCGGTTTCTAATCGGATAGTTTTTAATCCTTGGACAAAGGATTCAGAGTTTTTAACAAAGGATTCAGTTTTTCTGGTAAACAGATGTAAAAATTTGGCAAGATATTTACCTGTTTTGTAGATTGGTGAGTGTATTGCGCTGTCGATTGGACATAGAGGTACATTTTCTTTATGTAGTTTAGGCAGTTCATAGAGGCATAGAACCTTGGAGCTGTTAGGTTTAACTGCTTCCTTTTCTTTTGGAGGCTCTGATTAGAGATGTAAGGTTCCTTTCGATTTTGTTTGGATCCGTCCAAGTAACTTTGTAAGTATTGTCGTCCAAGAATTAGTTTATTTTTTTCAGCATATTTGTCCTTACCCATTACAACAGTTGCATTTCCTTTGTCAGCTGGGAGAACTATGATGGTATTGTTCTCGTTCAGTTTTTTTTATTTGCCTTTCCTTTCTGCTGAAGTAATATTTCATTTAGGTGGCACAGAATCGTGTCTGTTTGCTCTGAAGATAATTCTCTATTCGACACTAGAAACAACTTGTACAATCTGCAATAGCTGAACACCAGCATTGCTCAAATCACACCTTTAATGTAAAAGAAATCTACTAGCATCAATGTCTGGTTTCTTTAAACGTAAAATTAGAGAATCAATCGAAACTTGTAAATATCCAAATAATATTAATAGAGATGCAGGTTACAGTCTCCATTACACGTGGAAATCGATTGTAAAGCTGAATCACGTTTCGCTGAGCACTAGTCGAGTATAAATACTGACCTGTTGCTCCTCGATGGTCATTTAGTGTCCTAATCCCATGCAGTAAATATCTCTGAAAATACCTCCTGCAAGAATTAATTATGGAGATAGTGGTAGAAATTTTAAAACGAGATGAAGAAAATCCGAGTCTGAGCACCAGACACTTAGATTTGAAAGTAAGAGTACAGTAAATATAACTTTTAGAGAACAGCTGTTATATTCATGTCACCTCCGGGCAGTTCAAGAGCTGTTATCCCCCAACATCGAATTGAGACTAGGCTTCTGTCTATTCAATAATAGACAGAGAGCATATGATATAACTTTTCATAAAAAAATTTTATTGATCGATGAGTATTGCTTTACAAGAAGGGATATGATAAATTTACATAATGGACATGTTTATACTAACGAAAACCCGCATACAATAAAAGTGCATTATCAATTTTACTTTAATATTAACGTATGAGTAGGGATTATTGACAGATTTATTTTTGCCCCTAATCTCGTTTTCAATGATATGAATTACCTATTACGTCTAGTTAATTTGCCAAATTATACGAGTAGGATGATTTTCCACTGGCTGCTAGATACACTCACTTAAATGAAAATTTTCGAAATCAATGGATCGGAGGAGGAAATGATGTTCCTGCAAATCGGTCACCTCGCTTACCTCATTTAATGCCTTTGGATTACTTTTTATGGAGAACTCTTAAATCGATTGTATACTGTAGACCTGTAAACACTGAAAAAAAATTGTGGACACTTTATGTTTAAATGTAAAAATGACGGAAAGGATGCAGAACAACTTTCTCCGTAAAATTAATCTTTGTATACACGAAAACAGACGCCATTTTGAACATTTACTAAAAGTTTTAATAAAAAATTAAATAAACAAAATTTTGCTGTTTTGGTTTGTTATTGGTATTGTTCTTTACCAGTTTATTTTAACATTATTATCATTGTTTGCCCGTTGCTAGGTAAACTTTTATGGTTGTTAGTCTGGTGACCCTTAAACTCCAGGACATTTTAAACTTAGTTTTAAATAGTTTAATTAAAAGTCTCCTTTCATTAGGCCGGTAGCTTAAGAGACTCATTTTAGATAAAAGACCACCAATATCCTTATAATATCTCTTTTGGAACAAATGAATAGTAGAAATTATTTTCCTTCATTACGATAGAATAATATTCGTACTTATAGAAATTAAATTCCTCTCTTTAAGTCTGGATGCTAATAGTTCTGATCTTTCTTTTGAAAGGTCTAGGTTTCTTATCAAGTAATTTAAGGCATCTTGATTGAAAAGTAGAGGCCCCGATGATGATGTTTTCAAATCGCCATCATTTTTATCCTTAATACTGACTGTAAAGTGCTAATAGTACTTATTTCCGTGTCTAGTAGAACTGGAGGTCTTGAAAAGTAGGAAACGATACATCTGCTGAGTAGAACACAGGCCTTATAGCTGACAACAGATCAGGGTAGGTAATTTTTTTTCGGTTAACACAATGCAATTTGTTGGCAGAAAAATAGCAATCATCTTAGCGATTTTTCGGTTCTCTTCGAATCATAGATACAAAAAACTTGAAATGACTTCATTTTCAATTTACCCACTATCTTAAATACTACCTATATAATTTAAAAACATTGTTTGGGATTCATGGTTTGATAAAGTCTTCTATTTAAATCTTAAAAAAAGCAAAATCGGCATTTTTCACAATTTCAGATAGAGATCTTTAACATTTTATTACTATATAATCACCACAAATGTAACAAAATGTATTTAAGTGATTTAAGAAACGTCTCCTTGACGAAGATATATCGAGGATTGTAACTGAAAACGTTTATAATTGATGAAATAATGAAAACAATCAAGGGAACAGTTACTGGTACGAAAAATTTGTAAGTGGGGTTAGTTAGGATATTCAAACATCATTTTTCATATTCGAAGACGGTAGACATTAAAGTTTAATCTAATTATGGATACACATTTTTTTGTAATTGACAGGTCCTAATATATTTATTTGAGGGACTCCTAAATGAATATTTGCATTTATTTCAAAATTTTCAAGTAGATAATACGGATCTTATAAAGCTATGTACAAACCAATGCAACAAACGGCGCAAAACGTTTGGGAACGTTGCAGAACATATCAATTTGGATAGTAGAATGCTCAATTCTGCGCACGCGCATTCTGTTTTGCGAGCGATGTCGGTACATCAAAACAAAATTTGCTTGTTTGTGAGCGTAATTTTGGGCGCCCTCTCTCAGTTCGTTGAGTACTGCGGCGCGCAAATTACTAGGTTATTATATGCACTTGCATTGAGACTAATAACACAGGTTTACAAAAAAAATTGGATGCCGATTTAACCGGTCCATTTTATTCTTATTTAATTAGACGCCCTGAATCCAAATCTGAGGTCCGTTAATCTCTATCTTGTCAGGTGCAAGGTAATTTTAAGGTCAAATGGAGTCAGATTCACTAGATAAATCTGAATAAGTATATCCGTATGTTTTTCAGGCCTCTGAATTCGAATTTCTGGTTTGTTTATTCCCCCAAGCTTGACTAGAGATTTTAGGATCATTACAGGGTCAAATTGAGAAAAATCCACTAAATAGATCTGAAAAAAATATAGTTTTTTGGGGTTGCTGAATCCAAATTTGTGGTTTGTCTAATCTTCCAAGGTTAGCCAGAGGTCATTTCAGCGTCATTTCAAGGTCAAAAAGAAAAATTCTCCCAATAAATCTGAAAAGAAAGTATGTAGGTTTTTGGGGTTCCTGGATCCAAATTTGTGGTTTGTTTAATCCTTCAAGGTTAGCCAGAGGTCATTCCAAGGCCATTACAAAATCAAATTGAAAAAATCCACTAAATAATTCTTTAAAAGAAGAGAATCCACGCAGACAGGCAAGCGGATCAAGTTTTCGAGCCGAAACTCAAGCTGCTAAAGCCTCGTTGCACAGCGAATATGCAAGCGTAGTTAGTTATTATGAAATAGTAACCCAAACTCAAGCTCCCAAACACACATAACCCACACATAGCTAGATTGATATCCATTACACAGTAAGAAGGGGCGCGGATCGAGTTTTTAAGGCGAAACTCAAGCTCCCAAAACCACGCACTCTATGTGCAGCTAGATTGATTGTCACTACATAGCAGACAGGCGACCGAACCAGGTTTTTATAAATATGCCAAAACATAAGCTCTCGTAACCACATATTCCACACGCAGCGAGATGAATCCCCGTTACGCAGCAGACAGAGGCGAAAAGCAAGAATTTATGAGTGTATATAATAAAACCCAAGCCCTCCGAAAACACAGCATGCATGAGAGTTTGGGGTTTGTGTTATACACTTATAAAAACTCGCTTCACTAGCCTACCTGTTATGTTACGGATATCGATCTAGCTGCGTGAGGGGTATGTGGTTTTAGAAGCTTGGGTTTCGCCTTGAAAAATCGCTCCGTTCACGTGCATGCGTGGAGTACATAGTTTTAGGAGCTTGAGAATCGGCTCAAAAATTCGATCCCCTTGCCGATATCGATCTAGCTGAGCGTGTGTTCTCTTTTTTAATTTGATCTTGAAATGACTTTGATATGGCCTCTGGTTAACCTTGAGATGTTAAACAAACCACGAATTCAGATTTAGCGCCCCCAAAAGCCTATATATCTTCTTTTGCAGATCTGTTTAGTATATTTTTCTCAAATGACCTTTGGCTGAACTTGGGGGATTAAACAAACCACGAATTCGGATTCAGCGATCTCAAAAACGTACGTATCTACTTCTTCAGATTTATTTAGTGAATTTTACTTTACTTGACCTTTAAATAACCTTGAACCTGACATGATACATTGGATATTAAATTTTAATACAGGGCGTCTAATTACATAAGAATCAAAAGGTCAGGTCAAATAGGCATTCACTTTTTTTTTTGTAAACCTATATAATCAATCAGTGGAATAGCGATGGTATTATAGAATTAATAGAATTATATAAACAGATCTGTATTTTCCATATATAAATCATTTAGTAACTTGGAGGTTTTATAACGGGATCTACTTTTAAAGATTTTTGTCATCTACTAACGACGATTTTTCTTCTTTTAATGTGTTTTTGGTCAGACACCACAGACAAACAATTAATAAAAAAATTCTAAGGAACAAATTTTTCTTTGTAAATAGGAGATAAGTTTCATAGTGGAAAGCTAAAAATTTTAATAAATTAGTGAAAGATTCTTATTTAGCATTTTTTAAAAATTTAATGCTAAATTTAAGAAAAAGTAAGATACCCTTCCAGCGAAAATTTTTGGCTTATAAAGGATGTTTTTTATAGAGGTGTAGAACTTTTAAATGGAATACAACAAAGATGAATTTTTTAAATTGACATGAAATTTACTTTATTCGAAAGATAACTTTCTGGCATTATAATTTAAATATGACTTCTGGCATATAACCGCCTCGGACGTAGTCTAATCTGGAGGTCCAATTTTCGATGACTTTTTCCAACATTTGTGGTCGTATATCGGCAATAACGCGGCGAATGTTGTCCTCCAAGTAATCAATCCTTTCGGGCTTATCGGCGTAGACTAGCGACTTCACATATCCCCACAGAAAATAGTCTAGCGGCGTTAAATCGCACGATCTTGGAGGCCAATTCACGGGTCCGAAACGTGAAACTATGCGGTTACCAAACGTTTCCTTCAATAAATCAATTGTGGCACAAGCTGTCTGACATGTTGCGCCGTCTTGTTGAAACCAGAGCTCCTGCACATCATGGTTGTTCAATTGATGAACGAAAAAGTCAGTAATCATGGCTCTATAGCGGTCACCATTGTCTGTTATGTTCTGACCAGCATCGTTTTTAAAGAAGTACGGACCAATGATTCCACCAGCCCATAAAGCACACCAGTCAGTTTTTCTGGATGTAACGGTGTCTCAATATATACTTGAGGATTATCATCACTCCAAATACGGCAGTTTTGTTTATTGACGTATCCATTCAAACAAAAGTGAGCTTCATCGCTAAACAAAATTCGCTTATGAAAATCGGGATCAACGGCAATCTTGTTTTGGGCCCATTCACCGAATCTACGCCTTGCTAGGTGATCGTGTGGCTTCAATTCTTACACAAGTTGTAAGCACGCAAACCAAGATCTTTCCGCAAAATCTTCCATAAAGTGAATGGACACATATCCAATTCCTGTGCACGATGGCGGAAAGACTGATTCGGGTCTTCCCCTACGCTACGCTCTACAGCAGCAATGACTTCTTCTGTACGCACTGTACGACATCTCTGTGGATGAGTATTATCATTTAGAGTAAACGTGGTGGGAAAACGTTCCATAGTTAATCGAATTAATTGCTCTGATGGACGATTATGTTGACCGTAAAATGGACGTAGTGCGCGATACGTATTTCGAACAGAACCATGATTTTTAAAATAAATTTGCACAATTTGGAAGCGTTGTTCAGGCGTCAGTCTATTCATGTTGAAATGCCAAACCAAACTAAACATAAATCACTTGACAGCTGACAAAATGGCCGCCAGTTAAAAAAGTGTTGCCAACTTAAAGTTATATACCTCTATATAAAACACCCTTTATTTCAAAACAGTAAAAATAACATATAAAAATTAACTTTATAAGAAAACAGTTTATCATATATTATTGAAAACATGTTTACAAGAATAACTGGAAAAAATTAGAAAATTTTCCACTAAGTGAAAAAACAAACTCAAAAACAAAATTGCTCTACTGGCTAAACCTTCTGCTTAATAATGAATAATTAATGTTATGAAGGATATATTTGAACATAAGAATTTAATGAATATTAATTTTCAAAAGAATCCAATAGTGACTAATATAATTTATATTTAGTAAAGCTAAAAAATTGTTAGTGATGTGAAAAATTAATTGTAGATTATAAAATATAAACACGGAAAATTTTCTATCCTCAAGAACGAATTTGAAGAAATTGAAAGCTAACAATTTTATGAAAGAAAACTTCAATTTATAGTTTAACGATTTGTAAAGCTTCAAAAATATTCTATGACAATCATCGACTTACTGTGACTCAGATAAGGCTTGAAATGAAAATTATTTAGTAATATTTTGGTATGTATAAAAGTACAAGAAAATAACCTAAGACTGTACATTTATAATTTTTTTTTTTTTTGTTCAAAAACATCCGATATTTTTTAGGATATTTCTTAAGGTTTTCAAAACATTACTTGCACTGTATAGTTTATATACTCTTTAAAGATTACATTTCTCCCATTTTGAAAAAGCGATTACATAAAATGATATAATGGAAGCTTTAAACGGGAAACCTATGTATGAAAATATTCACAAGTGAAATTTAAGTCATTTTGTATTCCTTATATCTCGTGTGCTTATTTAAGAATGTCCTTGGTACTACATTTATTCAGTATTTGAATATTTATTTCTGCATACTTCAAATAATATCCTTACTTCTTTTGTTCTAAATTTTCTTCAACATCATGCGTTGTTCTCTAGTTCTCCATGCAAATATATTGTATTTTTTTCTGTTTTTATTGATTTTTATGGCTGGTAAAGGTTGTTGTGTGAAGTTTTCTTCAAAATTGTGAATGATTGTATTCTTATGTTAACATTTTTTTTTGTACCTGAAGTTACTGGTAAAAGATGCATGTCAACAAACAACTATTTTTGCATAATACAGTGCTCAGTTTCAGTATTATTTAAAGTATTTTGTCTAGAAAAACGCATCCCTGACGGCTAAGAATTTATTGTTTTTCATTGCTTTCTGTGTCATCGATGAAAATTATATTCTCCATATCGCTGATATCGCATGCAAGAGGACTTCATTGTTTAGTGCCGCATTTTTCACTTCAGTATCATCAGCTTGTACGTCTGTATTATCACTCGAAACGAATTTTTCCATAACTCTGTTATAGCCTGGAGATATTAACTCATTGCTGTTTAGTACCGGATCAAATAAATGATTAAAAATTGGTGACACTTAATCTCATTTAGCCCTTTTCATCCCAACATGGCTGTACGTTCTTTGAGGCCAATCGACTTTGCGAATCCAAGCAGCCTCATTAGCTGAATTTGCTCAAAGGCTTCAAGTGACAATATTATATCTCGGAAATGTCTCTGCCTTAGTTCATTGAATGCTGGACACTCTCTAAGGACATGATTAACAGTTTTGTCGCCCTCTAGACATCATCCGCACACTGGATCACCCACGATGCCAATGTGATGAAAATGGCCTCGAAGAGTACAATATCCTGTCATTAGTCCCATCACAATTCGCAGTTCTTTATTTTTTATAAAGATGAGCTCCTTAGTCATTCATACGTTAAGTCCAGTTATATATTCCTTAGCACACCTCATTTCAGGAGCCTCCCTCTACAATTAAATAAATTTATTCTCTTTGAGTGGCCCAGGACCTACATGAGCTTGACTGTGCATCCATTCCTTGTCAGATTATTCAGTACATCCTTGTACCCAAATATCCGTCGTAAAGCTACGACATTAAACTCCAGTGCCAGTATTGTAATCCACGATGTCGTGAACAAGCTATCCACTACAAAGCTCCACACAAAGGTGATCCCCGCTATGGACAACCTCTACTTGACAGTGTTTTAACAGTTCTATTATCGTCGTGGCGGAGCATTACATATCGAATCATCATGAGATGTGTTGTTGAACGTCTCCTGGATATCTATGAAGGTACCTAGGTGGATTAACCACTCGACAGTGCTTTATGGATTATGATAACAAGGCGATATAGCGCCATGTGTGTGGACTGTAAAGGATGTAAAGGACACTGCACTATTATTCCCTTCTAGATGTGGTTATTCACCAACCTTTCCAATATTTTGAATAAGAAACTGGTGAGGCTGAGAGGACAGAAAAGCTCTGGGCTTGTGTAGTCTGTTCTCTTTACTTTTAGAATAAAGGCTACACGCTATTGGCATGTACTCCAAGCAAAGTTACTAGCGAAATAATTTTATCTGGTAAAATTAGTGCTGAATTTTTCTCTTCTCCATTTCAATCAAGAAAATAAATACTTCTGATGCAGGAGTAGCGGTTAAAATCCCATCGGCAGGAAAACAAAATGAAGAGAAATTCGACTAAAGTAGTGAAAAACTATTTGACATTTGCCCCGTGGTGGAGCATACATCTGACAGGTCTGCAACGATGTAAAAAAATAATTTTGTTTCTGATGGAATACAATAAATATTTATGACCTATTTTTTTGTCACATTTTGTGAAATTTTCAGTTAATTTTAACCGAAAATTAAATTTACTGAAGCATAGAGGATAAAAATTCTTGTGATGATAGAATGCAGCGACAGGGTAAGAACGTAAGAAGAAATGTGTCAGTTATTTCAAGAAAAATATTTCAATCTTCCCCCAAATTCATAATCGACAGCGAGTAAAATTAAGATGACACAAGAAGCGGTTGATCATCAACAAGTGAAGACAAAAAAGTAGAGGTATTATTAAGTATCCAAGATAATCGTCATAATAAGTGTAAGTAGGTTACTACAAACTTGGATATTGTGAAAATAATGGCATTAAAACATTACATACTAATCAATACCATCGTTCCAAAATCCAAGTTATTCAAGTAGAAATTTTGTGAACCGTTACGAGAAATGTATTTTCGGGGTAACATTTTTATTAAAATTTTTTTTTAACGAATTCTCATGTTGCTTAAATGGTGAGGTCAAAACACAAAATTATCTGTATTGGTCGTATATAAACCAAACCTAGATGAGAGAGGTACACACTTATAGACAAAAGGTAAGTGTATAGGCTGGAATCGTGGGTTAGATCTTATTCCTGCTCTTTTCTGAAGAAGAGAAATCACATTTATCCTATCAAAATATCTGATTTGAATAACACCCCGCCACATTACGTAGCAGTAATTCGCTTTTTCCTCAATGATGTTTTCGCAAACAAGAAAATTAGAAAAAGGAGACCTGTTGAGTGGCTGCCCAGATTTCCAAACTTCTCTTCGTGGGGTTATCTTAAAGATCAAGTCTTCCACACTAAGCTGATGGATCTAAAAGACTTAGTGAGTCAGATTATTCAAGAAATTATGTTAATTAACCAACGAGAGTCATTTTCACTACTTAAAATGATAGATTAAGTGTTTTTAACTACTTCGTTTAGAGTTTTAACTATCGATAAAGCGAAAATAGTTACATTTAGATATAGAACGTGAAAGTGAAAAAATGTTAAGAATTTTCCGGGGAGTCTAAACATATACAAAAAATTGAGTGTCATTTTTTAACAAGTCAAAGTTTATTAAAGTAGGATTTATTCCTAGTCACCCTGTATGATTTAATATATACCAAAAAAAAACACATAGTTTTCCTATGAAAATAGTTTTTACCGACAGACAGATGGTGCTCCTATGGGATCTTCGCTATCACCAGTCATCGCAAACTTTTTTATAAAATATTTTGAAACAGAAGCTTTAAGAAAAACCAAAACAAAACCATCCCTATGGAAACGTTACGTGGATGACATCTTCATCATAAGGCCACACGGAAGATCCAACTTAGACATATTCTTAGAGGAACTAAACAGCATTCACCACCGCATTCAGTTCACATTGGAGGTCGAAGTTAACAAGCAGCTACCTTTCCTTGACCTTCCAGTCACCAGAAACGACGACCTAAGCATCGATTATACGGTCTACAGAAAACCCACGCATCCAAACAGATACCTGAACGCCGAATAACACCACCATCCATCACAATTGCAATCGATCGCCAACACACTAATTTCCAGATCCTTGCGACTAACCAAACCCACGAACCGCCAAGAAGAACTCAACAATATCACAACAGCTCTAAAACAAAACAACTACAAAGAACACAACATCAAAAAGGCCATAAAACAGAACACGAAAGCAGTAACAGAGAAAAAAGAAGAAGATGACAAATCCAGACCAAAAACCACACTGCCATACATACAAGTTGTAACAGACGTAATTGGAAGAATTCTGAGGAAACATGACATATGCACAATTTACAAGCCACAAACAACAATACACAAATTATTGGGCAATCCTAAAGACAAAATACCATTGGAAAACCAGGGAGTGTACAGCATCCCATGTAGTGACTGTGAAAAAGAATACATTGGCCAAACAAACAGAAGAATCTCTACAAGAGTCCAAGAACATAAATATAACATAAAGAATAAGCAAACGACATCGGCTTTATTCCAACATCATCAGGAGACAGGACACACTCTAAATATCCAGGAAACCAAACAGATCGCACCCATAAAACACTATAGAACGCACATCATCATAGAAGCCCTGAAAACTTTAACAAGAGAGATGATGTGCAAAATATTTCAAATACATAGAAAACTACTCAAAACCAAACCAAAAACAACACACCAGAGAAACAGGACAGCGGGCCGAGAAGAGGCACAAACCCAGAGAAGCAAAGAAACTAACCAGGCACAACCAAGGTATAACCTGCGCAACCGCCAAAGTATAAAAAGGCCGTCAGGGGACCAGCACGCCCATTCAAAGTCGAGCAGCCGTCGAGGAAGCATCACTTGAAAATGCCAGCTGAGATGTTGGCGAAACGTCGTGAACATATTTCTACTGACGAACGGATTGAAAACCGAAAAAACACCAGTACAAACACACGCGCACACACACACACACACACACACATATATATATATATATATATATATATATATATATATATATATATATATATATATATATATATGTATATATGTATATATAAATATTAGATTTAATACTTTTGTTGATAATATCTACTGTCAACCTCGCGCAAACTAAAAAAGGAGTAGTAAATTTGTTTCATACTTTATAATAATGTATTTTTCTGCAAGACATTACCCATTTTCCCTTCAAATTCATATTTATGATATTCTTAAGAATCAGTATTCAAAATAAAATAAACTACTTTTATAACACTTTGCATGTCGTTCTTTCGTGATTCAATTAAGTTCTTGATTCCATCTAAGTAAGCGTGTTTTGTGTTTTAAATAACATTTAGATTCAAATTTTTATTGTTGTCAAGCAGTCAGAGGTGCAAGACCTCTGCGAAGGATTTGCTGCAATGGCAAAATAAATTTTGGTAAGTGTGTTTGCGTAAAATAACTTTTATGATTTGCTGATTACGAATTTCTCATGAGCACGCGAAGTCGACCTTCGTAGCGTTACGTAACGATTACAAGTGTATCGTGTAGTATATTTTTGTAAACGAAACCTGACTTAAACACACCAAAATTATAAATATTTAAAAATTTTTTTTTAGTATAGGTCAGTTTTTGATCAAAATGATTTTGGGTGTGTACACTCATTTGAGAAAAACCTGCTCTCCAGGAAGTATTTTAGTTTAAAATTACATTACTCTACTTACAGGTAGAAATATATCTTGTAAAGAATTTTACACCAATAGTAAATATTTACGAATTTTAAAAAACTTAACTTATTTCTTCGGGCGATCCATTCCCAGATACTAAACAACAATTAGAGGCATATCATCAAAAATACATGTTTTTACTAGAAACTTCTCACGATTATTCAGCAAGTTGTTGGTTTTTTAAGTTTTCAAGCTGAGTAAATATTAAAAGTTAAAAGCCTTCGGGCTGCACGTGTTTGAATAAGGACTTGAATTTCGAATCGAAGATGATTTTTGTCTCTCAATGGTTAAATTAGCCATATGTAGTGGTTTTTTTAATTGAAACCGAGATATTTACAAAGATGCCGTGTTACCGTTTGAAACAAAGTTTATTAGTAGCGAAAACTCATTACAAAAAATGCGAAAATGGTGTGCATAATTTACCGCTGAGGCAGGTTAAATAAAAATTTCACTGACCTATGTCTGCTCATTTTTGTGTGATCGTGTCGTGTCGTACTAGAATAGGCGATCTTATTTAAAAGGAATGCAAGGTACTGAAGGTCCTAGACAAAAAAGCTGCAACTGTGACAGCATTTGATCGTGGACTCCTGCGAACGAATTATTTTGGTAGCCTATGTCCGTTTTGCCCACGATTTACTGCTGCTTCGTATTATTCTGTTGCTATTCTAAAAACCTATAAATGAATTAGGGATGCGCGATACCCTTAAAGTATCAATATTTGGTATCGATCCGTATAGCAAGAAGTGGTATCGATACAGGAAAATATCGCCGTCAAAAAATTGATACCTAGAATATCGATATCTTTACGATACGGATATTTGCACAAGAATCTTAGAAATCGCGTTTAAATTTAGAGAACTATATTACAATGTGTGAATACCGAGTTCCTAGATCACATACATATAAAATACAAAAAGAAACTGAGAAATACAATTGTTTTAGATAAAATAGCACAGTAACATTACTATCTATCAGCATGGATCTTAGGATAGGATTTTTCCTAAAATACGCCCTCTGCTATCTAAGCTCAAACTGTGGTATAATTCAATGGTAGTTCGGTAGATCGGGTAATTGAAGTGAAAATCGGTAGATCTACAGAACAACCGCTAGAAGTTAGAATAAAGGAACATAAAACTCATACACAAAAAGGGGAAATGTCGAGATCAGGTATTGCAGAACACTCCTGGGATAAACAACACCATATAAAATGGTCTAAGGCTGCGGCAATATATATGGAATCCAACATGAAAAAAAGAAAATTTATAGAAGCAGCATACATTAAAAACAATAATGGAATCTTCAGTAAATCGAGTGTTGAGATACCTAATCTTTGGCATCCACTAATTTGTAACATCAAATTATTGAGGTGTGTATAGTGAAGCGTAACGTTGCGCTTCAATGGACACAGTCCCTATTTAGGCTCGTAGTCTTAAGACAAAACATTCAGTTTATACTTGATAAAGATAAAAATAAAGACAATGCAAGTTCGACCACATTTTAGTCATTCTTCAACATTGTCTACAACCTTCAAACAGGTTCAAATGTTCTGACAATTTCAGGATTCCTAGTGAATTGGGATTTCCCGCCGCCCCCTTAGCACACGAACACATTAAAATGCAGGGATCTAACCTGCCAGTTAAGTTACAGCAACTTATGTAGGCTGTTTCTCCTAGTAATAATTAGATGCTGTCACTTTTTCAAACACGGATCGCATGTTTTGATACCAAACCCAATGTATCGATACCAACAGTGTATCGCAAAAGAAATATCGATACAAAATATCGAGTATCGGAAGCAAAAGTATCGATACTCCAAAATATCGTATCGTATCGCCCTTACCTAAAATAAATATCATGGTGACAAAGGCACTTGGGAAGTCTGGTCGTTCCGCTTGGCTCTTGCAGTTTTAGTACTAAACAACTACAGGTTATTTATGGGACTTCAGAACTCAGGTAAGGCTACTATCTGGTTGTTCAGATCTCCCGTCTTGTACTGAATGAAACTCTTCCTCAGCGCGCCAGCGAGTTTAATCGCGTGAAGGTTTTTATAAAATTAAAAAACAAAACAAGTTTCTCAAAACACCTATATCTATTAACAGAAATGAGTAGGAAACAAAAATTATATACAATGACAAATTTGTAATTAATAATGTTTAACAATTTAAAAGTACTAAATAATTGTTCCAGTTGGCCGTTCTTTTAATAAAAGTGTAGCAAACCCAATTTTGAAGATAATTCGTAGCTTTTGACAAGATTAATCACGTAAAGAATAAAAACGCTATGTTGATTAAAGAAACAGTACCGAACTCTCAACTCAAAACAAATGAAAAAATAAATAAATAAAGAAAAAACCTTCATTAACGCATATTATAAACGACACGTAATTTTCTAAGAACTATTCTCCACACCATACCACCCCTAATGAATCTCACCCCTTTCAACCCTGTAACTGTCAATTTCATTCACGTAAGTTCGAAAGTATTCCGTGCCGAATACTTAATTCCCTAATTGGCCTCTGAGTGTCTTAATCTTAGCTTTTATATAAAAAACAGTTCAACAAACTATTCTACGTCTTCCTATAACTAAAAGAAAATCGATAATAACTGGAAAAATCTTGAGCCCCATTTTATTCATTTTGCTGGTATTTAAATCATTCCTTCCCAGGAGAAACAGCGGCTATACACATTCTTTGTACATGTAGTTAAACAATATATTATATTATAGTGAGTTTATTTTTTTTTTGTTTCCTAGTAATGGGAAAATCGTTCAATATTTAAAACGTTTTATTAGTATTTTTCTACACCACATGCTAAGACACCACATGCTACCAAGAGTAGCTACTCTTGGTACTTATCCTTTTGGTTTTAATTACATAAACAAGATAGGATCTCTTCTACAGAATTTTTTATAAATATTAAAAGAAGGTACGACCTTTTTGGTCTATGTCATCATAAACTGTCAGGGTTTACATATTTTTAAGAAAACATTTAAACGATTCAAAAATAATAAAACTGAGTTTAGGTTTAAGTATGATAACTGATTTATTTTTTCTTTAAACTTTCTTGGGAGGTAATATAAGATATACACTGTCTTAGTTCCTATATTTAAAATCCATTTAAACGGTGAATATTTAATTATTTCTTTTAGGGGAATATACTTCACGTTAATCAGCATAAAATAATTAGTGTTTGTTCCTTACACAACCATATATTTGAGTGGATACAAAATGCCATCTCTTGGAGAAGTGGGCGTTCTCTCTTCTTGAAGTGTGCATTCAATTCCTCAATATAACAAATTATAATTATTTTACAGAAATGGCCTATATTTAGTTTCGATTTTCATTGAAGGTTTTGGAACAAAATGTTCTGTTAGACAAGAATTTTCTTTGAAAGTGCTGGAAATACAAAAATGTAAAACAATCTCATTAATTTATTTTTATTTAAGTTTTACTAATTTTATATCAACATTAACCGTTAAAAATTAAATTTTTATTATCATGAGGAATGATTTTAAATGGTAACTATATAATATTTATAAATAAAAAACATTTCCTCCTTTTTTTTTAAATAATCGTATATTTTAAGAAAGTAATAATAAATACTATTTTCTATTTAAAATAAGTAGATGTCAAAAGCTATGTGGTATATCTATTTAATATTACTTAAATAATAAAACAAAATAATTACACACAATATATTCTATAATACAGAATCTAGTTAAGGATTTAAACCAAGCAGCATTCACATTATATCCATAATATAAATACCTGTAAGAAAAACAAAGATAAGTAATTAAAAATGCTATTTGTTATTCTGTAAAAGAAACTTCAAGATACAAGTGATTTACCAAGTGCTTCGACATTAAAATTTTAAGATTCTGTCAAAAAATAATATAAATCTAATTAAAAATATTAATATAGTCTAGAGTTTATATAATATTCATATTAAAGCTGACCATTACTTCTGCTCAAAAATTATACCTTAGATATGTATGAAACCTAAAAAGCTAACATTACGAATATAAATTCACCTTATCTGACGAAGTTTGTTCATAAGCACACTAATGTATAAAATAATCTATAATTTCTTTTATGGTAAATTAATGATATATAGATGCATTTTTTTTAAATGAAAATTTTATAAAATATAAAATAACAAAGATGGTAAACAATATTCACATACATAGATTAAAATAACCGATGTAAAAATCATTCACTGATATTTCTCTAAAAAAAATTGCCATTAAAAAAGGTACCAATTTTTAAATTTTAATTTTAAAATGAATTTCCTCTAAGACATTAGGATAAAGGACTGGTTAAAATAGAGGTTATTTTTCAATTATGCGTTTTGAAAATAAGATAATTTCATTTTAAAAATAATAAATTTTTGTAGTTACTACTATTCTTCATTACAAGTCTTATCTAATATTAGATTCTAGCACTCACTAAAATGAAATATATGTGTTAAAATAAAGCAATGTTACTTTTCTACAGTTGAAAAATAGTTTAAAAACTAGAGTCATTGATTAGGTGACTTCGGGCTCATAATTTTACCTCATGTTTGGATCTGATTTACTTCCTTGAACACAAAAAATTAAAATGGACTCTAAAGGCAAAATCTGAAACTCCTGAATAGTATAAAACCGCTACTTTACTCAGTAATCTACAAAAACTACCAAACAAAGTAAATGTTTCTAAGTCATCAAACTCAAAATTAGTTCAGGTGAATTGTAAAAGTGTTAACACATTTTTCTACATTTTTCAGTTTCTTATTTCAGCATATATTCACGAACAGAAACAAAACCATAGGTTTTTAAGGAAGATTTGCTGGATGACTGTAATTACAGGTTATATTCATTACTAATTAAAGACTAATTGGCTTATCATACTTACAATACCTATCTCTAACTACCAAAACATTGAAATTATATCATAAAATATTATGGAGCTGCCACCGTGCGTCTTCCACAACAAAATCCAACTTATAAACAGTAGAACAAAATGTGTAGAAAATTATAAAATCATTCTCTATCTTATACTTCTATAAATTTTGAAAAAAAGTAGGCCAAAACAGTAAAAAATACGAAAAATTAATTCAAACTGCCGTAATAGCTTCACTTGAAGAGAGAATAAAATATCATACATTGTTGCTAACTCAAAATTGATTTTCATAATAATTTTTTGGTTCGTACTTGTGTTATTGAAAATACATATTAGTCATGTAAGTTTCTTAAATATTATTAAAACGACTAAAAACTATATGTTTAATTCTAACTAGAAAAACACTCTCTCGCCGCTAAAGTGGCCGCTCAAGCCCCTCAAATTCCATGTTGACATACATATTTGTATCTTAATGACACAGCCCTGTTAAACAGCTTGATTTTAAGTCTTTATCTCGCCTGTGTCTTCTCTGAGCGCTTTCCAGTATGCTTTCAAGATCTAGTAGACTTAAGAACTGCAGCCTTCTAACCATGAACAGCTCAGAAACTTTACCAACGCCAAATTCGTGAAATCCAGCAGCTCTTACTCAAAAATATATGACGAAATTTCATCGAAAAAATATATACCTACCAATGGAGTAGCGATCGTTATTTCACTGACATTTTATGTAAATAATTACTTAGATAATTTTTAAGAGAAAACAATGCGTTCTTTCGTTTATTTAAAATTCAAGATAATATGCGGATACGGACTTGGGTATCCTTTCTATTTTTATTTGCGCCTATATAAACCAACAAAAAGGAATCTCGCCTATATTTTGAGTTTTATTGTTTTGGAAAAATATAAGTATCTTTTAATAAGTTCAAATATTTTACCAACACCCGAAGTTGGAAGTTCCTTTCAGGAAGTTAGACTTAGTATGCAAACATGTCGTTAGAAAAATGACATTTTGATTTAATTAAATTGGAAAAGTTATTGAATTTAAGAACATAAAGCTATTGCTATAGCTGTATCTAAAATAGCATAATCTACTTATCAGCCCTTACCTTATACCCCAAAAAATTGAACTCTATGCATAACAAAGGTATAAGGCTATCTATAGGTGTATCTCATACCAGCTTAATCAACAGCCTATACTGCGGATCTGAAATTCCACCCCTAAAACACAGAAGAACACAACTGAACCTAAACTATACGAGCTCACTCCACTTGCGACCCACATTATAAACTATTTTTCAACCCCCCCCCCCCAACACTTTAACCTCTTCGAATAAATACCCCCATTCGTCCATACTAACTTTGTGAATATCAAAAACCATCTATCTATAATCCTACCTCCTATAGATGAAATAATCATCTACTTGTCCCCTCCGTTTAGCCAGCCCTTATTAACTATAACTATGAAATCTCTCTCTTAAATAGAAAAGAAGCATACCATATACTGACGCATCATACTATATAAAAAAATATCGAAAAAGTTTACTTACTTCATGAATCAACCTCTAATCTTTACCATTGAGATACTCGCAATCCTCAAAGCCATAAAATACTGCTTAAACACCACCAATATGAAATGGCTCATAATCGCAGATTCCCTCAACTCCATTAAACTTATTAAATTATATAACCCCAATCACCTAATAGCCTAAAAAACTGAAACTCTTTTAAAATACTCTGATACCAAAAACCACTTCTTCTTTCTATGGGTATCGAGCAATACCGGAATCCCAGGAAACGCTAAATCAGACAACCTCGACTCTAAATATCAAAACTCACTCAACAAAATCAATAAAATATTTCACTTCCAAGTACTTAAAATCTTTCATTATTATATAGTCCGTAATCTCATTCAACTCAGTTGGGACCTACAAATTAAAAAGACATTATATACTGACAGTTACCTCCCCCCCCTTGCCTTTCAAAAGAAGACCTAAACTATATGACCAGGTCCTGCATTGGTCATACCCAGCAAACAGAACCTGTCAAACTTCCTTAATGGTCAACCACATAATAACATCATGTAAAACATATGATCAAAACCCCTTTCACCAAAAAAATGGTAATGGAATTTTAACCCCCTTTTCTTATCAAAACTGAAATAATGTTATTGCATCCACGAAAGCTACTGAAATATATAATTTAAGAAAAAAAAAATAAATGTAATAAAGGAAAGAGGACCCAGTAGTCGATGTACCTAATCCATATCTCTCTCTGTCTCTCACCTGAAGAGAAATTTGATTTGAATGATTTCAATCATTTTTTTAATATAAAATTCCATTTCTTAAGTCCGAGATTTAAAATAGCAAATAAAGATTTCTAGATCATTTCACTTCCTTTTACTTATGTATCAATTTTGAGAATCTTAAGTACACCAGAAGTACATTTTGATGAGCCATAAGGTACTAAAAATTATATTGATCCTAAGACTTTTTCTTACAGATTTTTAACTAATACGTTGCCAAGTGATCACAGATTTTAAGAAGCAATGTAAGTCAGTAAGAATACTTTAATAAATTTTAAAGTTGAATTATAGCAATTAACGATGTTTGCGAAGATAAAAGGACCCTTTAACTCACATTAATTTAACCATCCTTCTTTCTTTTTCCGATTTTTAATTTCTGCTTTTGTATGTAAACATGGGTTATATACAAAAGCAGAATTAAACTGAAAAGAAATTACTTAATGTAGCGGCTAATAAGGCAGCAAATTATTTGAAGAAAGTAAGATTGTCTCTAGGCTCCCTATTGACATTAAGGCTGACTCATTTCAAAAACTTTAAATTAATTGGCACGAAATAACTAATATTTTATTCGTAAGCTACTTTACTAATTTTGTATTTAATTAATTTATTACAGCAGCGATTATTAAAAAAGAAACCTAGCATAACCGCAAATAATATGCTACGTTATAAAAATGCAGAAGCTAGTTTAACATGTTAAATTGTAACGAATTGAAATCCGTTAATCATACGGACAATTAAATAACACTTAAAAATTTTGGGTCAACGAACCACACGACAGGTCCAGTAATTAAAGTAAGTACATAATCTTATGTAAATTTATTTTAAGGTAAATAAACGGCTAATCAATTGGAATTTGTATTCAAGGTTTGCAATTATCTCCCAAATGGTTCTAGTCGGTATGATTTTCAATCAATATTATAAGGTATTGAACTCATGATTTGGTACAATTGAGTAAGAATCATTGTCCTTCGGTTGATTGCGGTAAAGTATTTACCTTTGAACCTATCGAACGGATTTCTCTGAAATCATTTAAATTAACTTACTATGGCTAAATATTATAGCAATTTCTGCTTGTGACGAATAATTTTGGGAAGTGGTAACATCATAAAAGCTTCTAATTAAATGTAGGGTCACGTGATTTATAATTTTTGCCGAAAGGGTATGAGTTAATAAGATCTATTTTTGGTATATTCTTAACCCTTTTCCTTTTTTTCTTTTTAGCTTTCATCTATCTAGTGTTGAATTTAGGCCTCTTCAAACTTGCTCTGTCTTTCTGTTCTGCGCGAGTGGATACCATCTTTTTCCCACTATCTGTTTAGCAACATCCAATCACGTTTTTTGCGGTCTATCAACCGGAGATCGATAATAATAAATTTTTCAGTAATATTGTCGGATAAATTTATCAATTTGAAAAAATCGATTTTCTTTTGAATATTTTTTTAAAAGAACGCACATTCAAAAATAATATCAGGAAGTTTTACAAAAATTCAAACACTCTTTCTTTATTTTTGAGAAAATTGTTGAATGTGTCTCCGAACGCTCGACTGAGCGTGTGCATGCTCCAACTCTTTCATGAGCAGGAAGTCCAGAATCCAGAAGAGATGCTAGATTACAAAAGTATGAGATTTAGGAAGAAGCAGAAGACATCGTTGCCTTTTCATAAAAAAAATTTTCAACGTGTTTTTCTCAAAACAACATTTTGCATGCGGCGTTGAGGAATTTTGAAAAACCATTGGACTGATGCTATGGACAGGTTGTTGATTCTTTAATGAATGTGGGTGTGGATGACAACAATGTTAATTTTGTTTCATCCTATTTGCAAGAAAGAAGAACGCATGTGGAGATACAAAGTCTTAAATCCTTGGAATTTGTACCAACTTAAGGAGATTCTCAGGGATTTATTTTGGGACCCAACAGGATCTAGCTCGGTTCTTTGAATGGTGTAAGTTAAATTTTATGCACCTCAATGTTAATAAATGCTCCATTATAAGTTTTTATCGTGAAAGGGATTGGATAACTTTTGATTACTTTCTTGATAATAACATGATTAATCGCGTTGAATGTGTGAAGGTTCTGGGTGTTACATTTGATCGGGCCCTTTGCTTCGACACGCATATTGATAATATTGTAAATAGGGGTTTGCAGTTGCTCGGGTTTGTGAAGAGAATACTTACAGATTTTAATAGTGTAGAGTGTTTTAAAGTGATATATTGCTCTGTAGTTCGATCAGTCTTAGAATATGCGTCCAAAGTTTCGTCACTTCATTATTTTACATACAAAGAAAAAGTAGAAAGAGTACAAAAAATGTTTTTAAGTTTCATTGCCTTTAAACAGAGAATGCAGCAGGAGCGGTCTGTATATGATGATACTGCCGATACTTTGGGGTTGTTACCATTGTGTGTGAGACGCATATATCTTGACCTCGTTCTACTTTATAAGATTGTTAACTCTTGTATTGATTCTCCTGAACCACTCAATAATATTGGATTATCAGTTCCTCAAAGAGCTTTTAGAGCGCACAATTTATTTGATGTGATATATCACCGAACGAATTATGGCATTAGCAGTCCTATTTCTCGAATGTGTAGGGAAATTAATTCAGTTCCTACCGAGATTGATATTTTTCGTTTGCCAATTAATGTCTTTAAATTAAAAATTTTAAATTCTTGAAAAACTAGTTAATGTTGTCAATTGTCAATACTTGTCTTTTGAAGCACTTTGACGTATTTTTAGATTTGTAGGTTTTTTTTATTTCTGTTTTAAATAATGTTTGTATTTTTTATTTTTGAAATGGAAATTGTCAATTGTCAATATTTGTCTTTTGAAGCACTTTAATGCATGTTTAGATTTGTACGTTTTTTAATTCTGACTATTTTAAATAGTGTTTGTATGTTTTATTTTTGAAATGGATTGTATTTATTTGATCCGTTAATATACTATTATTATTATTATTATTACTGTTTTTGATAACAATAAATAGAATATGTAGATGGCTAGCCAACACTTTTGTATATAGACGATTTTTAATTAATTTTACCTATTAACAACACTAAGGATTTCCATGCCTTACAAAATGAATTGAATAATGTTGTAAGTTGGTGCCATGAGCACAAATTTAATTTAAATGTTGATTACTGGAAAAAAAAATGTTATTGCATATCCCTATGATATTAACAGTATATTATTGAATCGGGAATTGATTTATATACATGTTGGAGTGATATTTGATCCCAAATTAAAATTTAATTCACATATTGATAGGATTGCCGCTGATGCCTACAGAATATTAGATTTTGGGATCCGCTCTTCTAAAGACTTTGATAATCTGGATGCAATTGCGGCAGTATACAAGTTACTGGTATTGTCCAAATTAGACTACGCATGTATCATTTGGTCTCTTTAATGTGCAAAAAAGGTAAATTAGTTGGAATGGGTCCAAAAAAAGTTTTTGAAATTTCTATATTACAAAAAATTTGGTACTTCTCTTCCTAGAGGACTTGATTATCAATAATTAATAAAAATATTTTCTATTGGGAATCTTCAAGTAAGAAGAATTCGAACGTATCTTACAGTATTGATAAAAATTGCTTTTTATTTGATAGTATGAATTTTTGTTTTATTTGCCTATACCGAGAACAAATTTGTACAAAAATAGTCCCGTTTATCGCATATGTGATTTGGCGAATAGGTATTTCATAACTTTGAATATTTTAGCAATAAATCCATAAAAATATAAATAAAATTTTAAATAACTATATCAGATACTTATGTCTTAGTAGTTGCAACTATTTTTCACTTTTTATTGTTGGTATTTTAGATATTGTAATTGTTTTTTCTTTAAGTTATTATTTTTAGATTATAATTATAAGTAGTATCTGTAATGGGTTAAATCTGTTGATGCTATTAAATAAATAAATAAATAAGATTTAATTTCAGTATGTGAATTACCCATGTATGTCAATTATTGTAAATGTTTACAATAAATCTCGTATTATTAATGTGCAGAATGATTTTATACGTCAGTTACTATGTTTCTGAACTGGTCGTTAAATAAAAATATCTGATTATTATTTTGTATCATTTACTTGACATACATGTGATTTTTACAATATAATCAAAATAATGGGCCGGATGACTGGTTCACGTGGGCCGCTGTTGGTGCCCGAGATGTAGTTTGGAGATCCATGTTGTAACCGATTATCAAACCTAATCTTTGATGTTAAAGACCGCAAGCCAGCAAGAGGTTTTCCGGTTTTCCTGACCGAATCCCTCTCGGACGATAACTAGTGAAATGCTTCAGAGAGGTCTGTCATAAAGCCTCGTGAACTTGAGTCGCGGCTCCATGAGTGGATTAAGCAGTGGCAGCCTCCCACTCATTTAGAAAAAAAATATAAAATTATATCATTTCTACCCAATGGAAAATTTGTCAAATGAAAGAATGCGTAATAATTTGAAGAAAAAGAAAAGACGGCTGGCTGTAAGATGGTCATATGAACATGAAAAAAATATATATGTTCAGTGATTTCCTCTCAGACGAAAATTTGTCAGATATAGCTTACATGCTACTATGAATAAATATAAACGTCAGTTGGCTGTATTTCAGCGAAAAGATTGTCCGCTGATGCAATGAAGGGTGTAGCGCGGGAACTAACCATGAGCATCGATCGTCCATTGAAATACATCAGCTGACGAGTTTTCCCGCTACATACTGACAGAAGATTTTCTTAATTACTTAGAGTATTATGTTAACAATGACCTGACAAACTTTTAACCGGGAGAAAATATCGTATTTAAAGTGATTCGACATCACGTTCCTTACACACGAAATAATTTTATTGTTATATTTATAATATAGTATAATATGATATAATATATATATATATATATATATATATATATATATATATATATATAATATATATATATAATTAGCTTACTATACTTCGAACGTCCGTACCATATCAAATAACAATCTTCCAAGCTTCCGTCTCTTCCAGATGTCCGTACATGGAGGTTTAGAAGTTTGCCTTTAAATATGGGGTCAGGTTATCATCAAAATTTCAGCTGAGCGCTTGGAAAATAGCAGAATTGTAAATATTGTATATTTTTGAATACTTTTAGTTCCGTTATTTGGCCGTCAGACAGCGGGGCGATCGCTTGTAAATATTCAATTTGTATATTCGCTGTACATCATGTCGATTTCCAAGCGTCTTTCTAATACACTCACTATTTCATTTTCCAGTTTTCGGGAGTCCTACGTTCGGCAACGTTGTATGCCTTTAATATCTATTCTCGTTTGGAATGATTTTAATAAGCTTCGTATGCGCCGCGCACTGCCATTAGGTCTGTTGGCGTCCCGCAAAGAATATATTGTTAATTTTTATTACTATATGAGAATAGCTAAATGTTTTGTAATGATTATTTTTTAAAGAAATTATGTATATCCATTTGCAGAAAAAACTAGTTTGACAAATAGCTTTAGTTAATTGGATATTTATTTTTACAGGGATTTTGATTTTAATTGACTTTAAGTTACCTTATTCAGGGTGGTTAAGATAATTCCTACAAATTAAAACTTTACCCTCTAAATCACTAATATGGTCTAATTTTAAAATCAGTCTAAGTTGACAGTGAAATATTGAAATTGACAAGTGCAACACTAATAATTTTGAACCTTAAAAACACAAGAATAAATAATAATTTTATTTTATTTCGAAACCAACAAAACTAGAAAACTTTCTTCATTTTCAAGAAACAAATATAGCAATTACGGATTTCAAAGCTTTATCTCTGTATTTGTATCGTTGATAACTATCATCAAATTTCTAACTGAGAAGAAATCATTGAACTTATTTTTTTTCCTGTTCGTGTGATCAGCTGGCGTATAATCCACCACCTTTCAGCGAACTTTTTTTTTTCCTTCAAAGTATTGGTTCAATTATCAATTGACAAATTTTCAATCGGGACGTAAGTGGGAGAGTGCCACTGTTCAATGCACCCACGGAGCCGCAAATGACGTTTATGAGGCTTCATGAGAGCTTTTCATGAGTTATCGTCCGAGAGGACTTGACTTACAAAATCTATACTTGCCTCGTATACTATTAAAGACTGTAAAAAATCATGAGTTTATAAATTAAAATTTAATGAGTGTATCAGTTCATACATTGAACAAACGGGAAAAAATTTTGAAACAAGAACTAACGAACATAAAGCCTGGTATACACTGAAGAAAAGAACATTTAATTTTCAAAATCATTTTAACACAAAAAACAATTTTGAGATTTGCATAACTTACAAATATTACACTATGAATAAAACGAACAGAAATTAACCATATTGGAAATTATTGATATATATATATATATATATATATATATATATATATATATATATATATATATATACATATATATTTATATATATATATATATATATATATATATATATATATATATATATATATATATATATATATATATAACAACAAAAACCAAAACAAGAACTAACGAACATAAAGCCTGGTACACACGGAAGAAAAGAACATTTAATTTTCAAAATTATTTTAACACAAAAAATTTTGAGATTTGCATAACTTTCAAATATTACACTATGAATAAAACGAACAGAAATTAACCATATTGGAAATTATTGATATATATATATATATATATATATATATATATATATATATATATATATATATATATATATATATATATATATATATATATATATATATATATATATATATATATATATATATATATACAGGGTGATTCAAAAATCGATCACGAAACTTAAGGGGGTGATTCTACTTGACAAAATAAGGGTAGAACTTCATATAATTTTTTTTCAAAATGTCATTCGTTTTCGAGTTACAAGCCGTCCAAGTTCAAGTTTTTATTTTTTGTTTTTTGAATTACTCGCTTACAGGAAAACCGATTTGACTAATATTTGAAAGATAGGCTAAGTCTTCTGCGCTTCATCATTTTAGTAACAATTCACATTGATTGTTTGCCGCTAGAGGGCACTTTACCTACATTGAAAATTGTTTTTTTGTCATAATTTTTTAGTGTTGACAGCTACAGCAGTTTTTGGCATAATTTCTGAAAGACTGATGCCAGGCCTTTAAAAAAGGTGCTCTTTATTTACATCGCTAAACCCAACGGTTTAGACGTAAATCACCCTTAAAAATTAAGTGGTAAATTTACTTTTCTCATTTCATTACCACCAGCTACCAGGTAAATAGCTATCAAAGTATACTAGAGCTGTCAGTTTAACATCAAATAAATTCGCTTTTTAAACTATTTAATTTATAATCTTAAAATAACTAATAATGGCTAATCACCAATATTCAAATATCGAATATTGTGATATCCATTTTTGTTATGGAAAAGCAAATGGTAATGCAGAGTTGGCAAGAAGATATTATATGGAGAGTTATCCGGAAAGAAATATCCCTCATGCTCAAACATTTTCCAGTGTGCACAGGAGGCTTGCGGAATGTGGTTCCTTTAAAAGTTATAATGGAAATAGGGGAAGACCTAGAACTGCTAGAAACATGCAACAAGAAGAAAGAGTGCTTGAAATTATTGAAGATAATCCAGGTATTAGTACTAGAAAAATTGGGAATGAAGTGCGGCTCTGTCAGGCTAGTTCATGGAGGATACTAAGAGAAGAACAACTCTACCCGTTTCATTCAAAAAAGGTGCAGGCTCTTTATGACGATGATCGGCCGAGACGGTTGGAAATGTGCAATCAGATCCTAGCTAAGTATGAACACGATAATCGATTAATTGGCGTCATATTATTCACTGACGAAGCTGGTTTCACTCGTGATGGCATAACAAATCTACACAACATCCACCCATATGCTTACGAGAACCCAAACAATGTGGTAGAAACGAAACATCAGCGTAGATTTTCACTAAATGTGTGGGCAGGGATAATAGGAGATTACCTTATTGGTCCTCATTTCTTTGATGGCCCATTAACTGGTGACGTATACTTAGATTTTATCCAAAATCGTCTCCCATTGTATCTAGAAGATGTGCCATTGGAAGTAAGGGCCAACATGTGGATCCTCCAAGACGGAGCTCCGCCCCACTTTAGTATACATGTCCGACAGTATTTGAATGCAACGTATCCTGAGCGATGGATAGGACGAAGTGGACCATTGGCATGGGCAGCGAGGTCACCAGACCTTAATCCTATGGATTTTTTCTTTTGGGGTCATTTGAAACAATTGGTGTACGATATTCCAGTAATCAACGTCGAGGATCTTCGCTTCAGGATAATCGAAAAGTGCCAAATTATTAAAGAAACACCAGAAATTTTTCATCGAGTTAGGCGACATTTTTTGAAGAGTGTTAGGAAATGTATGGAAGAAAATGGGGGACATTTTGAGAATCTTTTTTAGTTTGTTTAGTACTGTTTCATTAATTTTTATCAATTAAATGTATATCGCAATAATCCATAATATGAATATTTACTGATTAGCCATTATTAGTTATTTTAAGATTATAAATTAAATAGTTTAAAAAGCGAATTTATTTGATGTTAAACTGACAGCTCTAGTATACTTTGATAGCTATTTACCTGGTAGCTGGTGGTAATGAAATGAGAAAAGTAAATTTACCACTTAATTTTTAAGGGTGATTTACGTCTAAACCGTTGGTTTTAGCGATGTAAATAAAGAGCACCTTTTTTAAAGGCCTGGCATTAGTCTTTCAGAAATTATGCCAAAAACTACTGTAGCTGTCAACACTAAAAAATTATGACAAAAAAACAATTTTCAATGTAAGTAAAGTGCCCTCTAGCGGCAAACAATCAATGTGAATTGTTACTAAAATGATGAAGCGCAGAAGACTTAGCCTATCTTTCAAATATTAGTCAAATCGGTTTTCCTGTAAGCGAGTAATTCAAAAAACAAAAAATAAAAACTTGAACTTGGACGGCTTGTAACTCGAAAACGAATGACATTTTGAAAAAAAATTATATGAAGCTCTACCCTTATTTTGTCAAGTAGAATCACCCCCTTAAGTTTCGTGATCGATTTTTGAATCACCCTGTATATACGTAACAACAAAAACCAAAATACAAATCTTCTCAACACCGAACTAGAACTGGGAAATTCCCCATATGGCCATAATGCGAAAGTATTTATGACATGTGACCAATAACTAAGTATATATATTCTTTATTGTTTTTTAGTATTCTTAGAAATTATCTTTGGATTAATACAGTACTGGTCTGTGTCAAAATTATCTATAAGGACTGCTTAAATAGGTGGAAAAAAATGATCGCTAAAATGCCCAGTATCATGCAGTCAAATAGAGAATTAGCATTTATTAAGAGAGTTTACGCTTTCAAATATCAAGAAGAGAACAATTACTAATCACTTACGTCATTCCTTTTTGGAGCGAGCTTAAAAGTGTCATACTTTCTGATGAGATGGATTGTTGACTAAAACAATTTCGATAAATGATGGAATTTCCCATTATTACTTGAAAAAGGATTGTGTACTGGAAAAAATTTTACATATATATATATATATATATATATATATATATATATATGTAATCGAAGGTTTTCGGGCATCACGTATGAGTCCTTCTCAGGACTGTAAGGTAGCTGACGTTTCGGTAAAATCTCATTCACCATTTTCAAAGCTCACACATCACATTCGTGAAAATATCCGACATATCATATATATATATATATATATATATATATATATATATATATATATATATATATATATATATATATATAAATATAGACTTTAGAAGAAAACAAAAACTAGTATGTAATGAATGTACACGCGGTCATACTTTATAATTATATTCTGTCTGTGATATAACCAAAAATCACTTTTTATAAATTTAATAAGGCATTAGCTAGAATCAGAAATATTGCGTGTTTACCAAATATAGATTAAATTAACTAGTAAACAATTTTTTCTTCCGCACGTTTTTAGCATTATGTATAATTTATATTTCATGTTGTTTTGATCTTCAGGTGCCAGTTTTTTATTATCATTTCAATTTTAACTAATTAGCATAAACCGTATATTAACTCTCATTTTCAATAGCAAATGTCCTTGACCGCTCTACATATTCTTCCTTAGGTCCCAGTCCTATAGTCTAAGAGCAAAAGAGTTTAATTATACAGTTGAATGAATAAACGAATATCTAGGCCTCGTTAGGCCCTTTATATCCCATCATGGATTTAAATAATTCGGGGCCGGTGGCCTTCGCGACTCCAATCAGGCTCATTAACTGAACTTGCTTAACGACTGCAGGTGACAATATTGTATCTCCAAAATATCTCTCTTTCAATCCGTTGAGTGCTGGGTACTCTCTAAGGATAACACCATCTATCCATCGGGTCATCTATGACTACAATTTACGAAGATAGCCTCATAGATGATAATATCCTGTCAGTAGTGCCACCATGATTCGCAGTTCCTTCCTTTCCAGGAAGAGGAGCTCCCTAGTAAATCATGCTTTAGGTTCAGTTATATGTTCTTTGGTATACCTTATTCCAAGAGCCTCTCTCTACGATTGAATAAATATACTTTTAAGCATTAATTTTAATTGGGATATTGACTGTATTCAAATAAAAATATAATTTTGCCGCGGAACGGTAGTGTCCACAATAGAAATCCTAAAAAACCCAACATTTTTCTTTATTTTTAAGGAATTTTATTTTTATTTAATAATAAAATGTAATTAAATTTCCTTCGAGTCACGTGACAACAAACACCAATCAAAATGAATGATGTCAGTCCATACTAACGTCGTCGCTGGCTCTCTGTCCTGATACGGTTATTCTTTTGAGCCATTATTACTTTCAGTTCTATCACTTGAAGTAATCATGATCACTTCGACCTAATGACAAGTAAATGCGTATTCAAAAGAACATGGTTATCAGTTTCACTTTTTTCACTTTGATCATTTGATAACTACTCTAAAGAATACAGCCAACGTCATCGCTGTCACGAACTTGATATATAAATTTTGTGGTTTTATGTCACGAAAACGATTCTAAGAAATTTCCTCATGAAGGAAAGTGGATTTATTAAGGCAAATAGTTCGAATTTGTCGAGAATTGATTGTTTTATGGTGGCCAATTTCTTCGCAACACACAGTAACTTCTGCTCTGCTGAATTTAGAAATATTTTAGTAATAATCGGTATTTATAATCTCAAAACTAAAATAAAACAAGTAGTGCCGGGCTAGCTGAAGCCACATTTTTCTATTATTTTCCGAACGTGGAACGTGAATAAATAATTTTTTATGTGTTTTATTGTAATCCTTGTATACTGACGCAGCCCACAACACTTAAAATAACTTAGAACTCATCTTGTATCACAAAAATTACGAAAAAAATTTATATATCCTTGTCAGTTTACCAGTGTGACGTCACATCGGTCAAGTGACAAGTATTGGCATTTTGGCGGAAAAGTTTAAACGGAATTTAAAATTTATGATTTTTAAAGTACTAGTTGTATTTAAAAAAATTTTATAGCATTTTCGGTTACATTAGGCTCTTATGCATGGTTTTAGACACTTTCCGAAAAATAATCAACATCCCAATTCTCTTCTACCAATGATAATGGAAACAGGTAGAATTGGTTGGGGTCCGTAGGGTTCAATTGTAGACCCCTTTTTTGCCAGAACCATCTGCCTCCCCGTTCCCGTGTATACCCAAATGAACCAGAATTCTCCCAAGTCTGATGGTGCAGCTGTATGCTGTACATCCTTGTACTCAGACACCAGTCACAAAGTTACCACCCTGGAATCCAGTACCAGTATTGCAGGCCTACTGTCTAAGTATATTGTCTTAGTCCTATTTATGTCCCTCTCACAGAAGTGGCCACACTGCAGAAGAGCCTAAATTTCTGATTGAAAAATTGATGCACGTTGTTCGAGAAAGTAAAACTCTCTGACTCCGGTGCTCCTGCTGAACACTTTAGCTCAAGCTCTTTCATCTTGTCAAGATCCATCTGTAAACCATCAGGATCCATTTTCTCGTAACATTTTGCTCCTCCTCACAATCCTCTTTGCTTGACAAAGTACCTCAAGAGAGCGGTTGGGTTTCAAAACCTGCACCATGCAGTCTGTTTACATGGAGAGTGATGGATATCTAACCAGCATACTTTCCCAGCCACATGAGTAGCCGCCAGTTCCTGCTTTCAGATGCCCTAGGCAACAGAGATGATAAACAGCCTCCAGGGCGTTATTCTACATTTATTTTCTTACGAAAAGCTCAACACTGCGATTCTTAAGATGCTTTAAGTGTGATAATTCTGCAGAAATGATAATTTACATTGGTTTTAATTCGTAAAGGTTACATCGCCCCATGTACCACTTTTAGAGGAATTAAGCGGACTAAAGTAGTCGAGAAACTTTTATAAAGGTATTTATAAAAGAAGAGACAGATTCCCGACGTTCCTTCGATGTTATAAACTTAAATGATTTTTAGTTAATTCAAGATTCTATTCATTCAAAATGTGGGAAATACATTCAAGAAATGGTTGACTTTGGGCTTTATACTTACTCATCAAAACAATATTTTATTTAATATGGTAATTATTGGACCAAATCCTCTAAAAATCATGTAACAATTTTTTTTTATATATTTACGTTTGTTTTACTAAAATAATTTACATGCGTTCTACAGTCTAAAAGTGTGGACAAACCTTATACTTTGACCGAATTGGCTGTGAGTGGGTCCACACGATAAGAACAATCTGGGCTTAGCGTAGCGTATTATGACATATGTCAAATTTCAAGCATTGTGATTCGTTAAATTCAAAAAAAGACAAAGGCCGAAGATTTCCCGCCTAAATCCGCCTTTTCCAAGGTCATTACGCAAAATAATATTTAACTTTTCAGCGGACTGGTTTAAAAACATCACCTATGTTTTTTTCAGAAGTTTGTTGTTTTATTTATATTTTTTTTTTATTTTCTGAGTTTTGAGATAATGAATATTTATGAATCATGTTAAATTGTTTTAATTTATTAAAAATGCTTGTTGCCGAAGATCATGCTTGGGCCTAAAAAAATTCTTGTTCATTTTTTTATTAATTTTATAACAATTGTCATAATACAGTTGTTCGTTATATAAATTAAAGCTTATTATAATATACAATTTCTATTCAACGACAATCTCTGATATCGAAACGCTAATCCACAGACATGCCCTTAGCTATGGTTACCACGTCAAATAATGAGATTTCCTGACAATATCTCTGACTTTTCAGTAAATATTCGGACATTTTATCTCAATGTTGTATGTGGTATGTTAAGGCAGTGAGATTTTCAAAATATTTGCAATCGAAGCACCAAATGCGAATATCGAGCGAGTGTTCTTATCAATGGGAGCGTAGTGGACAAAGGAGAGAAATAGACTGTATATTGTTATAAGCTTTGCTTTTTACTGCCACTAATTTATAACTTTGCTGATTCTGCTTTTGGTTTATCACTGGTTTCAATGAATTCAAATAAATCTTCTAATATTATCTTTACTATTTTATTAAAATGTTCACTAAATCATGAGATAACAAGAGTTTTTCTTCTTACTTACTAATTTAATGTCACTATTGTAGTTTTTTAATTTTAGTTTCCCTCGTCTCTATGTTCATGTCCTAGTTATATTCTATTTCTGTATCTAAATTATTATTTTACAGTCATAGACGTACTAACAAATATAACATAACTATTTATTTACATGATTACTTAAATGAAAAAGTGTGTATTTATGGGACGATCACAATATAAACAAAGCTAATGGTCTCTGTAAAAAGTAAAGTTTTCGAGTTTCGGAGATTAAGGCTGGCTTTTCTTTGAGTCTATTAGAATATAAATTTACTTAAGATATAGCTTCTTCTTAAGAGAGTATTAAATATTAGACTATAATTATCTATTAATCCATGAGAGTAACTTAGAAAATATTTATATATAGTAATTTAATAATTAATAATTTGTAGTAATAGTTGGTTTACAACAATATACTCTGTTAAGGTTTTACTCTAGACACAATTTAACTTAGAGAACATATCATGTGAAGAATGTCATGAAATGGTTATAAAAGACCAGCTATTGCCAAAAGAAACATCAAACAATAAAAAGTACCAAACTAAATTTATTAATATACTAAATTAACAATTGACTCAGTTTGTCACCTTATATTTTGTAACTTTTTCTTGCCGCAATTATTGTTTTATTTTGCTTCATTTTTATGGTTTAACGTTGTCATGGCTTCTCTACCCAATTTAGGTTATAACACGAAATTATTCTACTTTGTATTTTTGATGTTATGACCTCAAAATGTCAAGCTATGTATATCATTTTCTTCTTATCTTTAGGATACCAAAGTAAAATTCAAAATTCCATACTGAAATTCAGATTTTAGAATACGAGATTTTGAATGCATATTCAAGATGGAGGATGTATACCTCAGTTTTTAGATAGCAGATTGCAGATTTCCACTTCAATTTAAGAGAGCGAGAGAGAGAGAGAGCGAGAGAGAGAGAGAGAGAGAGCGAGAGAGAGAGAGAGAGAGAGAGAGAGAGAGAGAGAGAGAGAGAGAGAGAGAGAGAGAGAGAGAGAGAGAGAGAGATTAAACTGTTAAATCATGGATGTCTAATACATCCTAACTTTTATATTTTATCAAATAGTTGTGTTTCTTTTAAAAAATCGATTAGTTTGATTATTTTGAGTGGATTAAGGGACAACGAATGATGAATAGACTCAGTAAGTATGATGTGTCATAGTCATAGAATATTCCTCGCATTCTGTACATATGGGCTTGATCGTTAGACTTGTGTTGCAGTGAGGACATTCAGGGGAACCATCTCCCTGCAGTAGATACGAATGAGTAAGCTTGGTGTGCCTTTGAGGAGGCGGCAAATCTTTGATTGTTCCTTTCTATTTAAATCGAGTTCTAAGAAAGTATTGTGAGTAGAGCTGAGAATTTCGCGTAATTTGTTGCTTCCCTCCAAAATATTCCATTCAGACTCTATGAGATTAAATATAAATCTATGAATGCCCGGGTGCAAATCTTTAATATGAAGGGTAAAATTAAATATATGGCCACTAACATTTTTAGCGAGATCATCTGCTTCTTCATTGCCCCTGATGCCGATGTGGCTAGGTATCCACATAAATTTGATAGTGTGTTCTAACATTTGTAAAACAGGTAATTAATTCTGTCTACGGAAGGATGATCCGACGAGAAGGATTCTATTTTTATAAGAGAGTTTAGAGAATCGGATGCTATACACTTCAATTTAAATCGTACAGGTCTCGGTTTTAAATTTCGCAGTTTTTGCTCCTCTTATCTTTATATACGACCATCTGGAGCTCTATCTAATCGGCTGTTGGCTCATTATGTCTACCATTCGTCGCACCACTAGCTAGAGAAGTTATCAAAATTCCAGATCGGTATCACTTAATTTAAATTTAAAAGAGTGAACGAGAAAGCCAAATGAGTCATATTAAGTAATAGTTTAGCAGAAATGTATTTAAATAAAAAAAATTTTTTTGGTTCCAAGGAATTTTAAACATACTTACTAATTTTATTTTCCTCAAGAGTAGTACTGTAAATAATTACAGTGGTAAATGTTAATTTAGCATAGGGACGATTTTTACATCGAGGTCCAATACCATCAAAACCACCACACCTTGAAAAGTCAAAGCATTTCTTGTTTTATTTCCAAAGGGACTGGTTCAGTTGCGAAAACGCTAAGAGTAAATACGAGTCACTGGTTCAACTTTAATATATATTATAAATAATTTTTAATAAATCCACCATCTGACAAAACTTAACATTCTGGAAAGGCTGTGTAGTTCGTCTGAAGAGAGAAAAGAACGTAATGCTTCTTTTATTCGTATCCTTAAATAGGAACGGGGGCATTTGAATACGTCGAGAGAAATACGCGACTTAAGAGCGACTAGAAATTGAGTATATTTTGCACCCGTATTAAGTCTACAACTCAAGGGTTAACAAGAAACTGACTGTCTTATATGGTAGGAGATGAGCAATTTTAATTTGGTAGTAAATAAAGATGACCCCATCTTGCGTCATCTTGACCAATGATCGATCAGCGGTACTATGAATGAACGAGTAAAATGGTTGCTTTAACTAAGCCGACCGAAAACGAGGCGGTTGCTCTGACTAAATTTACCGACAAAGGATACGGTTGCATCTATAGATTTAATTTACACTAAAAATGCGGAGAACTGAAAATAGTTATAAATATGGGGAAAAAATGTATGGATTTCCAACAGTTAATAAGCGTTTTATTTGCTAAATTTGCATTTTATAGTTTATCTGTAGAAACTAAACCTTCCTGAAATTACATTTACATCTTATGCACTACAGTCGGCGCCTAAAATTTAAATTTTTATTTAAGTAGATTCAAAAAATGCGTTTTGATTTCTCAAGAGTATGTGTTAACTCCTCTCATCTAAATTGAACCAACTACACAAGTGAAAATTGAAAACTAAATTTATTTCACCATTCTATTGTAAGGAGAATAGTAATTAATATCGTTTCTATTTAATTAACAGATGTCATTCAGATGCTGCTGCTGTATCACCTCCCCCACTTCATTTAGGAAGTCATAATATTTATGAAATTAAATCATTTCATCCTGATTAAATCGTAATCCAAATACCGTTAAATATCAAGAAACAATTAGCAATCTACATGTTATAAAAGCTGATCTCCTCAATCAAACATATTGTGACCTCTATTGTTCTTCACAGCAGGCTCATCAATTCATCCATGTTAAATGTCACATTAGTAAATGATACTATAACACAGGTCTTCAAAAAATGGTGTAGTGGTTATTGTGGGGCAGTTAGTGATCATTTTCGAAGTAATTTGCTGTATAAAATCCGAATCCGAGATCATAATTGGCCCACCACGTCAGAATTTTAAGGTTTTTGAAGTTATGTACTCGAAAAATGTTTTTTCTGCTACTTCTGAGGTGGTGTGCATGATGCACAATGTTTTTGGTCTTTTTTTTTTAGTTTCATTATTTAATACTACTCTTACTCTTCAAATAAGCTAGGGAACGGATTTTTTCTTGCAAGGTTACTTCCATTTTAAGTACAGGTTAGTAGATTTTTACCGAACACAACTTCGCCGCCCTTCTTTGTACAAATAGGTGCATGTAGGTACCCTGATGAGTCTAGTAATAGACGAAACATGTACCCCTGCCGATCACTGTACCGGGAGGAGCAAGTTGGGACTTTCTTCGCGATAGTGATACGGCAGAGGTACATGTTTCGTCTCTACTAGACTTATCAGGGTACCGACATGCATCTGTTTGTGTAAAGGACAGATCGGAACGAGGATAAGTTTTGACTTTCTTCTCGATGTGATGGTACAGGTAGGCCATCATCTCAATGGTGGTGGAATAGGATATATTGTGTTCTGTAGCAATTTATCCAAATGGTGCAACCTCTAACGCGGTACTGTTCGCCTTTTACTTCGTCTATACACGGAGTTGCATATAGTTGTATGTTTGCTGAATTTGATTTCAACTTTTCAACGGCATAATATCGATATATCTACTGCTATCTGCATATCACATGGAGGAATCCATAAAAGCCGCATATATATATATATATATATATATATATATATATATATATATATATATATACATATATATATGAAACTTAAAATGGTTGTAAGTTTGCAAGAAAAAATCGCAGTTGACCACTCAACAGCTTATTTTAAAAGGTAAGTGTAATACTAAATGATACAATTAGAAAAAAAAGACCATAAGAAATTTGTGCATCATGCATATAACTTCCAATATAGCCAAAAAACATTTTTCGAGTAGATAACCCCAAATGTCTCTAAATAATGAGACGACAGGCCAATTTCAAATTCGGACTCAATGCAGCAAATTACGTCGGAAATTACTTAAAGCTGCCCAACAACAGGACCTTTTAGTCTTGTGTAATCTGCTGATAACGATCCTACATTAGCATCCTACCTTAGTAGAACTTCCATGTCTAGATACTCCTACTCTTCATGAGGAGGATAATGATGTTTGTTCCACGATGCGTCACAAAGGAAATAATAGATATACAAATGTTACCAGTTAAGGAAGAAATAAAATAGTGTTTTTGTAACTAAACAGAAAATACCCTAATTCATTAGCTGAAACTCTTATCAAGCCTCCACGTAAAGTTTATATAACATTCTAATAGATTTATACTTGATAAAGATATAAGATGGGTTAAAAAAATTCTGGCACAATCAGTTATTAAAATTGTTGAAGGGCAGTAAAATATAAAAATAGTTAATTTTTGTTTGCTTGTGCGACGTTTCGATTAGGTTGTATCTTTAATCGTTGTCAAGTATAAAGTGAATATTTTATTTTAAGGTTACGAGCTTATATAAGGCGGTGTCCATTGAAGCGCGAAGTTTTCGCTTCACTGTACACACCTCAATAAATGGATGTTACAAGGTAACGGTTGGCAAAGATAAGGTATTTCAACACTGGATTTACTGAAAATTTCATTATTATTTTTAATGTAAGCTGCTTTAATAAATTTCCCTTTTTTTGTGTTGGATTCCATATATAGTGCTGTAGCTTTAGACCATTTTATATGGTGTTGTTTATCCTAGGCGTGTTCTGCAATATCAGATTTTAACGTGCATACATTCAGAGCTCGTTTGACAAAAACAAAACCAAAAACTACTGATAAGAAATGAGGCGTTTACAAAGTTCCATGTGAGTGTGGTGAAATATATATTAGAGAAACCAAGCGTTCACTGGAAATTAGAATTAAGGAACATAAAACTTATACACAAAAAGGAGAAACGTCAAGATCTGATGATGGAACCCAACGTGAAAAAAAGAAAGGTTATAGAAGCCGCTTACATTAAAAAAATACTAATGAAATTTTCGATAAACCCAATGTTGAAATACCTCATCTTATTTGTAACATCCAATCATTGAGATGTGACCAGTGAAGCGAAAACTTCGCTTTTCGACGGACACATTCCTTATATAAGTTCGTAGCCTTAAAATAAAACATTCAGTTTATACTCGATAACGATTATGGATACAACCTAATCGAAACGTAGTACAAACAAAAATAACTACAATGCAAATCCAACAATCACATTTTAATCAATCTTTATTTTAATAAAGAAACTGTTTTTTTCCCAACGAGGCCTAGTAATTGATGATCAAGCACCACCTTTGGTTTATTCATGCATTCATGCGCTTTTTCTTCTTCAGGCCGTTAAAGAGATAAGATGTAGAGACAGCTTATTTCCTACAAATGCAGCTTTGTCAGCTCGTCAATAGAGCTGTAATGAACCAAGAACAAAACTTACACAAACAATAACTCTCCATATAAAATCCAAATTTCGAGACGTGCCACAGGATATAAACTGCCTATCTATACTTTTTCTTTAAAGGGCCTAAAGGAGAAAAAGCAGTAACAAAATAAACTAATTCTAGAGTAACAAAAATTTCTTTATATCTGATTGAAAGCTACTTTTTACTTCGGTGTATATAGATTTCCGTTGACTGTTTATATTTTGCAGTATGATATTGAAAATGTCTGGAGGTTTAACATCCCGCCATTATATCTTGGAATGTAAATTTTATATATACAATGTTTTTATTGGTTTATTACAGTTCCATAGTTGCATCGAAGATTTGCAGGAAATTAACTCTCTCTTCTGTATATTTTTTTCCTTTAATGGCCTGAAGAAGAAAAAGCGGTAGCTTGAATGAACCATTGAAACAATAAAAAGTAGTGATACTTGATCATAGACTACTAGGCCTCCATGGATCCTTTATATCCCACCATCGCTGCAAATCATTCGAGGCCGATTTCCTTTGTGAATTCCGGTGATAAAATTGTATCTCCGAAATGTCTTGCCTTAGTCCGTTGAATATTGAACGCTCTGAATATATTGTTAACAGTTTTATCCTCCTCCAGATACCATCTACACAACCGGTTATTTACTATACCAATCTTGTGAAGATGACCCCTCAAGTGACAATGTCTTGTCAACAGTCCTACCACAATTCGCATCTCTTTCCTTCCTTAGGAGAAAATCTTCCCAGTAAGTTGTGCTCTTGGTCTAGTTATATGTTCCTTAACACATCTCATTCCGTAAACTTCTTCCCACGATCCAGTAAATTTGCTTTCCAGCAACAATTTTAATTCCCTTTTACCAACGGTAATTGGGGCAGATAGAATTGGTCGGAGGCCAAAGAAGTCTGATTTTACAGCCGTTTCTTGTAAGACTGCTCAGTATATCTGTACACTCAGACACTAGTCGCGAAGCTACAACGCTAGACTTCAGTGCTATTATCGCAGACCTGCTGTCTGAGCATATTTTATTATCTTATTTCTATTTATGTTCCTCTCGCAGAAGTGACAATACTACAGAAAAGCATAAATTTCTGCACTAAAGATTGTCGCACTTTGTTCTAGAGATTAGAAGTTCCTGACTCTGGTGGCCCTGCTGAACACTCCGGTTCACACTCTTTTATCTTGTCGAGATCCATCTATAAACCACCAGGATCCATCTTTAGAAAATTTTGCTTCCCATCCCAATTTTCTCTACTTACCAAAAGTCCTTCAAGAAGGTGGTTGGGTTTCAAAAACGGTGACATGTAATCTGTTTACATGGAGAGTGATGGACATCTTTCCACCACGCTTTCTCAGATACCAGAGTAGTCACCCGTTTCAGTTCCGAGATACCCTACAACTGAGGCGATAAGCAGCCTTCAGTACCTCGTTCTCTATGTAGAAGTGGAGAGGAGGTAGGCTCATCAGGAACTCCAGGGTCCCAGTGGGGTCAATCCTCATCATACTCGTACCATTTTAATAATCTTATCCAGTTGAAAACGAGGTTTGCGATTAATTGTATACTAGGCCACCATACAATAGTACCGTATGTAATCGTGGAGTGAATCACCATAGTGTATATCCAAAATAACACTCTCGGTGTCAGCTCCCATATGCACCCAAAGGCTCGTTTATAATCCCAGAAAGCAAATATGGTGTTCTTGGTAGCTTATTAAACTAATTCTACAGTCGTAAAAGATGTCTTTAAATCTTAGAGAAATTTTAGTTTATCTTACAAAAAAATATAGAAATATCTGTAAGTTACGGTATTAGTGAAAAATTATATTTTTAAAACTTGTACTTGTTGTTTGGCAAACTTTTAAAATGAGGGGCTGAAAGTATAGGCCAGCAATGAATTAAATTATGTGCAAAAGTTAAACAAATTTACTCAAACATCATTTTGCACCAAGTTAGCTATGGAAAGCGCCACTTTTCGGCGCCAAGTTAATTATTTTGGGGCTATTACGCCACATCTGATAAACCTGAATTCAAATTTAACAGGTTACTGGTTTTTTTATACATGCAGTCGTACTGTACTACGCAATTCCTTTTCAGAAAAAAAAAACTCTGAAAAAATCGCTGGCTCTCAGACTATTACACACCCGGCGCCTATACTCTTTTTATACGCTTAACTAAACCTATTTACATTAATCAAAATTTTAATCACTTTACAATCGGCCATGACCGATCTAGAGTACAGTGTATTTTTTTAGTGACTTCATGTTCTTTTAATAGCCTAATATTTCAAGGGTATTACCACGAAAAATTCGTAGCCGCAGGAAAAATTAATTTACTCAAGAAAAACAACTTTTATTTTAATGTAATGCAACGCTCTGACGTATGTATGTATGTATGTACAGGGCTGCCAATCAACATGCACTTTAAATAGGCGATACGAAACTTATTTATCCCATTTATACGTCTAGTATTGACACGGGCGAATTTCTATATATATATATATATATATATATATATATATATATATATATATATATATATATATATTTAGTTGTCGATCACTTTGGCTTCCGTCGAAAAATAATACAATTTAGCATCCATCGATATACACGAGTATATTTTTTGTATATTGCTTATACAAATTACGGTAATATTGACATCCTTCCTTTCGACGGTAAAGGTAAAATCCATTTGTATAATATATTTTTTGGGTATAACTTGGGTATGCTGTTGGTTCCATATATTTCGTTTTTTGGTAAAATAGGATCCTTACAGTGTTGTCAGTTTCCCAGACGATAGAACCGTGAAGTTAAGCTTTTAAAAACTTAATATGACCGTTTACTGTAAGACAGTGTCAGAATAAGATTTTTGATAGTTTGTGTGTTTTGTGCTGTGTGCAGCCTTATAAAAGAAAGGTAAGTTAATATTGATCTTAATCCAATAATTAAGAAAAAAACATGTGTAGCTTAAAAAAGTATAGGTTATAAAATGTATATCCTTCGTATGTAATGTTGGGTAATATTAGATATAAACTCACTTGGGTAAATTGTAAATTTTGTTTCTTATTAAAATTACTTGATAAAAGATTGCAAATGATTATTTTGTGTAATCCATTAAAATTGGATTCATTTCATACATTAACTTTTATAAAAAATATATTTATAATTTTATTTTGGAGTATACACTGGTGATTCTTTTTTTCGTGAGGTATATGAAATTTTAATATCAATTAAATTTATTAGCAATAAACATGGTGACGTTCCGCATACGATTGCGCGTTTTACGAAAAGCGATTAAATATTTGTTAAATCTTTTGTTTTAACATATCTGGGTTATTCTTTAAGACCACATTTCTGAATTATTTCAGAATACACAGGGTAGTTTAAAGAAGGGTAATTATTGAAACAGAAGTAAATAACAAATTTTTGGAACATTTTTTTGTACCCACTAATTTGGGGGCGAAAAACAAGAATCTGAAATTTATTTTTGGCGATATCGTATGGTCTTTGAGATAAATGTTTTTTCTATTTACAGGTTAGACTATTTTTTAACATTCCGTGCCAAAACGGAATCACTTCAGTGTCCTTCCGTCTGTCACAGCTGATTTTCTCAGAAATTATGCGACGTAAAATTTTGAAATTTAGCACAAAGATAGTGTGATGGTCGAATTATAGACGTGAATCATAAAAAATGGAATTTTGATTTTGGGTGTTAATTTCGGAGGGTAAATTGGGAAATTTTTCTTGGATAATTTTGCATTATTTTGTTATTTTTGCTACATTATTACTAAAATAAACCATTATAAATCCATAAACTTGACTATTTTCCAAAAATTTCTGCATATTTTAGAATTCAATTTAATAATTTATAGGGTATTTCATTTAAAGTTATACAGATTAAAGGCCTATTTTTTTTTTTAAATCAAACTGTACATAATGTTAGAATATGATCTTAATCTACCTTTTAGCGCCTATAAAAATATAAAAAAAATATTTTATCGTTTTCGTAGAGTTCACAAATATGTGATGTGCCACTCTGTATTAGTTAATTGGAAAAATTTATTAATTATTTTTATTTACCTATTTGTTTCAGGATGCATCTGACATATGTTACCTTTAGTATTGCACTAATTTTGGACGTGGTAATGTTACAACTCCACCAAATGATGGTATAGCAGCTGCTGGAAGAAGCTCTTCCTCCCCACCCCAATTAGGTAGAGGGTTTCAGCTTCGATGTACAGATGAATATGCCTATCAAAACCAAACTGATCCAGAGTTAGTACAGCAGTTTTCTGCTAACTGTACACCCTGATACATAGTTGAATGTGGAACCTTACATCTTTCCGGGGAAGCAAGCTTATCGATACATTGTGAAATACAAATTCCATGGTCCTCGGCGTGGTGAAGAGATTGAAGCCGTGAAGCAAGCAATGAATAATTTTAAGCCACAAAACAGTAATATCGGTGTCGTTGGGGTTATTCCTGGTGGTTTTTTAGTTACATATGTGAAATTCTATCGCTGTTATCGAAGATCACATAGAAGAAGAGGATAGAAAAATATTTCCGTATTATCGCCATTACCGCCTGGTTATTATAGAACGTCCCCGATAATTGGACCAGGTGGTACAGTGCAAAGATGTGATGACCGGGATCTGACATGTGGAGAACAAAATTTTTAGTTTATAGGAGTGGAAAAGTTCCATTGACAAATATTATGTTTTTAGAACATCTTTTCAGGAAAACAAGCTCACAAATATATTATGAAATATAAATCTCATGGCACTCGGCTTTGTGAAGAAATTGAAATCCTGAAGCAAGTTATGAACAGTTATTAATCCCAAAACGGCAATTTTGGTGCCATTACGGTATGCGGTGGTTCCACGTGTTTTTTAGTAGCATATAAGAGATTATATGACTGCCTTCAAATTACATATTGTGTAAGAAATTCATATTAAAAAAGGGAAGTTCAAAAACATGGAAATGTTTTTAATAGAGACGTGTTTTTCTGTGTTGACACATTCCTCGGATTCAGTTAAATTTAAGATCAGTTCATTTCACTGCAAATAGTCATGCGCATTTTCGACCTTTTTTAAGGGGTATTGGCCAAAAGTAAACTAAATACAAAAAATTTTACTGCGCATTTTTTGGAATAGATTTAAAAACATGTATAACGTAGACTGTGGGTTCTTTTACTAGGTAGTTTTTAATATACAGGTTATAACAGATTATTTTTTGATTATGACATATCTCATTCTTTTTGTTAATAAATTCTTGATGTTTCAGTCTATTCACTATTAAACAATCTTCAGAAATTTTTGAAGGTCAAAAATGTATTAATAAAAAACTTTTTTAGCTGTTTAGTTGTTTTGTTCACTTTGTACAACAACATTTTCTTTTCCAATAAAACTAATGTTTAACTCTAAAGCTTTTTTATTGTTCAGATTAGGGGAAATTATTTTATTACAAAAAAAAAATATCTTTTATTTAAGATTATTGTTTTAAATTTATTATTTGATGTTTATTAGTTCATTTTCTTTTCTTTTTAATTTTTGGTAAATTAAAGAACAGTTTTCTTCTTAATGAATTTGAGATGTTTCGGTTAATTTTCTATTAAACCATTTTCATAAATCTAAAGTTACACTTTTTAATAATAAAAATAAGGAAAATATCACAAATATACGTTGTAAAACGTTAACGTACATTATCCAACTAAAACAAATTTAAATCTAATACAGTTTTAAAAACTAAACCAATTTTTGGTTTTAAATTTACTTTATTTTTAAAATTGTATTAGTTTTAAATATGGTTTAGATTGGTAAGATACTTTGACGTTTTACGTCTATATTTGTGATATTTTTGTTAGGTTTCTAATTAAAAAATGTATACCTGGATTGCTAAAGATGATTTATCAGGAAATAAGCCAAGAAAAAGAAAATAAATTATATTTCAAAAACGGCCAGGAAAAATAATTACTATATTTATAGTATTACTTCAATAGAATAAAACAATTTTTGTTTTCATAAATAAAAACTCCACAGTTCGTGTAAGTTACTTTATGCAATAAAATATTTTTTGTATTTAAATCTTTGTTTTATTACATACAGGGTATTACGGAAATAGCGTAATATATTTTAAATTTTAAATCTGTATGTTATATTGAGAAACAATGACGTATTTTCTATTGGTAATATACACGGTGGCAGAAATAAACTTCAATTTTTTTTTTCATAATTATATTTTTAAAAATAAAGATAGAAAGTTCATATTTGGTTAGAGTGTTAAGATGCATTAATGATCCAGTGACGGAGCTATCTAACGCTATCTAAACAATAATTTATATAATTAAGATATTTACTCGTTCCTGATGTTTTCTCTTGGTATGATCAACGGATTCTTAGCAAAACTTTAGGTATAACAAATGCGAAACCGGACGCAACTACCAATTATTGTTTATATATTATTCAAATATAATTTTTCTATATAAAACCATTATTATGTTGTGGCGTGATAGTAGTTTCATTGTCACCCCTTATTACAGATGGAGAACATTTTTAAAACGGGATTCGGAAACTTGCAAACAAATGTTTTTTATAAACACAAATATGTAGGATGTTTCAAAAAGCTACCAAGAAAATATATGCACAGCTTCTACAACCAAAAATATGAAAACTAATATTCGGAAACGCATTGTTTCGGAGACACGAGGTGCTGAATATTTTATACACATCTATAATATTTTATTTTTCCTATATTTCAAAATCTTTCGCAAGAAACAATGTGCTATCTTAGCTATTAATGTCACATTTTGTTTATCAAATTAAGTTCCCAGCATATTATGTTCTTTATTACTCCATTTATTTAAAATACACTATGAATTTTTTTGATTTTCTGGAAGGGCAAAATGTGTAATAATTCTTTATTCTCTTTTAAAATACACAGATTTCAATTAGATACAAGGTGTCATAAAAATGTATTTAACAAAACGATTTAGTCCTGCCGCCCAACTACGTCACTATAAAAGTTATTAAGGTTAGTGTACTATCAACTTTTGCGAAATATTAACATTTATAGTTAAATCCATCTAAAAATTGTGAAAGAAATCATTTTTAAAAATTTTTAATTAAATACATAAATGCCTTTATTTTCATTACACCTATACACTATACGCCTATACAGTAAAGTGACTGTATAGGCACAGACACTTCTCCTGTCTTTTATCTTAAGTATTACCAATTAAAAAAAAGAAATAGTAGTGGGAAGAAAGAGATCATAAAGATAAAAAATATATATAACTACAAAAAAGAAAAGGCAGAGAGAGAAAAAATTTTTCAGAAATAAAAATGAAATTAGGGCCTGTATCTCCAAAATTAAAAGTTTCCGGATAAGTGTAAATAAGAACTTTTTTTCATATTTTTAGTTGTTGAAGATTAAATTTCCTTGGCAACTTTTAGAAACATCTTGTTAAAATGCTTATTTTTCTACAACTAGACGCTAATGTACACTTTACCTCACAAGTGTGATATTGATGTTTAACGTTGTTATAACAGGTCTTTCCATAATAACCACATCGGTAATTTTCAATTTTTTGACACTGACGCATATCAAATTTTCTATAGCAGAAACAAAAAATATATTTTTTTACATATATTAATTTTTGGTAAATAAACCCTTGCCTTAAAATAAAATTTCTCGTGTGTAATTATACCATTAACATATTTCATAGCAACATTCGCCCAAAATAGCACATTTGCGTGGTGAAGACTTATCACATACCTATTCAACACATAATATCGGCATTTGATAAAATATTTTTTTCATACAGTTTAGCAGGTAAAAATGTAATCATTGACTGAAAAATATTATTAAATTATCTATATAAGCTATGGCAAAATAATGGCTTAAGTTAAAATAACACGACACATACATTTCTACCTTATCTACAAAAACCATACCTCGATTACGCAGACTGTCTGTTCTTAAAAACAAGGTTGCCGGTATTCGTGGAGGTCAGATTTACCGCTATACTGATTTATTAAATATACATTTGACTGACGACAACGCCATCAAACGATGAGTTGAATACACTAAGATGTATAATTTTATCAAGAATTGGTCAAAATTAGGCTCCATAAAATTTCACGTTTATTTGATTAATTATAATATTTTATGGTCAATGACAAGTTTTACATTGAATTGCAAATTGGCCTCCGTATATCGGAGCCCAAAGTGTCGTGGAGGCCAATTTTACCGGGATTTTTACATGTGGGGCAGCCACTATCTATCTATATATATATATATATATATATATATATATATATATATATATATATATATATATATAGCCCTATTTCCCTTGGTCACGCCATAACTTGAGAACGACTTTACTGATTTCCTTCATCTTTTTTTAAAAAAGATACCAGAGTAGCCCCCATACTTTGTAGAAGGTTCTTACGAAATAAAAATTTAAGAAAGTTGACGACTATTTAAACTTCAAGCGTATGATGACAGTTCTTGCGTACGAAAAGTTGACGACTATTTAAACTTCAATAGTATGATGACAGTTCTTGCGTTTGACAGTTCGCGCGCTGTAAAAAAATATAGCCGACGGAGAGCTTTGTGTTGACTGTAGATTAAATTAAAAATTTAGGTTTTTTGGCATTTAGTGGCAACAGAGGTAAAGACAATCAAGACAAGTAAGGTTAAAATAGAGTAAGAATAAATATATACAAAGAGACTATAAACACAAATCACACAGTATAAGTTTGGTTTGCAAATGACAGTTCCCGCGCCGTAAATATCGTTAAACAACTGCATCGATCGCGGGTATCTATCGATCAAAAATTTTTTTATTCATTTCTTAGTGCATAGTCCATTCGATCGGAACATTTATCCAGTTTGTTCAGTGAGTTTTTTGAAAAGAGGATCTACAATGCCACCAATTAGACGTACCAATATAGGTCGCAGAACTCGCAGTTCTGTAAGTCAAAGATATATACGAGCAAGACAAACTGACGAGCAACGCGAAGCGCGAAATGAAGTTGAACGAAATCGATGGAATCGAAATCAACAACGTAAAAATGTCGCATTTAATCTCCATCGAGCTGCATTCAATTATAATGTGGCAATCGATTACAGTTCACAGCAAATCGTTGCTATTGACCGAATGAACGTTGTGTGTCCACATTGCAGGCATTTAAGTTTTAAAATGAAACCCCTGAATTGTGTTGCGCCAGTGGCAAAGTCAAATTGACGCCAATGGTATTGTCACCAGAGCCACTACATTCATTGGTTTCCGAAAAAGGGACAGATTCTATACATTTTTTGACTCATATCGAGCAGTACAATAATTGCTTTCAAATGACGTCATTTGGTGCAACAAAAGTTATTCGAGATAATTTTATGCCTACTTTCAAGGTAAGTATAATAGGAAACAATAAACTTGTGCCACCATGTAGCTGGTGCCAAAAGCGTTGGTAGCCTTCAATTAACACGGTGTAAAGTACGTTGGTAGATCTAAGTTGCCAAAAGCAACAAGAAATGAGTGTGTTTACACGGTGTATTACTATGTTGTTGAAAGGCGATCGAACAGCTCATTCAGCACTCAAATTTCCGTTGAACATGCAAACCCATGAAACTCCAACATGCAATCTTTCAAGGAATTCTGCGATGGCCAAAGTGCTACAGCAAAGAAAATTAATCCTTTGGGATGAATGCACGATGGCACATAAAAAATCTTTGGAGGCATTAGATCGCACGATACAAGTTTTAAGAAACAACCAAAACCGGTTTAGTGGTGCGATGATTCTTTTGGCAGATGATTTTAGACAAACATTGCCAGTAATTCCACGTTCAACAGCAGCTGACGAACTTAATGCATGCTTGAAGTCGTCCATTTTATGAAATCATGTCAAAACACTCAACCTGAATATGAACATACGAGTCGACCTATCTGCAAAAAAATTTTCCAAACAATTGCTCGACATTGGTAATGACAATATTTCTGTTGACATATCTTCTGGATACTTTACATTCCCTGCCAATTTTTGTCAATGCTCAATTACAAAAATCATGTTTGATTGAGCGAACGTATTATATTGGCTGCAAAAAATGTCGATGTCAACGAAATTAATTTTCAGATTCTAAATAAGATAGCTAGCGAATTGATGACGTACAAATCAGTTCATTCCGTTACTAACCAAAATAATATTGTCAACTATCCAACGGAATTTTTAAATTCGGTGGAAATGCCCGGATTACCACCTCATACTCTGCAACTAAAAGTCGGATAGATAGTCATTATGTTGCTGAACATAAACCAACCACGTCTTTGTAATGGCACCCGGCTTGCAGTGAAGAAATTAATGGGCAACGTCATCGAAGCCACAATTTTAAAAGGAAAATACAAAAGCGAAGACGTTTTGATTCCACGCATCCCCATGATTCCGAACGATATGCCATTCGACTTTAAACGGATACAATTTCCAGTGCGGCTTGCATTTGCAATGTCGATAAATAAATCGCAGAGGCAGTCATTAATTGTTTGTGGCATCAATCTCGAAAATACATGTTTTCCACATGGCCAACTGTATGTGGCCTCTTCCCGTGTCGGAAAGCCATCAGCACTATTTATTTACGCGGCACAAAACAGAATTAAAAATGTTGTGTATCAAAAAGCATTACAATAAAAAATATTTTTTATTATTCCTAGCTGGTGCCCGCCGCTTCTCCCGCGTGGACGTCGTTAATTTTTTATAAAATTTTCAAATTTTCATTCCATAAGAACTTTCTACAAAGTATTAGGAAACTTTTTAAAAAAAGATGAATGAAATCAGTAAAGTCGTTCTCAAGTTATGGCGTAACCAAGAGAAATAGGGATTCATCTTTAGATATAAATATAGAATATAGAATATAGATAGATAAAAGATGAATAGATAAATATATAGATAAATAAATATATAGTTAAATAAATAATAGATACATTTATTTCAGTTCGAATTAAATATTCATAGTTAAGACAGGACAACGTCTGTCGGATCAGCTAGTTAAAATAAAAATTTCATTATTTATCAACTTTCTTTTACTGGAAAGCTTTATTTTAAAACATTTTATTTCCAAAATACAGAATCTCTGGTATAGAGCACCTAAAATGTGGAGAAAATGTTTTCTTCTTAAAAGCTCTATTTAAAAAATATGTGTTGCAGATACCAAATACCAAATACATCGCAGTATCGATGAAGTCTTGATAATTCCGTATGGTTTAATTATTTAAACACCCAGATTTACTCAAAAAGTTTAATGTTACGCTTTTTTATTATTTTTGTGACTGCAGTTTCATAGCTTTGGTTCATTTTGAAACTGAATAACTTAAAAACTAAGGTTACGAGTACAAGGGTAAAGATAGAAATTAGAGTGGGTGTTAAGGTTATAATGGTTTTCTATAGTACTCTACTCGAGAAAACGCTGCACATACACATACTATATACAGCAACGAGATAGACAGGGGCCCCAGTATATTGAAATCAGAAGTCAGGAAAGCAATACAGCAAGCCAAAAATAATAAGGCACCTGAACCAGATCAAATCCCTGCTGAGTTGCTTAAACTTCTAGATGAGGAAAATATTTCCTACTTAACCACTTTCTTTAATAAAATCTACAACGAAGAAATAATACCAGATGATTGGTTAGAATCACTGTTTGTAACATTACCAAAGAAAAGTAGACCCACCAAATGCAGCGACTTTAGGCTGATTAGTTTAATGAGCCACACACTTAAGATACTTCTACGAATTATACAGAACCGAATATTCCTTCTATGCGAAAATAGAGTGAGTGATAAGCAATTTGGATTTAGAAATGGTCTAGGAACAAGAGAGGCACTATTTTATATGCGCGTTCTCCTACAAAAGAGCCGTGAATTCCGAAAGAACATCTACGTCTGTTTCATCGACTTTGAAAAGGCATTCGACCGAGAACAACATGATAAACTTTTTGAGTGCCTACAAGAAGCAGATCTAGACCACTACGATATAAGACTGCTAAAACATCTGTATTACAATCAAGTAGCCTCTATCCAAATTGAAAACAGTCGTACTCAAAACCTACCCATCAAACGTGGAGTAAGACAGGGTTGCGTTCTGTCACCCTGTCTCTTTAATGTATACTCTGAAGAAATCTTTAGAGAGGCTTTGGATGACAGACAAGAAGGAGTAAGACTAGGCGGAGAAGTAATCAACAATATTAGAATTGCTGATGATACGGCCATTCTTGCAGAAAGCATCGAAGATCTTCAAACATTAGTAAACCTAGTCAATGAAGCGAGCTGCCGAAGAGGCCTTAACATCTCATAAACAAAGTGGATGACAGTAGGAAAGGTTACTGTAGATGAATGTCAACTTTGGCTCGATGGGAAGAGGATAGAGCGTGTAAACCATTTCAAATACCTTGGCAGTTGGTTGAATGTAAATAGGGACTCAGATGAAGAGGATAGAAATATCGCGGAAGGCCTTTATGACATGGAAACCAGTTCTATGCAACAGGAACCTATCAAAGCATATTCGTAAAAGGGTCCTGAAATGCTATGTATGGTCTATTCTTTATACGGTTGCGCGACATGGACACTAAAAACCACAACGCTAAACAAACTGGGAACATTCGAATTGTGGTGCTATCGTCGAATCCTAAAGATATCATGGGTTTCGCACACTTCCAACGAGGATGTTCTCAGAATGATGGATACAGATCGACTGCTCTTGAATATTATAAAGAGGTGGAAAACAGAATACTTTGGTCACATAATTAGAGGACCTATATACCAGCTATTTCGCCTTATAATACAAGGAAAAATGGAGGGAAAAAGATGGATAGGCCGAAAGAAGCTTTCATGGCTGCATAACATCAGGCAGTGGTGTGATTGCACGGTAGAAGAACTATTTCGCGCAGCAGCCGATAGAGAAAGATTTCAAGAAATTGTAAACATGATGATCACCAACGTCTAAATACAGACATGACACCTAAAGAAGAAGAAGAATAGTAACAATAATATTGTAAGAGAAAAAACAGTAGAGAATTCCAGAGATCTGTTTTTATTTTAATATCTTTATTGTAGGATCTTTATTACGTTTATAAACTTCAATATATCTAAAATATCGAGTTTTTTTCTTTTTCGTACTGAGTGTATAACTTTTAAATTATTAAGGTCTCGAAATGTATGCCCTGTTTCCAAAAAAAGATTAACAGAATTGAAATTTTGTTTATTCTGTATTCTTTAAATCTGATATTGAAGCTTCTGCCAGTCTGACCTATATATTGGCTATAACATTCAGTACAACTTAGATCATAAACTGCTGATTTTTTTAGGTTCAGTTTTTTCTTTAACATTAAATAAAAATCGTGTAATTTTCTGGAAGGATCTGGAAGCCAGTTTTGTATAATCTTTAGAAAGTATATGTACTATTTTATCAGAAACTGGACCAAAATATGTTAAAGTGCGTTAAGCTGTGTTGTTTCTGGTTTTAATGCGGGGATATATTTTATACGCGATTATTTGTTTTAGTTTTTTTTTTATTTATAAGAGAGCTGATAGTAGTTTCTCCAAATTCGTTGTTCTTTTCCATTTGTTTAATTGTGTTTAATTCTTTTCTTAAATTATCTGTACTTAATGGAATAGATAACGCTTTATGAATCTTGGAATTAGAGGTTGCAAGGTTATGGAAGATTGGGTGTGAGGATATAAATTTCCGATAAGTGTTTTTTTTTTGGTAAAAATTTGATAAAATAGAAAATTATGAAAGATTAATATAGAATGCTAACAGATAATTTATCCAAAGAACTAAAATATCTCTCTTGTTCATTTATAATCATTTTCTTGTAATAAATTTAAAAAAAAAAGTGTTTACGCAATCTATTACTGTAGCAGATAAAATTCTGATTTTGAAACAACATATTAAGCATTTACACTTCTGTAATTTTTTATTTACAAGTTAGACTTTAACTAGTAATAGCAACCAAATTTGCTTTGTATATTAAGTAAAATTTAAGAAGTCCTTGTAGTTTTCCTTCATGCGAAAAAAGGTATATTGACAAATGTTTGTTATTAAATTTTTATAAGCATAGAGTTTTCTACATAAGTGGTTCAAATTTATTTTTAAGGTATACCTATTAGTATGTATGGATGCACAATATTATTAATTTTTCTATAACAAATAAGGCTTCGAACACATAAAATTTTTATAAGTTAAAATAATCTTTTTAAAGTTTGGATATATATATATATATATATATATATATATATATATATATATATATATATATATATACATATATATATATATATATATATATATATATATATATATATATATATATATATATATATAATAAAATAGAATCAAATATTGGCGACGCGGACGTGAAATTTGTCAATCTACATGATTCCCGTGTTAAAATGTGCGGAACACTCCAAAATATGGAAAAACTCCGGGTCCGACAGATGGCAACAGCGCTGTTTCGTCCTAATATGGGACTCGTCAGGCCACCGCATTCGGTACAAACCATCATCTCGCCTTCGCATCCTATAAACCTGAGTTTATAATCAAAACACAGCAAACAAGACGACAAATTTTCACGTCCGCTTCGCCAATATTTTATTCTAGTTTATTTTAAATTACACGGACAAAAACTTATCTACTTATTTATTTACTTGTTTGGCTTTGAAATACGCTAGGCGATGCTCTCATGGTGGGATCGTTTGGTGCGGCACGTGGCTCTGGCTGCTAAAATAAGCGGTAGGCTTGCTTGCCAGTACCGAAAAATGCGACCCCTATCCTTTGGGCAGCGCGTTTCGTGTACTCGATTTTACATATTTCTGTTTTAATTCATCGTCGCGTCACCATATGGTGATTCTTTTACAAACTTTGTTAATCTGTTTGGTTCTTGTATTATCAAGTGGACCATCGAGATGTCGCCTTTGTCGTCTTGTTTGCTGTGTTTTGATTAACTCATGTTTATAGGATGCAAAGGCGAGATGATGGTTTGTACTGAATGCGGTGGCCTGACGAGTCCCATATTAGGACGAAACAGCGCTATCATCATCTGTCGGGCCCGGAGTTTTTCCATATTTTGGAGTGCTCCGCACTTTTTAACACGAGAATCATGTAGATTGATAAATTTTCACCTCCGCTTCGCCAATATTTTATTCTATTTTATTTTAAATTACACGGACAAAAACTTACCTAATTATTTATATATATAATATATATATACATACATATATATATATATATATATATATATATATATATATATATATATATATATATATATATATATATATATATATGTTTATGCGGCTTACACGGATTCCTCCGTGTGAGATGCAATAGCAGTGGATATATCCGTTGCCGTTGTAGTGCTGAAATCACATTCAGCAAACGTACAACTATATGCAACTTTGTGTATAAATGAAGTAAATTGCAATCAGTAAATGCAAACTTCATTCCAATCATATCCTTTCCGTGTTAGAGCTTGCACAGTTTGAATTAATTGCGATAAAACATAATCCATCCCATTCCACCACCATCGAGATGATGGCCCACCTGTACCACCATACCGAGAAGAAAGTCAAAACTTACCCGCCCCACCACAGTGGATATATCCACTGCTATTGCATCTCACATGGAGGAATCCGTGAAAGCCGCATAAACATTCATATGTCATCCGGCGTTAGGTCGACGAAGCCGCGTTCAGTGTTGCATGCTTTCTTGCGATCTGTCCTTTGCATAGACAGGTACATGTCGGTACCCTGATGAGTCTAGTAGAGACAAAACATGTACCTCTGTCGTATCACTGTGGCGGGGAGGGTATGCTTTGACTTTCTTCTCGGTATGGTGGTACAGGTGGGCCATCATCTCGATGGTGGTGGAATGGGATGAATTGTGTTTTATCGCAATTTATTCAAACTGTGCAACCTCTAACACGAAAAGGATATGATTGGAACGAAGTTTGCATTTACTGATCGCAATTTATTATATATATATATATATATATATATATATATATATATATATATATATATATATAAATATATATATATATATATATATATATATATATATATATATATATATATATATGAAAACCCTGTTTTTCAGACGGCTTTCATTTCTAATTCTGGATTTCAGATCTGCTAGAATTTCACCGTATTTTAAGTATTTGAACACCTTTTTAGTCAAAGCTTTAAAAAGTGAGTCTGCAATTTGACAGAGTAGCTCTTTATACTTCTTCCAATTAATAAATATCTTTAAATTTAATCCATCGCTTTTGGCTCTTGGCTTGCCGTATTCAATGAATACTGTCTCAAAAACATATATTTTTCCTATGAAAATAATTTCTACCGACAGACAGATGGTGCTCCTATGGGTTCTTCGCTATCACCAGTCGTCGCAAACCTTTTTATGAAATATTTTGAAACAGAAGCGTTAAGAAAAACCAAAACAAAACCATCCCTCTGAAAACGTTACGTAGATGACATCTTCATCATATGGCCACACGGAAGATCCAACTTAGACATTCTTAGATGAACTAAACAGCATTCATCACCGCATTCAGTTCACATTGAGGTCGAAGTTAACAAGCAGCTACCTTTCTTTGACCTTTTAGTCACCAGAAACGACGACCTAAGCGTCAAGCAACGGTCTACAGAAAACCCACACATACAAATAGATATCTGAACGCCGAATCACACCACCATCCATCACAATTGCAGTCGGTCGCCAACACACTGATTTCCAGATCCTTGCGACTAACCAAATCCACGAACCGCCAAGAAGAACTTAACAATATCACAACAGCTACAAAGAACACAATATTAAAAAGGCCATAAAACAGAACACGAAAGCAGTAACAGAGAAAAAAGAAGAAAATGACAAATACAAACCAAAAACCACACTGGCATACATAAAAGGTGTAACAGACGTAATTGGAAGAATTCTAAGGAAACACGACATATGCATAATTTACAAGCCACAAACAACAATACACAAATTATTGGGCAATCCTAAAGACAAAATACCATTGGAAAACCAGGGAGTGTAAAGCATCCCATGTAGTGACTGTGGAAAAGAATACATTGGCCAAACAAAGAGAAAAATCTCTACAAGGGTCCAAGAACATAAAAATAACATAAAGAATAAGCAAACGACATCAGCTTTATTCCAACATCATCAGGAGACAGGACATACTCTAAATTTCTAGGAAACCAAACAGATCGCACCCATAAAACACTATAGAACGCGCATCATCAGAGAAGCTCTCGAAATAGAAAGCACTGAAAACTTTAACAAGAGAGATGACGCGCAAAATATTTCAAATACACGGAAAACTCTACTCAAAACCAAACCTAAAACAACACACCAGAGAAACAGGACAGCGGGCCGAGAAGAGGCATAAACCCAGAGAAGTGAAGAAACCAACCAGGCAGAGCCAAGGTATAACCTACGCAACCGCAAGTATAAAAAGGCCGTCAGAGGATCAGCACGCTCATTCTAAGTCGAGCAGCCGTCGAGGAAGCATCACTTGAAAATGCCATCTGAGATTTTGGCGAAACGTCATGAAGATATTTCTACTGACGAACGGATTGAAAACTGGAAAAACACAACAGCATATATATATATATATATATATATATATATATATATATATATATATATATATGTGTGTGTGTGTGTGTGTTATGGGGTAGATCTCTATTTTTATTGAAATATAAACCTTACTTGAGGAAAAATGTAATACTCAGGTGCGTTAACACATTTGTCAAAATTCAGGTAAATTTTATTACGTTTTTGATGCATATTAAATTCTGTCTCACTTTAAGGTGTAATGACACTAACCTCTAAATTATGTGCATAATTTAAGACCAAGTTTCTCCTATTAAAATTTAAGAGGGACATGATTTGAACAAGCAAATACCGAAATTTAAATTCTTTTTCATGTAATATTTGTAAGTTACTTAAAAATATACTTAATTGGAAACTAAAAATAGATCATTTATTAAATGTTCGTCACTTGACCTTACCATATACGTTTATAATTAAATACAAAGTTATTAAAAGTCAAATTAAAGATAATAGTTCTATTAGTTATTTTGAAAAAGTACGGAAAAATTAATCAAGTGAATATAAAACTTTATTATGAATCATGGGTATGGGAAGCTTTGCTTTCAAATACTATTTTCTATGCATATTCAAGTTGCCATCGTTTATTATTATCAGAAAATATTGTTTTTTTTGTGAAAATAAGAAGGAAGAGGACAAATGACATATTGAAATTTAGTACAACACCAGAAGGAATATTTAGCTAATAATAAATCTTAAAGTATTTTAATAGCTATTAAGAATTCACAATCACAAATTGTCAGGATGATGTGATAAATTATTTAATACTTTTAGTCCATTTTAAAAGCGTGGTATATTAACTTTTTTTGTTCAAATAATTATTTTCTCCTTTTTAGTCATCAGTTTAAAATCATTTGCAAAATTTATAACAAACAACCATTAATTGCAAAATTTGTACCCAACAGACAAATAAACAAACAGACCGACAACTACGTGAGTAAATTGCCATCAAGTTCGACACTATGTTTAAAAATTCAAGTTTCTAACTCATCGGAAAGTTAGTTTAAAATCGATAGCAAAATTTGTACCGAATAGGCAAACAAATAGACAAGAAAGCAAATTAATAAAAACGGTGAAAACAAAATTGATTTTTGAATGTCCTTGAAATATACGCCCAAGGTGAGTTTCAAGATTATAATATTGCATTCATTTCAGCTTATTTGGATAATAGAAAGTGACATTGACCTTGAAATATAAATTTAAGGTCATCATATTGCAGGTTTATACATGTGTACCAAATTTTAGCTTGACTGGATAATTGGAAGTAAAATTGACCTGGAAATGACCTTCAAATATACGTTCAGCGTCATAATATTGCATTGTTTATCTATGTCTACTAAATTTTAATTTGATCGGATAGTCGGAAGTGAAGTTGACTTTGAAATGATCTTGAAATATAGGTTCAAGGTCATTTTCATGCATTGATATCCAGTTCAAATTTCTAGCTCATCGAGAAGTTAGTTCAAAAATGATTGCAAAATTTGTATCAGACAAATAAACAAACAAACAGACAAGGAAACCATTTAATAAAAACGTGGTCAAGTGAGCTGAACCTCATAAATTCAACATCGAACGTTACTGTACCATATTTATGCTGATACATTTTTAGACAATAGCTTTATATAAATTTTTATCTTGGGTTTAGATAATGAATGATCTCCTGATTCTTAGTTACCCAATTTATTCATTGTATTTTAAAGGGCTTGACATAAACCAATTCCAAATACTTTAGATAAAAAAAAATGTTCACTATGAATCAATTAAATTGCACCTAGAATAAATAGTTTTTGAATGCTTATAGAACACTAAAAATATCGAATATTAAAAATTATAATTAAAATTTCTGGTTAGTAAGCATAAAAAAAAAGAATAATTATTAAATAAATCTTAGATTATAAAACTTAAACAATGGTTCTATGAATTGCTGGGGCTATTAGACTACAGGACATTTAGTATTCCTAACTAGGACTTAGGAAAGGAAAGTATTTAGAACACGCCAATTACATGGTTCATAACAGGATCCTAAGTCAGTCGGAGAATGATTGTTAAGCGTATGAAAACTCTGTTTACCATGATAGATGGTTTCCTAAGTACGTAAAAAGATATTTTCGGAAACATGTGATAAAATTCTTTAATTATTACATAATAAACGTTTGGAACTTATATATAGGCTGCAATTCAGAATATAGTAATTTAGGTTTAATCATAGTTTAGGTAGGTTTGGTGGTTTTTTCGATGTATTTAATTTTATATTAAAACATAATATACATCATTCACCACATTAATATCCGTATTATCTCGTAATTTAACTGCACCTAGAGCTCTATGCTGCTCATACAATATTGAAGAGCAATAGGCAAAGGGTTTTTTTCTCTATTTCTTTTTATCGGCATGTCTGTACTCTATTTCTAACTCTGTGGTTACTCACAGCTTAAACTGTTTGTAAATGCTATTTTACTGATTTTATCACTATATCGATTCTTAATTAAGATGCTGAGTAAGGAAGATCGGCATCGCCAGACAGTCCTTATTAGGTTCCTAACTGCCCTAAATGCTATTTACGCTATGAATTGAGCTTCTAGCTGATTAAACATCAGATAGTCTAATAGGTCCTACAGTTACAAGTAAAACGCCAGTTTTAATTTTAAAAAATTTATTGCTTTTAAAATTAATTAGAAATATTAAATTTTTTACAAAAACTGAATTATCTTTTTCCCTTCTGAATTACAATAAAACTAAAAATAAGATTCTATACAAGTTTTCAAACATATCTTGAAATTAGTCTTGCAGTTATGAAAAATAAAGCATTATGTTTCTATATTTTTACCTCTATGTATGATTTACTACTTAGAGCTTTAGCTACAGATCGATTATATATTTATACAAAGTAAATTTTTTATGACAAACAATTTCCACACCGGCGAGAAGCTGCATTTTATTTCTAACATATTTTTGAATATGTAATGGCGAAGATAGTTTAATTTGTTGCATTTATCTCCTTAATGCAACCGAAATTAGAAGAAATATACCGAGAATAACTTTTACTAGATATTAAAAATGTAACTATGCTATTAAAAGTAAAGAAGCCAGTGGCGCACATATTATTTTTCAAAAAAGGTGTCATTGTTAGCCTGTACACGTTTTTAATGCTGAAATATAAGATATTATAGGTTTCTTCACCAAGCAGATTTTTTAATAATTAACAAAGACGTTCCGAAAATATTTTGAAATAATATAATTAACACCTTTAACATCCTAGTCATGATAGAACCGACTATTCTTTTTTAGGAATGTAGTACACCACGGTTTATTTTTGATGTCATGTTATTTCTTGCAATCTCGTTCGTCATCAAATCTGAAACTCAACTGGTGGACTGCCTCGTTGTAAAGCCATCACACCTAACAGGTAGCGAGTGGTATAACTTACACAGAAGGGTTGCTGTGGCTGTGATTTCATTAGTGTCCAAGAGAATAAGAAGAAGCTACTAATAATGGTCGAAGCCGAGGATGTAACAGCAAAGGAAAACCAGGGTGTAACCCATGGAGATAACGTTATTTTACTTGCTTCATGCTCCACCAAAAATTGTTTTTGGAGATATGTATTATTTAATTTCTCCCAAGATGATACTTCAAGGAGTAAATAGATGCTAATTTGATGCCACGATTTTTACAAATGTCTATCTGATTCACGATTCATAAAAAAGAGGTTTTGTTTTGCCCGATCCACTCTGTATAAAATATGATACTACAAAATATATTTTAATTAGATTATAGTAAAATCATGAATTCAGGAAGAAAGAAGTACAATCTATTAAATATAAAAGCACATTAAAGATTGCCCAACATTTAAAACAGAATAAAGCAATTTATTTTGGTTGACCTAGAAAAATTGTTTCTACAAAAAATTAATTAAATAGTTACTTTTGCCATTGTTTGAGAAAAATATAAATTTGATATTGTTAGCTGTGCCATTCAATTATTTTACCGCAGTACAATTTATTATTATTAACTTGTCTTAATTTAAAAAAGAGGAAAATTTAAATTTTTAACATATAAGCTTTATTATAATTAGTAAAAATTATTTAAATCGTGTGGAATATTTTAAAGGCGTACAATAAAACTTGTTATAGTGAAAAAACCTTTGAAATAAAACATGGTGAAGAAACTTAAAGTACCTTTAACATTTGCCTACGACACTGACCACTTTATCATTTATTTTTTTTCTATAAGGACAACAAGGCTATAAAAGACATGTAATATTATTTTTAAGGGTAAATACGTCTAATTTAATGGTTATATTTGCTCTACACATATTACTAGACAGTAATTAACACAAACATTTCCTCATAAAATACTTTAATGTTTATAGTAACGACTTTTTGAAAAAAACTAGGCATCTATAAAACCATTTTATGTCGATAATGATAAAAATTCTAATTTAAATTTATAACATAATTTTATTTACTAGCTTCGGTGGTAGGTAGAGTCGTGAATGTCAATAAAATATTTAGCTAAAAAATCTATAATCTATAAACAAGACAGATTTTGATTTCCATTAGAAAATATTTTAAAAGATCTTTACAAATGTGAAAGAAAAAATAAACATAAAATTTATGACATATATAATTCTGATTATTTAAATGTAATATCTATTTGGTTAATTTAAAAAATATTATTGAAGTGTCAAATATGTTACTCTTGACATAAGAAGCCCTGAATTTATAATACTGTCAAATAATTTACAAAACCGGTATTATTTTTTGAAGAAAATAAATAATACTAATGTTTAATTTTTGAAAATTTTGTTTAAAAAATAGTTCGAAGTTGATAAATGTTGAAGATGTTCTTTTTTTAATATGATTATTATGAATTTTAGTATAATGAAAAAATATTTGCGGTGAAATTTAATATTCAATAATTTATTTAATAGCAAGTCTTTTGCCATAATAATATAAAGGTTATCGTTTCTGCAGATTTTTTTGAATATCTCTTTTAATAAAACAATAAATATGGCAAATCAAATTTATAAAATTTAAAATAACTTTGTTTTTTATTATGTATTGACTAGATTTTTGAAAACGTCTTAACATCTGAAAAAGTTGTCGAATTAGATATTAAAACGCAATATCTAAAAATTATATTTTTTCAATTTATTCAGCCACCCGATACAAATAGTGAAATTTACAGTTAAATTATTGATAACTAATTTTGTGCATTTTACTAGAAACAAAGTTTCAAAAATTGTTATATTCCCTTTTTTTTAAATATTATGGAAAACATTTATTTAGCCGCAATCCTGGCTTTACAGAGACAAAGAAACTAATATAAAAAAACTTTCTTCAATATAATTTGATTTAAATTTTAAAATTCATTCTATACAAACAATTTTTATAATTTTGTTTTAACTGATGTTAGTTTTATTGTTAAAATGAAAAGATCTTTTACCCATTTAAAAAAAAAACTGTTAATTACACAAACATATTTAAATATATTAAAAATGCCTTATTTGAAATAGAAAAATTATACCTGTAATAATGTACACATCTTAAAAATAAATCCGTCTTCACTTCTCACTTTCTAAACCTATGACCCCCAAACACTTTAAAAACCCTAAAACCAATTAATTATGCAACAACATCCAAAACACCGCTTGCACTGAAAACTGCACAAGATTCCAATAGTACAACTTAGACCTTGATCTTGAAATTGCCAAGACCTCGTTGAAATATGCCTCTGAAATCCGGCAGCACAGATTCCCATGACATATTGAAGGCAACTAAACAAAATTGATGAATGAATTGAGTACCCACTACGAGCGTTGGAAGGAGTACCGGTGCGCCCGTTCATTGGTCGTGATCTCGCTCCTCCTAACCAAGACAACGCGAGTTCTCCCCCACCTGATCTTCTTAAGTCCGTAGTAGACTGATGTATAAAAGCAGTATTAATACAAATACCACATCAATAGATATATCGTGCACTCTTGAATACTCTCAAAACTCGTAAGGTGCATCGATAAAAAACATTTTAAAATATGATTGTGTACAGTGCTTCAGCATTGTGGAATCTTCTCAATGAAGACGCAAGTAGGAAGATCCTTTTAGTGTTTATCGGTGTTTTAATACTAGTTCGTACTATTCAATCGTGGCTGGAATGTAGAAGTTTACCTCCAGGACCTTGGGGTGTCCCGGTATTTGGTTCCTTGTTAAAAATAAAAGGTGATCTTCACCTTTTTTACAGAGACTTAACGCACAAATATGGTTCATTAATTTCAACGAGACTCGGTTCGCAGTTAATCGTCGTTTTAAGTGACTACAAAATGATAAGGGATGCATTTAGAAAAGAGGAGTTAACCGGCAGACCCAATACAGAAATGTCCAGTATTTTAGAAGGCTACGGTAAGCAATTATATAATTCTTTTAAATTATACACAACATTTAATTTATTTAACTGATATTTTTTTTAACTATAATTGACACACTTTAAGCTCTAACGGCCTTCATGGGTCATCTTAGAATGTAAACAATAAATGTAATCAATTGTTTGACTGATAGCATTATCATTGTTAACCCAGTTTTAATTTCTCAATTTCATGATAAAATATCTATGTGCGTACAATCTTCGTATTGCACAGTTTAATTTACATTCAACATAAAAACATTTCCATTTTAAAAAGTGTTACAACAGTATTTATTTAACATAAATGCTTTATTTGTATTAATTTGACTATGCTAAAATAGTAGACTTTTTTATTTATAGTTTTAATTATACTATTGCTTATAAAAGTTTCAACACAACTGTACAGTCTGCAAATAGATATGGCCATCATTTTTTTGCCACCAATGTTATATTTTAATAATTATTAAAACCTTTTCAAATAATATTAAATTTGATATAAAGAGAAAATATTTGTACTATGATATTTTTTTAATTATATAAAACCTTAACTCTTTTACAGCAAAAACCAATTTTTAAATCGAAATTGTTGCAGTATTTTGATTTCTAATTAAAAGTTTTTTTTTCAGGTGTAATAAATATTTCTGGAAAATTATGGAAAGACCAAAGAAGATTTCTTCACGATGGTCTCCGCCATTTTGGCATGTCCTATTTGGGTTCCAGAAAAGCTCAGATGGAAAAAAGAATCGTCAGTGAAGTGGACGATTTTCTTACCGTTCTGAAATCAAGCAATGGCGCCCCCGTGGACTTGAACCCTGTCTTGGCCGTCTCCATTTCCAATGTCATATGCGACGTCCTAATGTCAGTGAAATTTTCCCACAACGATGCCAGATTCATTAGGTTCATGAATCTTATTGAAGAAGGTTTCAGATTATTCGGATCTCTGGAATATGTCTTTTTTATTCCAATTTTAAAGTACTGGCCAGGACACAGTTACACCCGCCAAAAAATCGCAAAGGTAAGATTAATAATAATAATAAATTTATTAGTTATTTTTGACTTTCACTAATGACGGAATAATTAAAGCTATTTTTAAACCGGATTTAAAATTGTGCCAATAACCGAATATGTAGTTAGCCTTGACCTTAAATTAGCAGCTTTTATTTTATCTAAATGGTAAAAGTAATTTCTTCAAAATTAACTGGTCTCGCATATATCTATATCTATATCTATCTATATATATATATATATATATATATATATATATATATATATATATATATATATATATATATATATATATATATATAGATAAATTATTTAAAATAAAGAAGATATAAAAAACAAAAAGCATATTTAATTATTTTTACTTTTTTACAGAATCGTGAAGAAATGGCTGAATTTTTCCAAGAAACAATTGACGAACATCGAAGAACATTTGACCCAAGCCACCTTCGTGACCTTTTAGATACTTACTTGTATGAAATTCAAAAGGCCAATGAGGATGGCATTAGTCATCATTTGTTTGAAGGGAAAAATCATGGTAAGTTTTGTTTTATTTTAAGTACGGTATTCTTTTATTTGTTAACTCTTGAGGTGTTATTTTTTAAAATTTCGTATAACCTATTTTAACGGTATTTTATACAGTCAAAAACATAAAAGTTTATTACTTAATTTCTGAAAAAAAATCAGTATTCCTAAATCTTTTTAAAGAAAAATTTGGAAATTTTATTGAATTTCTACTAGATTGGCCTGCTTATTTTCATAAAACCATTATAAGTTTATTGGCGTAGTAGTAGATTGTGTTGTGGTAATTTAGTGGATATTACTGGAGTAGTTAAAATTTATTTTGTTTGTAGTGATAAAATTGAAGATTAAAATAAAATAAAGTAAAAACTCTTGTAAAAATGAAATAACAAAAAGTTACTAGGTAGAAAGAGTTATTTAAGCTAGCAGAGCCGTCCTCGCTAAAATTTATTATATTAAAAAATCTCATATTTCACAGAAATTCTTGATGTTTAAACTTGATCTTGATATCTCGGAAATTAAAATTTTTATTTAATTTTAGACTGTAAACATTATTGAATTTATATATTTTATTTTAATTTTTTTTTTCAGATCGCCAAATGCAACAAATTATGGGTGACTTATTTTCTGCTGGAATGGAAACCATTAAGAGTTCCCTTCAGTGGGCTGTCTTATTTATGTTGCACAACCCTGAACATATGAAAGCAATTCAAGAGGAGCTGGATCAAGTTGTTGGTCGGCATAGGTTACCAAAGTTAGAAGATCTAGCTTATCTACCGGTTACCGAATCTACTATTTTGGAAGTCCTCAGAATTTCCAGTATAGTACCTATGGGTACTACTCACGCTCCTACTAGGTAATTACTATTTAAAATATTTTAATGAAACTTTTGAAATATTGTCTAGTGTCTTTTAATAATTACTTCTATTTCATTTGTACCTATGAACTAGTGCAGTTTCTATGGATATAAATTTATTTCGATTAGGTAATATCTAATTTAAAAGTTACTGATTCTAAGGTAAAATGTCACCATTTTTGGTAATTATTTTGTCGTTAAATATATTGTCTAAGCAATAATTTTGTGCACTAAATCTTTTTTATTGGTGGTTATGACAATAAAACCAATAATTTAAATTCACACCTGCGAAAAAAGTGAAAGTCCTTGTAAGCCTAAAATTCATTTATATATATTTTTCGGTCGATGAACTTAAACAGCGGCATTCTGTCAGACGATTTCTCAAACAAATTTCGTAACGATACGCAAAAAGACTCGTTAATATTGTGTATACCAGTATTTTACGCAATAGCAAGGCTTTTGACCTGCCAAAAGTACCTTTATATAACAACAGTGTTTTAACACCATCTTTCTTCTTTTCAGAGACATCAAGCTTAACGGATTTCATCTACCTAGTCATGCTCAAATAGTACCTTTACTCCACGCTGTTCACATGGATCCTACATTATGGAAAGAACCAGAAAAGTTTGATCCATCTAGATTTATTGATGGAGAAGGAAAGGTTCACAAACCAGAATATTTCTTGCCATTCGGAGTTGGAAGAAGGATGTGCCTCGGCGAAGTACTAGCAAGAATGGAAATTTTTCTGTTCTTATCATCTTTACTTCACTCTTTTGATGTTTGCGTACCTGAAGGAGAGACATTGCCGAGTTTAAAGGGTATTGCTGGTGTTACTATTTCTCCCAATCCCTTTAAAGTTTGCCTTAAACCAAGGCCTATGGAATGGGATAATGAAGAACCTAATTTAAGGCCAGCCGGAAGCCACTAAACTTAGAAGAGTGTTCAAGAGCACGGTCAGAGAGTGGTTCCTATTTACGAGGCACAGTACTTAAAGCAGGTTCAAACATAAACATACTTTTTTCCAAAAAGGATCTCCGATTTTGGTCGGCTGTGCATTTGAAGTGTTCATATTCACCACATTTAGTATTAGATATATTTTTCAAAGGTCTCAAGGAGTTATCGATTTTTTTACTTTTAAGTATTTCTATTAATACTTTCAAATAAAAATCTATTTTCCCTTGAACCGTCCCTGATATTTTATATAGTACAATTGCTAGTCAAGCATGTTCATCATTTTTACCAAGTTTACAACTTCACACAAGCCAGTTACTTTTTACCATTTTGACTTTAATAAATAATTAATTTTTGTTTTTACCGTATTGTGTGGCGTTGTGAAGTGGAACATTCGTTACCGAATTAAAACCATATTTTAATTTTAGACTTTATTTATTGTAAAGTTAAATATCGAAAAAAATATATACGTACATAGTCTGGTGATAATTTTTTCCTGTCACTAAAATCTTGTTGATCAAGTGATGGCTCCATTTTATTTTATTTTAAAAAAATATTCTAGGGAATTGGAAATTTTAAAATAAGTTTAAATATTTTAAAGTAAGAAATTTTTCAAATTAGTAATGCATTTTTATTTGTGTTGATAAAATTGTGCATTATACCAAAAGACCAAAAGACTGAATTTTTTAAAATCCGATTATGCAGTTTGTTGTTCGTGCCGTAAACGAAAGCTATAGTCTCATCAATTTATCATTGTAGCAATTTCTTTTCCTCTTGCCTATGGGGATTACATATTTTATCCCCGAATATGAGGTTACAGAATTGTAATTATCGGAAAAAAATTATTACCAGTAAGACTATTTTGTATCATATCATGTTCATTTCCTTAAAATAAGTTTTAAATGTAAATATATTATTTTGTTTTGCAATTATTGTGCTTTATAAAGTACAGTTTTAGAGAGCAAGACTTTAAAATAAGATTGTTATGTCAATAATTTTTAATAAAAATTAAGTTTAAATAAATTATTTTATTAAACATTATACCGAGTTTTTGTTTTTTGTATGAGAGCTGTATTGAGAGCTTTTGCACTCTCTAAAAAATACCGACTATAAGATTAAGCTTTCTAGTACGAAAATGAGAAAAATGATATTTGTAAACCTGCTTATAATAAATGTTAGGTTGTAAAACAAAAATAGTTTCCATGACGATTTGTAACAATTACATATTATGAGAGAGCAAGCCACCATGAACAAACAGTTCTGACTTGACTTGGTTAAAAAGTGATTTGACCATACTTTCAAACATATAGGTAGATTTAATAGAAAAAGGCGGTAAACATGTTTGTATGGGAGAGAACGTTACTACAATGATAATTTTTTTATAATATGATGGCATTATTTTATATTCAAAATTGATTTTTCAAAAAAAGTCTCAATTTTATATATATATATATATATATATATATATATATATATATATATATATATATGTAATCGAAGGTTTTCGGGCATCCCGTGTATGTGCTGAGTCCCTCTCAGGACTATAAGGCAGCTGACGTTTCGGTGAAATCTCATTCACCATGTTCAAAGCTCACTGTATGGCGTCTACGAGCGAACTATAATATTCGACATATATATATATATATATATATATATATATATATATATATATATGTATATATATACAGAGTATCCAGAATATATATATATATATATATATATATATATATATATATATATATATATAATATAACTGCTTCGTTTTGGTGGCAGAAAATGTCAAAGTTTTAAGAAAATATTGATTTTTTCCCAAATTTCTTGAAAACGTAGTAATTGAATTTAATATAATTTTTGGTGTGTGGTCTAACACTATAATATGACGTTTTCTCGTGGTATAGCGACCGGCTATAAAGTAATGTAAAGCCCAGTTTCACAATGTGTGGTCACCGAAAGGTTAAGAAAAAACCGAGGGTTATTTAAAAAAATTATTTCACAATTGATGATTTACGTTTTACCAGAAGATAACCATGAGTTAAGTTTACCAGTAGACAATCCTGGGGTTACTTACTTAACGAAAAGAACATAACCTAATTATTTTGCTTACGCTTTTTATTTGTTGACGGTTCGGATAGAATAAGAATCATTTGCGTTTTTGTTGAATAACCCAAAACAACAAGGGTGAATAGTTACCATATCAATGTTTATAGTAGTGATGAAGAAGCTAAAAAACCCCGAATATTTAGACCACGAGTTGATTTTCATTGCTCTCGTCAACATTTTCTTACACAATGGTCATTGGCAAATCTTTCGGAGCATCGCAGTCATAGTTATTGTGGAACCTGAAATTTGTTCTTCCCCAAGTATATTTTTGAGGGCTTCATCTATTTCGGTTATTATAGGGGCTGTATAGGTTCCTCCTTCCGTTTTTTTAATTTCCATTTTATTTTTTGAAAACTTTTCATTGGTTTTTCTTTTTAAATTTCTATATTTTTCTTTCAAAACTTTGACATTTCTTGTGCCATTTACAGTACAACTGGCGTTGAAATCATTTTGTAAAATTTTCCAACAATTTTCTTTATCACTCCAAGTGTGAGAATCTCTTTTTACTTTCAAGAATATTCTTCTGTTTCTCTATGGTTATAAAATTTTCAGAAATATTAGCTTTTTAATAATAAAATTATTTTCGAGGATTTTTTTTGAAATACCGTCGAAAAAATAGAGGTTAGTTGTCAAACCAATCATTCTTCTTTATTTTTTAATTACAGCATTAAACCTAATTCCCACGAATTTCATAAAATGTGCCCGATATTTTTTTAAAAGTAGGGTAACAACATTGACAAATAAAATTTAACCAATGGTTTCGTAACCAGCCCTCAATTCTTGTTTGTGAAACACCTATCTTTGAAAACTCATGGTTAACTTGCAAGTGTTGGTTATTTAACCACTTCATGTTACCATCGATTGTGAAACTGGGTCTAAGTGTTATAAAAGTGACGTCATTTGTAAACATCACTTCTGTTTTTTTTATATTATCAACAGATCAATCTAGATATTTCTATCGGACAACCGCATTGCAAGCTTTTTTATTTCTTGAAAAATTTTCAAGATTCAATTTACAATAATTAAATAAATGGGCAAAATTACTGCTATTTTGCTGAATACATTTATCAAAACTTTTTAAGAAATGAATTTGAACTCTATCTAATATCTTAGGATTATTAAACAGGTTGCCAGCGTTTAAAATGCGCATCAATGATTCTTCCGGGATGTTCACTGGATTTGTGGAGTAGCTGAAAGCTCGGAGGCCACCCTCCGCGAAATCTCAATGGATCCCCCTTTTTAATTTAGCAATATAATTTAGTTCAAATGCTAAATAAACTGTAGTACAGGTTGTTTTTGACGTTCATTATCGACGTTTAGATGTCAAGCCCACATCCCCAAGCGTGGCGAGATCGACGTTCATTACACAGCAGACCGGCAAACGGGGCGAGTTTTTAAAAGTGTATAGCCAAAACCCAAGCTTCCAAATCCACATACTTCTCGAACAGCGAGATCGTTAATCGTTACACAGCAAACAGGCGAACGAAGCAAAATTTCAAGCCAAAACCCGAGCTCCCAAACCCAAATACTCCACGCGCTGCGAGATCGATAATCGTTACATAGCAGACAGGCGAGTGAAGCAAGATTTTAAGTCAAAACCCAAGCTCTCAAAACCACATACTCTACACACAGCTAGATCGATATCTATTATACAATAGACAGCCGAGCAAAGCAAGATTTTAAACCAAAACCCACATACCTCACGCGCTGTACCTGGAAGTGTTCTGGACAACTTATATTTTAATAAAGGTAATAAGTCAACTTTCTAAGGGGACATATAAAAATAATATTATTTGATAAAAAAAAACAGTTCTACATTGACTTGAATGAAAGTAATTTTATACATACACATCAAAACAAGCATCAAATATATCATAAAATATTCAGTTTTAGGTGTTATTACGAAATCGTTCCACACGTTTGGCCTTTTTATTTGCAAATTCTTCTTAGTTCTTTCACATTCTATAGATAATGCAGGTAAAGCCGCTAATTTTTACTTGCGTCATTGTGCTGCTTTCTCTATTTAAAAAGCATTGTAATACAAAGGCGAGCAACTACTCTAAATTCAATTGCCTTTAAAATCACGAGTTTTAGAGCTTTTTAGACGTGCAAAAAAAAATAAAATTGCACGTCTCTAGAAGCTACTTCTTTCTATTTTTTAAACGTCCAAAAAGCTCTAGTACTTGCGATCCTATAAACAAATAAAATATAAAAAATCTAAAGGGTAATTGCATTGATTTCAAATTTAAATGATGGTCAAATCTCGAAACTTGGAGTTTTTTAGACCTTTAAAAAAAGAAATTACGCGTTTTAAAAATATGCAGAATTAATTTTTTTGAACGTCTAAAAAGCTCTAAATCTCGAGATAAGGTGGGGCACCATCCTGTGTATACCACAGTTCTCGCCGAAATAAAATAGGCAAATTTTCCAGAAAAACTGGTATGTGTTTTGAAAAACAATTAGATAAATATTTTTATTTATCCATCAAATTTTGGATAACGAATTCTTTTGTTTTAATAAAATTCACAAAGTGTAAAGTACATGGGTAAAAGTTCCTGAACCTTTTGGACGTGATATGATGTAACAACTATTCTTTTAAAATATCATTTACAATAAATTTAGGGAAACATAACTTATTTTCTAAGAGGTGTGAACTAATACTTGGTTCTTCTTCAACTCTCCAAAATTTCCATCTTTTTTCGATGGTTCGAGTTGTTCGAACACGACCACTACTTTCAAATTTTTTCTCAAAGCTGCCCGTTTCTCGGATAAATATTTGATGGTGTGGTATTCGGCAATTAGGATATCTCTCCATGTAAACCCTAACACTCGACGCCCATTTCTTTCACACAAAAACGAAATGCATGCGATTATCCGATAGAAATATTTAGGTTGTCATAACGTTGATGACATAAAAAACCGAAAGCGATGTTTACAAGTGACGTCACTTTTATGATACTTCCACTAGTAGGATAACCGGTCGTTGTACCACTAAAAAACGTCATATTATAGTGTTAAACCACACACCAAAAATCATTAAATTCAGTTACCATGTTTTCAAAAAATTTAGGAAAAATCAATATTTTTTTAAAATTTTGTCGTTTTCTACCGCCTAAACGAACGAATATCGGATATAACTAAATTGGCTTAAATCGACCTATTTTAACGTCAAGAGTTGTTTGTGGGATCGAAAGAAGAAATAAGTTATTTCTTGCCTCGTCTAATTTTTCTTGCGAGAAATTTTTGTAATCATAACATAGTATTTAGTTTTTTGTCCGACTTAAGAACACAAAATAAAGAAAATAATTTCAGTTAAATGAAGTCCAGGAAAACAACCTTTTTGTAAAGAAAATTCGAGGTGGTAGACCTCGATTCTGGATTTGGTTTTCCACAAGTTTTCTTCAGAGTTCCGTAATGCACAAAAAATATCACTCTTCGCTTCACAAGGTCACTTTTATTTCTGAAAGAAAATACCGAACTTTCGAATGTATTTCGAATGGTACTACTTAAAATACATTTTATGTAATATATTTCAACTATTTTGGCAATAATTTCGACAAACAAATTAAGAAAAACTTGTATTTTCAACGACCTATCATTTTCGGTATCGAATTTGTCAAATTCTGACCTCAGATTTCTGATCAACGACTCCAAAAACCCCCGATTTTCCTTAGCTATTCCAGACAACTTTCTCTGTCACGTATTTTTCGAACAATGAATATTTTTTCAGTATATGGTGCAAATTATCGGTGAAACAAAAATTTCCATAAGCGATATCTCAGAGAGAAAAAAAGATTTTAAGATGATTCAAAATGGGTTTTAATGGCAATGAATAATACTTTCTAAGGCCCCATCATATCATGTCGAATCGGAAGTCAAGTTCGAATTCAGCACATCAAAAACCTTCGGAAAAATTGAGTCTCGTTTCTGGGCATGATGTTAGGGAATCTTTGTCGGAATGTGTTATTTTTTATCTTAAGAAAAACTTCGGTCGCCTTTAAAATTAATGATCACATGGCGAAAAATTTTAATTAGAAGCCAAGTTAGACTTAATTTTGTTAAAGCGCTACTCACAAATGTAATTTTTACACTAATTTTATACTAATGTTACAATTGCCCGACTTCTAACGAACTGTTTCTAATTTTGAAAATATTGTAGTCTTTACGGCATTGACGCAATTAAGTTGTTAATAACAAATTCTCAACATGACGGCTTATTATATTAAACATACGGACTCAGCAATTCAAAATGTATAAGAATCAACTAAAAAACTCCATGCCACAAAAACTCTTGGCGTCTACACTGTTACCCCATGTTATTCAGCACTTCGATTCTAAGTGCACAAGACAAGTTTTTTTTAACAATTTAACGAAGTGTATGATTCTACTTGCATGAAACCGTCAAAATAATGAAACAATGTTAGTGTTAAAAGGGTTATTTTTTAGTGGGTAGTTGGTAATATTAAATAATTTGAAAAATTTTTACGATATTTTGCACTGTCATGAAAAAAGTCGTAATCTATTACTCTTAAGTACAGTAGCGTACGTTTCTGCCGTCCAAATGCAAAGACTGCCTGAGTCTCTCCTTTACACTAAGAGATAATAGGCTTATTATAAAGACAACATTTTCTTTAGCGAAGAAAATTTGGGTTACAAATTTGAAAACTTTCAACAATAAAAATTTTTCTCAAAAATTTAAAATTATTCAAAACCGGAGAATAAAATTTAATTGAAAATAATATTCATTGAGAAAATCATTGTTTGCAACTTTCGTCATTTAGTTTTTTTTTAAATATCTGAAAACCTAAAACAGCTTAAATTGGTCTGCAAATACCATAAATAACAAAATTGTCAGAAACTTTTGTTATTTAGCCCTTTTTCTATTACTCATACTTTTCGATATCGCATAACAAATTTGGATAAAATTGTATATTGCAACAGAATATATATATATATATATATATATATATATATATATATATATATATATATATATATATATATATATATATATATATATATATATATATATATATTGTAATTTAAATGGAACACTCAGTAGATAATACCTATTTAGTCATCGGTATTCGAAATTAAAATTTTGGTAAGGTTTTTTTAATTAATTTAAATCAAACTCTTTCAGCATAAGTAAAAACTAAATAAAATATCTATTTTACCTTGATTACGTCGTCTGACCTTCATTAAACAAATTAAAACAATGTTGACTTAGTTGGAATGTTAAAGAGTCAGAAAAATTTAACCAATTTGTCTCTTATAATAGACATTTGTAAACCTGCTGTTGGACAGATGTATTGCAGGACTTTTGTGTGCTAATTCTGTCTGGTGATGTTACGAGATATGAAAAACTTTGACACGTGACGAGAGATTAGGACAAGGAGTAAGACTTGAAATTTTCTGATTCATAAAGTTGAGACGATCCAGTAAACAAAACTTACGAGATAAGAATTTCTCATAGCTTTTGATGAAAATTTTATAAAAATACACAAAAATAGAACAGGTTTACATATTGTAAATTACCAATTAATTTGTTACACACAAAAGTTATAAAATTATTAAATTTTTTTTTATTATTCTATAAATATTTTTTAACATTATCTGTGTAACTTTAAAATTTTTTTTTATAAAAGATGACGCCTAAAATTGACTCCATTTTTGACCAATTAAGATATTAGTAAAATTTATGATCTATGTAACTCAGTTTGACTGACAAACATAATGAAATTTTATTCTTTATTCAGGTATTAATTTTATCCTTTTAGAGTAAATTTTGACACCAAAATTGCTTATTACATATTTGTATATCACCTACATATTTCCAAAGTTTCATGATTATTTAAAATAGCAAGTTCGAGATACATCTTTTTAAATACTAAAGCAGTGGCGTAAAGTGGGAGGTAAATTTCGAAAAATATTTTATTTTGACCAGAATTTTTTTTAAGGGGTAAACACCACTGTAACGGCTGAAAAATAGGGCTAATTTGGACAATTTTTTTTTGAGAGTGTGGAAGAGAAGTAGAAAAATTCTTTTCATTCAGCATATATTGAACTATGAGATCTGGGACAAAAAACAAAGAAAATTTATAGTTTATTTATAATTGGCTCCCCGATGACATAAGGTTTTTTTAAACCAAATTTTATAGACATGGTGCACTTTTGAAAAAACTAATCGATTTTCGGTCAAAAATAAAACAAAAAATTGTTTATAAAAAAAAAACTTATATCCAATCAGAAACGGCTATGTAGCAGGAAAGATAATGTGATTGCGATGCTACTATTAAAATTTCGAATCGATCGGTACAATAGTGTTTGAGTAACGCTTTTGCCGAAGTTAAAAAAAGTGATTTTGAGAAAAACGCCTTTAAAGTTTTAGAAGCGTACACATTTATCATATAGAATTGTCGCACTTCTTCGACTTCTGACATACCTGGTGATTTTTTGTAAGGTCCTTTCACATTAAAGATTATTCACTTATCATTTCTACAGGTAACGGTAATAGAAAAACAATGACACGAAGTGCGCAGGGGGCGCGGGTGGTACGCTTCGTGCATTGCGCGCGCTCGAGGCGTTGCCGCAAAATCGAGATTTCGACGTTTTAAATTTTTTTCCCTAAGGGATTAATTGGATATTTTTTTGACTACCTAATAGTTCGTTACAAGCAATAGAAAAAATCGATTTTTTCAACCAGCTACAGTGGTGTTACCCCTTAGTTGTTTCATTAATAGAGAGGATCCCTTGTCTGCAGGTGAGTATGATAACTCTGATTTTTTACAACCTTGATACGTCTTTTTATAATCGAGTAGTAAGAGTCTGTAGATGTACCGATTTTCGTACACTAATACGGACATTTAGCGAATACGGATTTTCATCTAAAGACGCTTTACTAAAGCAATTCGGATTCTGTTGTATAACCGTGACTTCTTTGAATGTCCGTTTTCTCCAGTCTTGTTCTTGGTGTAGAATTCTAGCTTCAGATCATTTTATGTGATGTCCATAAGTACAGACGTAGATGACGGCACCAGGTTTTTCTGTTTCTCCACGAGATATATTTTTCTGGTGTTCTTTCATCCTTATTTCAACGGCCCTCTTTATTTTGCCAACGTAGAAGTTACTACATTCATATGGTATCCGATACACACAGTTCTTTATCTTCTTTTGAGTTGTTGGTTTGACCCTATCAGGCTGGCTTCTCAGAGAAGTAATTTCAACGGCCCTCTTTATTTTGCCAACGTAGAAGTTGCTACATTCATATGGTATCCGATACACACAGTTCTTTATCTTCTTTTGAGTTGTTGGTTTGACCCTATCAGGCTGGCTTCTCAGAGAAGTAGTTGAATGGAAAACAAGATTGATGTTATATCGTTTTCCTATTTTTTTAACTTTTTCCGAAATGCCTCTCACATAGCGGATCTTCAACACTGGTTTTCGTTCCTCGTCTATTATCAATTTTGTGCTATTTATCAGTTTTCCAGAACCTTATGCAAAAGATTTGTTGGATATTTATTAGCTGCCAGGTCATTTTTTACATTTTCAATGTAATCTCTTTCGTTAAGTTATCGTTGCAGTAACAAAGAGTTAATAATCTATCTACAGGATTTCCTACAATTTCATGTTTGGTGTGGTTAGAGTTGTAGGATGAGTAGCTTATATATTCTCCTGTGTGTGGATTTTCTGTAAAATGAAGATCGAATTTGCCTGTCATGTCTTTCAACCACAACATCTAAGTGATTTATTTTGTATTTCTTTCTTCATACTAAGTTTAATAATTGGACTAATATTGTTGAGATGAGAAAGGAAATTTTGAAGTTCTTCGTCGTTCCCATTCCAGATAATGACGATGTCATCTAAGTATCTAAGCCATTATTTTGATTTCTCACTTGCGGATTCAATTGTAAGGCTCTCCAATAATTCCATGAAAATGTTTGCCACTACTGGAGAGAGCAAAGATCTCACTAGTAATCCATCATTCTGAATGAAGAATTTTTTCTTATCTTGGAAAAAGGAATTGGTCAAACAACATTCCAGTAAGTCTATGGTGGCATGCGGTAGTAGAGATATTCTTTGTGCTAAGGTCTTGTCCTCTTCAAATTTCTTCCATATGTTCCATATCTGAAATATTGGTGTATAGACTATCTACATCAAAACTAATAAATAGATCTTCTAGCTGTACTTCCATTTCGATGATAATAACTGAGAAATGTTGCTGATTCTTGACTCTGAACGATGTGTTTACTTCTAATGGTTTCAGAACTGTAAGAAGAAACTTGCCAAGCTCAGAAGTCGTAAAGTTCCGGAAATTCGTGATAAGTCGTAAAGACCTGTTAGGGTATCTTCGTGGGCCCATAAAGATGTGGAATTTTGCTGTAGTGTGTCGTTGAATCAGTCCTAGTCTTCTTAGGAATATACCGTTCATGTTTCTAAAGAAAGCCATAAATTTTTCCTTCAACTGTAGATGTCGGATCTTTAGCGATATATATATATATATATATATATATATATATATATATATATATATATATATATATATATAGTTTCGTCAGTAGTGAACATAACCCGATTCGCTCGATCCCCCCACTCCTCGACCTTGACCCTGACCTTGCTTCACCCCTCTTTGGCCCCGCCCACATGTCCTTGTCATTGACCTTGAAAATGCACGTGTGCTTTGGCCTTGGCCTTGTGTTCAAGGTTGTGTGTGTGACCTTGACCTTGACCTTGGTCGAGACGACCTTGACTTTGTTGAAGGTCACCTTGGGTGTGTGACCTTGAAGATATGTTACGTGGTTGGGGGTGACCTTGAATGGTTTTATATAAGGTATGGGGCAGTTTCATTCATCAGTTGGCTCTGACTTGTATAGGTAGTACATGTGTTAATATTTGACAAATCATGGCATATGTTTGTGAAAATTGCGATTCTAAGTTTACTAATATTTATAATATGAGACGTCATCAAAGAGAATCGTGTGCGGCGAGATTTAATGAAGTGCCTGGAGGAAAACGGCTCCGAATTGAAGAGTATACATCGACGATTCCGCTAATTAATTGCGCTACATGTAATGTAGATGTTCCAATAAATCATATGTCGGTGCATAAACGAACACAACAACATAAAAATAATTCATGTTTGCTGGTATGTCATGGTGTGCAACTCGTTGAATGTGCCTTCAAAAGGAGAATTGCAACCTATCGGGTTAGCAGTGATATGGAGCATTCCGATTACGTAATGTTCTTTGCAGACATTAAATCCAAGGTGGTGGAACTAGTTAATAATTTATTGCGTGTGCATCATGCTTTAAAAGTTAACATGACAGCTGTTGGCGAGTACATGCTTCCATCACAAGAAATATTCAGTGAAAAATCCTTCAACACTGCTAATCAAATAATTAGTGTAGAAAGTGATTTGGATACCGTTTACCATTCTTTCACCGAATTAATAAAAACGCAGGCGACAGAGTTCCAGGAGAAAGATTCAGGTATGGAAAAATCAAAACCCGATATATTAAACTGATTTTTATATATTATTTTTCTTGTTATAGGATGGGCTCTTGTGCGAATTTTATACTTGGAAGTTGGTATCAACAAGTATATGCCTATGGGTGGCTCATCATACATCAAGTTGCCGTGTTCTATTGAAAAGAAAGGAGCTGTCGTCAATGTGATTAACCAGGACGAATTTTGCTTTGCGTGGGCTGTAACATCAGCATTGTTTCCTCCAACAGCAGAGCCTTCACAGAAGACATCCTACCCCCATTTTTCTAGAGTGCTAAATGTAACAGGTATGGATTTTCCAGTAAAATTACGTGACATTAAAAAATTTGAGGAAATGAACAACATATCAATTAACGTATACGGTCTGGAATCTAAATATGAAAATAATGAAGTAATACATGAAGTTATTGGTCCACTGAGGTATGCGTCAAAAAAGTTGGATAGGCATGTAAATTTATTGTTAATTACAAAAGACTGTAGTAGTAAAGATGGCGGTGAACATTTTTGTGATACGACTTGTTCAAAGAGTCATTATTGTTGGATTCGGGATTTATCACGTTTAGTTTCAAGTCAAATTAGTTGTCAACAACATAAAATATATTTCTGTGATGGTTGCCTCATTTATTTTAGTACACCGTCAGCTTTAACTTTACATCAAAGCTACGATTGTAACCACATTTTCACGCAAACACCCTCAGTGGATTTAAAAATCGAGAAATTTGGAAAGAGTGTGCCGGAAAATATTTTAAAATTCGAGGGTATAGAAAAGCAAATGCGCGTTCCATTCGTGGTTTATGCAGATTTCGAATCTGTTTTAAAACCCGTTGAAACGGTACAACCAAACCCACAAAATTCTTACACTGTAAAAAGTTTTAAACATGAACCATATTCTTTTGCTTATTTAATTAAATGCTCTTTTGACGACTCACTTTCGAAATTTGAGCTATTTCGGGGGAATAATGCAGCTCAAGTCTTTGTGGATCGTATCGAGTGTGATTTAAGGGCTCTATACAACACATATTTAAAAGACATTAAGCCTATGAAACCGTTAACGCCTGAAGAAAAAATGGAGTTTAATGATGCTAAAATATGTGGTATATGTGAAGGCCCTTTTGAAGAGGGTGAGATTAAAGTACGAGACCACTGTCACATAACTGGTGCAAAAAGATTTGGTGCTGCACATTCCGTTTGTAATTTAAATTATAAATTACCCTCTTTTATCCCTATCATATTTCATAACTTAAGCGGCTACGACAGCCATTTATTTATAAAAGAGTTATGTAAATATGGGGATAAAATTGGTGTTTTGGCTCAAAGTAAGGAAAAGTACATATCATTTACCAAAAGCATTTATGTGCACGATTATTTTGATAGTAAATGTGGAAAAGTCAAGAGGAAATATTTAAAGTTGCGATTTATTGATAGTTTTAAATTTCTGTCAACGTCTTTGGAAAATTTAGGCAGCGGTTTAAACGACGACGATTTTATTGAAACGCGGAAACATTTTTCAAATATCAACCAATTTAATTTGATGCGTCAAAAGGGTGTTTTTCCCTATAGCTTTATTGACTCTATAGAAAAAATGGAAAATACATGTCTTCCAAGTAAAGATGAATTTTATGATAATTTACGGGAAGAACATATTAGCGATGAAAGCTATAGAAGAGCAAAAGAAGTATGGCGCTTGTTTGGGTGTAAAACTTTGGGGGACTATTCGGACGTGTATTTAAAATCAGATGTGTTGCTATTGTGTGATGTTTTTGAGCAATTTCGGAATAATTGTTTAAAATTCGATAAACTTGATCCAGCACATTACTATACCCTTCCAAGTTTATCATTTGATTGTATGCTACGTATGACTAAGGTAGAGTTAGAGCTCTTAACTGATATAGACATGATACATTTTTTTAAGAAAGGTATACGCGGCGGCATAAGCCAGTGTACAGAAAGGAAGCACATCGCCAATAATATTTTTTTACCAGACTATGACCCAACAAAACCTTCTTCATTTATAACATACCTTGATGCTACAAATCTATATGGTCATAGTATGTCACAAGCATTACCATATGGTGGTTTTCGATGGTTAAGCGAGCGCGAAATTCTGGATTTAAATATTATGGCTGTTGGTGATGATAGTTTACATGGCTACGTTTTGGAAGTGGATGTGCATTATCCGACTGAGTTGCATGATGCACATTCTGATCTTCCATTTCTAGTAGAAAATATCATACCGCCAACAGAAAACGCTAAATTACCGAAATTAATTCCTAATTTACAAGATAAAAAAAAATACATTGTACACTATAGAACTTTAAAACAAGCCATCGCCAACGGCTTATTGGTAATGCAAACCCATCGAGTATTACAGTTTAAGCAATCAAAATGGCTAAAATCGTATATTGATTTTAATACCAATTTACGTAACAAGGCCACCACAAAATTTGCGAAGGACACTTTTAAATTAAAAAATAACGCGATATTTGGTAAAACTATGGAAAATGTGGAAAATCGAAAGGATATAAAATTAGTAACACATTGGGAGAACAGTGTAGGCAGAAATGGAGCTAGAGCACTAATATCCCGCCCCAATTTCAATAGTAGCTCGATATTTACCGAGAACTTTGTTGCTATACATATGAATAAAGTTAAAATATTGTACAATAAACCAATTTATATCGGTTTTTCCATATTAGATATATCAAAGACTGTAATATACTATTTTTATTATAATTTTATTAAATCCAAGTTTGGCGATGATGCTTCGTTACTTTACACCGATACTGACTCGCTTATATTAAAAGTGTATACGGAAAACTTTTACCAAACTATATCAGAAAACCCCGAAAAATTCGATACATCAAATTACCCCGAAATTAATAATTTCAACATAATTAAAAGTAATTCTGTAGTTGGTAGAATGAAAGATGAGTTTCCTGGTGATCCGATAATAAGTTTTTATGGTACCGGCGCGAAGGCTTATTATGTAAAGTCCATTAATAATGAATTAAAAAAAGCCAAAGGTATCAAAAAATGTGTTATCGATAAAGACCTTCATCAGGAAGACTACCAAAGAATTGTTGAACGGGGTGGTTTGATATTAAGAAAGATGAAGACATTTAGAAGTGAATTACATAACATTTATACCAACATAATAAATAAAGTAGCATTGTCACATAGCGATGATAAACGTTATGTAATTCCCAGTTCAACCAAAACTCTACCTTGGGGGCATGCAGACATAGATTTTTACAAAACAGACCCGGAAGAAAACTTAGCAAATTTAGTCACCGTGTTGGAATCATTTCTAAGTCAGGACAGCACGTAATCTGGAAAATCCATATTTCATTATTTGTATTGTTTTTATTATTTCTATTAAACATACAACATTAATATGTAACGATAGTATTGTAATTTTTTTTTTTTTTTTTTTTTTTTTTAAATAAAAAACATGTATTCGTTACTTGATTGCTTTTTTATTGAACCTTTATTTTAAAATTATAAATATAATGAAGTGTCGACAAATAACAAACTGTAAAAGTTATTGTTGAAAAATTTGTCTAATAGTAAATTAAACGCACAGGTCTACGAGTAAATGTTTAATGTGAAACAGGTTTGCTGACAAGATCCTCCATAGTCTTTTCAATTTTCAACATTCTAGAGTTAAGTTCATCACGCAGTTCGTCTTGCCTAAGTTCATATATTGCAATAACAGTATCATCAATGTATCCTCTAAGTTCTTGACCGGTTTCAATTAATTTCTTGCGTACGTAACCTTCAAGTTGGTTTCTGAATATATCTTTAATAACAATTGTTGAGTCATGTAAAGCTTTCTGCGTATCTTGCACACACTGAGCAAGGTTATTATCAACATAATTTCGTGTGGTCGCATCGTCTCCTTCAAGAGGTTCTGCTAAATAGCACAATCTTTTGCTTCCCATGTCGTAATCTCCATTAGGTGTAAGTTTAAAACCTATTCCTGAAGGACCTCGCATAAAGTTAAAATCCTTAAATTTTCTTTTGCGACCGAACTTATCAATAGTGTTTACTTCTGACATTGTTATGTGAGACTGATTTGAAACCATTAGATTTCACCCTAATATATGGTTCTATTTCATTAATAAACGGACTCTGCAGAAAAATATGGATTGCAAAACGTATTTTAGGTGATGTTTAATAAATACACATACAGATTCATTTTACTATTGTTTTATTGAAAAAAAAATTAAAATATAACAAAAGATTGAGTTTACTTTTTATTATTAAAAAAAATAAAAAAAATAACAAACAAAAAAATTAAAAATTAAGAAATAAAATACATGTTAATTTCTTCTGTACAGGTAAGCTTCTTCTATGACCCAATTTCTTCTCTGGATGGCACGTTCATTAATGTCCTTGAACTGGTAGTAAACTAGTCCACAAAAGCCGCATTGTACAAATTTAACCCTGAAAAGGTCAATGTAGTTGAAGTCGTACGTAAGATCATTTCGCCAGCAGATACCTAGTCTTTTACAATGATGACAAGTTAAATAAAAAGCTTTTGGTATATGACTGTATGTTTTGGCTGCTTCACTAGGTTGTTCATCGGTTGGCAACATGATGTTTGAATATGTTGTACTTTTCAATCGCGGTACTCTAATTATGTATTACTTTTTAAAATAACCTTGACAGGACCAAAAAAAATCCTTGAAAATTACAACCTCGAAAACGACCCTGACATTGACGGGTACTTTGACCTTGGCCTTGGCCTCGCATCTAACAAGTTTAGTACTATATTTATATGCTTCTTTAAAATAACCTTGACAGGGACAAAAAAAAAATCCATGAAAATTACAGCCCTGAAAACGACCCTGGTATTGCCGGTTACGTCGGCCTTGGCCTTGGCCTTGCATCTGACAAGTTTAAATATTATACTTAATGCATCGAACAAAAGGAATAAAGGCGGTGTAGTGGGGGAAATGGGCATAAAAGCAGACTTGCTGGCTCGAGCTCTTCACAGTTCGTCAGAACAGCAAACAGTACAATGCTAAGAAAAAGTTAATTGTGTGAGTTTGAATATCGAAAATGTCTAGTGTACGGTCTCTTTTAGATGCTCTTGACGTGAGCTGCGGTTCACAGCAAGGCATGCTGGATAACATGAGTGGTTTAGAAGTGTTAAGTCCGGGGGTGTTCGAGAACTGGAATGGCGTGGAGCATGAAGATGCCGAAGACCGAGCCCTCAACGATGGTCGCGACGAAGAGTTAGTTCAGTCGGCAGCGCAATTCCTGGAATGCTGGACGGAGGAGAAGGAGCCAAAGATAAATGTGATTAGTGATGTGGTTGTGCGAAAAGCATCGCGGCCTAGGGAATCTTCTCCGAAAGCTTCGAAACTGAAAAAGCTCTTGACTATGCGGAAGTCGGAAATCGCCGATAAAAAAACATTTTATTCGGCGATTAAAGGTGTGGGACAAGGGAAGAAGAAAAAGTTTAACTTTAAGCGTCCCTTCACCCCTGTTCCATTACCCGACTTCCTAAAAACAGCACCAAAAGAGCCATTGTCAGTAGAAGTGGAAGTCATAGAAGGCCCCGATGGACCAACACCACCAACGCCACCAACACCGGCCAGCGTAGAGAATGAAATAGTGTCGGAGGTGAAGTCTTCCCCAGCGCCAGCGCCACTGTCGCCGATATTGGGGTGCCGGAAACCCATGAAGAAGCGGTTTAAGCGTTGTTTTGAAGGCGATGAAGTTTCCGCTGCTTCGTCGTCGTCGTCGTCGTCATCGTCTTCACCAAATAAAACCGCGTCTTCTTCCGAGCCTTCACAACCGGAGTGGGTCGAAGACTTCACCAACTCTCAGAAGACCAAATTGACAGACATTTACGAAATGAAAAAACGCTTAGTGAAAGAAGTGGACGAGTGTGACAGTGACATTATAGAACTTGAAAAACAATTAGAGATAAAAAAGGTGAAATCTGCGCGGTTAAAAAGACAATTAGAGGACTTTAATAAATTATGTAGTAGGTGTTAGGTAGTTGTAGATATTAGCTTTTAATTTATAGTATTAAGTTTGTAAATATATATATATATATATATATATATATATATATATATATATATATATATATATATATATATTGTAGTTAATAAAAAAGTGTTTGATCAAATTTTTTATATTTTATAATGAGAATAAAAATGACTTGAAAATTTATTTTTGTGTGTTATTTCATATAGGCCCTGTCCCACATAATATTAGGTAATAAAAAAAAAGAGTGAATAATCCACTAAAACTACGCAATAGCAATAGTTGTAAATATTTTCTGATAATATTTACAAGTATGCTAAAACATGGTTCGGTTTATGAAGTTAAGGTTCTGTCGCCAGAACTTCTAATACTTTGTATCTCAATATTGTATGTTTTTATGAAAAAAACATAAAATATTGGTTACAAAGTATTATAACCAACTAACTAAAACTACGATCAAATTATTTTGTGGTCCTGAAAAGGACCGTTTGGTTGTAAAACATGCGACTCTTTTATTGAGTTGTGGAGTCGCACGGCCCGTCATCATCAGCGGGGGTGGTGGTGTTGTCCTCTGTATATTCGATGATGAACCGCCAAAGTTCATCCCATCTAGGATCGTTCGGCTCCCACTCCAAACAATTCTCTGTGGTAGAATCTACCACAGGGCATTGGATGGGTTGTTGTTGTTGTTGTTGTTGTTGTTGAGTCGCTGACATGTTGAACTAAAATGATTGTAATAAGTATTGGCAGTCGTATATATAGAGACAAATTAATGGTGGGGGGTGAAAACAAATGTATTACGTATTGAGACCTGGACTTAGAAAAAAAAAAAAAAAAAAAAAAACCTCCCCTACAACTTCCACATACTCCCGTTCGGCGGCCCTAGCCTCCTAACTCAAGAATTTCAATTTTTTCATCTAAATTTTTTGTCATTTTTAAGATTTTCCAAATTTTTTTTTCACCATTGTATTCTACTCAAAATTCTAGGTAATTAAAGTGCTTTTATTTTTTCTCTATCTTGAACGGTTCCCGAGCTACAGCGCTTTAAAGAATTCAAATTACTAACTTTCTATAACCCTTTTTTTCAAATTTCATTTTTTCGAATTTTCAAAAATACTACAATATGTAGAAAAAAATTCTCTCTTTAATTTCCCAATACCATTTTTCTCTAAATCTTCAACTTTAGCGCGTATTCAGCATTTTCAAAAAAAAAAAAAAATTATAATTTTTTTACACCATCGCATTCTCCTCAAAATTTTGGGCTATCAAAGTGCTTTTATTTTTTTTCTATCTTGAACGGTTCCCGAGCTACAGCGCTTTAAAAAATCCAAATTACTAACTTACTATAACCCTTTTCTTAAAATTTCATCTTTCCGAATTTTGAAAAGTACTACCATATGTAGAAAAAAATTCTCTTTCTAATTTCCTAATATCATTTTGCTCCAAAACTTCAACTTTGGCGCGCATTCACCATTTTTCAATTTTTTTTTGAAAAATTTTTTTTTTACGTTTTTACTATCGAGAAAAATGCTTGCTTATAGTACTCGATTTCCTCTATAATTTTTTCTTATAACTTTTTTCCCTATTCCTAACCGTTACTTTCCTACAAATTTTCTAAATCGTTGTTTTCATATTTTGCCTTAAAAATTTTTTCTTGTGTTATTTAAGCTCTTTTTTCCACTTAATAAACCACCATTTTCTAAATTCCCGTACTCTTTTCTTAAAGAGCGGGCTTTTCCGCCAGCTTTTTTTTTTGGTTGGGTTTCAAATAAATATAAAACTACTACTTCACTCATTACAAATTTATTGATTCAAGAACATTATTTTGTGTTACATATAATAGATACATTAAAATATAGATTTATTGGTCACCGAACCGTTTAATACATTATAACTAAAAAATGAGTCGTGAATAACTAATGCGTACACTTTAGTGTCTTTGGGGAATTTATTCTTTCTCGTTTGGAACTCCAATTTTACATCCACTGTCGATGAGTTAATCGCCTCTGGTTGATGACTGCAATTGATAATAAAAACGGGGTTTTTCATATATTCCGCGAACGTTATCATCGGATCGTTTATTTCGCGCCCGTAGTAGCTGCTTTGGAAGTTTTCGTAATTGTAATAGGCTGCTGCGTACAGTTTCTTGGCGAAATCTAAATTCCATCTTTCGTATGGATAAACGGTTGAATTCAGATACAGTCTAATGTCGCATACGTCGGCGTGGGTAAACTGGGTTGCGTTTTTTTCTTTCTTGTCGCAATTATTGCTGTCTTGAAACCCGACGATTATATAGCGCGGTCTTTCCAGACTTGTACTCGTTCTCAAGGCCCACACGTCGGAAGATGTTTGCCTTAAAGCTGGTAATTCGTACAGATCCCATTTACGATATGCCATTTGAATACTGGCATTGTTTCCTCCTTTATTAATGCGAGACAGTATTTTCAATTTTTGCTTGTCGTCTGGAATGATGTGACGAATTTTCCATTCCATTTTGTCGATACTAATTTCTGCCTCTACTTCGCCGACGTAACAATTTGTAAAAGTGCGAGCTATAATCATAATAAGCTCTTGTTTTACGTTGAAAACACCTTTTGCGTAATCTTCGGCGAATCCCATAAGATATTTTAAGGGTAATTTCCCGGAGAATACGTTACTTGCCGTGTCTACGATATCTTGGTTTGCTTCGTCGAGACCCCATCCGCACGTCATGAGAGATCTTTGTTGCAAACTTCCGAATGAAACCATGGTTTTTAATGTCGTCGTAACTCCAGGTTTACGAACCACGGCGACCTGCTCACCTCCCATCTCGTAGCGAATTTCATCGAACAAAAATGCGAGGGCATTATTTGATAAAAAACATCTTTTCGTTGCGTCTATGGGTTTAAATTTTCCTTCGATATATATGTAACTTTCGGCGATATCCAGTATAATATCTTGAAAATTAATGGGGATACGGACTTCATCCGAATTGTTGAATGATGGAGATCCGTATGGTTTATACGTATGCTCTTCTAGACTAATAATGGAATTGTCCAAGATGGGCTCGGAGAAAACCTCTATTTTATCGCTGGTGGTGGAAATCATTTTCGCACTTTAAGACCGATTGATTTTAAAAATTTATAGTCTTCGGCAGATAACTGTTGAGATGTTTGTGATCTAACGTCTGGACGACGACTAACCTTGACGTTAACTCTTCTTTTACTTTTATTATGTTTCGGCGGTTCCCCCATCTTAGTCGACAGCACACACAATTGACGATTGAAGCAAAAACCCATTTTTATGAAAGTTTCTTCAGTTCCAATTTCACGATTATTTTCTCGCCTTGAAAATTGATTAGATCACCGCTATCGTCCAAGATGCGAAGAGTAATGTTGTCGATAAACTGACGTCCTGCCGGCATTAACGGCATATAAATATTAGTTTGTGGTTCTTTACTGATTTTGTAACCGGGCTCCACGTCGATATCGAATTCGAACAAGGTATGACCTTCCACCGAATTCACATATGCTCCGAAAATTATATTACAATCTACGCGTATGATGCGTACTTTCATTATTTCCACCATCTCGGTTGATTCGTGCTTTTTGTCTCTTTTTAACACTGTATGATTAAATCCTAACATTTTACCGATACTCGCCTCTCCCCGGAAATCTATAGTATATTGGGATTTCAGTTCACATTTCAGCGTATTATTATTAGCGACCAAGTAAAAGATTCCATCGTTCTTTTCTTCAGTTGAAATCCTCAAAGCCTCCAACATAGCTTTACCTATCTCATCTATTTCATAGGCCCCAGGTGGAATCTGCAATTGTATCGGCTCGGTGGTGTAACCCTCCTTCATGTAGGCAAACTTATTGTTGCTTTCGTCCACATTAAAAATTGAATTGTATGTGTAAAATCCCAGCAATGCCAGACCATATTTGTTTTCTCTATTTAATTCGACTGGTGGATAAAAATCGGCGCTTAAGACGCTCGAGTGTCCTGTTAGTGTGAACGTATAAGACATGACTAACCATTAAAACATCACACATCTCGGTTTTATTCTTAGCGGCAACATTTAAAAAGATTCATCTTCACACCTTTTCTCACTGCATTAGATAGTGATGTTTTTATGCTATTTTCTGCTTTTATGCGCACATCGCTGATTTTGCAATAACAACAAAATATTTTTCTAGCCGTAAGATCCTCATCAGTCATAACCTCGTTTAAATTGCTGCTGCTGCTGAAATAATGTTTGCAACCGCACTGATATTTTAATATATCGATATCGCTTTTAAGGTGCTCCGGCAACTTTTCCCAAACGAATGGAATTTCATTTGGGGCTAATGCAATCATTACTTCCTTGGGCATGTTTTCTAACTGTTTCACGGTCATTTTCCTTAATCCACCGGCTAGATGAAATGCTTTCAGTGATTGCAACATTTTAGTATAGTTATTGCGATCCATTTGCGGTGTTAATGGTGACGATGATGATGATGACATCTTTTACGCTGATGATTCGACAAGAAACTTTAAGCACAAATGTCCACACCAGACTGTTCCAAAATCCTGCTGACGATCGTATGTATAGTAAATAATTTTTGATGGTTCCGATCCCGTTTGTAGATATCGTACCAATTCGATCGGTGGGGGTAAATCGCCGAAGCTGTCATAATATGTTACTTTAGAATTATTTTTTCTATAAGCTACCCAATGAGTCCCTGCACCACGCGTACTATCCAAATTCACTATTGCTGCTTCGTAACGTCGAGGACCTTGTCTAGGTAATAAATCCCTCATATAAACGCCTCGAAAGTGTCCTATTCTTTTCTTTTTGGCATATTTTTCTATATCGATGTTAGATAGTGGTCTTCGAGGTAGGGATTCAATTAGTTTTTTGATCTACGATTTAAAAATAATCCCATACCTTTACGATATGGCTTTAGAAACAAACCATTTCCTTTCGATTTTAAATACATTCCGGCACCGGTTTTATCTTCACTGCTTTTTTTTACTGCTTTTATGGCGCGCACAATTCCCGCTGCCCCACCGGCTAATGAACCCAAAGCTGATAACCCGGCAAAAATTGGTATTAATGGTAATATTCCACCAGTTTTAGGAATCGGTATTATTCTCGGTGTACGAACCTTCCTTTTGCCACCTGCCGCTTTTACCGATCTACGTGCTGCCGACAGAGCTATTTTAGATGCATTCATGACATTTTTTTCCAACACATTTTTACTTCCGGCTTTTAATAATTCCCTTCGAACTGCTTGTCGAATAGCTGTTCCGAAACTGGCTTTCCGAACATGTCGATTTTTATTAACACCTTTCCTTTTTGTATGACGCGTGCCTTTACTAGCTGTTTTTTTTGTTGATAATGATGATGGTACACCCATACCAAAACGTTGTTTTCCTTTCATAATGTTTGTAACTAACCAAGCTGCTGTTTTTTCACCTAAACTGGAATCTTTCGATTTTACTCTATTCCAAGCACTTTGTTCGAGCTCGTAATCCGCTCGATGTCTCGCACTTATGTTGTCTTTATTATGTAAATAGGCTAAATCGTGTTTTTTGCATGCGGCATCCAAAGGATTAATGCCTGGATCACCTCTTGTTACACGTTTTATTACTTTTGTTCCGGGTCCGCAATATTGATAACCAGGAATGTGTACCTCGAATGGTAATTTATTTATTAACGAATTCACAATACCGTATCCAGTTTTGTTGGAAACGTGAGACCGTCCACTTCGTTTGACGCTCGGCATCTGAATGACAGTTTTTGTGAAAAATTGCCTATAAAATATCAAATTTTCCTAAGATGCGCGTTATCGATCTTAAACAAAAACTTCCTATTGACAATCTCGATGAAAAAGTCGGACTTGGATTTGAAAAGAAGATAATGAAGAGACACGGTCCTCTACTTCCTTCCTCTATTCGCGGCCTGTTAATTGGTCCATCCAATTGTGGAAAAACTAATGTCATGATTTCGCTGCTTACACACCCCCTTGGGCTACGTTTCGAAAATGTCTATATTTACTCGAAATCTCTGTATCAACCGAAATTTGAGTATTTAAGGAAAATTTTAGCGCCCATCAAAGGTTTAGGCTACTATGCCTTTAGTGATTCCAGTAATATTGTGGAACCGTCCGATGCAAAACCAAACTCTATATTTATCTTTGATGATGTTATATGTGAAAAACAAGATGTTATAAGATCGTACTTTAGCATGGGACGTCATAAAAATATCGACTCCTTTTACCTAGCGCAAACATATTCGCGAGTGCCTAAACAGCTTGTGCGAGACAACGCCAATTTTATTATTATGTTTAAACAAGATGAGTTGAATATGAAACACATATTTTCCGACCACGTTTCACCGGATCTAACTTTTACTCAATTTCAAGAAATGTGCTCAAAATGTTGGGATAATAAGTATGGATTTTTAGTAATTGATAAAGACAGTGATGTGAAATCGGGAAGATACCGCAAAGGATTTGATAGCTATATATTACTGTAATAATAAGAGAAAACGCTCATTTGATTGTTGAAACGTCCTTTGTTAACATCATGAATAACGCGATCGACTTAAAACGTAAACTAGTGGAAGCTACCAATGCCGTCAGAAAAAAATTTAAACAAATTAAAGCGGCTAAAGAGTTTAATGTTGTGGAATTGGAAAAGTTTTACGAACCCATTTCTAAGCCGTTGACAACTATATCTGATGTGGTTAAGCAACGTCAGCAGCAGCAGCAGCAGCAACAACAACAGCAACAACATTATCCAGCTACAAAGTCACATAGTCTCAGTACATCAGTGCAGTCGACTCAAATATCAGGTTTTCCCCAACCTACACATTCCTTTCAAACCTCCACACCTATTCAGCAGCAGCAGCAGCAGCATCGCATTTCAAAAGAAGATATTAGCCAATCGGTGTTTGATACACCCTCGACATCAGCTAATATATCTCTCGCATCCGCTGACACCACAACTTCCGATACTTTAAACGCACACCTGAAAGGATTACGTTCGAAACCATCTCTATACGATACTGTATATGGTGTACGTTTTGGTTCAAAAACAGATCATAACAAAAATTTTATTGGTAATTTAGAGGTGCGTTTTCGAAATGGAAATATTGTCTTATACAAAAAAGGGAAAAATATTGCAGAATATGGTGGATCACCGGCACTTTATGATTTGTTATTTCTTAAAACACCCCCAAGTGTAGGCAAGGAACAACAACAATTAAGTGATAATGTACTTTCAACGTACAAGGAAATTTTGGAAACAACGAGTGCTGTCTACAACAATTTTAAAAAAAGTGATGGTTTACGGGAGACCAGATGGAACAAATATTTACGAATTATTAAACCTCTGATAATGGGCACAAAATTAGGTGGTACTATTACAAGAAAAAATCTCTCGGAAAAACTACAGTTACCCACAAAAAAGAAATTATCTTCGAAAAAATTTCAATATGTCTACTGGAACAAAGCTAAAGAGTTGGTGGATCGTTTACGTTTGTTGTGGAGTTCCAAAATGGCCGGTCACACTGGACACGAAAATGAAATTATGTCAATCATAGAGGAATTACGAGAAGAAGATATAATATATTAAGCTCAATATTTAATGATATTATTCAGTTCTTCCTTCGATCTGAAACCTTTAGTATTACTAATAATATGGAGCCCAGTCTAGAAAAAATCAAGATTGTTAATGAACTACATAGAACGGCTAGAAAAAATTTTGTAAGACGGCGCACGATAATAAAAGGATACAGAGATTTGTGGCAAATTGATTTGGCTGAAATGCAACAGTATGCTGATGAAAACGATGGTTATCGTTATATTTTGGTCTGTATAAATTGTTACTCGAAATTTGTCTATACCAAAGCCATAAAAAACAAGACTGGTATAGAAGTTACTAATGCGATGAAAAGCATCATTGAAGAGGCATCATATACACCAACAAATCTGCAAAGTGATCAAGGAAAGGAGTTCTATAATACAAACTTTCAAGCCCTGATGAAAAAATATAATATAAATCATTATTCCACTTACAGCACAAAGAAAGCTGCAATTGTTGAGCGAGTCATAAGGACTTTAAAAAATAATTTATATAAACAATTCTCGACAAGAGGATCTTACAAATGGATACATATATTATCGGCAGTAACAAAAACCTATAACCATTCGAAACATCGCACCATTGGAATGAAGCCTGCAGACGTGCAAGAAAAAACACATATTAAAGCATATGATTATTTAAAAATTGTACCTAAAAAATTTAAGTTTTCCATGGGTGACATTGTGCGTATTAGCAAGTACAAAAGCTTATTCGAGAAAGGATATACGCCCTCTTGGTCAACCGAATTGTTTAAAGTTGTAAAAGTTAGCGTTACAAATCCACCTACTTACTTGTTGGAATCGTTAGAAGGTCAGCCTATAAGAGGGTGTTTTTACGAATCAGAACTACAAAAAACAAGCAGTCCTGACGTTTATCTAGTAGAAAAGGTCCTTAGACAACGCAAGAAAAATCACATCGAACAATTATTTGTCAAATGGCTAGGATTTCCCAACCACTTCAACTCTTGGATAGATAAAGCTAATATTGTTTAAATAACATATTGTATGACTATATTTTTTATTTAAAATGTAAAATAAATAAACAATATATTGTAAAATAAAGTTTTTTATTTCAATCTTCATTATTAAAAACAATGACAATAAAACATCATACACATAAATAACATTTCAATATTCTTGGAGGGAAGGTCCAATTCACCGACGACTACGACGTTATCTTCAAGGCTATGCCACTCGGAGTGCGTTCTCCTATTCTTTAACCTGCTTTCCCTTTTTTTAGATTTTCTTTGAAGTCGAGTCGTACGACAGTGCGCTTAATGAGTCATTTAAAGGCTGATGATAGAGTATTTTCTGCATAACTTCAATTTTTGTTTTAAGCTCACTATTATTTTTGTATATCATGGGGAGGACATCCTTGTTAAATATGTCACATATTACAACTGCAAAATTGTAAAACTTTCTATTAACAAAGTGTTTTGTCACAGCATCGTCATCATCTTTAGGTTCGCCTAAGTTGGTTATGATTTTTCCACCCATATCATACTGCCCATCCGCTGTAAGTTTAAAACCAATCCCTTGTGGCCCAGATAATATATGATATTTTTCATTATATTTCTGACGACCAAATTTATCAATTGTGTTGTTTCCTCGACTCATTTTCAATCTTTACTAAACTATTTTATTTTTATTTGCCCTACTTATATTAAATATTTCAGCTGAGAAAAAGAAACACTGACTATGATCTACTGGGTTGGTATGTTTATAAAAGAAATAAAATAAAACTGTGATTGTAACAGATATTTATTTACAGTTATTTAATTGCACAAATACAAAAATTATAAAAAATTAATTTTCCATGTCTTCGTTTTCGTTGCTCAAAATTCTATCCCATCCGACACTATTTCGATCGTCAACGTCTTGGGCTGTTGCTGTTGCAGAAACCAATTCATATTTTGCAGCAAGCTCACCTGGTAAATGTGGAATATTGACGAGGTATTCTTTTAATTCTTCTTCAACCATTTCAGCACAAAATGTATCCATGTCTATGGAACCATATAAAAATTTGTCGCACAAGTGTGCCCCAGCCATAAAATTGATTGTATCCCTGATCTCGTTCTTATATTGATCTTTGGTTACATCAATATGCGACCAATCATTTACGCTATCTAACATATCGTGAGCCCTATTTCTTAATTCTCTCCCCAACCAAAATATGTATCTATCTACACATTCGTTGGCGGTCGTCGTCGTCGTCGTCGCATCAGCAGACATCTTTAACAGAAATAATGAACACGCGTAAGTATTCTGACATGTGCAACTATATTTTAAATTTAATTACATCCTTTTTTTCAAACAATTTACATACAATTTACTCCAATGAGCCAAAACGTAATAATGTTCGAGTATTGTTTCCAAAAACTCTAGTGCCCTGCCCCAAATAAGTTAGAGTGTATTTATCTTTAGTTTTACTCATAATATCTACAATATCGTCAGATAGTGTTTCGGCCACACGTTTTGGTAAAAAAGTCTCAAATGTGCTATTATCACCGTCATCGTGTAAAGCCACTAAAAGAGTTTTACCAAATCGTGTAGTCATTGAAACCATCTTTACAATTTTATACACTTTGCCTACAATCATTTCGGTAACCTTTTTTTTCTCTAAAACCTCGAAATCTTTGCTAAACATTTCATTAATTTCATCTAGAGTTTCTTTTGCAATACTCATTATTGAAAAAAATGGTATATAAATCCAAAAATTACCGTGAATATAAAAGCACTTTCAGAACACTACACGAACACAATATTTGATGTTTATGCCACTGATATCTGCGACTGTTTGAAGTCACTTCTTCTCCCACGAACCTTTATAGCGGGGTTTCAAGGTCGAATTGTAACAATGGTGGGGGTAGCTTAACGATAGAAATAGTGGGAGGAGTATTGAAGGTCAAATGACGTCACACATTTAAATTGGTATAAGGATAACTTCAAGGACAAAATATAATGAAACAAATAACTACATTTTATGTACTTTATTCATTGATTTTTTTCTGCCATTCTTCTATGCGTTTAACATTATCACCTAAACCTAATTTCCTTAATTTGTTCAATAATAATTGTTTGTTTTTATATCTAAGAAAATTCTTACAAACTATACTAGCTAAAAGACACACTTCGGCATGGTCCATATACTTAAAAAATACACTAAAGTCCTGAGCCTCCGAATCTTGCATTTCATATGCGTAAAATTCCGAACAGGCTGCAGAAATTAGAAATTCCTCGTACATTTCTCGCACTAAACTTTCCATATTAACTACTACTACGTTAAACTTAAGTCCTACACTCTAATTTCATCTAACACAACCGGATCTGCAATGAACCTAATCAGTTTTTCCAAACAGTCACTAAACCCCAACTTTTTTATCTCACGAACAAAGTCTTGTAAATTTATTGTTTTGCTGCAATATTTACGACATGCATTCGCAGCCTTTTCATATTCATAAGCCAAATCACAATAGCGCGACGCCCATTCTGCTCGACTTTTCATTGCATCATTGAAATAATTATTAGCCGTTTCAGTGAACTCATCGCCCAATTTTTTTACTGTCTCTTGCAAAGCACTATTCATATTATTCACTCATTTTTACATTCACGACACTTTTTTATTGCTGGTGGTGGCCCATCTATATGATGACGATATATTTGTTCATAGTGAATGTAACAGGGTAAGCTTAACTGTAGTTCCTTGTTACACCGATATGACGCTGGCAGCTTATCCCAAATTTGCCGTAAACTCAGCGTATCAACGCAAGTTTTTAAATATTCGAGAGGAAAAAATGCTAGATCCTTCTCTTCAAAATCACACAAACTTTTTAAATTACTCTGATATAAACAAATTACTCTGCCGACTTGCTCTATAATTTTTTCTTTAGATAGTTCCGTATCTGACATTTCACACTGAATGAATGCAAGTAGACTCACACAATTTATAGAACAATTTGCAAGGTCAAAATCATTTCAAGATCATCCCACACTATTACAATGCACAAATAACTACTTCAAGGTCACACACCCAAGATGACCTTCAACAAACTCAAGGTCGTCTCGACCAAGGTCAAGGTCAAGGTCACACACACAACCTTGAACACAAGGCCAAGGCCAAAGCACACGTGCACTTTCAAGGTCAATGACAAGGACATGTGGGCGGGGCCAAAAAGGGGTGAAGCAAGGTCAAGGTCAAGGTCGAGGAGTGGGGGGATCGAGCGAATCGGGTTATGTTCACTACTTTTGTCTTCTTAGAACTTCGTCAATTTCTTGTAATAGGGGAGCCCAAGAGGCTAAATGAGTAGTTACTCGAGCGTTGTCGGGACTTATTGGATTGTGAAGATTAGATGCTAAATAGAAAAAAAATTTATATGATGTATGCCCCAATACTGGTGGGGGAAGCGAGTATAAATTTTCAAAAATGTAAAAAAAATCAGTCACAAAGACATACTCAAGCGCGTCAGACATTAATAATGTATACGCGCAACCTGTTTCTGGTAACGAAGGGATGTTAATCTGACGGCTTGCTAGATGGGGGTAGCCACACGAAGGGGTGGAAAAAATTTAATAAAAAAAAAAGTGAACCCTTAAAGATGTCATATTAGAAAGACTGACGATTTTGACGCAACTAAAACTCATAGCCGATTTTTGAAAGTGTAAAAAAAAAACCTGACCTTGAAATACTCGAGCGCGTCAGATTTATATACAGTCGGTTCAGCATGATGTCCTTATTGTATAGACCTATAATCTGACAATTGTGTGGAGGAATTTTTTAAATCTGTCAGTCTAATTTTTTTTATTAATGAACCGAATAATTTCAATGAACAGCAAATAATATATAATGTCATAGAAAAATATATACATGTACAATTTTATCATGTATTTATGAGAAGAATGTTGAATGAAAAAAAAATTTCAAAAAGAAGATTAATTCATCATCATCATCAGTGGAATCGGGAGTTCGAATGAATCACTTTGGTCATTTTCATCTACATCTTGCGTATTTGTAATCAGAAATGGTTATTATATTTAACAATATTTAATTTATTTCATGATATTATTAGTATTTTAAAAAGAAAACATACCTGAATCTGGAGTATTCCCTAAAATGTTAGGTGTTATGACAATATCTTCATATGCTTCTGGGAGTTGATTTCCAACGAACCAAGTCATCTCCAACTTTCCATCTACATTTTTCCACCCGAAATCTGTTGGTGACATCTCAGTGACGATTCGAAAGTGAGCATTCCTCCATAAGCATGCGATGTATTACATTCGTATTAATTGTTGCCGTGGCTCTGATTGTCATGGGGGCAAGTTACAAGCGTCATAATAACACTGCGCGTGATAGCAGTCATTTAATGATGTTTTCTCTGAAATTTCAATTTCACTGTAGGTGCTGCGTGATTTTCTTCGAACCGGCTTGGTTCAGCGATACTCCAAAATCATCATGCATTTTTTTAATGTTTCTGGTGTAAATTTTATTAATTTTTCATGTATTTCTTGACCACAAAATACACAGTTCACTCTTTTATCACTATTATCACTCATTGTAGTAATACATTTAAAACTTAATGTATTTAATTCACTAAACTTTTTGAAAATACAATAAACAAACGTTATACTTCTAAGAGCACAAACGCGTTGTTGTGATCAGCTGGAATAACATCATGGTGGCAGAAAGTAGTGTGGGGACGTTGCGAGAGAGTGAAAAATAGAGAAAGAGTGAAAAGGGGAGAGGCGCGGAGTGAGAAATACATTATTCTCAGCTCCTGCACGTACTACACTTGATTGATGAAATTAGCTTTTTTGGCTTGTGAAAATCGTCAGATTATATTATTTCCGTGATCCTTACATGATTTCCATTAAAATAAAAAAAAAAATTCAACCGCGCTCGAATATGTCCAGGTGACGTTTTTTTTTGCAACTTTGTCACTCGCTCATTTTTTTATGTCACGCTAAAACCGTCAGAATATTGAAATGTACACTTTTCTGTATGTAATTAACTTACCTTGTCTTAATCTGACGAGCTCGAGTTACTTTAAGGATCGATTTTTGTTTACTAATCTGATCGGTTGCCCTAGACGCACCCCCCTATATTTAAGATTCATAACAGGTTAATAGTTCATAACAGGGTACAGTATTTTGCCGAGCTTGCATAAATCCCAAAATCCCCGCTTGGTCTCCCCTACTATTGGTTATATGTCTCAAGCGTAATGAATACTTTGATATTCAACAAAAAATAAAGGCTATGAAAATCTACATATATCTACTATTTGGCAAAAAATGAACACTTATGCTAACAGAAAAATCACATATAAAATTTCGAGAAATGTTATCAACTCAAACTTCAGTATTATATGTAACTTTTAGTTACTACTTGGTGTTGACGTTAAGGAAATAAAAAAGCTTGTGGATAAGAAAATTTTATTTTAAATCAAGTTAATGACAATAAGAGTTCGTTACAAAAAGTATTATTAATCTAAACTAAAATATAACGCTGAACTCATAAGGACCTAAACTTATACCTAATATTAATTTTTTAAAATAATTATAACATTGGAGAAACAAACTTATCAGTCAATAATTTTTAGCAAAATATAAAAAAATATGTTATAAATAATTACCCTAATTTCTAAAATTTTAGAACAGAAACGGACTTAGATATAAATGATAATTTATTGACCTGGTATTAGGAAATTTGTATAAAATATCTAACTCTAAATTTTGTTATATTTTACTAAAACAGTATCGTAATTTTCGAAACAGCTGATTTATAATATTAAGTCAACAAAATACTGAGTAAGATTGATAGTATCAATTTTACGAGTTTATAGTGATAAAAAGATCGTATATTCTTTGAATTTTATGACCAAAAAGAAAATAAACTGCGCCCTAAATTGGATTTGGAAGATATGTCGGTAATTTATAAAAAATATTATTTAAAAGGGGGTAATAGAATAAACTAGAACAATATACCAGTTTCGCTGAATTTTTTCGACAAGAGAAACCTCATTTTTAAGAACAATAATTATTTATCCAACACAAGCACGAGGGTAGTTCAATAAGTAAGGTAAATTAGTTATAGATGGCGCCACTATAATTTTTAAATGCATGCAATTATGTAGTTGTACTCTTTGGAGGAACCTCTATAAAGTTTCTGTATGATCGAATGCTTAGTTTACATGTGGCAGTCACTTGAAGCAGGATGTCACACCATTGCTATAAATAATGAAAAAGACGAGTTTCAAGCAGCAATTAAACATTTCTGTATGAAACAGTGGACAGCTGTTCATATTAAAATTGAGATGGATGCTGTTTAAAGAAGCTCTACATCGGCTTAAAAACTATTTATTTTTAGATATACGAATTTAAACCTGATCGAAAATCAACTAAAGATGAAACACGCTCGGGACGCCCAGTTGAGGTCACCACACCAGAAATAATTGGAAAAATATATTGTACTGTTGACAACTACCGACGAATAAAGGTCCGACATATAGTTGAATGTGTAGGCATATCAATTGATACTATAGAAAATATTTCGCACCAATATTTGTGTATGGAAAAAACTATGCCAGATGAGTGCCGCGATTGTTGACAGCTGAAAACAAACTCTCCCGAAAAATCAATTCTGAGCAGTCTTTATCGATGATTAAACGTAATCCAGCAGACTTTTGGCGTAGATACGTGACTGTGCACTAGGCCTGGATCCATCACTTCAAGCTTGAGTCAAAGCAGCTGTCAAAGCAGTAGAGGGCGTCCGATGAGAATGTGCTAGAAAAGGCGAAAGTTATTTTCTCGGCCGGAAAGATTATGGTCACTGTTTTTTGAGATTTTCAGGGCATAATATTAATTGACTATTTAAAAAAAAAGGTCAAACAATCACAAGAGATTACTATGCAACACTCAGACATTTTCATGAAGAACTGAAAAAAAAACGTACATGATTATGGCAAAAAAGTTCTTTTTCCTCAAGACAATGCATCAGTTCACACGTGTGCAGTTGCAATATCAAAATTAAATTAATTACGATTTAAATTTTTATATCATCCTCCTTGTTCACCAGATTTAGCACTTAGTGACTTTTTCCTCTATCCTAACATAAAAAAGTGGCTAGGGGGACAGAGATTTTCATCAGATGAAGCGGTTATTAGGGCTATAAAATGCTATTTTTAGGATTTGGATACTTCTTACTAAAAAAGACATAAAGAAGTTGGACCAAGTGTATAGAGCTCCAACGAAATAATTTCTTTTTTACCTTACCTATTGAACCACCTTTGTATAGAACAGCCGTTATCAAGACTTAATGATCATTTTTAAACATTTCGATTTTAACGTTTTAAAATTTTTACGCTTAAGAAATTTTATCAGTCCTGTACAAATTTTATTTTGTACGGTTTTGGCGTTAATGTTATTCCACATTCACCTTCCAAATCAGTATTATCTTCATCTTCTAATTTTAAACCAAAGTGTTGTAGAATGGTGACACCAAATAAGAAAAGTAACATTCTAGCGAGTTCATCGCCTACGCACATCCGTTTACCTAAAAGTAACTAAATAATATATTTTGCACTAATACAAATTTTGCTCTTGTCTTTTATTAAAACTGGTCAAAAGAACACTATCATATGATAGTCAGCATTCAAATTGTAAAAATCTAGCTTAAATTAATTTGGCTCTTTATAAATCAAAAAAGAATTGCAGAATTATTTGAAGGTTTAGAATTTCAAGGATTGTTTATGTACCACTAAGATTGTAATTTTGTCGAGAAAGTTCTGTTCTAGACTAATTTATAAAAGCAAAAAGATATATTTAACTGTAAATAAAAAATATAATATTAATTAATTATGCGAGTACACTGCTATGCCTTTATTTTTTTATTTTTGTTATACTGATCATAACATTTTCAGATCAATAAGAATAATTCTTAATAAATGTATTGAAGTAGAGAAAATACCCGAACCAGAACAGATCAGGTTCTGTTTAAATAAGACGAGATCTGATAAAATATCGCTAAAAGAACTTATTATCGCATTTTTATAAGCATCGAATCTAAATCTTTACAAACCAGGAGGATGCGTTAGGGGAAAAAAAGGAATCAAAATCAATGAGGCATATTTTAATCATCTGCGCTTTGAGGATGAAATGGTACTTAAAAAGAACTTCAAAATTACCATAAAAAATATTTCATAGCTCACAATGTATACGAAAAAGTAAGAAAACTGGATTATACATATATATATATATATATATATATATATATATATATATATATATATATATATATATATATATATACATATATATATATATATATATATATATATATATATATATATATATATATATATATATATGTATATATACAGGGTTTTTGGTACGTCGATAGAAAGTTTGGTGATAGAGAATGCCATTTTGAATAATTTATACCATATATGTCTTAGTGCAAAATGCATGGTTGTCGAATTAAAGCACATTTTATAATTTTTCGGTTTTCTGGCAATTGGTGATTGAAAATTTAAAATTTATGATGCTGGTATAATTTTTTGGTTTGAAATATTTTTTTCTTATTCTTTGGTTCATACACTATAATAACAAAAAGATCATTAAAATTAAAATAACACAGAAAACTGTGCACTCAAAAATTTTATTCATCTACGAAAATTCAAGTTTCATTTTTAGATTTAAGTGACGTTTTTTTCTAACAGTGAGAGATATAAATGCATTCAATTTATTTTTAAAATAACTTTATTGAATTACCTTTACAGTGGTTTACCGAAACCCGTATCAATAAAATATTAAATCCATTAAATTCAGGGAAGATATTCATATTAATGAAATTAACAATTTTCTCTATTTATTTTTACTTTCCTAAAATTACAAAAATCACATTAAGTATTATTTTACATGTTATGTTCGAAATGTGAGCCATTCTAATACATTTTCAGGCCCATTTCCTCACTTGGGTGGTGGTTACGCTTAGCCGCATTTCTTCCCTAAGTGTGACACTTGCTTCATTAATTTTTTCAATCAGTTGATTACAGTCCATTATTTCAACTTTATAGACGAGTTCTTTCATAGGTCCCCCAGATGTGAAAATCTATAGCTGTCAAGTCTGGGGACCTCGCAGGCCACAATATGGGACCATTTCTTCCGATCCAACGTTTAAAGAATGTTTCATTCAAAAAATCTCTTACGTCAAGCCATTAATGTGCTGAATATCCATCGTTATTATTCTGTTTCTTACGTTCAATAGTATTTTATCCACGATATTTGGCATTTCATTTCGTAAAAACTCTAAGTAATTTTCTCCGTTTAAATATTCAGGAAGGAAATATGACCCAATAAAAGTTCTTCCGATTACTGCTGCTCATACATTTACACTGAATTTCTGGAAATTGGTGGTACCCTCTCGAGAATATTTCGATTCATCGGACCATAAAATACTTTTTTAGAAAAGTCCATCTTCCATATCAGCATCTAACAAATAACGGCAGAATAGAACTCTCCGTGCTGGATTACCTTCTTCAAGCCCTTGAACCGGGGTGTAATGGAATGGATGCTTTCTTTCAACTTTCAAAACATTCCACACTTTCCAAGTAGACAAAATAAGTTGATCAACTACCTTTCCAGTACTCGTGGTTGGATCTGCTTCAAATAAATCCAAAATTTGTTGTTCTACTTCGGCAGCATGTCTGTCTGCATGCAATCTTTCTCTGAAATGAAGATTACCGGTTTCATAAATACGGCGATATGCGTTAATAAAAACTTGTACATTGGGAACTGTTGTTCCAAGAAATCGATCTTGGTATAGTCGTCGAGCTGCAGCTGCATTGCCGTCTGCTCTATCATACATGAAAATTATATCAGCGTCTTCTAAACTGGAAAAAGTAACCATTGTTTTGTCAACAAGACAATTTTAAATTTTGCAAGTTAACACTGAACTGGTATAAAACACAATGGTAAGACATGTGCGACCAGCACTAAAGCGGATATCATCTGTATGGCTGGCTAAAAAAACTGGTTGGTTATCTATTGATGTTTTTATTTTGCTTATGTTTATTTTACAATTACTGGCCTGGTGAACAGAAACACACAAATTCATCTTTAAGGTGTTTAGAACATCCAATGCAATACATTAAATATTTTGTATTTTAATTAAGTAAAGAAAAAGTGAATAGAGAAAATTATTAATTTCGTTAATATGAATATCTTTCCTGAATTTAATATATGTAATATTTTATTGATATGGGTTTCGGTGAACCACTGTAAAGGCGATTCAATAAAATTATTTTAAAAATAAATTGAATGCATTTATATCTCTCACTGTTAGAAAAAAACCTCACGCAAATCTAAGAATGAAACTTGAATTTTCGTAGATGAATAAAATTTTTGAGTGCACAGTTTTCTGTGGGTTATTTTAATTTTAGTCCTCCTGTTGTTATTATAGTGTATGAAACAAAGAAATAGAAAAAAATATATATTTCAAACCGAAAAATTATCCCAGTATCATAAAAATTACATTTTCAATCACCGAAATAACGATAGTACAAATCTTATAATCGATATGTTCTAATGTTACTAGGATATTAAGTAAGCAGCAAGGTATTTGAAACCGCCGTGGTAGTAAGACCATTTGGTAGAAACCATAAAAATAATGTTCTCTTCAAATGGCTAAGAGGAGTCAGGTATTTTTTAAAAATCATTTTCTTTCTTGCTAGATTACTTACAACAAATAAAATTTAATATTGGCAAGGAATTATTTAAAATAAGTTAAATACTGAAATGTATGATACTTAGAGAAAAGGTGATCATCGGCAATGAAATCTCTCAACGAAAAGAAAAGTAAAACAAATAAAAAGTCACAAAGCACTTACCGTTTTGAAATGGAAAGAAATGGTCATTTTTAAAAAAGTGATTTTGTTCATTTAAAAAATTTTCGGGATTAAACTTTTCAGGTTGCTTATATATTTCTGGATTCATATGTATTGCCCATTGAAAAGGTACAATCATCGATCCTTTAGGAATTTTATAACCATTAATTTCGATGTCTTGTAAGGCACCATGCGGTATTCCTTCAAATTAAAAGAAAATATTTAAAATCATTGCTACAAAGTTTTGTTTGAGCATTTTAGTTATGGAATATTTTTTTTCGAAAAACGTCAATCTATATTCTTGTCTTTTAAAAATTGTTTGTTAAACTCTAATGAATGTTTGTTATTAAAATTTGCAGTCACAGATAAATACATTTTCGAATTTTAACAAATTAACGTTTTTAAAAAATTAGTAATTTATTTAGCATAATGGCAATTTGTGGAAAAACAATTTGATGGAGGAAAATTAGCGAAAAAATAAAAATAAGTGTCATAATTCCGATAGCCCAGTGGGTTTTCGTAGCCAATAAAAAAACACGGCTCAATAAAAATTTTTGATATTTATCTTGACCCCCTGAAGGGGTAGATGAAGTCCAGAATTACAAACTGGGATTAATCGCACTGCGAAAATGTTTTTCATTTGCTTTTTAATGCTATAAAAAACCGTCTCATCAGTTATAACGTACGCACCACCCTATATGAAGAGAAGTGGAAGTCTACTTGCAAGCGCTCACCCAGTGCACATAATTCTTTATAGCTTTCGTTGATCATTGGATTAATACTTTAAATACATTTTAATATATACATATGTACATAAATATATATATATATATATATATATATATATATATATATGTTAATTTTAAGCATCTAATCATAAAATAAACAATCTAATAGTATAAGGAACTTCAGTCACTATAATTATTTTGCATGTGGTCGTGCTCTACTTCAGTTTTCTTAATTTTAATTCTATCCATACATTTTTTTCATACGATATAAAGCATTGAGTGTGATACTTGATTTTCATAGTTAATAAACTATAGGGTGAAAAAATTACTACGGTTTTGTTGAAAATGTGATCCATAGTCCGATCTCATTTAGTAGAGAATTTGCTTTATACGATGTTTTTTGGAAATAATACATTTGTTAGTGTCTCACATAACTATTAGAGCTATATAACTAATAATTATAACTGCGTTTTAATTGACTGTTGACTAAGCTTAACTTTTTGCATTCCTCAATATTATCTTTACTTAGATCGCTATTTTCTTTTTTAGATTTTTATTTACAACTTTGAAACTATCTAAGATTTTTTTATAGCACATCGAAAAATTACATCAATAATCACATCTTTTGTTGAAGTTTATTTAAAATTGTTTGAAATTAAATAAGATGTTTGAGGTCCAGAATTATATACATAAAATTTGTTATAAAGTAATTTTACCTACTTTGGCTGCCAATGCAAATCAGCAGCGTCGCGTATTCGACACCTACCTTGATCACTATTAGTTAAATATATGCCTTTATTATTTTCTTGTCAAATAATGTACAAATTAATGTTAAAAACAAGTTGCAACCTAACTAGTTATTAGCTCGTAAAAAATTAATGGGACTATAATTGTTCTAATTGCTGAATCTCAGCTTTAAAATGCTGTGTAATATGCTATTAATAAAATATGTGCAATATATTTACTACAGCGGACAGTGTATTTTATTCATTATGCTTCATTTTAAACAGTGATATAGTTAAATTAACTGAAGTTCCTTATGTGGATGTATTGTTTATTTTATGACTAGATGCTTAATATATATATATATATATATATATATATATATATATATATATATATATATATATGTTATATCGTAGATTTTCACGGATGGTGGAATAAATGGTTTGGTTATTCCGGGTTTCAATCCGTTCGTTCAAAAAATCGTTTTCACGACGTTTCGCATTTTCAAGTGCGGTTCGTCTCGTTACTCGCTGAGAACTGATGGTGGCCTCTGATGAATTTCGAGTTTTGTTTGGCTGGCTCGCTTTCTGATTAGACGAGCGGCTTCACAGGCTCCTCCCCTCTGCCGAGTGTCAAAATTGTAACAATAAAAGGTTTTAAAACAAAACAGTGGTGTATGAATACCGGCCGTCTGGAACAATATATATATATATATATATATATATATATATATATATATATATATATATATATATATATATATATATATATATATATATATACAGGGTGTCCAAGATAAGGATCCTAACCATGGGGATCTCGGAAACAGTTGGAGATACGAGGTCGGTTAAATTAGAGAAAAGTTGAGCAATTTAGTGCTAAATTAAACGCAATTTAAAAATTTTAAAAATTCAAAATACTTCCGGAGATTTCCGGAAAAAACCGAATTTTGGCAAAATCGTTTTTAATTTTTGTAGGCTTTATTTAAAGAGATATCAAAAAATAAAAGGTAGATTCTTCTTGCCACTTTTTATTTTTTATAATTTAGTCTAAACAAAATTTAAATCCGACGTTTCGTTTCTGAGATACCATCATGAACTTTCATTTTTTATATGGAACAAAAAAAAGTATCCCATGTATTTGATAGCATTTTTTATTACAAATTCAACGGTGTATCACACATGCATATCAAGTGTGTAGTTCATTGGCTTTTATAAAACTGATATACCTTTCTCTCTCGCTCTCATGGAGCTCTTATGGAAAGTACTTGAACTACGTATTCGATATGCAAGGGTGATACATCGTTGAATTTGTAATAAAAAATGCTATCAAATACATGGGATACTTTTTTTTTGTTCCATATAAAAAATGAAAGTTCATGATGGTATCTCAGAAACGAAACGTCGGATTTAAATTTTGTTTAGACCATATTATAAAAAATAAAAAGTGGCAATGAGAATCTACCTTTTATTTTCTGATATCTCTTTAAATAAAGCCTGCAAAAATTAAAAACGATTTTGCCAAATTTCGTTTTTTTCCGGAAATCTCCGGAAGTGTTTGAAATTTTTAAATTTTTTTAACTGCGTTTAATTTAGCACTAAATTGCGCAACTTTTCTCTAATTTAACCGACCTCGTATCTCCAACTGTTTCCGAGATCCCCATGCTTAGGATCCTTATCTTGGACACCCTGTATATATATATATATATATATATATATCGAATTTGTCATCAATAAAAAAGCTATAAACAGAACTTTCGACAAAATTCTGGAACATTCTCTTTAGAAACTAGAAGAGAGTGCGGAAAACTGGCTTCACCATCGGATTTGTTTAGAAACGAGTTTTCAAGAATATTCTAGAAATTTCTATGTTAAATACTAGGCAAATAAATAACCCATGGGCTGATATTATGGAATGTCGTCTGAAAAAAAGAAGACCGTCGTCAAAAAGAAGAACAACGTCGTCTGCAAGAAAAACAGAAAGGAAAAGAACATCGTTAAAAAGAAAGAGAATGTCGCCTTGAAGATAAACAAAAATAACGTCACATTAAAGATGAAAATAATCTTTACAAATGGATACAAGAGGTCATTGTACAAAGACAGCAAAAAGTCGATTAAGCTATACTGCGATAGATGCAGAAGTTTGAGAAAAAGATAGGCAAAGTACGACAAGACATAGGAGAAATACGCTAAAAACTACATAGTACTGAATCAATTGTGCATCAAGACATGAGATGAGATGTACACTAAGAAGTAAATAGTATTGAATCAGTTGTGCGACAAGACATAGAAGAGAGCCACAAATAGTAAAGGAAATAGTAGACAGGATGGAATAAAAAGTAGATATTATACATTTTAAAATGAAGGACCTTCAGAGCGAAATCAATGACATAAAGAACTGTGGTTTTTCTGATAAAGTAGTAACCGCCGAACAGAACTTCAAACCCCCAACTTATGATCGTCAATCATCTTGAATTATATATAAATGCCAATTTGAAGCTGCTGCTAATGCAAATAACTGGAACTACGAAGAGATAACTATTGCGTTAGTAATTTCACTTCGCGTACCTACCCTGAAGTTATTCCAAGTCATTTCTATAACTCAACAAAAATACTATGAAATTCTTAATGCTGCATTGCATTGGGGATCGACATTGGCGCCAGTTATATCAGTCACAGCTCAAGTCAAGTTATTAGAGAAATGGAGAAAGCTTACAAAAATATGAAATAGATGTCCGATACCTTATTCATCTGGCTTACATAGGAGCCGGGAAAATTCCAAGGAGGAAATCAAGGATTTAACGAACCAAACAATGGAGAAATGCTATCTGAAATCCTTAAAGAACTAGACACATTAAGTGATACCTCATGTTATAGAAGGAACAAGATCGAGTGCTACAGATATGGAAGAACTGGACACATGAAAAGGGAGTGTCGAGTGTAATTAACAAACCCGATAAAGTGCTACAGAAGTGGATGAATTAGAAACATGAGAAGGGACTCTCGGGTACAATTAAAATATAGTTCACTATCCAGAGATAGCACAGAAGACAAACATTGTCCATAGAAGTAACCTTAAGCACTGTAACTGGAGAAGCAGCTGATGTGATTGAAGAAATACATGTGGAGTTTCAACTTGAAAGGTTAGAATTAAACCGCTTGGTGTTGCCGACATAGAAGATGAGCTTATTTTAGGTATGGACCTGATTCGTCAAGGTGGATTTTCCTTCTACAACAAGCTTAATATTTTTGGCACCAAAAAATTTATTCTGTCAAAAAATTGTAATACCGAACAAACAATCAGAATTAGGGAGAACACGGAAAAAATCATTTACGGAAGATTGGACGAAAGTTCTGGAAGCCACGTCGGATTAGTTCAACATTCCAGCAAATCCTGTAAATACTTGGTAGCGAAGGCATTAGTCAATTCATATAACATAAAGGCAAACTCATCATTATTCTAGTAAGCTGATAGAGTTTGGTTATGGAATCCATAGCAAGAGAAGAGTAAATCACCTAAGTTGACGTCATCGTGGAAAGGACCATATACTGTTCAGAAAAGAATCAATGACTTTGTTTATAGAATCCAACGAAGTCCCAAGGCTAAAATGAAAGTAGTATATCTCCACAGGTTGAAGCCATACCACAGAAGTATAGATTAGAACGATCAGGATTAGGAGGGGGAGTGTAACGAAGGACTAGATGAATTTTTTGGTGCACCCTTGTAGAAATATTATTTTGATATTATATCCATGAATCATCATTATTATAATGTGCCGAAAGAAATGGTATATCGGTGAGTCATCATAATTTGTTATGTTTCTAGTAGAATTCTGGATTTGTATTCTCATATATTCTAATAAATTCTATAGGTATATAAATAAGGATAGGATAAGCGTGTTATGTTTTATTTGAACCCAGTGAGCGATTATATTTTAGTGCCTTAAGAATCCACAGCACTCATTCAAATTTTAATACTTTTATCCCGAATTCTTGGAAAAAAAAAATAGATATAGTCTGTCCGCTAAATTTTACACTCCACCAAATTATCGTAGACTTAATTAGTTACTTACCAAGTGGTACTACTGATCGAATTCTTTGAGTTTCCGCAATGCATGCTTCAGTAAAAGGCATTGAACCGATATCTTCCATAGTTGGTAATCGATCATGTAAAATAAATTTAATTTCTTGTCTTAATTTAGTTTGTATATCTTTATATTTAGCTAAATATAAAAGTAGCCATCTAAAAGTAGATATACATAAATTATTGTGACCTTGCTTCAACCCATAAAACTAATTAGAAAATTGAGAAATATTAATAAATTAGTAAAATTGATGCAATATTTCAAGTGCGTGGGGAATACCCTAATCATTTTTCGTGACAAATTAGAAGTAAATTTTTTGATTTTGTCATATGTACACGGTGTGTTAAAAAAAGCCTCTTCAAAAGCATTTTAAAAGATATCTTAAGTGATGAAATTTATTGATCCAACAACCAACTATATCTGATAAATTTATTAAAAAGGCGTTAAAAAGTGAAAGATAACAATATGAATTTTTTAACGGATTTAAAAATTTTAAAAGTTGGTCCCAAATTGCATTAATTTGGTGTTGACTTCAAAAATTTCATTTATAAATATATATTTATAAAATTCTTTATTTAGCACCTTTTAAAGTCAATTGTATCGTATATAGTGCGTTCCAAAGGAAACAGAACTAGTTGAAAATGAGAACATAGTCTTATTAATACCTTTTGATCAATTTTAAATGAAACGAAAACGGTTCAATTATTCATCGATATTCATTTTATTTCCTTCAAAGTAATCTCTATTGCAAGTAATACACATATGCCAATGTTTCTTTCTATCTTGAAAACACTTGAGTCGTGGGAATAGGAAAAGTCGCAAGGAGCTTGCGGAACGTATGAACGTTTTTTTTTTTGTCAAATAGTCGAGTACAAGATGAGATGTGTGAGCCGGTGCTTTGTCATGATGAAGAAACCACTTTAATACACTGACGTAATACTCTTTATTTACTGTCTGGTCTGGCGGAAGAAATCTGGAGTGAACCACACTACGGCATTCAAAAAAATTCAACAAAATTTTGATTTTGGATCGACTCAATCGTGGTTTTCTGGATTTTGACTCATCTGAGAAGCACTATTCCGATGATTGTTGGTTAGTTTTGATGTTAGTAATGATGCCTTGGATAACATTTTGGTCCAAAAAAGGCATTTTTTGGCGACATCAACCAGATGCTGTTTCTGCAACAAATTCAGTACTCTCGACACAAGCCGCACTTCAACTCGTCTCATGACCAAAACATTGTGCATAACGCTCTACACCGATCCAAACGAGATATCAAGATTGGCTGCTATTTCCCTGAGGCTCATACGACGATCTGCGAGAACAATTTTCTTAACTTTTTTGATGTTTTCGACAGTCACACAACCGGAACGAGGCAAATCATCAACCACAGTACGGCCCGCTTTAAACTCTCTGTACTACTCGTACGCTTGTGTTTTCGATATTATCGAGTCCCCGTAGGCCACCGTTAACAGTTTCTACGCTTTCTCATATAATATTTTGTTAGAAATACAAAATTTCAGACAAACTCTTTGTTCAAGTAAATTCGACATTGCAAAATTCGCAGAACACAACAAACACTGACTTGTTTACAAAGCTATCACGTACAAACTCCCGATAGATCGTGCTCAAATAGATATTTGAGCACCAGATAACAGATGTACCAACCCAGAAAAAAAAAAGATTTAGAGAATATCTTAAGCGTGGTTTGTTTGAATGGAAAATTCTGGATACTTTTTGATCAGAAGGTGACTCCATACAGCGATTTACACGATCAAGAAGCATGTGGAACAAGTTTTTTTAGGTTATCTGAAGAAAAGTCCTTGAGAATGTCCGTGCAAGCCTTTTCAATGGCCTCAATGCAATTCTCCATATAGGTGTTAGATCAGGCGAATACGGTGAGGGATTGATAGTGAAAATACGATTTTTAGTCAAAAAATCACTCACAAATATCGATCGATGCGAAGGTGCATTGTCAAACAACAAGCACCAACTTCCCTCTTCACGATATTCTGGCCGAATACGATGAATACGCAGCATTAAACGCCTGACCTGCTGGAACGAACTCTTTATAAATTATTCCCTACCAATCGTAAAAACAAAGCAATATTGTCTTAATTTTTGATTTCCCAAAAGGTTTTATTTTTGGATTAGACTCATCTAGGTGCATCACGTTTCACCACCAATCACAATGGTGTATAAGAAGTTTGAGCCCCTTTTTGAGTTCGTGATAATGTCCTTCGAGTGAATAGACTGCTCGATCAAAAATTGATGTTGTGGACATATTCAATTCGATCTACATTAATTTAAATAATTCACGCACTATTTGGATGGCATTTTCTGTTATCACAAATTTCGATTAGCCAACTGGTTGATCACCATTTAGGTCTTTATGGCCAACTTTAAAGCGCGTATACACCATACCATATACTTGTTTAATAAAAGTTTTATCAAGTTTAAAACAGTATTAAATATTGAATAAATTTTTGCACCGATGCAACAAATACATTGTCACTTACAAAGCGATAGCTTCTAAAAAAGTCTTGTTTACTTTGGAACGCACTGTGTATAAACTAATGTCTAAATTCTATTTATGCTTATTAGATTTATTTTTACTTGGCATGTAATTGTATATTTCAGATAAATTATCTTTAATAAAAGGAACTAAACTGACACAATAAAATACTGTAGGTATTTTTGCCGGCATAATTAAAGATATGGTCTAGGCACCGAGATTCACAGTTGCTGATCTAGATACTATTTATCTCTTTATTCAATATATTGTTAATTTTAAAGACAGTTGAAAGCAAACCATTTTTTTTTTACAAAAATGAATCTACTTTACTTCAAATAAGTCATTCTCCTTAAAATAGTGACATCATTTTAATGGTAATATTAATTAAACTTACAAAATAACACATACCTCCAATAATTGAAGATATTCCAATGTTAATCTTGTACAAATTCAATTAAAGTCGAAAAATAAATTGGATTTGTAACGAAAATAAAAATAGGATATTACTAATTTTAGATTCGCGTAATATAAAGATGCATATTTGCTAACCAATCCTTTTTAATATTTATCTACCATTTTACAAGTAATTAGTATCTACAGCTAAAACACTTATTTAAATTTATTTAAATTTGCAATATGTTAAGTATATATTGACGTCAACAAGACGCATTGATAATCTTTGACCATTATTTTCAAATTGCAACAAAAAATAACATGGTGTAGGAGGTGACAATATTTTTTTAAATTTTTGGTAAAAATTTTGCTACTATATCAAACAATATGCATAAGCACAAACACATAACATTGTTTCTAGATAATTTTGCTACATTCTGAAAATAATTTCTTTTTCTAAAATTGAGGGAATTATAATAAATAACTTCATTTTCCTAAGGTCTTGTTTGTTACCTATGCAAAATTAATTAACTTTATTTTATGTATGGGAGTAAATGAATTCCCTTGGATATAAATATATAATAAATACTAGAGATGAATTATAGCAGAAAGTTGAAAATGTCACTGAATCATTAGAAAAAGGTTACTTGTTTTTAAAATCAGGCGACCATTTAATAAACGGATCATAATATGTATTGAAGTATATGGGAATGAATGAACACAAGGCGGTGGTCCTTGATCATCGATGACTAGGCCTCATTGAGCTCTTTCCATTCCATTATAACTGCAGGTCATTCGAGGCCGATCGCCTTTGCGAATCCAAGCAGCCTCGTCATTTGAACTTGTCTAACTGCTTCCGGTAAAAAAATCATATCTCCGAAATGTCTCTGTCTCAGTCCATTAAGTGATAAGCACTCTCTGAAGACATGGTCAACAGTTTCATTCTCCTCTAGTTACCATCCGCACGTCGAATCATCTACGACACCAATCTTATGAAGATGGCCCCTTAAGTAACAAAGTTCTATCAACAATCTCACCACAATGCGTAGCTTTTTCCTTGCTAAGGAGAGAAGCTCCACAGTAAGCCATGCGCTAGGTACCGTTATATGTTACTTAGCACACCTCATTCACGAGCACCTCTCCACGATTCAATAAATTGGCTTTCCAGCAACAATTTTAATTCCCTTTCACCAACGGTAATTAAAACAGCTAGAACTGGTTGGGTCCATATGGTTCAATTGTGGATCTCATCCTTGCCAGACGATCAGCTTCGTTATTCTCGTGTATGCCCGAATGGCCCGGGACTCACACGAGCCAGATTGTGCAGCCATTACTTGTCAAACTGTTCAGTATATCCTTGCACTCAGTTAACTGTCACGAAGTTACGACACTGAACTTCAGTGTCATTATTGCAGCCTTACTGTCTGAGCACATGTTTATTACCCTTTTCCTATAGATATTTCTCTCATAGAGCTGTAAAGGTCATCATACGTTGTATTGAGTAGAACTTTCTAACTCCCGTGCTCCTGACGAATACTCACGCTCTAGCCCTTTCATCTTGTTGAGATCCATCTGTAAACCACCAGGATTCATTTTTCAGAAGATTTTGCTCTCCCTCGCAATCCTCTCTCCTTGGCAGGAATATCCCAAGATAGTGGTTGGGTTTTAAAAGCGGCGCCATGTAATCTGTTCGCATGGGGAGTGATGATCTTTTCAACATACTTTCCCAGACACCTGAGTAGTCGCCCGTTCTAGTTTCGAAATGTCCTAGGCAACTGAGACGATAAACAATCTTTAGAGCCTCGTTCTCTATGTATAAATGGAAAGGAGAAAGGTTCACCAGGACTTCCAAAGCCCTAGTGGGGGTAGTCGTCAACATACTCAATATTTCCACACGAGCCATTCTTTAAATTTTGTCACGTTGCACACGGTGTTTACGCTTTGCTGTACTACGCCACCATATAATAGTGGCATACGTTATCATGGGGCGGATCACGATAGTGTATATCCAAAATAACACTCTCGGTATCATAGCGATATGCACCCAAAGGCTCGGTTATAAGTCCACTAAGCCCATATGGTCATTATGAACATTCCAGCTGAGTCTTCAGTCCAGAAAAATTCCTAGATATTTAACTGTGCCCTGGTAATGAAGATTCTTTTGCGACAATGTGATTGTGGGAAGTCTTCCCATTTTCCTCTTTTTTATAAGGAGCACTACCGCAGCTTTGTACGGGTTTATTCCCCCTGGTCCTGAGTATCGCGACCAGATCACAAAATAACTCATTCAACATTCCACAACAAAGGCAATAGAACTCCTCCCTGTGGACAGCCCCTTCTGAACAGTGCTTTAACAGTTACATTGTTAAGCTCAGCATATATTAGTTTCTGAATTAACATTGCTCTGATTCATGCGACTACTATCAATTCAGAGTCTCGTCGTTGTAGAGCATTACATATCGAAAAGTGAAATGTGTTGCCTAATGCCCTTTCGATATCGATAAAGGCGGATCGACTATACGACACCGCTTTTTCGATTTTTGTGACGAGTCGATGTAGCGCCGTGTCTGTCGAATTTCCTGCCTCATAGGCAAACTGTAAGGAATTTAAAGGACACTGCACCATTATTCCTTCCTTGATGTGTCGATCCAGTATCTTTAATAAGAAACTGGTAAGACTGATAGAGCGGAAAGACTTAGGGTTTGTATAGTATGTCCTTCCTAATTGGGAATAAAGACTACCTTGACTTGAAGGGAGCAAAGATTTCCATCGACCATTTAACCCTTTCATATGTCATACATATGACTCCTTTAATTTGTTGAAAAGTTTAGTTTTCATAATTTTTTATCAGTGTATTTTTATGAATTTTAATGAATTAAAAATATCTACGAAAATAGAATTAAATTTTCCGTTTGCCTTAATTTATAATTTAATTTTGATTATTTTGTAAATGAAAGATTAAAATTATATATTTTTTTATTTAATTAACATTGATTGCATCGGAGAGTAACGATATTTAAAGAGTATACTTTTTTTTACATAGAACTGATAAGTCAATAGATTTTTTTTTTACAGAAAGTAATAACTTTTTAAAGACCTTAAAACTACGAATCGAACTGAATTTCATGCCTCAAGAAAAAAAGCGATTTCCAAATTTTATGGAAATTTTTTAATTCTTTCAAAATTACTGAACAAAGTCAAAAAACAAATTTTAACTTTGACACATTGCATCTTGTTACTATTAATTTTAGGAGGAAAGTTTGACTGAACTGCAATATTTTTACTACTGTTCGCCTATGTATCATTATTACTCTAGAAATACTAAGAAACAATTTTCAAAAATATATTTTCAAGTACAGTACACAATTCTCGACACTTTTTTAGAGCATCTATATTATTATTAAACATGAAAACTTGCAATTATTGCAAACCTGAGTTACATTTTTGTTGAACAGAAAATGCAATCAAAATTATCTCATCCGACACTATTTTTAAAATATAGAACTAAATTGAAATATTTACATTTACAATCCTCCTTCGTATTTTAATTAATATATAAGTTAAATGGGTTATTTTGGAGCTTTCTACGTAAAATCGACTGACGTACCTAGTTTTGTTCAAAAGACATCAAATTTTGAATTATTTACCAAACGTATACTTTTTTAAATAGAGCATCCTGTATATTATTGGGCAGCCCGATTTCAATTTTTTCGATCTTTTCAAAAATGTGTAATAAATCTAAAATTTTAATTTTCTTGAACATTCAAAGTTAAATTCGTAGTAGGCTATGAATATTGAATTTATCTTGTTAACTATACTTTTGGCACAACGTCATAAATATCATTTAGAACTTTAGTTTCAAAGTTTCTGAGATCCTCTAAATATAGTGTGTTATGTGCGTAGAATTGGGGTCTGTACACTGCGACCTAATAGATCTATTGTGCACTCCTACTGCTGTCAAATGGTAATAAAACTAGAGGTCCTTTAGTATTATTTCTCTCAGGAACCTTAGAATGTTGGACGTCTTCATAGTGGATAACTCTCCTTCATTTATTTGGTGTGCTCCCAAGAACAACATCCTAGGGTTTTCTAGAGCGCTGTACTCTGAAAAAATATGAATAGAGGTTTCGTCCTTCTCCTCGCAGAATCTGCACTCTTCTCCTGCCATCCGAGGTTCTTGAGGAGTCTCTTCAGATAGCAATGCCCCGTCAGGATTATTGTAAGTGTGAGTTAATTTTTACTTAGGCTTATGTATTCCTTGGTCCTCTCATTCGTAGTTCCCAAGAAATATCTTCATTTGCCTCAACCTTTGCAGCTCCATCCAATAATTGAATCTCCGGCTTCCTTCCTCTCTCTTTTTAGTTCTTTCAGCATTACATTGCACAAAAAGGCTCTGGACCCAGAAATGGTGTCTCAGCCCCTCTTCTTGTAAGCTTGTCAACTGTTTCATTCCTCTCTGCCACGGTGTGTCCCGGTACTTACATGAGAGTAACCTTATTATTCTTATCCAATTCATTTAATTCCTTTAGGCATTCCCAGAGCATCTTGGAGCTGATTACTTGAAAGCTCAGAGCACTGATAGCTACTTGACTATTCAACATGATGATAATCTCTTGACCGCGATAGCTTTTTCTTTGTTGAAACAAAACTATTTAAAAAGCATAAGTTTGGTCTATAATTTAAAATCTAATGCCCTTAGGAAAAAAACTAAGTACGCTGGCGGATTTTACACAAAAACCCTACAATAGTCAGTTATTATTTTTTCGTTAATTTACATATTAGATAAGATATGAGGGAGATCGTAAAGGGAAAATTTTCAGTTTCGCTCTGTATCTTAAAAACAGAGAGGGCTAGGAAAGTTTTGTTTATCGCATCTTTTGTTTAACAAGAAAGTAGCAATGATCGGCGATAATCGCATGCCTCTATCTTTAATAATGATAAAGATACCCAGCAGAGATAACGTAGAGCTAACAAACCAATATGTATATTCATCTAAAATTGGACGAAAATGACTCACTGAAAAGTATAAAAAATAAAAATATACACCCACCTTAAAGTGGTCAAGGTAGTATCTAGTCCAGCTCCAAAAACATCTGCTAACAAGTGGTAAAACTGCTGATTGTTATAATATTTATCAACGTCGCCCGTGTTTCTTCTTTTTTCTCTTTCAATAAGAAAACCTTGTATCAAGTTGGTATAGCTATTGGTGTCAAGGTTCGCGGATCTACTTTTGTTTAACAATACATTTTCTTCGTCGATCAGTTTTTGGTAAAAACAGTGCGTTTTCAGTTTACCTTCGATTAGGAAAGACATCGGCCGTTTAAACATCGGCAAAAACCTGCGAAAAGTGAAAGTTACTGCGAGTTCGTTTAATTTAGTCTATCCTTGCAAACTTAAGTTGATTTATTAAATTCGGATTCATCCAAACCTGTCCACAGTATAACGTGTTTTAAATTATAATAACTATATTGAAATTTATATTTAACCTCAATGAAGGAGAAATACGTACTAATGACCTGAGTTATTTATTAATATTGTTGAGAACAATACTATGTAGACCTTCTTTGTACGACTCAAATAATTTATATAAGAAATGAAATAAGAGGGAAACTAGAAAAATTCTCTCCTGTTCGATGAAACAGAAGATCTACGATTTTTTTTTTTCAACAAAGTCTCAGTTAACTTCCACGAATTTGCGCCACCTGTCTTGCATTGAATTTATTCTATCAAAAGAATAATTCCTGTTAATCTTCTGAACAGATATCAATATCCTCTTTCAACTGAATATCTTCTGCAAAATGGCCTCTTTTGAGGATATTTTACAAAATTTCAGTTTAGAAAGAAGTCAGAAGGAGCCTCAAGAAGAATTATTCCTGCTCGGTTCCAAAAGATAGTGGCTATGAACTTCTCAGCTAAAGTTTGTGTGAGGTATTTTTTTGAATACGTAAAACTCTTATGGAATCATTGAATGGGCTCAATTCTCACTGTATGTCACTATCTTATAGAAAATCTTTAGTTTTCATCTAAATATTGTAAATGATTTTAAGAAAGTTTCTGTCTAAACATTTCATATTTGGAAGAATACAATCTCGCAACCCATCTTGCTGAAATTTTAATTATGCCCAATATATTGTTTTTCAAAATGCTTGGTTTGGTTTCACATATACTTTAGCAATAGTAGAAACTTTCGACGATTTTCAAAATTTGCTTACCTGCAAACACCATGATTGATTGTCTCTGAAGGCTTTCGACTTCTTTGATCATCTACAATGGTTTTGACATCCCATATATGGTAAAAATTAGTTCATGAATATTTTAAAAGAAATTATTTTGTTGAAAGTTTTGTGACACTACAATGTTTCAGGTTCCCAATATGTATTTTCCGTTGTAAAACACTTTTTCTTCTTAAGCTCCCGTATTCCGTTAAAAGTAGGTAATTCAGTTGGCTCATCATAATTCTGGATGTTGCAATTCTAGATATATCTAAGAAGGTACATTCATTCAGCTAAGAGTTCTGTCTTCTTCTTACTAATCTCGTCTTCAGTATTTTTCCTCCTGTAGTTACTCTGAAGAATTCGCCTATCATTTTATAATCAATATGTGTTGTTTTTCTTTCCATTATTGTCAACATTAATTATTTATATTTTCCCATTCGAGCAAGAAAATTTACATGTGTGATTCTTTCCACCAATTATCGCAAGATAATAAATACATTTCAGAAGCATCAAGTTTTCTTTGCGTAACTGCATCCAGCGTTCAGTAATATCTTATCATGCGTATCTTTAGGTTTAGGCTCAGATTAGATATTGTAAAAAATTGTTTCATATTCATGAAATCTTTCCTGAATGCCAGCTTTAATTTCAATTTTAAGGTCACACTGGCTCTTTATAGTAAATTGCTAAGTATAAATCAACCTGCTTTATCGCCTAGTCGTTAATCAAAAGATTTATCTTCATGTTTGCTTCGCTACTACGTAATTGTTAATTAATTCTTAAAAATTTTCTAAGTTGTCCTCTGGTATTACGCTGTCATAACTGTAACGCAAATTGTTTATAATCTTCATTCAATTTTGTATGCCCAGTAGCGTCTTAATATATATATATATATATATATATATATATATATATATATATATATATATATATATATATATATATTAGAAAGTAGCGGGGACAAAATACAGCCTTGCCTTACTGCCTTCGTTATTAGAGTTGGGTCTGGCTGATGTTGCCTATTCCAATCTGACCTCCGTCACTTAGTACCAAAACAATTGAAATAATTTCTTTATCTTCTTTGTCCAGACCTGTTTCTTTGAGCATGTCAATTAGTTTTTCATGTTTAAAACAGTTTTCTGTGGTCTACAAAGCATTTATTTGCATTTCTGGGTTAATACATCAAGAGAAAAAGGTGTTTTTCCTGTTCCCAAGTCAGTTTTCTAACCCAATTAGGTATGCATCTACCTGACTTTTATTTTTTTTGTAAATATGAGAGTGAATAATTCTTATCAATATCTGTAGAATGATACCTCATGCTCATCTTCCGTTAGTCATCGCAAATAAAATTTTTCTTTGGCATCGTTACGAACGTTGAGTTGAACCAATCTATAGATATAAACCAGAATTTGTGAACAGAGAGAGTGATAACTACGTCCAACCCTGATCCTTTCTCCTCTGCTATGAGTGTGATTACTTCGGCGTTTGTGTTATCTGAGCCTACTGTATTTCTGTTCTTTTGCATCTGCTATAGTAGGAGCTCCCTCATTTATTCAGTAATCAGTTACTATCAGACCTATTATCATCAAAAAATTGTTTTATGTGGTTTTTCAATTTCTTCCATTTTAATTGGATATCCGTTATTTGGTCTATGTTGTTGTCTCTCAATAATGTAACAGGCGTTTTTTTTTTGCAAACATTGACAATTTTTTTTAACTTTGAACGAGTCATATTTTTGTCGTAAATTGTCTTATCACGTTTGTATTCCGTAATTCTTATGTTTTCTTCATTCCATGCTTATCAAAGGTCATCTACTCCGGTTTTTTGTTGCATTTCACGTAACCAATCTCTTGTTTTCTAGATCTGTTTAAATTGTCTCTACTTCTCCAGAGTCTGTTCCTTCTTTTTTTTTTTCAATATACTTTCAAGTTTTTTCTAATGGTCATCCCATTATCTTTATAAGTTTTTCAATATCAATTTTTTTTCGTCCCTCTTTTCTTTATCTTATACAGAGTTGCATTTTAAAATCTATCACAAAAAGATTGTGTTCGCTATGAATATGTGTGCTAGGGTATGTTTTCACTAAATCGACAATCTTTTTGAAATATGTTGGCATTATTATGTAATCTATCTAATTTTTGATTACATTATCTTTCGTATATATAAGGGAGGTCCACGTATTTAGATGTTTAAAATGCAGTTTGAACATGTATTTGTTATAAAGATTCATACTTCATTTTATTGTCATTACTTTATAGTTAAGAGGTTCAAAACCGGTAACTGAGTGGCTCACTCTGGCAAGCATTCCATATTGGTGCTTATTATCATCTCCGATCGTATTCCGTTTGTTCGAGTATCCAAGTCGGGCCATCTCATCTTACTAAGCCAAAGGATGTGCATCTTTTGCTCGACATTTGCTAACTTTCCCTGGCCAACAGACTTTTCTCATATCACGTCGTAATACATAGATTTCTTCCATAAACTGAATACGGAAAAATTTTTAGTACCCTCCCTCCATTTAAAAGATATCCTAAACTGAGAGTTGTTTGATTTTGAGTTCTAGCCATTTGAATTTATTGAAAAAAAAATGAAATAAGAGTTCCATTTTTTTTATGTACTGCAGCCCAACAGACCTTTTCACTAATCTAGCTCCACTCTTTCAATAATTTGGCGCTTTTAAGTTATTCGGGTCATCCAGTACCTAATGAAATGAAATGAAAAATTTCATTCGCAAGTGGAAAAATATTGTCACTATGAGTTGTTTTCATGAAGGTGAGGTTAATATTTTTTAGTATTTTTCACATTTTTGATACATAGAATTCAAGAACGTTTATAATCTTGTGATGTAAGCTCTAAATGTAAATAAATCGCATAGCTGATGATTAAAATGTTTTTGAACACAACAAGAAAATGACAAAAATATTTAAATATAAATGTGCGAACGTAAGAGGATGGCAGACGTTTTGTTTGAAAATTTTACCCAAACGAACAGATTTTGCTTCTTTTTCTTCTTCTAGGTAGAACCAAGTTCTGTTATCTACACAATGCCTCATCGATCCTAGTTTGAGGTCGAAATCCGGCTGTCTCTCCATCTTTTGGGGGGACATCCAGGCGGCCGTTTAGTGTTTGGTTTCTCTCTCATCACGGTTTTTGCTGGTCTGTCATCGTCCATTCGTTCCACGTGATCTCTCCACTGCCTACGATGGTTTCGAACCCACTTCACAACATCGCCCATTCCTCTGTCCTCGCGTATTTTTGCGTTTCTTATTCTCTCTTAAACTTGTTCCCGTGATCATTCTCAGCGTTTTCATTTCTGTGGTTCTCATAATTTGTTTTGTCTTTGTTGTTTCATTTCTTGTTTCTGCAGATTTTGCGAATTAAATAAAATTGTGTAACAATAAACTTTAGGAGATCTTTTAGGTCAGATTCTCACTATAGGGCCGCTCTCGATACAATCTCGATACGCTCTCGGTCCGGTAAAATATTATTACAAGAGAAACAATGAACCTATTCACACTAATGTATCGAACCGAGAGCGAATCGAGTTCGTATAGAGAGCGGCACTATAGTGAGAATCAAGCCTAAATCGATATTTCGAAGATATGTGGGTTAATTACTATATGTTCGAAAATTTTTTAGTTACAGTATTTAATTCACAATACTACACCTATAATTTTTAACTTTTACATAACACGGATACGAGCTAATTGACTAATATATGAACTAATTTATTTTACATGCCTTCTTTAGCAGTTCTCGATTTCTTATATAGTAATAAATCTAATAGTACTATTTGAAATTATTTTATCTCAAAAGATAGTACTAATATTATTGAGGAAACTTCTTGGTTATTTTTTTTTCGGGTGATTAAATTACTTAAATGAGGTAGTTATGTGAAAAAATAATGTCATCTAAAAGTATACCTTTTATTTTATTTTTCTATTCATAAATATTTTTATTTCAACATATCTCTTTTTCTAATTTTCTTCCTTCATTTTCCGCTTCTGTGTATAAGCCATACGGCCGACCCAGAGTCAATACTAAATCGACTTTCTTCCGGTACATATTTAGTACAATATCGTGAAAAAATATGTAATCTATTTCCTAGAAACAATTCCTGGAAACTCTAAACTGCCAAAAAGTATAAAGTGAAAAATCTCAGGGTGAATTGAGTAACCCATTCACCATCAGCACGAAGGTACCCTCAGAATCAAGATTGTGCCACACTGACCGTCCGGAAAGGTAAGCGATTTCTGCAGGTTTTTAATTTTACCGTTTACTACATTGAAGATATAATCCAATCCAATATATATTTTTCTTATTTTCCGCTTCAAATATTCTTTATATTGTTTAGATAAATTGTTGATAAGATAGTTGAGTTAGCCATAAAAATACCATAATGAGAAATCTTTATTTTATCTATATCTATAGAAGTGGTAATTACAATAGGGTACAGTTGAAAATCATGGTTCTTGTGTTTAAACCGTGTCAAATTGGAATTATTATCCGGGATCTTTACTTAACGAGATTAGAACACTGAATGACTATCGAGAAGCAACAGTCCGGTATTTATACCCGGCTGGTACTCAGCGAACCATAATCCAGCGTTACAATCGATTTCCACGTGTGATGTAAACTGTAACCTGTATCTTTATTAATTTTATTTAAATATTTACAAATTTCGATTAATTCTCTAATTTTATGTTTAAAGAAATCAAACACTGCTAGCACCTTGATTTCTGTTACATTAAAAATGTAATCTGAGCAATGCTGGTGTTCAGCTGCTGCAGATTATACAATTTGTTTCTTTTTTATACATCTTTCATGTTCTTTAAGCCTAGTACATATAGATCGTCCTGTTTCACCTACATACACTTTACCACAAGAGAAAGATATCTTGTAAACGCCTTCTTTTTGAAATGGTATTGCATCCTCTGGAAACTTCAAACATTGTCCAACTTTCTTACATGTGTTAAAAATTATCCGAGGGTTTGATTTTCGGAGCAATATGGCAATCTTGTCGGTGGTTCCGTGTATGTATGGTAAGATAACACTGTCCATAGGAGGTACATTTATGACATTTTGTTAAGGAGTTGGGTTTTTATATTTATTAATACGTCTTATATCTTCAGCGCAATATCCGTTGCCTCTCAAAGCATTAGTAAATTTCTCTGTTTCTGATTTGAATGATTATTCGTCACATACTCAAAGGCTTTTATGTATCAAAGAGTTTATGACGGATTGTTTTTGAAAAGGATGATGGTGTGACGTTGCATTGAGAAATCGATTTGTATGTGTTGGTTTTCTGTGCACAGAATGCCCAAATTTGCCATTATCTTTCCTTTGTACTAGTACATCAAGAAAGGGAAGGGCACCCTTTGATTCAGTTTCCATAGTGAATTTTATGCTAAGCTGTTGTTTATTATGAAGGTTATCTGCGCCATGCAGCCAAACTACGAACGAATCATCTACATCTCTGCACCAAAATTTAGATTTTAGAGGAGCAGAAGACAAGGCGTTTCCTTCGAAGGCACCCATGAAGATGTTAGCTACCACAGGTGATAGCGCTGCTCGTAGAAAGTAGGAGTGGAGATCATGTTGTTATTTCGTAATATATTCGATATTATGGAAACTGAATCATTTATAGGAACACTTGTACACAGGAATTCTACATCAAAACTGACCAATATGTCCCCGGGCACTAATTGGATCGTTTTTAATCTTTGGACAACGTATCCAGAATTGTGAACAAAGGACTTAGTTTTTCCTGGAAAGAGATAAAAATTTGGCCAGATATTTACCTATTTTGTAGATTGGTGAGTCTATTGCACTGACGATTGGACGTAGAGGTACAGTTTCTTTATGTATTTTAGGCAGTCCGTAGAGGTGTGGAATCTTGGAACAACTAGGCTTAACGGCTTTCTTTTCTTCTGGAATGAGACTACATGGGTTAATTAGAGATGCGAGGTTCCTTTCGATGTTGTTGGTTGGATCCGTCCGAATGAATTTTGTAGTCCAAGAGCTGGTTTATTTTTTCAGTATATATGTCCTTATCTATAACAAGAGTTGCATTTCCTTTGTCAGCTGGGAGAACTAAGATGGTGTTCTCTTTCAGTTTTTTAATAACCTTCTTTTCGCTATTGTAATATTTGATTTAGATGGCTGTGAGAATTTTATGATCTTCGCTGTTTCATATCGAGTCGTTTCTGCTCTGAAGGTACTTTTGTAATGGAAGCCTCGACACTAGGGTATAAATACCGGGCTATTGCTCGTCGATAGTCATTCAGTTTTCTAATCTCGTGAAGTAAAGAGCCCTGAAAATGTCTCGTGCAATCGTAGGAGAAACATCGGATAATAATTCCAATTTGACACGGTCTAAACCCAAGAGCCATGATTTTCAACTTGATCAAAACCGTGAAAGCTTTCGTTCTTTATATGGTACAGTTATTTAGCCACCTACAAGATATATTTAAAATTCTTAAGATAATTTAACAAGTTAAAATTGATGTGAAAATACCATCAGATTATCAGAAGGATATATCCGTGATCGTGGCAAAAATCTACATAACATAAGTTATGACCTTAAAATAAAAATCTTATAATCATGCTCTGAAATATAAAATTTTTATATATTTTTTAATAATCTTTTACAGAGTTGCATATATGAGAGTATGCGTTTATAATTCGGGAACTGGCAACTTCAAAGTTCCGTCTTGTTCAAAAAATGGAATTAAATTATGAACATTTTCATGTAGTTATTTTTCACTACTTTCCATGCAATTTATCTCAATGAGAGTGAATCGACAAACTTAACTCTTTATATGGTAATGAAGCACCTACAAAAACCATTATGTATTGCTGGTTTAGTGAATTTAATCGTGACAACTGTTCGCTAACGGACGAGTTGCGTGAAGGTCGTCCAAAATCGGTTGTGATTCAACATCAATACTGTGCTGACATTGTGCTCATCGATACTAACCTGAACTAACAAAGCAAGATCGACATGTGACATACCATGAGTTTGAAGCATCCCTAAGACTTAGTAATAGCAGCGTATATAATACCTTGCATAATAATTTGGCCGTGAAGAAGCTATACTCACATTTGATCCTGCATAATTGCTAATTGCTCAAAAAAAGGCTCGTGTCGATTGAGGTATCCCTAGACTTTAGTTGTACTAGCGTATATATTATATTATGAACATTTGGCCATTCGACCATTGAAATTGTTCAAAAATACGATTGAGGTGCTTCAAAAAACATTTATAAGATCGTGACAGGTGACGAGTCTTCAATATATGCTTACGAAAATGAGAGTTAACAGCAATCGACCTTCCATGATAAACCAAGATCAACAAGATTTGTTCTCACACGAAACACTTTGAAGCAGATAGGCACCTGTTTTTTCGAAAAAACTGGCTATGTCACAACAGTGCCTTTAAAGAATAGTATAACAGTCAATTCTAAATGGTACACAACCATTTGTTTGCCAAATGTCTTTGGTGAATTAAAGAGAACAAACCAGGAATGACGAAACATTCTCTACCACGACAATGCGAGCTTTAACATACCACTCAAACAAGTGATTTTTGAGAACTTAAAACGTGGAATTTATTAGTCATCCTCCGTATAGCCTTGTCTTGGCACCCAATGATTTCTTTTTGGTCCCATTCATGAAGAATAGAATGTTCAACGATTTTCTATGTCAGAAGAAACGGTTGATGCGTTCAAAAATCATGTTTTGGAGGTACGATCTTCGCAGAGGCAAAAATGCTTTGGATGCATATAAAAGTGTAATAAAACAATTTATAATCATTACAATTATAATGTTTGTTTGTTATTCCCGAAATATAAACAAGTAGCCGTAATAACAATCTAAAAGTATTTCTGATATATAAATACTATCTTCTTTTAACGCAGATTTACATCAAACAAAAATTTAACAATGAAATATTCACCTCTCTTTTAGAATAAAACATTTCACTATATCGATTCCTTTAATGTTATCTTATGGACAAGTTTGGATGTACCCGTAATTTAAGGCCAATCATGCAAATAAAACAAGAAGGTTTGAGCTTAAAATAAAACAACCTGTTATGAATCTTATAAACAGACGGCTAGACTTCTTGTCTGTTCATTCTAGAAGTATGCATTTACTGTACTAATAATTATGTACAAGGTGTTATTTGTTTCGATTCTTGAAACCATTATTATTACATCTAGTTTTCATATGGGTAACATTTGGTATTTATGAAAAAATAGTATAGTTTTAGTTTTTATCGTACGTAAAGAAATCAAGATGATTTAAAAAAATGCAACAAAGTATGTTTTTACAATGATATACCAACACCTCAATGTGAATATCAAGTGAATCCAGTGAAAATGCTAATGCTTCGGTAAGATGTAAATCTGTAGACCCGTTTGTGGATCCCAAATTCATCTTGTGAAGGAATAATCTAAATGGAATTGTATTTCAAAACAGTGGCAAAGCCAAATTATGCTACAGCCGTTGACCCGGGAAGTTTGAAAACTTACTAAAAAACGCGTAAAACTCAAACTAACAATCGATACTGTATTTTGAAGAAATATCTGCGCACGATAAGCCTACCCAGGATGAACCCTCATACAGAATACGTAATGAAGAAGGGAAATAACTTCTTATACCATCCATGAATAGGTATCCCTAATTGACTATAAAATTAATAATCCTTTAGAGAATATTAATTTTTGAGAGTTAACTTCCAAGAGTGCTAGTAAAATAATTGTTGGTCCTAATAATAGACACAATCCTTTTAAACTAACCACAGTATTAAAAGCCTCTAGGCTGTAGTATTGAGGCAACACTCACCTGAGCTTACTTTTGAAAATTAATTATAAATAACAAAACAACACTATAACAGAAAATCGCAATAAATCACAAAAACTCACTAATTACTTATGTATTTGATGTCAAGTTCAAAAAGCATTAAAATGTTTTAAAAATCAAGAGGGTGTAATTACTATATCTAGATGTGCAATCATTGAAAAACTAAATTTATGGTTTTTTAACATACACTATAACATGTTATCCATATAAAAAAATAAACTCGACGATCGTTTCAAGGAACTGAATTGATATAACGAAAGCATAATTACGCTATGAGATTATGCATGAAAAGTAAGTTTTAAAAGGTTTAAAAAACGTCTAACGAGAAGGAGGTGAGGTCAGAATTTAAACAATGATAAAATGAAGTTTTTTATAACGTAACTAATGCTTCTTATAGGGTTTAAAGCTATAGAATTGGTATAAAACTTTATCAGAGAATAGAAAACAAAATTCAAAATATAAAATGTGAGAAACACATTTTTATCTTATTAAAATACTAAAGTTTACTTAATTACAAAAATAGAGCTAAGAAATCCTAAGACACTTATAAGTGAAAAAGATTACAGATACTATAACTATCCCTAATTTACTCAAAATTCTCTACAAATTTTTATAGGAATTTCTCTGTTTAATCAAAATAGAACGAAAAATTAAAGTAATTAAATATATAGCTTTTCGAAATTTACACATGTTGGGATTGTTACCTTAAAAATGGTAAGAAATTCAAAGGACCAGCAACCCCGATATATTTGGTTCCTTCTTCTTGTAACTCCTGCAACCATTTCCATGTCTTGTCATCTCTTGACCAGTACCTTCCAAATACAATCTCATTCATTACCGATCCCAAATCATGACGCAACGGTTCCAAAGGATCTACTGGTATATGTTCTTCACTAGTTTTAACAAACTAAAAATAACTCTTGTCTCTGACTATACTCTGTGGCAATATACATCACAAATATCTGGTCTCATATTTGTATGTGATATTTTATCAAATTCCCAATAAATATTAAAAATACACATATTTATTTGAAATTGTGATATAATTACGAGGGCGAATCAAATATTAACCGGACTTTTCTTTTTAATGCTCCGTAGGTGAAGTGAGTAACGTGACGTCTTAATATATGTTGGGTGGGCATGTAAAATGTAGAGGAGTAATTCGGTTCGGTTCGCCAAATGGGCTGTTAGTAACATCATGCCTGAGCAAGAGGTCCACACGTCTGTTGAGAAACCCATTATTATTAAATTTTTGTCTCGGAAGGGCGTAAAACCTGCCGAAATTTTGCGTCTACTGACACAGTTCGATGAAAAAACGCTTTTAAGCACCCAAGTCTATGACTTGCACAAAAAATTCTCCGATTGCCGAGAGTCAGTGCAAAATGAGACCCATGTACGCTGACCGCGGACAAGCACCAGTGAGACTGATAGTCTTGTGATCCGTCAGATGATTGTGGGAAACCGCCGCCATACAATACGGAAAATTGCTGCTCATGTCGAAATATCGTACTGGAGTGTCCAATCAATCATTTTAGATGATTTGGATTACCAAAAAGTGTTGGTAAGGTGGGTGCCTTGCCTCTTGATGGAATATCAGAAAACAAACCATCTTGCCGTGTGTGAAAGACTTTTGGCACGATATCGAACGGAGGGGGATGATTTCTTGAGACACATTGTCACATGTGATGAGACGTGGGTGCATCGTATATGCCGGAGTCTAAGCAGGCAAGCATGGATTGGCGAAAACCTGGAAAAACAGCACCGCAGACAGCCAAGACCCATTTTTCTGCTGGGAAAGTTCTTGTAACGATTTTTCGGGATTGCAGAGGCATATTGTTCGTTGATTTTCTCCACAAATGCTGTGTACTATTGCCAACTTCCTGATGAAGTGCTATGCCTATTCGAAGAGCGATTCTGCTCTATGACAACGCTCGGTCACACACAGCTGCATTAACCCAAGAAAAATTGGACGAAATTCATTGGAAAACACTGGAACATCCGCCCTACAGTCTCGATCTGTCGCCGTGTGACTACCACATGTTTGAGCTCCTCAAAGAAGAACTAATGATGACCTCACTTTGACAATGACGAAGATGTAGAAAAGTTCGTGTGAGCTTGGTTACAGACGCGACCAGATTCATGCTTTGATGACGGAATTAAAACACTTCCGATTTGGTGGGAAAAATGTGTGAATAAAAAAGGAGATTTTATAGAAAAATAAGGTATATTCAAAATTTTCTTTACTGTGCCAATAAATGTTCTAAAACAAAAGTCCGGTTCATATTTGATTCGTCCCCCTTTGGAAAAATACTTTATTAAAAAATACATATCTTTATTAGAAATTGTACTTTAATTATGTAAATATTTTTTATTAATCGTTACCCAAATTACAGCAACTACATAGTACTTCGCATATTTCAAGAAAGAACAAAAGAAAATTTGTTGTTTCTTCTACAAACTATACATAATGACTTTATCCTATATGAAAGAATATTGAAATCCAAGCAATATATATTGAAATACTACTAGGGTGGTTTAATGAGTAAGATAAAAAAAAGGAACAAAAACAACATTATTGTTTAATTCTTTTTTATTTTCAACATGGTCTCCTTGGAGCTCTGTACACTTGGTTCAGCGGTATTCCAACTTCTTAATGTCCTCTAAAAAATAGGAAGTATCCAAATAGTATTCTACAGCCCTTATAACCGCTTCATCTGATGAAAATCTTTGTCCTCCAAACCACTTTTTTCGGTTAGGACAGAGAAAAAAGTCAGTAGGTACCAAATCTGGTGAAAAAAGCCAATAGGATACTAATTCAAACTCATCCATTTAATTTTAATATTGCAACAGTACAAGTGTGAACTCGAGCATTGTCTTGATAAAAAAGAACTTTTTTTCGTTGTAGTCTTGGATATTTCTTTTTCTATTCTTCATCCAAATGGCCAAAAAGTGTTGCATAGTAATCCCCTGTGATTGTTTGACCTTTTTTTAAATAGTTAATAAATATTACGCCTTGGGAATCCCAAAAAACAAGTATGCAGTGATAGATCCAGGACTCGACCACAGTCACGTATCTATGCTAAAAATCTACCGGATTACGTTGAATCATCGATAAAGACTGTTCAGAATTGATCTTTCGGGTGAGCTTGTTTTCAGCTGTCAACAATCGCGGCACCCATCTGGCACACAGCTTTTCATACACAAATATTGGTGTAAAATATTTTCTACAGTACCAATTGATATGCCTACACATTTAGCTATATGACGAACCTTTATTTGTCGATCGTTGTCACCAATATAATAAATTTTTCATTTCTAATGTAATGACCTCGACTGGGCATCCTGAGCATGTTCTTTTTTAGTTGATTTTCAACCACGTTTAAATTCGTTAATCCAAAAATAAATAGTTTTTAAAATCTTCTATGAACAGCATCCAACTTAGTTTTAATCTGAGCAGCTGTCTACTGTTTCATATAGAAATGTTTAATCACTGCTTGAAACTCGTCTTTTTCCATTATTTATAGCAATAGTGTGATGACCTGCTTCAACTGACTGTTACATATAAACTAAGCATCTGATTATACTGAAACTTTGTAGAGGTTCCTCCTAAAAGTACAGCTACATAGTTGTATGCATTCAAAAATGATAGTGGCGCCACCTATGACTAATTTACTTTACTTATTGAACCATCCCATTATTATTGTTACTTCCGAGCTGAGGTCGATTTAGAATTTAAAATTGAAAAAGTTTTCATACATTTCCATTTCACAGTTAAAAAACTTTTTGAAGTCATTGGAATGTGTTTCCCTCGTTCTTTTTTGGCATGTTTGTAATAAAAAGGATATTTATATTACTTGTTTTTGATAACAATACTTCAACCTCCAACTTGAGAATATGCACCCAAAACCTATAAATTACGAGCTAAATTTTTAATACTATGGCATCACATTTAAAATTTCAAGGACGGATGCCACTTCTGAATGGGATCTTAGATGTTGAAAATCTAATTAATTGGTATAATTAAGGAGGTATAGTGGTGCAAAAGGCAGAAAATAGACCCGTTGTGGTGAATTTTCTGCAAAGATACCGCACAATGAAAGCTTGAAATTATAGTTAAAAAGCAAAATCAACAATTTTCAAAAAAGTGGATTAAAAATATTATTTTTATCATAAATTTCGCATTTTTTGTTTATAACTTTTTTAATATAAAATTTTTTTTATTTATTTTAGGTATAATTTAAAGAAAATAGGAAGATCTTCAATTTAAATTCAAAATTAAATTGATTCTTCAAGTATATTCTACGTTATCTTGCACACCGTTTTGAAAAACATTGTTCCCAGAAAAACATTTCTGAAGTTTTAGGACAAGAAAAAACTTTATTTAAATCTTATTATTAAGTACCAACAAGCCCCCCTGGTTCTGTAAGGAAGTTAAGGAGCAATGTAAAGAGAAAAAGAGAGCCTACTTAAAATACAGGACAACGCCGTCTCCGGAAGATGATCAAGAGTACAAAAGAATTAAAAATAGCACCAATACATTACTGAGCCAAATTAAAAACAAGCATTGGGAAACCTTTTTAAAAAGGATGGAAAGCGACTTCTATAGATTCCAGAAACAGATATGGTGGCTGATCAGAGACCAAAGAAAGGAAACACATGAGTTAATTAGCAGTAACCGCATACCGAAGGGAACTTGGGTGAACTACTTGAAGGAATTATACAAGAAACAACAGACAGAAATCAAACCTAACACACCCAAAATTATAATTAACGACGATATACTTGTAAAGAAGGAAGACGTAGAACTAGCCTTAAAAAAATAAAAAAAAAAACAGGAAAAGTGCGGGACCTGACCGAATTACCAATGAAGTACTGAAATACGGAGGAGAGAGCCTGACAGAACAACTGAAAATTCTCATCAATAAAATCATATACCATCTCAGAATCCCCGATGAATGGAGGACTAGCACAACAATACTCCTATTCAAAAAAGGCGATAAAAAAGTACCGGCTAATTACAGAGGAATCAATCTTCTCTCCACCTCGTTGAAACTAACCACAAAAATTTTTACAAACAAAATAAATGAACACACTTCCTTAAAAAAAGAACAGCAAGGATTCCGGTCGGGAAGGTCATGCACGGATGCCATATTTGTTATAAGACAAATAACTGAAAAGTCAATTGAATATAATCGTCCAGAAAAAATAGAAGTAAATAATGGCATCTGACAAGGTGCCTCTCTTAGCCCCCTACTATTTAACATCATCATAGACGAGTTGATAAAGCAGGTGCGTAGATTGAAAGGGTATAAAATGGGAGACAGGGAAATCAAAATACTGTGTACGCCCACGATGCAGTGTTAATAGCTGAAAGCGAGGACGATTTGCAAAGACTATTGCACCAATTTAACATAACAGCGAAAAAGTTTAACATGAATATATCAGCGTCAAAAACTAAAGCCATGACTACATCTCACATGAACACTACTCAGATGAAAACTAGAAATAGACAACAAAATTATACAGCAGAAAATGAAGTTCAAGTATCTCGGAGTAGAAATATCCGGATACGGGGATGTTGAAACGGAGGTGAGGGGACAAGTCATGAAAACAGCAAGAACAGCCGTATGTCTTAACAGTACCATATGGAGCAATAAACATATAGGAATCGAAGTTAAATCTAGAATTTATAACACGGCAATAAGACCCATACTAACATACACTGCATAAACCAGACCAGAAAGCTCGAAAACAAAACAAATACTGGAAACAACAGGACACTTATGGATCGGAATAGGAGCGAGGATATAAGAAGAGTATGTAAAGTTGATAACATCAATGACTGGGTAATACAAAGAGAATGGAACGAACACATCAACCGCATGACCGACGACAGAATAGTAAAGATGACGAGGGACAAATCACCAATAGAACGTAGAAGTACCGGAAGACCTCGTAAACGATGGAGTGATAACCTCGCAATAGACTGAAACCAGGCAAAAAGACGAAGAATAACAAGCAAATTGCTTATATATAAGAAGGAAGAAGAAGAAGATTAATTATTTACATGTGCACGGAATGAGCGCGTTTCAATCTGTTCTGCTACATGTTTATATTTAGGGCTTCTGGATCACTCATTTTGTATATAAAAAACTACCAATTTAGGCAAAAAATTGTTTTATTAAGCCACTATACTAGACTACCTCTATATTAAAATGACCGGAAACATCGAAATGACAACAAGAAAAATAAATAAGAAACCCTCAAATCATTTCTTCACGGGAACAACTTCTCAAAATATACTGTCTCAAATTAAAATACTAAGACTTTCTGAGAGACCTTTAAACATTTTTACTTCTTATTAACGATTTACGAGTGTAGTAAAATAAATAAGGAGTTTATTTGAATTTCCCTATTGCTTTATTTTTTTTTGGGATCACATATTTAGGCCGAAAACTCTGGAGATAATTTTAAGATAGAAGTTCTTATATAAGTAAAATAATAAACGTGGGTAATTTCAACTAATTCATTCATCTTCTTCATCCAACCCTTAGCGTCCGCTGCTGGACATAGGCCTCCCTCATTCTTGTCCATTGTGCTCTATCTTGAGCGATTTGCATCCAATTTGCTGCCATTCTCTTGAGATCGTCAGTCCAATGAGTAGGGGGTCTTTCTCTACTTCTTTTGTCTAATCTCGGCCTCTACTCGAGTAATCTCTTCGTCCACCTTCCATCACTGATTCGAGCGACATGTCCGGCCCAGTTCCATTTGAGTGTGGCAATTCGGAAAATTACGCCGGTAACTCCTGTCTTTCGTCTCAGGTGCTCGTTTCTAATTCGGTCACGCAGCGATATACCTAGCATTGACCTTTCCATCTTCCTCTGGGCTATTTGCAGCGTTTTAGAAGTTGCTGTTGTCAACGTCAAAGTTTCGGCACCGTAGGTCATAACCGGTAACACACATATTGGTCAAATGCTTTACGTTTTAAAGAAATTGGTATATCGCTTTTAAAGATGTCTTTAAGTTTTTCATAGGCTACCCATGCGAGATTTACTCTTCTCTGTAGCTCACATGTTTGATTATCATTGTGATTTTTAGTTCGTGTCCACGTTATATGTATTTTTCCACAAGCTCCACTTCGTTGTCTCCAATATTGATATTTCCACTAGGTACCAGATTGGTCATAAATTTTGTTTTTGATGTGTTTATTTTAAGACCCACAATAGCGCATACTAGCTGAAGTTCATGTAACATTGTACATATCTCCTTGAGATTATCGGAAAACAAAACCATGTCGTCTGCGAACCTCAAATTTGTTAAACTTTGGCCGTCTACATTCAGGCCTCTTTTTTCCCAGTTAAGTTTTTTACAGGCGTATTCTAGTACTGCAGTAAACAGTTTAGGCGATAAGGTATCACCCTGTCGGATGCCTCTGCTGATTAAAGTACATAATATTAATATTAACATGAGTATAATTTTCTGATGTAAAATTAAAATTAAAATATTTGTTAGTAACTAAAATATTGAAAACGTCGCCTAATAAATCAGTATTTAACATTTCATACTTACCTCGACAAAATTCATTACATGCTTTAAAACCATTTTTTCCATATTTTTTCTTTGTGAACCAGTTCTGGAGCCACCTATCGTTCGTAAAAAATTGTGAACAAATCTCCTTTGGTCCTTCCATAGATCACCTTGCGCACAAATCAGACCTGTAAACAAAAAAGGTACTTTGAGTCTCCAATCAAGAATGTAAAAAAAAAAATAAATTTTATATATATATATGTATATATATATATATATATATATATATATATATATATATATATATATAGGATGTCCGGCAAGTGCCTCCTAATTTTTCGGGAAAATACAGGGGAGGTCAAAATAACGCTAATTATGTCCCTTAACGGAGATACAGAGCCCTAAAGGGGTATCCAGGAATTTACCTTATCGGCTTTAAGTTTTGAACCGACTTGTATAATTTAATGAAATTTTAATATTTTATAGAGGCCATAAAGATTTATTAAACTATACTACAGTAAATGTTTAAGATTATCAGAGAAGTCCGGAATGGACTTGCAGCCACACTCGTTATGCCTAATTTTTGACATTTGTCATTTTACAGAGCCGAAATACTTTGATGATTCCTATTCAAAAAAGGCACATTAATTTATTTCGATAAAATTGGCCGTTTGCGAGAAAAATCGGTTTATATGCGAAACACTCAAAAGTTACTAATGCTACACAGAAACAGGTAAAAGTCAGGTTGTTATTGCTAATACCTACATAATGAATTACTATTGACGGAACTTGTCAAAACCTCCATCAAGTAAAAAAATTTATAAAATGAAAGAATATTCTTACGCAGAGTATGTTAATATGCATTTAATTTATCGTGAAGCACTGTCAAATTCTTCGAGTACAAGCTGAAAAATTTCCAACTCGAACATTGTCAAGTCACAAAACCTTTCAAAGAGCTGACCGAAGTCTAAGGGAAACAGATGATTAGAAAATAGTTATTAGATATAATTAATTAATTTTTTACATGTTTTATTCAGGGTCATTTTTGCCGCGACGTGACGGTGTGGACCATCCCAGGGAGCACGAGACGCTCACGTAGAGGAACATATTGCTGACAACCGTTCGAACAGCATAAGAAAACTCTCAACATAAAACAATGTGACAAAATGGAAAGTACATGAAACTCTAACAGAACGCTTGTAACACGCTGAAAAAGTGCACGCTGTGTCTCCGGATGAAAATCCCACATAATCCAACTGGTTTATACAACAACATGACCTGAATTTAAATTTTTCTAACCTTATTTTGTTTAACGATGAGGCCGGTTTTGCAAGAGATAGTATAATAAACCCACACAATATAAATTTTTGGAGCACGCTATAATTCAAAACAAACACCAACAAAGCTTTATTGTAGCTGTGTGGGCTGGTATCATCGGAAATAACCTTATAAGTCCCAATGGTGAGATTTATTTATAATTTTTGCAGCAAAATTTAGATAATTTATTGGAAGATCTACCTCTTCATAGAAAAATGCAAATCTGGTACATGCACGATGGTGCTCCACCTCATTTTAACCGTATAGTATGTTAACACGTAACGAACGTTTTTGGCCCTCGATGGATAGGTCGAGGTGGTCCTGTTTTATTTAAATTAAATTTTTATAAAATTAAATCCCTTAGACTCTTACTTCTGAGGATATCTAAAAAACAAGTTTATTCAACACCAGTAAATACTAGAGAAGAACTACTAGCGAGAATAGCACAGCATTCTAACAATGTCCGTAATAATGTCGGAATATTATTTGCAGTGCAGCGGGAAAATATTCGAAGAATAAGAAAATGTATTGAAGTATGTGAAGCCCATATTGAACATTTGCCAAAATAACATTTAAACGTTTTCACAATTTTTGCATTTTAATAATATTGTAAATTAATTGAGCCCCGATCAACGCTTTGAAAGGTTTTTGGACTTGATAATGTCTGAGCTGGAAATCTTTCAGCATAATATCTTCTTGCCTTCGACTTAAAAGGTAAATAGAAAGGTTGAAAAAGAGAGAGCGGAAGAGAGGGGTAAAAGATATGTAAGAATAGACAAGATCCTCAAGAGCAGGCAAAAATGACAATTTCTATAAATTTGTTGATTCAGTGGACATACCCTTTAGAATATTACAAACTAAGAGTAGTACGAATTTAAAGCAATAAAAGGCTTTTCAATTTTATGAGGACTGGACCATTCTGCGACAGTACATATTAAGTCAACTTAAGTCTTTAAGTTAATGATTCTTTAACGGCACCTAATTCGAAATATATAACGCAAGCATGAATTTTGCAATTTTTATATTCTTCAAACATCAAAGCTATCAAAACATGGTCCGTAAACATTATAACAGAAATTCAGCAAAGAAAGAGTAAGAGAATCGCACAGCATGATGTAGAAAAAAATTGTATTGAAGCCCGGAAACAACTCTTACTTTCGATGCAACATGCACGTTAAACCTAAGCTTTGCATCGATTTCATGTCCTAAGTTCAATATCTTCGTTCAATCTACAGAACGTTTTCGTCGCAACTATCTGTGTTCTTTAGTCCAGTGCTTTGGCAAAATCTGTTAGACACTATCGTGAAACTAACATCACACCACCCCATGCCCACAAAACTTGGCTAAATAGAAATCCAAGTTTTGTGGAAAGCAGGACAAAAAGGATGTCTGGGAAAAATACCGGTGGATCCCACTGATGAGTCCACCACCGGTATCGGGGCGAAACATCCAAACATTTACTACGGTGGTTGAAAATAGATCGCTAGCTACATGCCCTTACCACCAGGGACATGACTAAGTGCGACATGGCGCTCGAGAGCCGGGACGGCGGTAGACGTGATTCTGACCACCGTTGGCTTTGATTAAGCCTGACCCGACCATTGGAAGACTACCGAGGATGTTTGTTTCACATTCTTTCTAAGGCATATGCTTTCCTACGGCTTGGACTTCCTATTTTAGTCAAAGTCGGGCAAGCAAATGCCTTGCGGGGGGCATATCGTGAAACTAACATCACACCACCACATGCCGACAAAACTTGGCTAAATAGAAATCCAAGTTTTTTGGAAAGCAGGACAAAAAGAATGTCTGGGGAAGACACCGGTGGATCCCACTGATGAGTCCACCACCGGTATCGGGACGAAACATCCAAACATTTACTACGGTGGTCGAAAATAGATCGCTAGCTACATGCCCTTCCCACCAGGGGCATGGCTAAGTGCGACAACACCTATATTTTACTTGAGCCCATGTTAGCCCAATTGGGGTCAGCTCACAATGGTAAAGTGTAAAACGGATATTTCTTTTAATGCAGCCATTTCATCAATTATATATTTTTTGTACTTATCTCAATGTACATTTGCTATATCTAAAAGCTCACTTTTGACTCTCTGTTTTAACAGAATGACCTAAATTCTTGGAAAGCAACCATTATTTTATCTCATCTTTTTTCCATATATTTGTTGACAGTCTTTCACTTTTACGCGAGTGGTATGAGGCATTATCCATAACTATTAATAATCCCTTTGGTATAAGATCCAACATTTGTTCAAAATACTCCTTGAAGATGTCTCCGTTCATATCTTTGTGATAATTCTCGGTCCTGTCGAAAAGAAGAATTAATAAACTCCCCTTAACAAAACCTTTGTAACTACCAATGTGTGTAATTTTGAGCCTGGGGCCTTTTCCTTTAGGATGTTTTTGTCCAGTAAATCAACTTTCCAATGAGGCTTGTCCGTAGCTCTAAACACTTTTATCGTGGCATATTTTCGGTACAGTACGTCTTTCATTCAACCGTTTCGTCTAAATAATAAATATTTTTCCATCTTCGCAATGTTGCTTAATTGTTTGGAGATATTTCCTTTTCCAATTGACAATTTCCGGGTGATCTATAAGAATAGATTTCCTGTCTAGCTTGTCTCAGCGAAAATTAAGGTCTCTGGACAATTTCCAGAGCTCAGTTGTTTTAATTTCAGGTAAATCTCGACCTTCATTGATTTTAGTTAGAATTTTATCGACGGTTGGGATCTGCTTCTCATAATAAAATGTATGTACAGCTCTTCTTATTGCAGTTTTTATCTCTTCTTGCAACGGAATTTTTCATTTTCCTGTGACCAAATGTGGCTTGGAAGCACTAACAATAGCAGTCGTCTTTTTCTTCTTCAGCATTTGGTAAACAGTAGATTTTCCAACTCCTGTCAGTTTGGAACACATCTCAACAGAGCTTTCAACATTATTATCCATATATTGACGTCTTTAAGCATCGTAAACATTCATCATAATAAGTTTTTCGTTGCGGGAAAAATGCCCTAGTTTTAACGATTTTAGAATAAATATAGAGGTGGAAGCCATATCTTTAGGGTATCTCACTAATGTCAAATAATAATATGAACAAGCGCAAATAAGGTAAATCATTAAAGACACAGTGTAAGTACTCTGCTCACTGACAGAAATTAAACTGAATTTTGAGCAATTTTAGTGTTGCAATAAATTTATAAAAGCATATAATATTTAAATATAATTAGATTTATGGCAGTCCTCAGTTTCCTGTGACACTGGAGCAGGAACGTCGGAAGCTTCAGTGACAGTTTTATTACTCTTTCTAGTTCTTGAATAGAGTATAGTTAACAGAATATTATTTTTGTCATAAAATTATAATAAATAATTATTTTTAAATGCAGTATATTCATTTTAATTTTAACTATCACGTACTAATAAATAGAAAGATTTAAACGCTAATATATTAAAACAATATAATTTCCTATGGCACAATGTTAGGCAATATTAATAAATTGTACTAAAAAAAACTAATACTTGTGTATTATTGATAGCATCGTCCTTCAGAAGTTTCTTGCTCTATTATAATTTTGTTGTACTTATAATGGTGTTTACGAAATTCGAAAAAAATACGTAAATTAAGTAATAGTTGTTGACATTATTTTACGGAAGCTAAGATTTATCTAATTAATTACTAATACAAGGTCGATTGGCATATATTTTTAACTATTATTAGGCGTAATTTATCTTTTCTAATTAAAGGTTCATTTCCCTTTGGAATCTGACATTTGGAAGAATAATATATGATAAGTGTATTTTCCTTGAAACTTCAAAAAACATTTTATAGGGTCGATAACAAATGCAACAAGGTCAAAATATATTATTTAAAAACCACATGTATAAAGTTATTAATATCTTGGAAATTTTATTATTCAAAAAACAAAAAGAATTGTTATATGAAATTTTTTGGGCGTTATTTGATAAAATATACTATGAAACTTTGATCAGTTATAACTTAATATTTTCGAGAATTTAGCAGATCTTTACAAACAAGGTGATCTCGAAGTGTGAAAAATTATTAACAAAGAAAAAATAGACCATACCTCAACAATAAAGACAATGCTGAACCTCTCTCTACTGCATATGATGATGGCAGCTGCAATATATATCTTCAACCAAAGTGAAAGCCTGAAACCTGGAAATTTTATTGGATTTTGGATACAATTACCACAGAATCCTCATCGACACCAGCAGATATCTATAGGTAGTATTTTGGTATTAATTATGAAGTAACTGACTGCTACCTAGTGAACATTATCTTGTTTCTCTGATGTACTGTTTTTGGTTGGGTTTTGATTACAGTTTTCTATGTATTTGAGATGTTTTGTGCCTCATCTCTCTTATTAAGGTTTTTAGTATTTTCTATTTCGAGAGCTTCTCTGATGATACGCGTTCTATAGTGCCTTATGGGTGCGATCTGTTGGGTTTTCTGGAAATTTATAGTATGTCCTGTCCCCTGATGATGTTGGAATAAAGCTGATGTGATTTGCTTATTCTTTATGATATTTTTATGTTCTTTGACTCTGGTAGAGATTCTTCTGTTTGTTTAGCCGATATATTCTTTTTTACAGTCTCTACATAAGATGCTGTATACTCCCTGGTTTTCTAATAGTATTGGATGGTTATGTTTTGGTGTTTTTTAGGGCTTCCGTTTCGAAATATTTTATAAAATGGCTTGCAATGACCGGTGATGGCGAAGATCCCATAGGAGCACCATCTGTCTGTCGGTAGAACTTATTTTCATAGGAAAAATATGTGTGTTTGAGACAGTGTTCGGAAAGATCGATGAAGTGATGTGGGAATTCCTCGGTCATAGCAATCTGGTCTAGAGCTTCGTCAATTGGTATGCTTGGATACAAAGATTTGATGTCCAAGCTGGCAAGAATGTCATCTTTTTGAAGTTTTAGCCCTCGAAGTAGGCTGACCAGGTGATTTAAATTTTTCAGGTATGAGTCTGCAATTTCGGTCGCTGGTTGCATATTTTGGGCAAGGTATTGTTTTTGTTGATGAGTAGGTGAATCTACTGCACTTAACACGCTAAATTTTAATGTTATATTAAGTACTAAGATATAATACGACATCCATATGAGATCTAAATTAAATGTAAAATTAAGTCCTGCTTGGAATCTAGTCTGACAAACAGCTATGACAGATATATTGGAGCTCTCCTCCAATGCAAGCTTTATGTGACCATCCCTTACATTCAATGTACTAGATCTCTCTAGATTTGCGGTTGGAAAACGGTTCGTCATCATCGTCGTGATCATTATTATCTTTTAATTTTTGACCTTTCGTATTTGTTTTCCTTTTCCCTTCATAAGTTATTTCTTATCCTCATAAAAAACACGCTTTTTTAATTTCTTTATATTTCTACTAGCTCCTATAGCAGGAATTTCGTCCCTTACAGGAGTGTCTGTCAGTGCAGCAGGTTTAGTTTTACTTCTATTGTTTGGCTTCCTTTTTCCAGGTGGAGCTTTTGGTAAAGGTCTGAATGGTTCTGGTGAGAACTCAACAGAGATTATAGAGAGTAGACTACGGGATTGAGCCGTAGAAGCTACAAGTTACGTTCTACACTGAGATCATTTATCAATTGCGCTCTCATTTTCGATATCGGTCAGAATAGATGGACTTGTGGGAGATATCGCGTTATGATTCTCATTATCAGTTCTATGATCAGATGATTTTGAACTAGTGACTTCTAAAGGAGCCTAAAGTTGGAAATGGACATGGACCATATGACCTCGGGCTACAGCTACAATATACCGTTCGAAATCATAATAGAAGATCGAATAGCGAGTAAAAGATTAAAACCGGAAACATCTTCTGGTACAATTATTTAGTACAGTGATGGTTCAAAAACCAATGAGGGTACCACCCTGCAGAGCATCCGGCCCTCAAGACGGACCCGGAGGAAAAAAACTGCCTAGGAAGGAAATCGTCTTTTTCAAAAATATCTGTATTATCCTTGTTGCTGCAAAATCAACTCTAACATTTTTTGCCATTATAGCCACATCAAATGTTATTTTGTTATAGATGAGACGTCATAGACTGACACGACTTTTCTAGCATTCGACCGTATCCAGTTATCATTGGAGGTATTAATGAGTTTTTTGAGGGGACAAAAAACTCTTCTATCCATTGGCTGCAACTTGTTCGTGCAGTACGAAGGGAATGTGAGGAAAATAATTCCATTTTCTCTGCAAAACTCTCTGGTCCCTTGATGGTCTTAAGTGAGTCTTGAAATGTTCGAGAAAAAGTAGAAGGCATCTTCTTTCATCTATCCAGACCCATTAGCAGTTCCTACTGACCTAAGAGTGTCATCTCGAATAAAATGTTCTTGAAATATTATACGAGAAAATATAAATATAAGCGGTATATAATTTTCTATCGCGTCGCCAACCAAAGTCAGCGTCACTGAGGTACTCCTTTCTGCCGATGTCTCACGTCATGTCATCCACGTTTCAAATATCTTTGGCATCAAGGAAATTTTTACTTAAGACAGCTGTATAGTTGTCAAAGAAAATACTAACACTGGTAATATTGAAGCTTGTGGCGTGAGCTATACTTGTAGGCTGAGGCAACCTTAACGACGAATTAGAATGGCACTTCATAAATAGTTCGAGCTATACTTCCCCTGCCATTTCAGATTCAACCCACGATGCAAGAAAATTATTTTTATGGTTAATTTATAAGGCGATTGTCTTACTTCCTTCGTTCTGAGCCCATTATTGGTGGCGGTACAAGTCAGAATGTATCTACATGAGATATTCTTTTCTTCAATCGTAAACATTGTTGGACTAGAATAGCCGACAGAAAGAGGCTGATCAACTAGCTTCGTAGTCTTTGTTTTTTTTAATATACCGAGACAAAGACATATAATTTAGATTATGCGATGATGCAGCACTTCTGAGCATCTTTGCCCTTATCGTCACTTCTTGGTTAGCCAGTTCATACATTTCTTCACTGGTTATGTCCGTATCAGTTTTTCGCACACATTTATTTGATATTATGAAACAATAATTCATAATTATTTAGCGTGCAAAACAGGAAATCATAATACAATATAATAAAATTAAATTATTACAGTTTAAAAAAGAATATAGGAAAGTTTTGACAGCCTGTCACAACTCACTTTGGTGCGAAAAATCGTGATTATTCAAAATTAATACTTCATTACCTCAGTACGCAGCTGAATAGTTGAAACGTATTACAATCTCACTACATCAGTAACATAAAACTGATTAAATAAAAGGCTATCGAAATATTAATCAAAAACTTACTTTTGACGATTTTTTTAGGTAGAAGATACACAACCACTTGTCGTAAGATGCCGGCGTGAATTGCATCCTATTTCGCGTCAAAAAAAAAACAACTAATGTTGTTGCTAGTTCGCTAACAGCCATAGACTTCAAAAAATTTACTATGTCACAAATCTCCTTTATCACAACCCTCCTAGGTATGCCATACTATATATCAATATATTAAGTTTACCCAAAGAGATGAAGTCGAATATGTCGCAATATCGAATGGTCAGCTATATTACCCAGTTTGATACCACTGGATTACTTTCTTTGGGCTTATTTGAAAAACGAAGTTAACAAAACTAAGCCAGAAAATTCTAGTTTAAAAAAATCGAGAAAGAGTAGATAGATAGGGACGACATTTCTTAATTCACCGTAAGAGGTCAGCGAGATTTTATTTATCCTTAAAGCAACAAAGAAACCAATATATATATATATATATATATATATATATATATATATATATATATATATATATATATATATATATATATATATATGTAGGTGAATAATACATTTAAATATCTTTAGCTCCTAACCTATTCGTAAAAGGTCCAAAGTATATGGTTTTTTTCGGATTTGCCTTTTCAGGAAAAACTAAAATCTAAAATAACACAGGGGATGTTCTATTCGAAATTCAAGGACATCATATTTGAAATAGTTACAACTTGTCAAATGAGAGAATATTTGTAAAAGATTCGCGATTAAAACTTAATTTTAACTTTTCCGAAGATCTTTTCGGGTTTCGCAAAAATAATTTTATTGCTTTCTTTACGAATGAACCCTACAGTAATAAAGCAGTTTCTTTATATCGTTGGTTCTTTTACAAGTTTCCACGTAGTGTAGCTCTAAAAATAGAAATACTCTCACTCTTAGTTCCCTGAGAAAATTTTAATGGTGTTAGTCATATCTATACCGGACGCGTGTAAAATTCCAGTAACTCGTTTGAACAGACCTTGAACAAAACTGCCTAAATGCGCAAAGTCGTTTATAGCCAAAGAATTTACAAAAAAGTGACTTCGTCAAGAACTACTGTCCTGAAAACGTAATTTACAAGATGCAGTTTTGGGTAAAAACTGCTTCTTAAAAATTATTAACGAACAAAGAATGTTAAAGCTTAATGATCAAAAATCATGGTTCTAGAGATTTCGAAAAACAGGATGTATAAATTATAAATATACATTATAAAACCATTAAGCATAACACTTATATTTGGAAGATGATACAAAAAGTCAAGTAAATAATTAACATAACAAGATTCAACAAAACACTAAGAAATGACGCTTTTTTTCCTCTTTTTATCTTTACATATTTTTCGACCTAACTCCCATGAAAATCCCCCAAGCTGCAAAAGCATTTGTCATTAAAACATTGATAGATTTTAGCTAATCGTAACGAAGCTTTATTAATTTGTTTATTAATCCAAACAGTGTATTATAAATATCAATTGATTATTATTATATGCGAGATCTATGAAACAGCCTTTGGAAACTTCAGCACAGAAAACAAAAATGAAAAAGATACTACAATACTCAGTTACTTATTTGAGAGCAGCTTGTTTTAACAACTCCTTCGATTTAAAATAGAGCCGAAAATAGACATAGCAGACACCGGATGGTAGGGCCCGAAATGAGAATGACATTATTATCACCGATAAAAAACAAATTTTCAAAGACGTTAGAGTTCTAAACAGGTTCGCAGTCTGTCATAGAATGGTGAGGGCGTTACTGGAAATAAATATCGGCAATGAGAAATACCGACTGATGAAGAAGAATTCTAAACATTTTAGGACCAACCGTAGAAGTACATATCCTTATTGGAGCATATAAACAATATCCTGGAAAACAAACAGGCGTTAGCCAATGACATAAACTATATTAATGATGTTAACGTGGAAGCTATTACACAAAATAAAAAAGTAAATTGTACAATAAAAAACAAAGGATGAAAGAATTAGTCTAGAAGCAGAGAAATGAGAAGCAGCAAAGATACACACTAAAAGGACCGAGAAACCTAAATAAGAGCATTTCTAAAGCTATTAGAAAGGACCTCAGTGCAACATACTATCAACGAAAAGGAAAGTTTTATGGTATTTAGAAAAAAATTAGTCAGAGGTAAAAATAAATTAAACCAACTAAAGGATAAACAAGGTATTATCAAGTCAAGTAATGAAGAAATACTTAGGATAGTGAAGGACTTATTTGGTGAACTACACAGAAGTAAACAAGATCAAGATGTACAGAGAATGGATGTACATGGATGTACCAAAAAAAGAGTTATTAACTAGAAGTCGGAAGAAATACCAGACATAAAAGTACAACAAATAAAAAGCGCAATAAAGAACATGAAAGGAAATACAGCTCAGGGTAAAAATGGTAAAAGATACTACCTGTTTAGAACTCTAACAGACTTGGAATGCTATAGGCGCATTAGATTGCTAAATTACCTGTTCAGCTCTTTACCGGAATAATTATCAACAAACTGGAAGCTACACTAGATTTTACTGATCTAGAGAGCAGCAGATTTTCGAAAGAAGCTTGGTACCAGAAAATTGCGTAAAAGCATTTGTAAAAAAATCATGTGAATATAATCGGCTCTTGGTGCTGCCCTTCGTCGCCTTTCGAAAATCTTTCGACAATACAAAATTAAAACTTGTTACATATGATTCTACAGTGTTACCTTAAATTTAATACCGCGTGGTCTACCGTACATCAAATAAATTCAAGATATATATATATATATATATATATATATATATATATATATATATATATATATATATATATATATATATATATATAGTCCAACTGATTAATAAAATTTTTAAAGTAGGGCTAGCAAAATACAAACATAGAAATACCAAAACAGAAAATTTAGAAGATAATAAAATCAAAAAACAATATCTTTCCTTGCCATTATGCATACCAAAACTTTCAAACTTTTTTCAAGAAATACAATATAACCACTAGTCATAAGGGCCATAATTTACTTAAAAGCAATTTCAGCAAGTTAAAAAGGGATATTCCAAAAAACAAAAAATCAAATACCCTGCAAGGATGGTCCATTGAATTAAATAGGCCGAACTAGTCAATATCTGCAAAATCATCTAAATGGACATAAATATTACAGCACTAAAAAAACACACCTTTGATTATGAAAATAAAAATATCTTGAAAATTCAAACCAACAAAGGAAAACGAGAATCTTACGAAATGATCGCAATAAAAAAAAATCCGAATGCCATAAACGATAAAACAGACATTAATAATCTGAATCAAATCTATTTCAACATATTAAAATAGACCAATATAAGGGAAATTCTAACATAAATAAAACATTAAAAAAGAATAATTCTACGCTTTCAATTCTCCCAAAATGAATGACGATATTTTTCAGAAAGATATCATTTCAATTAAAAGACCTTTTACGTCACGTAAAGTACCTAAAACATACACCATCTGGTTTCCACATTCAGTCAAGTCAATGCAGTTATAGGGTTAAAAATGTAGTGTCCACTCTTCTAGTTGGACTTTTAAAAATACTTTTGAAAAATTAATATATATAAGAGGGCGTGATTATAATTGGTTGTGTTTTAATTAAGTTTTTATTTAAAACAAAAATCTCTGTTCTAAATGGTAAGTTTTTAACTATATATAATAATACTAAAAATGTACATTTTTGTAGAATCCTCCGATAACGTTCTAAAATATAAAATATATATATAATAAGTGTGACTACTTTATATATGTAGTTTTAATATAACAATGAACCATATCCCCAAGAAAATAACCAACTAAATATATATATATATATATATATATATATATATATATATATATATATATATATATATATATATATAGATAGATAGATAGATTTTTTTTTGAAAAATCAATTTTTTTTTTAAATAAATACAAAATAATGTCATCATATTATAAAAAATTAACATTGTAACGTTCTTTCCCATACAATCCAACATGTTTACCGCCTTTTTCTATTAAATATACCTAACCGGACTCGGATGTGTCACTGCTCACAGCCTTCTAAGAACCATGTGTTGTCTGGCATTGCAGGCACGATTACCTGTTTTGGGCAGTATTCGATGAAATACTTAATCGTTAGTCGTTCTTTGAATTGTTATGCGTTAGGCTGTTTTGGCGCGAGTTTCTCTGAAAGAGATCAATTTATTATTTATTACTACGTTTCTGTCTGTGAGAGTCTGGTGTTAGACGTCGCTTTGGGATTTTACCAGATAATTTGGGTGGGCCAGGAGTACTAATAAATATCTTCCAAGTATTTATTTTTCAAAAATATTAAAAGGAAGTCGCCGTGAATTACCAAGGAACATTTATTCACATAGACTAGATCATTATCGTGTGATTGTTACTACCCCTACTTTTACCACTTCAGTTGGTCCGTAAGATGCATAGTCCTTATTCATAGGAAATTTTCTCCACTGTCATGTCTAAATTTGTCTTTGATTAAAAAATGACTATTTTTTTAGACATTATTTATACAGGGTTTCCTTGCGATTTTCGCGAACCTATGCTACTTTTTTATTAATCAAAAAAAAATTACATTTACAAGCCCCCTCATATCTTAGTTAATATGTATGTTAATGAAAAAGTAAAAACAAGCTAGTGTAGAGTTTTTTACCTAAAATTCACCGAATTACTTACTTTTTAACTAAAATGTGGTTGTCGGACTTGCATAGTCTTTATTTTTATTTATTTTACGACGTATCGATTAGATTGTATCTCTAATCTTTATCAAGTGTAAACTCAATGTTTTGTCTTAAGGCTACGAGCTTATATAGGGACTGTCTCCATTTGAGCTTAAAGTTTCGCTTCACTGTACACACTTCAATGATTTGGTATTAAAAAGTAATGGTTGCCAAAGATTAGGTATCTCAACACTGGGTTTACTGAAGATTCCATTATTATTTTTAATGTAGGCTGGTTCGATAAATTTTCTTTTTCTTCATGTTCCATATATAATGCCGCAATTTCAGACCATTTTATATGTTATTGTTTATTTCAGGCGTGTTCTGCAATACCTAATCTCGACGCTTCCCCTTTTTAACCGACTTCTAAAAGAAGGAGGTTCTCAATTCGTCGACTATGTATTTTTTTTTTATGTATGTACACCGATTACTCCGGAACGGCTGGACCGATTTGAATGAAATTTTTTACGTTATGTAAAGGAAGTTGCTGCGGTGGTCCCATATTTTTTTAGATGAAATTGGTGCAGTAAAATCCAAGATGGCGCTTACAATATGGCGGCCAAAAAAATTAATTTTGTCCGATTTTCTCCAAAATTGGTATGAAGGAATTTTCGGGGATGTACCCAAAGAATCAGAAATTATTTTTAAAAAATTCAAAATGGCGGATCCAATATGGCGGACAAAAAAATTTAATTTAGTCCGATTTTCTCCGAAATTGGTATGGGGGAGTTTTCGAGGTTGCACATAACGAATCTGATATTATTTTTAAAAAATTCAATATGGCGGATCCAATATGGCGGACGAAAAATCAATTTTGTCCGATTTTTACCAAAATTGGTAAGGGGAAGTTTACGGGGTCGCATATGACGAATCTAAAATAATTTTAAAAAAATTCAATATGGCGGATCCAATATGGCGGACGAAAAATCAATTTTGTCCGATTTTCTCCAAAATTGATACGGGGGAGTTTTCGGAGTCACATATGACGAATCTAAAATAATTTTTTAAAAATTCAATATGGCGGATTCAATATGGCCGACAAAAAAATTAATTTTGTCCGATTTTCTCCAAAATTGGTACGGGGGAGTTTTCGGGGTTGCATATGACGAATCTAGAATAATTTTTAAAAAATTTAATTTGGCGGATTCAATATGGCCGAAAAAACATCGTTTTTGTCCGATTTTCTTCAAAATTGGTACGGGGGAGATTTTGGAGTCGCATATGAGGAATCTAAAATAATTTTTAAAAAATTCAATATGGGGGATCCAATATGGCGGACGAAAAAAATCAATTTTGTCCTATTTTCTCCAAAATTGGTATGGGGAGGTTTTCGGGGCCTCATATAAACAATCTGAAATTATTTTTAAAAAAATGAATATGGCGGATTCAATATGGCGGACAAAAAAATCAATTTTGTCCGATTTTTACCCAAATTGGTACAGGAGAGTTTTCGGGGTCACATATGACGAATCTAAAATTATTTTAAAAAACTTAAATATGGCGTATCCAATATTGTGGATAAAAAATTAATTTATTTTCTTTAAATATCGATATTGGAAGGTTTTGGGGCTGATATTACCAATTTAAAATTAATTTGAAATTTAAGATAGTGGATTTTCTATGACAGACTAAATATTCGTTTGACCCAATTTGATTGGTATTTGGAAAACTTTAAGAACTAAAGAATTTTTAATGGTTCATTTTAAGGTGATTTACAACTTTGAATAAAATGGGTACTTTTTTGCCAGTTAGGAGTCATTGCGAGGTACATTAATCTCGATTAGAACTTAGTTCAAATAATTTATGAATATGATAATGAATTCTAAAACTAAAAATAGAAAAATAAAATTTTTATAAAAAAATTGAACCGACTTCTAAAAGTGCGCTAAAAAGTGAAAAATAACCATAAATTTTTATATGAAATTGAACTTTTTGAAGTCGGCGCCAAATTATTTGTACACGAAATAAATAACTACTAATATATACAAATTATGGTAAGAAAGCAATTACAAATAAAGCATTTTTAATCTGTTTATGCAAATCACATTTTGTCAAGTATTATTTTGGCGCCGACTTCAAAAAGTTCAATTTCATATAAAAATTTATGGTTATTTTTCACTTTTTAGCGCACTTTTAGAAGTCGGTTCAATTTTTTTATAAAAATTTTATTATGTATCAGTTTTATGTTTCTTAACTGTAATTTCTAGGGGTCGCTTGATTTCTCCAATATATATTTAACCATACCCACATGGAACTGTGTAAACACATTTTTTCTTATCGGTATTTTTTGATTTTGTTTTTGTTAAATGAGCTTTAAGTGTATTTCCTGATTTAAAGATTTATATTATAACTGCTGGTAATTTGTCTCATTTTATTCGAGGTTCCCTTAATGTACGGAATTGTGAAGAAGGAATGTGCTTCTTGGTGTGCAGGATAAACATTCTGTTGTAAATCGGATTTAATGTCTGCTACCTCTTTTTCCAATGAATAGGCATTATTGCATATAGATATAGCGTGATTATAGAGGTCTCCGTTTTGTTGCAACAGAATGATGAAAACTATGATTAAGGTATTGTCCAGTATGTGTTGACTTCCTGTATACTGAAGTTTTAATAGTTACGTTTGAACGGTTCACAATGACATCTAGGAAGAGCAGTTACCTCTTTATCCATGGTAAACTTAATTTTAAATCGAATGGTGTATAGATGTTTCAATAAATTATTAATTTCTTGATGATTGGCCTTCCATACGATGAAGGTATTATCGATATATCTCAACCAGACTTTCGGTTTTACTGTTGTTGTTTCTATAGTATGAGTTTCGAACCACTCCATATATATATATATATATATATATATATATATATATATATAGATAGATAGATAGATAGATAGATAGATAGATAGATAGATAGACAGATAAATTTATTTCATTACATTTTGTACAGAAAAATACAATTGTAATATGTCACAAAACAAAAAAAAATAAGGTTAAAACTATCTGTAAATTACATTAAATAAGTCATAACAATAAGCTCTAGAAGAAGTCTCCATGTACTCATCCACCGAATAAAATGCATGCTCTAACAAAAATTCCTTTAATTTAATTTTAAATCTCATAAAGTCTAAATCTTTAAATGTTCCAGGCAACGTGTTGTACAATGACACATTCAGTGTATTTTTCTTAGATCTCTCCAATCTATACCTCGAAGGTCTAATTAAATTAGCTGATCTAGTGCTATAAGAGTGAAAGTGGGAATTTTGGTGGAATTTTCCACGGTTTTTATAAATCTCCAGTAGTTGGTATAAGATAAATAAACTAGGCAACGTTAGTACCCGCAATTTTATAAAGTGTGGCCTATAGTGGTCCCTATAGCCGATACCAGAGACAAGTCGAATAGCCTTCTTCTGCATTCTAAAGATTTGAATCGCGCCAACACAGCAACCCCAAAGGTGAACACCGTACGAAATATGAGAATGCAACAAGGTATAATAAACAGAGAGAAGGGTGTCACAGTGAAGAGACCCACGAAGTTACCTGAGAACAAAAATAGAGGATGCCAACTTATTCCTCAATAATGCAACGTGAAAATTCCAGTTCAAACCATCGTCCAAAATGTTACCCAACAATGTCACCGAAGAACCATCAACCACTCCAATATATATATATACATATATATATATATATATATATATATATATATATATATATATATATATATATACACATATATATATATATATATATATACATATATATATATATATATATATATATATATATATATATATATATATATATATATTTATTGGCGACCACTGAAGAGAGTGAAGAACCCATCGGAAGTCCGTCGCCCTGAGCCTAGAACTTGTCCTTTACTTGAAAGTAATCACTACGCAGACAACACTTGAAAAGGTCTGTCACCTCGTCCAGTAATAATGTGGTTCGATCTTAATGTTGTGTCATTTGAAAGTTTAGTTTTGATTATGTCTAGTGATTTCCCTAATGATACGTTAGTATACAGACTTTCCACATCAAACTCATTGGTCTGTCGTCTGGCTCTAGATTAGTGCTACTACACGAAATTTGTAGAATTTTTAACATATGTGTTGGTCTTACATTCTAAAGGTTGTATGATTTCTAAAAGAAAATTCGCCAGTGCACATATTGGGATCATCTAGAGCTGGTTATTGGTTTCAATGGTACGTTCATCTTATGAATTTTCAGTAGTCCGTAAAGACGTGGTGGCATACTGTAGTGTGGTGAGGGCGCCGATCTTAGATTGCCACATATATATTTTTGGTATAACCTTAGCGTTCTGTAGATTATTTTTTCTACAGACTTAATAGGTTCACGAGCTAGTTGTCTATATTTTCCTTTTTCCAGGATATCTCTGACTTTTTGGTAGAACGTTACGATGTCCACGACTATCGTTGCATTTCCCTTGTCCCTTGAATCTTAATGGATTCATCCCTACGAAGTTCTTTTAATGCTGATGCTTCTAACTTGAAGAGATTTTGAACTGAATTTTTCTTATCTTCCAGGATTGATTTTATTTTCCAACTCGTCGGAATAATTTTTATCGAGTTGTATGGATTCTACAGAGCTTATGGTGTCTAAAACAGGTTTACTTTTAGGTATTACTACGAAATAAAGCCCCTTGCTTAATAGTTGTTCTTCTGGTGCTGAAAGTATTCTTGAAGATAAGTTTATGATGGTTTTCTTGAAGTTGTTTCAGGGAGAGTCGTTGTTGTGATTTTAGTTTTTCCACTTTATGCCTGTGTTTCCTCCCCATATTTTCTTTCAACTTGTTGTATTTTATGGAAAATTGGCTCATGATTATCTGAAAGAGTTTCGGCTTTGATTTCGTCGAAGCGTTGTGTAGCTTCATCCGCTTTTCACCATACTTATTAATAATAATGTCTTTGGTACAACGTCTTAAATATTATTTAGAATAGGTTTTCAAGGTTGTAGTAATATAATATAATTTAAGAGTTGAAAAACAATTTTTATTATATACTAGGTTTAACTCATCAGTTTTATACAAAAAATGTCTAACCTTATTATGTAAAAAATAGATAAATTAACCAAACGGATCACTAGATGAAACATTTTATTTTAAATACTGTTGAAAATAGTTGACAATTTTTCTCAAGGTATTTAAAATTATAACAGGTTTGTTTAGCAAAAACTGAAAAGCCAAATTTGTTACATTGTGATGTTCTTTTACAAAACGATGTCGTGTCCTATGGATAATGTTTTGTAACAGACCACTTATGAAAAAATCCAAAACAGTTATATCATACGATCAGGGGGAGAGGGCTAACTAATAGACCTATTGGTACCAATCCATCTTTGAGGAAAATTCTTTCCAAAAAAGGTCGTTGCCTGCGGGTTGTGACTCCTTGCATCATCTTGATGGAAAAATATATCTTTATACTTCGCCAAGAGATCATTTTCTACCAATTCAGGTATTATGTCTTCTAAAATTTCTAGATAGCGGTATGCTGTGAGAAATCTGTCAAAAACTTTGTACCTGACCTGCGTTTCTAAGTAAAACAAGCAATACCAAATCTGAAGAGTCTTTATTGCTCCTTTTCATAAATGATATGAGGATTTTCTAACAACCAATGTTTGGTATTTTGTTTGGAAAAAATACTAGCACTTGCGGACCAGATTACCAATTTTCCAGAATTATCTCTGACTCCGACTTCATATTCCAATTGCAAAACATCATTAGACGCTCTGCATCATCAGGACGTACATTTTACATCATACGAAATAAAGAGTTTTTCAATAAGGGAAGATCGAAGTTGAAATGGAATAAAACAAGCTCTGTGTGAGGTATTAACGAAAATCTTTTTTCATTTGAAAGACCCATGTATACCATTATGTATGGAATATAACTGCGTTGAAATGTCCGCCGTGGTTTTTCACGGTGGCATGGATCCGAATGTTTCAATTTTCAATGAGTCTGCCGCATAGATCCGGCTGAATTTGACTGATGTTATGTAGATTTTAAGGGCATCGGTGGATTGCGACTTATTAGCATAGACCCGCAACTTCAGAAACCCTACCATAAAAAGTCTAGCGGGGTCAAATCGCACAATCTTGGTGGCCAATTCACATCACCTCTGCGAGAGATTACCATACCCTAAAATCGTTCATGCAGAACGTAGCGCCATCCTGCTAGACCCACATGTACTCTACCTCCATATCGTTCAATTTGGGCTAAAATAAATCAGTTAGCATAGTTTTGTAGCTCTCGCCGTTAACAGTGATGGCCTCCTCAACGTCGTTGTACCTACCAAAGACACCGCTGGACCAAAATCGGTACCAAGCGGTAAATTTTTGTGGATGCATTAGGACCTGGTGAACTTCGTGTGGGTTGGTGTCGTCCTATATATGGCAATTGTGCTTGTTAATATAGCCATTCATCCGCTAAAAATGGTCTTTGGACCAAAATTTGGGTTTTCTTCCAAACGCTCCGAAACCCAGTCAGCGAACAAACGGCGTTGTCTATAGTCATTAACGGTAACTGTGTAAGCCCAAATTCCGACGCAAAATTCGCCGAGTTGTAGTCTGCGAGAGGCGGAGTTCTTGTGCACAGCGAGGAATTGACTTCCTCGGGTTCTCCTTCACACTTTTACGAACTGCGGCAATGTTCTCGGCTGATCTGGCATTCCTCTGACGTACAGGTTGATTGTTTACTGAACCAGTGATCTCGAATTTGGCCACCAAACGTTGGGAAGTCGAATTTGAAGAGCTACGCCGTCTGCCGTAAAATGGGCGAAACACGAGCACTAACGAGCACTCATTTTGATAATAAAGTTTTATCATTTGGACGTGCTGCTCAATCATATAACTTGTCATGGTGATTTGGCATTTGTAACAGAATAATAAACAACAGATCAGACAGACGCCACCGAAACAACATGGCCGCCACAGGCTGCCAACATCGACCCGTCCTTATTAAAAAACTCTGTATATAGAGATGGTATGTGCATGACTTTTGATGACTTCAGTTTCAATTTCTCTCTCTCTCTCTCTCTCACACACACACACACACACACACACACACCCACGCACGCACGCACGCACGCACAACGCTACATTCTTCGAGCGCGTTCAAAATTTTGACACGTTTGAAAGAAATGGCAGCTCAAAAAATGACCCTGAGTAACAAGAGTCGGTTGAAACGAATTTGCTAAATAACCAAATCGCTAATCATTTACATTCTCAATTTTAATTAAATAAGTATTATAATCATAATTAATCATTCACATTTTCAGCTTTAATTAAATAATTATTATAATAAAAAATAATTTAATTAAATAAGTTATTATTTATATATATATATATATATATATATATATATATATATATATATATATATATATTATTAAATTAGTTATTTTTAAATTAAAGAAATATATTTCCCGCCGGCCATTATCGACACAGAATCAGCTACCTGCCTCAATTTCCCTCTCAAAAATTATCGGTTTTCTGAAAGTTTGGGGACCTCGTCGACTAGATGTTGCCCCGAACCGACAGGAAAAGCATTGACAGAGGGAAAATCAAACTAGAACATAAATAAAATTAATTAATATGTGAAGATTACCACATAATGGATTCAAATAATAGGATCAAAACAGCCGAAAATGAGCTAATGCAAAAATTAACACCCTCATGGGGGACTACTATCAAATCTGACAGTGACGAGAGAAACCTAAGCTCAAAATAAAACAATATAGACAAAGCAAAATCCATGGAACCTAACAAAATAATTTTAAGAAAACTGACATAAGAAAGGATACAAGGAAGGATTTCGCTCGAATAGTAGGCGGGAAAGCCGTGATTTAATTGGAAAAAAGGTGGTAGTGAGTTCAGGTAACAATACACTTAAAAACATCTAGCCATAGTCCAATGAATGCCAAGCAAAGCAGCCAAAACAGTGATAATCAATATAACATAACACTATACTTTGTAGTGAAAGAATGTAGTCAAAATTCAGGAAGATAAAACAACCGAGCTGGGAAAAAAATTAACAAGGAAGTAGAACTACGAGGGTTCGTAGTAAACCAAAAATACAACAATAAAAATAATACTGTGTTTGCCCATAACTTTGCAAAAATGAGGTAAAATTAATTGAATTAATTATTGTAAACTTAAATTGAAATTTGAGGTGTGACAAACTTATATCTAGTCTTAAAACTTTGACCTAAATCTAATACTTTTCAAGAGCGTTTAAAGGAAAGCAAAAAGATAATTTTCTACCTCCCCTTTTCTTATAAATACTGGATAACTTATTTTCAAAGATATAAAAAAATACTGTGTGTGGAAATATGCTAATCCTAGAACAAATGACTTGGATATTCACTGGCCTAGTTTTCTTTTATGCGACCGGGTATATCAAATTTTTTCAAAGTCTTAAAGTAATATTTAACATAAGTCTGTCTATATATTTCAATCTTACAGTATTCCTTGTGAAATTCTTATCTTTGATCACAGTAACCAAGCATGGAAAACAATAGTGTAGAATGCAAATTTATGAAGTGTCATAACTACTTGTTATTGTGATATTTTACCAAAATTATTGTTGTAAAGCAAGTTTATTTTTTATTGCGTTCATGTAATTACTAACTGACTTCAAAAAAAGGTTATCAATTCGATATGTATATTTTTTATAATATTTGTTCATGCAAAATTTTTGATGGGAGTGAGATAGTTTAAAGAAAAGTTCGAAATATTCTAGTGGGTTCTCACTGGTGGTCTCATAAAAATATCTCCGAGTTAGATTTATTGTAAAGGAGTTAAAAATTGCAAAAATTTCTCGGTTCGAAAAACTAAGATCCCGGAAAGCAAAACCGAAAAACGGTCAGACTGAGCAAAGCCTAATTAGGCAGAGGATGGATTTGCGTCTACCGATTCACTAGCGGGATAAAAATAGAATATATTATTTCGTACAACTTTAATCCCAGGAAATTTTCTACAGGACATTTAGTTTTTTGAGAAAAAGTCAAAAAGAATTTTTTTCTATTCAATAAAATTCAATGCATTTTCAACTCGCGATAACTCGGTCAATTTCGGCTCCATCGTGATTTTCCGAACGCTATTTTATTCCCCAATCTCTAGCGACACCAAAGACGTAAAAAAAATTGCTGTAACGGTATTATTTACGGCAAAATTAAAATGTTTATATAGACGCATTGGAGTCTGTGCTTCTCGAATTTCAAATGAAAAAGCTCAGTAGCGAAATTTTGATTTTTTGAAATTCGACAATGCAATATTAATCTGAATAGTTTGAGGAAGTTTTTCTCAAAACAGCAATTTTTTCAATCAAAAATTGAAGCTGCAGTGTTATTTGACAAAAAAGAGCTAGATACGCTCGCAGCCAGTTCAACCGCTGTGAACAGGACCCTTTGGGTATTACTAAAAACAGACTTAATGACCTTAAGGCTTTGCAAGGGTTTTTGAGCGAGAAAGGAAAAAATTATTTCGAGGCGTATATATCAGAAGTGTTAGTAAACACAAAAAAATTAAAAAAAAAAACGATGCTGAAAAACCGGAATAAAAAATAAGAAAAGCAAAAGTTCAAACCAAAAAGCGTAATTATTCTGTGAAATATATAAATTGCTATTTATACTATTAAGTAAGAGAACATGTTGTCGAATTATTGGGTAAATTAATAATATATAAATATGATTGACAGTAAATGTATAGACAAACACAATCTACATGAATACTTATTTAGACAAAAAAAAACTGATTAATTTGTTCATTACTTTCTGATAATACTGCATTTCAAAATATAATATAAATAACATTATACTTTGTTATTTTTCTCATATATATGTAACAAATAACAAAGTATAATTTTGTTTATATTACTTATTTAGACATTCTAAATTATAATTTTAGAAAGCATTTTGTCCATGCCGAGCAATATAAAATGCGAAAAACAGCACCATTATGATCTGTGAAAGCTAAAAATAAAAAGAATAAAATAGGTACAAAAAATAATAAATAAATCATGGATCGAACGCTGAGCAAGAGCTCATTGGTAGCTAAACTGGCGGCGAGAAGCAAAGCAGTTTTTGGAATATTATTTTGCCAATAGCAGACTTTATAAACAAACACTCATAAACACCATTTATAGAATCGATTATCTCTATAACTTGACCAATAATCTCTTTTTCAGCTTTTTGTGATCTTAGTAAAACTTTAATTTAATTTCCTACACAAATTTCGTGGTTACAATTTTTAGTTCAATTTTCGTCGCATTCTTCTTTTTTCTCTTTGTCAAAATCTGATTCTTCTGAGTCATCAGAATCGGGATCTATGTCATTATCTGTGTCAATATATTGAAGTTCATCATCTGATAATTCAGAGTTTGAAGAGTCTAATTTTCAATTATTTTTTGTTTTTTTTTAACATTTTTGAAGGAATTCTTATTCCTTAGTTTACTTGTACTTGCAATACTGATTGTTTTCGGTAAGACATTTATTTCCTTTTTATTTGGTTTTTGGTTTCCATGCATGTGTTTAGATGTTATTACTTCCTCACCTGCAGCCACTTTTTATCTTGGGTTTGGCTTCACTTAATCAATGTTTCAAGTAGATCGCATAGTGTCGTAGAACTCGGAATATTTTCACTTTGTTTTTCGGAGTTGATTTGATTTTCTTTGTTTACTTCCACTGATTCTGAAACTAAATTTTCTGGTTCTGCGATAGCCATTTTACCTTGTTTTTTATATTTTTGATATTTCTACCAGATATCTCTACCAGTATTATAAAAGTTATTAATTTCTCTGTTGTTCGTGAAATTAGTCTTTCTTTGCATGCTAATGATCTTTTTTTTGTGATTTCATACATAAATATAGTTGCTTATATTCATTATATCTCTGTATACTGTAGTTTTGTTAAACTGATCATAAATATCTAACTTAATTTTTATCGCTTCATCAAAATTTTAATTGTGCATTATTATTTTTATAATAGGGCTAAAAATGTAGAGGAAAGTAAAATAACAATTTGACAGCTTTCGATTTGAAATACTAAAATTTGTAAAAACTTTTTTCGCGATCAATTTTGGCGATTTTATTCATAAAATTAATTACTATATGAGTATAAATTGTTCAGTTATATTGGCACGACCAGAGCTGCCATATACCTTTTCCCACTGTGCGCCAATAAATGGTATTTCTGTCTTGGGGCTAAAATAATTTTAGAGGAAAATATAATAATTTTGAATTTGCTCCAAAAATTCTCTTACCCCACCTGACCTTCCTATAAAATATTTTCCAATATCCCATTTTTTGGCATAAACGAATTTGGTGTAATAATTTTTGAGATCCTAATTTGAGGCCTAGATTTAGTTTAAAAGTGTTATCAACAGTGTAATCAGAAATACTCTATTTATTTATTACAAGAGTGTTCGCGCTTAAACATTTTAAAAATACACATACTGTATGCCAAATATAGGAGTTAAAATGTAAATATCAACCTTGTATAGGCAATTAGAATAGCCTTTTACTATTCACGTACACAATAGTAAACAAATTACTATTTATATTACTTACAAAGATCATTGTTCTTAAGTTTTAAACTCTGGTAAAAACTAGTTAGATTACTAAATTATAAGTGTAAAAAATTTTCCGCTCAGGAAATTAAATAGAAATTTAGTAATTCTTTGGCAATAATGCATTAAACCAAATTTAAAGAGGTATTTTAAGTACACACGCGTGTACTGCAAGCAAGGCACAGCTGTAGAATTAATATTAGATTTTTTTTAATGCCAATGAATCGAATTACTCTTGTTGGTTGCCAAAGCGGTAAACCAAATTAACTTTTTCTTCTACAATTATTAAATAATACGAGTATATTCATTAATATCGATATAAAATAATTGTATTAGTCATTACACAAAAAGTATTAAATAACTAGTAATTCAGTAGTACGATAAACAAATCAGAAACGTTGTTTAAACTGTACAGTAAGTGGGTCGTTCGAGCATTTTAACTTGTTAAAACTTTACCATATATGCGATCTTTTGTACGTAATCCTAATCTAATAAAAGTCCAGGATACGACATCTTCAGAAATTATAGTCTTCAGATATACAACGTGCTTCAAATTAAGACGGCACTGTCTCTGTATTTTTTTCGCTTATTGCAAATCCATAACTAGAAAAACAATTTAGTGTCGCACGTACTTTTTAGGAAAAATCCTAGAGTTTTATTTGGAGAAGAGAAATGTTTGCAAAAGTGATTATGTAAACAGCAGAATTAACAAAATACTTTAACATTTTTATTTTGATCTAGTTAAAAATGGAATTAACAGTTTAAAGCAGTTCTTCTCTAACAATTGTTATCTAATAGCCATTTAAATGATATATATAAAAAAATCAATGCTTATAATAATAATAATAACACGCTGAGGGCAATCTCGGTTTGGTATACTGGTGGGGCTTGCGTGCTTCGATGATCCTGAGAGCTCAGCCGGCGGTAATGTAACTACTGTTAAGGGCCTCCTATGCCGGATAGGTTGAAGGTGAGAAGCCATATTGATGGGAATGCCAGAATGTAGTGTCTGACCAAGAGCGGGCGGCTACAAACGGGCGAATTGAACACAAAGTCATAGAAAAAGCAATCGATTTAGGAAGGAACACTCGATATAACTACACTATAAAAATTTCTTAGATGAAAGAAAAAGATAAGAATTATTACCTACAATGGGAAGCGGCGACGTCTGAGAATCCCACTCCTCTGCCGAGGACTATCTCATGGATTCTGGGGGAGATAATCATCTAGTTTTAGGAAGCAACAAGGTGAGAAAACGTGCCTTTGTCACACAAGAAGCTATAGACTAACAACAACAACTGTAACAACAATTGCTTCAGCACGAGAACCAAACAACACCAAGACTTCCACCAGCTAAAAACTCAACCAATGCTTATTCGAGCGAGATGACAGTTTCTATGAATGAGACAATAAAGAACATATTTTAAATAGTAACTCACCTACCCACACATATAAGTGTTACAACAGAGAATAGCAGGTCAATATAGGATTACTATCCGAGATAAACCAATTTCAGAAACGCGCCTTAATATCATAAAAATGGAAATGGAGCGAGAGATCAGAGGTACTGACGACAACAATACACAAATCGCTGAATCGCAGCAAGAACCCTAGTTCGAAAAACAACTAAACAACGATATTTAACAGAACAACGCTGAATTCTACCTATTCACTGAAATAAGTAAGGTAGAGCTGGAGTATGATGGAAGCAACCCATTATGTAGGCCAGAGTAAACATATCTAAAAAGCTTGATATCATATTAGATATCATGAACAACAGAGTTTTTCAGTATATGTTTCTCACACACTAGAACATCTACATATGCTGATCTCCCTCACAACAACTGCAGTAACTAGAACTATGGAGATTAGGATCACCACAAGCCAGCGAAAAGACTACTCAAGTCTACAACCTAAAATCCCGCAATGGAATGAAATAATTAATAAAAAGATCGAAAATTTTCGGAAAGACATGAGTTAATTGACGGAGTATATTGGACGTGAGAGAAAAAGAAACTGCGGAGACAAATACAAGAAATATTGAATCGAGTAAAATATCACTCGAAACATGACCCAATAAACAGCACTACCCAACAATGCCTGGACATATTGCAGGATAGTTAAGAGATAAGTTAACAACAACTCACAACGACGCAATGCCCTTTTTGAGCCATCAGAAAGAACATTTTATAGGAATTTAAACTAATTTCCAAACATGATAGATAATAGATAGATACCCAAATAAATAACAAGTAGAAGAATTTTGGAGAAATCATCTAGCTACAACAATTCACTGCAACATCAACTCTAGTTGGATGAATGAAGGAAATCAAGTCTGACAGGATTACACCCAGATTCAATTAGAGATATTCACCACCGAGGAAATCATTATCATTAAGGGACATCATAATTAGAAAGCTCCGAGTACTGATCAAATCCAGAATTACTGGCTCAAAAAGCTTGAAGTATGCACCAAAGAATAACTGTTCTGATAATTGATGTTTTGCTTAATCCGCATAATATGCCATTGTTTCTTATAGAAGGAGTAAAGTATCTTACCAAAAGATCAACATAATATACAAAATTCAGCCAACTTTTGGCTAGTCATCTACCATGCCAAGCTGTACAAGGTAATCACATACTACTTGACATAACGCATCCATGTACACTGCAAGCAAAATAAAAGCAAATGAAAAGGATAGACCAGAGACGTAACGGGTTGTAAGAATTATCGATTCGGTCATCTGCAATCAGGTCTGTACCAACCAAGGGAAAATTTTTGCCGTCTACATAGACTACTCAAAATTCTTCGACTGTGTACTTCATGCCTGGCAACTACACTGAGAATATATAGAGTCGATGTACATATTGTGTCCTTTTTAGAACACCCCACGTCAACTTGGATAACTAGAATCCAAATCCAGCAAACAACATCGAGACAGGTACAATCCCAATACGAAGGGAAATATTTCCGGGGACTTCATTGATGCGCATTATGATTTTACCTTGCAACAATCTCACTAACATATCTTTTAAATTCCACGAAATGGGGCTTCAATATTAAGAACAATCGTGAAAAGGTTGTAAGACTAAATCATCTTTCGTACATGGATGATCTCAAAATTGATGAATACCTCCAGAAATCAGCAAGAACAATTACTCAAAATTGTGGAGGAATTCTCTGAGTATTTTAAATGCAAATAGAGGAAAGATCCAAACGGGCTCATTGCAAGACTATTTTAAGCGTTCCTTACTAACCTGAACTATTTTATTTTTAGGAATATAATTAAATTTAATCAATAAAACAAAATTATTTACTTGGTTACGTACACTGTTCAAAATAACCTTAAATTTAATGCAAATTTAATGTCCATTCTACATCAAATTTAATGATTTTATACCAAAAATCGTGAATAATTTACATTTACTTTGAATTTAAAACAATTCATTGAAATATCAATTCGTTGTACATTAAATTTGATTAAATGGTATCTTAAATTTCAAAAAAGATATTTCAACTTCTGTACATTAAAACTAATTCACACATAGTCTAATACTAAAGGAATTTACATTATTATTCAATATACATTGCATGAGATTCCGGGAGATGGCGCAACTTGTATTGAACTTTCTGTTTAGTATGTTTGTTAGTTGCTTAAAGGATTGAATTTTCTTATGAAGAGGTGTAAATGTCTGCCCCGTACTGAGGGGAACCAGTGATTTCGAAACCGGCCTAGATGGCGGACACTACCTTTGGGAAAAATGTCCACCTTTTCCTGGTAGTTTCAGAATTTTTTGAATTCATATTAATTTTGGTACATTAAATATGTTATAATATATCTCAAATTCAATGAACGCTGGCTGTATATTTAATGTACATGGTCACCTTAAAAAGTAATGATCAAACTTTAAATTTAATGAATGATCACATAAAATTTAATAGAATAAATTAATTTAGATTAAAGTAAATTATTAAATTTAATGCCTGAAATTAAATGTTTTTGATAAACGTTTATGAAATTTGCTTCCAGTACATTTACATTTAATTTAAGGTACCTACCTTTTACAGTGTACATCAAATATTTCGCTTTCATTATATTTAGGGTTTTTAAGTTGAATGTTATTCCTTACATATCTAGAGTATATTATTTTGAGCATTGTCTAATAGGGAGTTCATAAGACTATAAAATTCAGAAAATCATAATCAATACAAAGGTTTAAATTCATATTAGGTAAACTAAACTATTTTTTAGTATTTAAAAATAAGTATAATAACTGACACACTGGCTTGTAAGGCCAGAACGAAAAAATAAATAAATACAAAGATAACCGTTGAGGTTATTAATAGTACAATTATCTCATGAAGTTCTTATAACTAAAAAAAACGGTCAAGGGTGACTGAGACTCACTAACCGAGTATTCCGTAGAACACTATGGATTACACCAAAATACTGGAACTAAGTAAGTTCTCTTTAAAGCCTAGATTTTAAGTTATAATATTTTATCAATTAAGGCAACCTGAATTATAATACATAGGAAAATAGTGATCACTATAATAATAGTGACTTTATCATAGAATAGTGACTAGGTTATTACAGTAAAGCATGTTGCTATTTTTGAAGTTCCGGAATAACTGTATTAGTTATTAATATTGCTTTGGTTGGCATAAATTTGTATTTTTAAGGGATTACTAATTGTAACATTTGCATTTTATATTCGGTGTGTTGTTCCATTAGACATTTACTTACTTATTGTGTATTTCATTCCTTCATCTTCGTAGATAAATATACATTAAATGCGTATTAGAATAGATAACAGAATATCAAAGCTTAGGAATGCAGTTCTCATCATTAATTTCATCACTTCTTTTATTTAAATGCCTGATATTATTAAAAATTGAATATTGAGTTATCGGTCATTAAACACCCTAACTGACTGGTTTCGGAAAAACAATTTTAATCTCAAAGAGTGATATTCGTTCTTTCTCATATTCATCATTTCAATGTATTGTGACTATGTCTCCCTCATTAACTGTGTAAAAACGAATAATGAAAGTATTATTAGTCAGCTCTAATTCATCAATCTTGGCGATTTGTTCGACAGCAAACCACTATTCAACTAGTAGTAACATTTTTTAGGTTAATTATGCATTAAGAAAGAGTAAAGTATCGAAGGAGAGTTCTATTTATCAGAAAAAGTGAACGCAGTGTTAAATGTCTGGAATGCTTTAAAGTGTTAAAGATTATGAAGACTTTACACTTGAATAACACCATTAATGTTTTCTTAAATACCATTTATTGTTTTGTTTCTTATAAAATATTGTGGCATTTTAATATTTCTGTTCCGATATTTACTTTATCAGAAATATTTAATTTTATTTTACAGTAAATTTTCATTTAATAGCTTTGTTCGCGGATTACTTTCCGAACCGATTTTTTAGGTTAATTATGCATTAAGAAAGAGTAAAGTATCGAAGGAGAGTTCTATTTATCAGAAAAAGTGAACGCAGTGTTAAATGTCTGGTATGCTTTAAAGTGTTAAAGATTATGAAGACTTTACACTTGAATAACACCATTAATGTTTTCTTAAATACCATTTATTGTTTTGTTTCTTATAAAATATTGTGGCATTTTAATATTTCTGTTCCGATATTTACTTTATCAGAAGTATTTAATTTTATTTTACAGTAAATTTTCATTTAATAGCTTTGTTCGCGGGTCACTTTCCGAACCGATTCAGAACTAGTACTGAATTAGTTCAGGATTGTCGTACAGCGCATGCTCAGTTATTAACTGGTTCAGAATTTTTTTTACCACGAACGATTTTGGAATTTTGAATCGTCTACTGTGGTATGAGTCTCATTATTTAACATACGGTGTTAAATGCTGATTAGACTAGTTGTTTTTTTGTTTTAAATAACTTAAAACTATCTTTTTGTAGGTTTTATTATTTGTATTATTTTAAAGAAATATTGAATTATAATTGTTATTCTTATATAATACAGGGCGTCTCAAAAGAAAGTACACATTTGTTTTGCTTATTGCGTGAACGCAACTATTCCGAGCGGCGCGGGGGGTATGTCAATCGGTAGCCTGGCTCTTGGGAATTTAGTCGCTATGGAGCGTTTCTCGGAAGTGGACCGTGCTTTGTGCGTACGTGAGTTTTACAAAAACGGTAATTCGGCGACTGTAGCGCGTAGAAAATTCTTCAATTTTCGACATATTCGTCACTTAAATGATGCGCCAAGCGCTCGGCTCATTGGTAAATGGGTCCAGAAGTTTGAAGAGAGCGGTTCAACACTAGATAAACCACAATCCGGGCGTCCGAGGTCTTTGAGAACGGTCGAAAACGTAGAGAGTGTTACTCAGTCTGTTCGTGACGACCCAAACGTTTCGATTCGTAAGCGTGTTGTTGCTTTAAATGTGCATAGGTCATCATTATTCCGCATTTTACACAAAGATTTAAAGCTGAACCCCTATAAAATTCAGTTGGTGCAAGAATTGAAGCTTCAGGATGCTGGTCAGAGGCTTGACTTCGTAAACCAGATGACTGAACGCTTTTCAACGTTTACCAACATCTTCTTTTCGGATGAAGCCCATTTTCATCTTAATGGTCATGTAAACAAGCAAAATTGCCGCTATTGGAGTGCAAACAATCCAAAACACAAACATCAGAAACCTCTACATTCGCCGAAAGTGACTGTATGGGCTGCGATGTCGGCGCGAGGAATTATCGGCCCGTACTTTTTTGAAGATGAAAGGGAACGCACAGTAACAGTGACTTCAGAGCGGTATGTGGAGATGTTAGACGACTTCTTCGTGCCTGAACTGCAAAATTTTCCTGGCTATAACCAAAGAACATGGTTCCAGCAACACGGAGCAACTTCACACACGTCCAACATGTCTCTGCCACGAGTGCGTGAAATTTTTCCTGGCAAATTGATCTCAAAGAAAGGTGACATAAGTTGGCCTCCACGCAGTCCTGATTTATCACCTATGGACTTTTTCCTATGGGGTTATGTCAAATCAAAAGTTTACGCCAACAAACCGACTTCCCTGGCACAATTAAAAGAAAATATCCGCAACGAAATGGCAGTCATCACGGAGAATACCTGCCGAGCCGTCATGGGCAATTTTAGTGTTCGATTAAATGAATGCCGTGAGCGCAACGGATTACATTTGGACGATATCATTTTAAAAAAATAAATTCCCAAACAATGTATTTTAATATGTAATAAACATTTTTTCAATAAAGTCCTGACTTTTTTTAAATCGATTTTTTAAATGAGAACTTTCTTTTGAGACACCCTGTATAAAGTCTAACTGACAGTTCCTTTTAGAATAAAACGTCTTTTTTTGCTGAGTAGAATTTTTGATAAACAAATATATATTTTAACCGAGATCTATTGTTTGCTCTTTATTTTGTGTTAAGTTCATATTTCGGGAGCCTCAAAGTAATTCTAATTCTAAACATACGCCTAATAGAAAGATGTGGATTTTTCTAAACAAAAAATAAAACGCAATAGTTTTAGGTCCATTTCTTTCTGATTCAAAAAACATTTTTAACAAAACTAAAAACCGGTCTGATACGTCCCTATACGATGCTACTTCATTTATCGCAAACTATAATATACGCCAGTTCTTGTACCATTTCTCAGCTTAACTAAAAATGGGGGGTAAAATTTCCTCAAAATAATTAGGAATTTTGAATAACTCTAAAATTTCTTTTAAGTCCTCATCGCTGGACGATAAATGATTTGACATAATGGGAGTATTCACTAAAAATATATATTTTTTTAAGTTTAAACTAACACTTTTTAAACTTATTAATTAAGATTCTAGGTAGATTAGTACTTATTAAAGTAAAACCAATATTATAAAATATATACTGGAACATCAAATGTAACGAATGACATAAACAAAAGAAAAACTTAAAATGAAATAAAAACAATTGTCAAATAGTTGCACATTGCGGCCGCAGCATGAAATCTGGCGCTGCATAAAATTCGGAACTTACAGTTCTTCTTCAATCCTAAGAACCGGTAGAACTGGTTCAGAATCGATTTCGAACCGAATTATTTTCTCCGCGAACATGGGACTGTAACTAAAAATTCTGAACTTTGTTATCCGCCAACGTTACTATTTCAACTGCGCATGCCTATTAGTTCAGAATCGGTTCTAAATCCTTTCCGCGAACAAAGCTAATATAACATCATAAGCAACCGGCCCAGACGACATTCCAGTGGAACTCCTGCAACTGATTCATGAAGACAATATCGATATACTGGTTAAGTTTTTTAATTCTGTATACAATACTGGAAAAATACGGGAAGAATGACTGAAATCTGTTTTTATAACACTACCAAAAAAACCACATGTCAAAAGATGTAATCAATCCAGGTTAATAAGTCTGATAATTCACACCTTGAAGGTTTTCCTGAGTATTATTCACAGTAGAATAAGAAATAAATGCGAAAGTGACCCGGATAAGACCCGATTTGGGTATAGGAATGCCCCATGTACTAGAGAAGCCCTATTTGCTCTAAATATACTTCTCTTAAAATATCGAGACCAACGTAAAGACATTTTCCTGTTCTATGTCGGTTACGATAAAGCCTTTGAAGGGTACAGCATGTGAAGCTCATAGATGTATGGAAGAATGCTGGTTTGGATTGCGAGGATGTGCGGATTATAGAGAATCTATACTGGCGTCAAAAAGACAGTGGTTTGAGTTAATGACAAGCTCAGCGAGGAGTTAGACAGGGTTGTATTCTCTCACTACTGCTGTTTAATTTGTATTCAGACAAAATTTTTATTAAATGTCAATTTACTGTCAAATGAAAATAAATATTTCTGATAAACTAAATATCGTAACAGGATATTATAATGCCACAATATTTTATAAGATTAAAAACAATAAACGGTATTTAAGAGAACATTAATGCTGTTATTCAAGTGTAAACCTTTTATAGTATTTTTTATTTTATTCCCAATCTTTATGTTATACCTTGTATATTTATAACCATTTCATACTACAATAACACGTTAAATTTATTTAATAATAAAATTTCAAGAATAATTATACTTTTAGTTAGGTAGCGATAATTCTTATTTATTAGTAAAGCTTCTAACATCATGACTATTTGATAAGTTTTCCTCGGTTTTTAACATTTCAAAACTAAGTGGCGCTCTCTAATAAGAACAAAAAATATTTTGAATATTTTTTTTTGACGTCTTTTAGCATACGCATTTTACTCCAGTCGGTGGACGAGAAATAGGCCTTTCTATGACGTTAATTTGCCACAGGGTGGGAACTATTTAAGTTGTAGGCAGACTCAATACAAGAATGCCTATATATGTTTGAAGGTTGTAGACAATGTTGAAGATTGACTAAAATATGGTTATCGGACTTGCATTATCTTTATTTTTATTTATTTTTACGACGTTTCGATTAGGTTGTATCTTTAATCGTTATCAACTATAAACTGAATGTTTTGTCTTAAAACTACGAGCTTATATAGGGACTGTATCCATTGAAGCTCAAAGTTTCGCATCACTGTACACACCTCAATGATTTGATGTTACAAAGTAGTGGTTGTCAAGGATTAGGTATCCCAACACTCGGTTTACTGAAGATTCCATTATTGTTTTTAATGTAAGCTGCTTCTATAAATTTTCTTTTTTTCATGTTGGGTTCCATATATATTGCCGAAGCGTCAGACCATTTTATATGGTGTTGTTTATCCCAGGCGTGTTTTGCAATACCTGATCTCGACGTTTCCCCTTTTTGTGAAAGAGTTTTATGTTCCTTAATTCTAACTTTTAGTGGTCGTTTGGTTTCTCCAATATACATTTCATCACACTCATATGGAACTTTGTAGACACATTCTTTCTTATCGGTAGTTTTTGGTTTTGTTTTTGTTAAATAAGCTCTAAGTGTAATTCCTGATTTAAAGGCTGCTTTTATATTTTCTCCGAAGTTCCCTTAAGGCACGGAATTGTGAAGAATAAATGTGTTTCTTACTGTCCAGTGTTCGTTTTTCTAAAGTTACTTATAACATCGTCAATTAGTTTTAAAGGATAACCATTCTCTTGTAAATGGGATTTAATATTTGCTACCTCCTTTTCCAAAGAATGGGCATTATTGCATATAGATAGATATAGCGCGATTATAGAGGTTGCGAAGAATTCCCCATTTTGTTACAACAAAATGATTAGAACTATGATTAAGATATTGTCCGGTAAGTGTTGGCTTTCTGTATACTGAAGTTTTAACAGTTTGATTTGAACGGTTCATCATGACATCTAGGAAGGGCAATTGATCATTACCTCTTTTTCCATGGTAAACTTAATTGTAGGTCGAATGGTATTTATATGTTTCAAGAAATCATTAAGTTCTTGATCATTGCCGTTCCATACAATGAAGGTATTATCGACATATCTCAACCAGACTTTCAGTTTTATTGTTGCCGTTTCTATGGCATGAGTTTCGAACCATTCCATATATATATATATATATATATATATATATATATATATATATATATATATATATATCCTAGAGAGAGTGAAGAACCCATCTGAAGCCCGCCGTCCTGAGCGTAGAATTTGTCCTTTACTTGAGTAGTAAGCACTACTCATGCAATACTCCAAAAGGTCCATCACCCCTTCAGTGGTAACGTGGTTCGATCTGATAAAGAAGTATCATTTAAAAGTCTAGTTTTGATTATGTCTAGTAATTCTCCTAATGGTACATCAGTATACAGACTTTCCACATCGAAGCTAATTAGTAGGTAGTCTGGCTCTAGACTGATGTTACTAATAATGTTCACGAAATGTGTTAAATTATTTACATGTGTGTTCTTCTTACCTTCTAAAGGTTGTATGATTTTTAAAAGAAACTTCGCCAGTCCATTTGTTGGGGATCCTCTGGAGCTGGTTATTGGCCTCAATGGTATGTTCGTTTTATGAATTTTTAGTAGTCCGTAAAGATGTAGTGGCTTACTGTGGTGTGGTGTGAGAACCGATCGTAGCTTGTCAAGTATATGGTCTTGGTATTTCCTTAGTGTTCTGTAGATTTTTGATTCTATAGATTTAGTGGGATCACGAGCTAATTGTCTATATTTTCCTTTTTCTAGGATATCTCCGATTTTTGGGTCGTACGTTACGATGTCCATTATTACCATTGTATTTCTCTTGTCCGCTGGTAAAATCTTTATCGTCGGAATGGTTTTCGTCGATTTGTATAGATTCTACAGAGCTTATGATGTTTAAAACAGACGTGTTACTACGAAATTAAGCCCCTTGCTTAGTAGTTGTTCTTCTGCTGTTGAAAGTATTCTTGAAGATAAGTTTATGATGAATTTTCTTGAAGTTGTTTCAGGTAGAGTTGGTTGTTGATGTGATTTTAGTTTTTCTAGTTTATTTCGGTGTTCCTTTGCCATATTTTCTTTCAACTTGTTATCTATTTTATTGAAAATTGGCTCAAGATCATCTGACAAAGTTTCGGCTTTGATTTCTTCGTAGCGTTGTGTAGTTTCATCCCGAAGAAGGGTTTTTCACCATCGGTGATAATTTATTTCTGTTCTTAGTAGTGCTTTACTAGAGTTATCCAGAATATGGCGTGCTCTATTTATTACCTGGTTGTTTGTTTTGTTTTAAGGCTACGAGCTTATATATGGACCACGTCCACTGAAGCGCAAAGTTTCACTTCACTGTACACACCTCAATGATTTGATGTTACAAAGTAGTGATTGCCAAAGATTAGGTAAATCATTGAGGTGTGTACAGTGAAGCAAAACTTTGCGCTTCAATGGACACAGTCCCTATATAAGCTCGTAGTCTTAAGACAAAACATTCAGTTTATACTTGAAAACGATTAGAGATACAACTACATTTTAGTCAATGCCTATATAGTTGTGGACACTAAAATAATCTGTATTAACAAATGGCCGGGATTCAAACTTAGTGAAAACAAGTTTTTCGTTTCTGCTAGCAACAATATTGTTTTTAAGACAAATGCCGAAAAATCGATAAAAATTGTTATTTTTTGCAATGTTAATAATTATTATAAAAATAACTGTTTCAATATTATTATTGCTTTAAATTGAAGCTTTTTTAATTCTGAAGCAAATGAGCTTTGTAAAAGTTGATCGGTCCATCAACAAAAATTAAATGTGCCCTTAATCTTTTAATTATAGTAGTTAACTATTTTATAATTAATAAAATGTTAATGGGATTTTAATGACACCTCAAATGAAATTACCAAAATTAGTAAAATATCACTGTTAAATTGTTTCGCTATAGGGCATTACCCTTCACGGTTCCTTAACCTCTTTTCTAGACAATTTTTACATGAGATCGTCGTTCTAGTAACTTGTCTGGGTTATTAGTCCAAATTTTAACCGACTTTTAAGAGAATGAGGTTTTTTCATGTATGTACGTCAATTACTCTGGAATGGCGGCACTGATTTGAATGAAATTTTTTGTATTATGTTCAAGAAGTTGCTGCGATAGTCCAATATTATTTTGGTCGAAATCCGTTCAATAAAATCCAAGATGGCGCTGATGATAAGGCGAAGAAAAAAATTAATTTTGTGCAATTTTCTTCAAAATTGGTTTGGAGAAGTTTTCACGACCATACATAACGAATAATTTTTTTGTTAATTGAATATGGCGGAAGAAAAATTTTACATCTCTTCATTTTGTCCAAAATTGGTATAGGTAGTTTGAGGGTGTAAATTACAAATTTGGAATTAATCTAAAATAATTTAATATAGCGAGTTTTTGAAGGTATAAATTTACGCCAGTGAAATAAGCATTTCGCCGGAACACTCGACTATCCAGCCGACGGACCAAATTTTCAGGTAATATAGGCCTACAGAAACAAAACGTATACTTTTTCTGCACGAGCGGTGTTCGAACTATTAACAATTAAAGTCAAAAAATGAATTTTTTCGCATATTTTTCTTAGCAGTAATAACTGAAGCATTTTTGGACCGACAAGTCTATCTTGTAAAGAATTGAAAAAGCTTTAAAATGATTTTTTTTAAGACCTCGATATCTTTATATGGCAAAAATCAACCTGCGATTTTGTTATTTCGTTAAATGTTGAATCTTGTTATGCTAAATGTATGGTAAAAATTTAAGATTAATTAATCAAATAGTTTCTGCACATTTAATTTGTTTATCCCAGACGATTTTTTTTTACAATAACATTATACGTAGGGAAATGAAGGTACAGTGATTCTGAGCATACCGTATGAATGGTGAGCACTTCCTGTATGATAATTAGTTATAAAAAGTAATAAAGAATAATTTCAAATTGGTTAAAAACTTATTCAAAAACCGCTATAATTTTTATTTTATAAATAAATAGAATAATTTTGTTGTTTTTGACTTGTTGAATTTTTTTTTTTCATATTCGGGAAGCAATCATTGTTACACGAATTTTTGAAACAACAAAAATGGTCCTATCTCAATATGGCCCAAAATTAACAATTTTTTTATAATTCGCTTCTATATTGTTTATAATAATTAAGAAACCAAATTTGACTTGACAGTTAAAGAGTTTAACTTTCGGTGTATAAAATTGTAAAAGTATTGGACACAATCTTCAGCAAAGCTTCAAAAATGTTGCTTTATTTATGGCGATCTGGAAAGTGGAGGGAGAACCTTTAAATCAGAGCCCTCAAAAAATAAAACAACAACTTCAATTTTATACCATAAGCTATATCTCAGATTTTGATGTTCTTTTTCTTTTCTGCGTACAATATGAATGGGGAATTTGTTTATTAATTTATTTATAAATTCACCATGTAATTTGTTTAAACAAAAAAAAATTTTTTTTCTATAGATTTTATTCGCAAACGTACCAAAAAGCCGTGAAAGAGGATCAGCAGGACGGAAAGGTTGCAATTCACCTTTTAATAACCTGAAGGTCCAACACTTTTACAATTTTATACATCGAAACTTAAACTGTTTAACTGTCAAGTCAAATTTGGTTACTTAATTATTATAAACAATATGGTAGTGAATTAAAAAAAAGTTAACTTTGGCCCATATGGACCTAGGACCATTTTCGTTACTTTAAAATTCGTGTAACAATGCCTGCTTCCCGAATATGAAAAAAAAAAAATTTTCAAGTCAAAAACAACAAAATTATTCTATTTATTTATAAGATAAAAATGATAGTGGTTTTAAATAAGTTTTTAACGAACTTGAAATCGTTTTTTAACCTTTTATAGTTGATTATCATACAAGAAGTGCTCATCTTTCATAAGGTATGCTCAAGATCACTGTAACTTCATTTCCTTACGTATAATGTCGTTGCAAAAAGAAGTCGTTCGGGATAAACAAATTAAATTTTGCAGAAACTATGGGATTAATGAATCTAAAATTTTTACCACACATTAAGCATAACAAGACCTAACTTTTCTCGAAATAACAAAGTCGCAAGTTAATTTTTGCAGTAGTTATTGTTAATTAAATATTATGTCAATTTTGATCTTCTTTTGCACTTTTCTCAGCAACAAATAAAGATATCGAGGTCTACAAAAAAACATTTTAAAGCATTTTCAATTCTTTACAAGATGGTCTAAGTTTTCACTGGTAAGCAAAAATGTGCAAAGAAATAAATTTTTTGACATTTAGTTGTTAATAGCTCGAACATTGCACATAATCTGGTGCAGAAAAAGTATACGTTTTGTTTCTGTGGGCCTATATTACCTGATCCGTTTTGCTGGATGATCGAGTATCTCCAACCAAGTTTTTTTTTGCTTATTTAACTGACCTAATTACGAATTTAAAATTATTAAAAAAAAATTGTGGTGGATCCAATGGAGTGGACTAAAAATTTAATTAACATCTATCGATTTTTTTCACAATTGTTTTAAAAAATTCAAAATAACGTATGCAATATAGCAGTCCAAAAATTCTTTATTTACGGAATATGTCCAAAATTCTTCCTAGGGGTTTTCAGAGGTGTAGATTAAGATTAAATTTACAATTTAACTTTTTTTTTAATTCAATATGCCGGATCCAATATGGTGGGTTGAAAATTTTACGTTTTTTTTTTTTCAAAATTGGTATTATAGGGTTTTCGTATTCGTAAGTTCCGAATCTGAAGTTATTTTTTTAAAAATCTAATATGGCAGATACAATATGTGGACTAAATATTTTACATTTTTCCGATTTTGTCTAGATTAATATGGGGTTCTTAAATTAATTTCTTCAAACTTAATATGTTCAATTAAAAATTTACGTGTCTCTAGTTCTTTCAGTATCAATATTGGGATTTTAGGGTACTAGGTTACAAATCTAGAATTAATTTCCTAAAATTCAAAATGGCATATTTACTGTAGCAGACTAAATATTTGTTTGGTACAATTTCACTCAAAATTGGTATTTAGGAAATTTTTAGAATCAAAGATTTTTTTGTTGTTCATTTTTGTGTGGTTTAAAACTATGAATAAAATGGGTACTTTTTACGACCTAAGAAATAACTCAGTTCAACACTAAAAATCTAAAAATGAAATGTCTCTAACAGAATTGAACCGCCTTTCATAAAAGTGATAAAAAGCGAAAACTGACAATATGAAATTTTATATGAAATTGAAATTTTTGAAGTCAGCGAAAAATGTTTACTAAATGAAACAAATACCTATTAACTTGGGATACATACAAGCCACTGTAACAAAGGAATTACAAATAAAGTATTTCCCAACTTTTTTAAGTGAATCACATTTTATCAGGAATGAGAGTGGAACGGGCTTCAAAGCTTATCATTTCATATAAAAATGTTTATGTTATTTTTCGCTTTTTAGCGCTTTTTTAGAAGTCGATTAAATTTTTTTTCTAAAATGTTATTATATTTTTATGATCAAACATGTTTTCTTGGAAAGTAAACAATACTATCTTTCTTTGAACTTATCACACACAAACCTATAATAAACGAAGAAATAATGAAAAAACTTTATATATCCCCCCGATAAATAATGAGAAAAAGCCGATATAAGTCAATTTATTTTTTAAATTTATGTACAATGAACGAGTTTTTGAGCGAATTAAATAAATTTTTACATTTATTGAATGAAAACAGCTATAAAAACAACGTTTACACCCCTATAAAAAAATATAAAGCAAGCGCTTACTGACAAAATATATATGAAGTTCTTGTCTTAAACTTAATAATAGATAAGTAATTTTATATAAAAAATCAGTCTTTTAAATTTTAATTGAAAGAAAGCCTTATTTACCGATAAATTTTAGAGGCAGTTTTTAACTCCTAAAAATGAAATTGAGGACGTAAAAAAATAGGCGTTGAATATTTTTTGATAAACTCCAACATATTACAAAATAAAACAAATCGGAAGCAGACCCGCGAGAATTTTCCTATATAAGTATTTTTAACAGTAAATATTCCGAGATGCCTCAAAATTTATATCTATATTTTCATAACATAAGAAGCAGTTACAGAGAAAAATATAATATCCTAATTTTCTCTGCTTAATCAGTTTCAACCGACGCCTAAATGCAGAACAAAAGTTAAATACTTTCTATAATATTTAATGTTATTAAAAATAACTTTAGTGATACAGCAAAGATTCCTTTAATGTTGCAGATTTGTTGAATATGGTATTATTTTTTTTTTATAAATAAAAAACTTTAAAAATATATCCATTTTTATTTCTTAAAGAACTCGAATGAACGGCGTTTTAAATCATCTAACTAAGGGGCATTACCCTTTAAGAGTCTTCAACCTTTTAAACCTTTTTCTAGACAGTTCTTTCAAAAGGTTGTTGACCAATAACTTGTTTACGCTCTTGTCACGCTTATTCTAGAAAAAAAGTGCAGTTATTGAACGTAAATATCATTTTAGCTTTACAAAATCAATTTTGGGTTGTTGTGTACTTTTGTATACGAGATATTTTAACGTAGACTTTTTTTACAGAGCATTTTTAAACTGTTGTTTTCAAGATTTTTTAAAATGCTCAATAATGATAAAGATATAATATTCTGTACAGAGTTATCATACTCCAAGAAAAAAAGTAATTCCTTCGAAATGTTGTTTAAGCTCATGGAATTGAGTTGATTCATTTTTGAGCAAATGAGAGAGTGGGAATACTATTTGAAAAACTTGCAAGCAAAATTCTAGTTACCTTACTTTTATATATTTGTATAACCTATTTTTTCTAAAAAGATTTTTTTTCTAAATTAGCATGTTTCGTTTTAAAGTAGGTCACTGATTTGTCCGTTTTCTTTTTCACATTGCATTTCAACAATGCAAACGAGGCGATAGTATCCTGCCATAAAATCAAAGAACGAACGGACATTGAAAACCTGCAAATCCAGCCCATAACTAGAGGATGCCAAGCGTTGGCCGCAACGGAGTATAAGGAAAGACTGACTGACCCAGCCGCTAAGATACTCCACCAAAAGTTAGCAGATAAGTTAAATCTATTGCAGGTAGTAAAAGTGCCTTACTATAAGTACAACCCGGAGCATATTCTTGAGAACAACGAGTTCAAGCTATATGGGGACTGAACGGTTCTTATGGATCAGATATTATACTAACAGATAAAATTTCTTTGCGAACTACACTAATTGACATTGCTATACCTACACTGTTAACAATAACCTTAAATTCAATGCAAAATTAATGTCCATTCTACATTAAATTTAATGATTCTGTACCAAAAATCATAAATAATTTATATTTACTTTGAATTTAAAGTAATTCATTGAAATATCCGTTCATTGTACACTAAATTTGATTAAATGGTATCTTAAATTTGAATAAAGTAACTGAAAACGTCTGTACATTAAAATTAATTCACATATACCATAATACTAAAGGAATTTACATTATTATTCAATATACATTGCATGTATGATATAAGTTCCTTTAAGCGACTCAATTTTCTTATAGTGAGATGCATGTATGTCACGTACTAACCAATGAGTTCGGAACCGGTCTAGATGGCGGACACTACCTATGGGAAAATGTCCACCTTTTTCTGGTAGATTCAGAATTTTTGAAACTCATATTCATGGCTGTATATTTAATGTACGTAGTCACCTTAAAAAGTAATGATCGAACTTTAAATTTAATATATGGTTACATTAGATTTAATGGAATAAATGAATTTAGATTAATGTAAATTAGAAAATTTAATGCATTACATTAAATGCATTTAATAAACCTTTGTGAAATTTGCTTTCAGCATTTTTATATTAAATTTAATGTATTTCCTTTTTACAGTATAACAACAACAATCTAAGGCCAAAATACAATGAGAAGATTGCTAAATACAGAGATCTGGAGATGCAAATTCGCAGTCAGTGGGCAATGGGTGTAAGGGGTGATAGTTAAAATAATACCAACCCAAAGGACAACCTCTCCTGCACGTGGTGCACCCTGCTAGATAACTGACGAGGCTCTGTTAACCGAGTGACTGCCGGGATAAGCAGTCCCTTCTTTCAAGTCAACAGCTACAGGTGGAGGAACTTGAAAGAATATAAGGCACCTTTTTCTCCTTGGAATGAGAAATCATTCCAAAAGGCGGATGAATTAGATATGGTCAACGGCGTCGAGATGCGTGAGGCAAGGGGAAACCAATGCATTAAAGGTTCAAATAGAACATCCCTAGTAAAGTCATCATGGTTACAATAAAACTAGATAAAAAAGCTACTGATCATGGAAATCAGATACCAAGATCCGGCAGGGGAGGAAAATATTAAAACTGCGGTCGTCAACCTTCGAAAACCTTGTAGCATAGGGACATGGAATGCCAGAAGCCTATACAAGCCTGGAAAAGTATATAACCTGATTAGAGAAATGGAACGACTCAATATGGATATACTGGGAGTCAGTGACATGCAGTGACCGGATGCAGGAGTTACAGTAGTAAATAACAAAACTGTATATTATTCGGGAAGTAAAGATGGCTCACACGGATATGGAGTAGGAATTGTATTGAATAGAACCATCAGTCAAACAGTAACAAGCTTCACTGCATTTTCAAATAGGATTGTGGTGATACAATTGGGCACAACTAAACAAAAATTAAACATTATACAGATTTATGCTCCAACCGCTGATAAGCCTGATAACGACATAGAAAACTTCTACGAAGATTTGGAAAACGTGATAAAGTCCACTAAAAAACCGGATATAACAATTATAATGGGAGACTTAAATGCAAAAGTGGGATACCACAAAACACAATGTACAGGTAGTTATGGACTTGGAACTAGAAACGAAAGAGGAGATAAACTAATCGAATTCTGCCAAAATAATAGGTTGGTTGTAACAAAGACATGGTTTAAATTACCCAAACGCAGACTGTATACATGGAAGTCACCGGCGGATAGAGAAGGGCGGATCACAAGAAACCAAATCGACTATATTCTGATTGGACAAAGATATAAAAATGCAATTATGTCGGTAAAAACATATCCTAGTGCTGACATAGGATCAGACCATAATCCCCTAGCCGCCAAAATCAGATTTCAAATGAAACTCATTAAAAGAAGAACAGACACTGCAAAAAGTAACATTTCCAGACTCAAGGATACAAATATAAAACAACTCTTTACGGAAGATATCAATAAAAGATTAATGAACGTCAAAGAGGTGATTCTCCAAAACGCAGAAACAGAAAACAAATGGCTTTTAATGAAAACAAAAATAGAGGAAAGTCAAAGAGAAATACTAAGTCCAACAAGATATAGAAAACAGCAATGAATGATAGAGGAGATACTGGACCTAATGGATGAGAGACGACAATACAAAAACAGAGATACGCAAAAGTATAAAGAAATAAACAAGCAAATCAAATACAAGATTAGACTAGCGAAAAATAAATGGCTGCAAGAAGAATGTGAAGAAATAGAAGAGTATCAGAGAAAACAAGATAGTTTTAATATGCACAAAAAGATAAAAAAGATAACTCATAGTAACAGAAAGAGAGAACCGACACTGCTTAAGAATGCAAAAGGCAAACTAATCTTAGACACCCAAGAGAAACTTAAAAAATGGACAGAATACATCAAAGACCTGTTTAAAGACAATAGAGTAGAGCAGATAGAGATTGAAGTAGAAGATAACGAGGTATTAACGATACTGCAAGATGAAATAAAAGCAGCTATAAGAAACAACAAAAATGGAAAAGCACTAGGTCCAGATCAAATCCCAGTAGAAATCTTAAAATGCATGAATGATGATACCATGGATATATTGTTAGATCTGTTCAACACAATATATAAAATGGGGAATATACCCAGAGAATGGTTACTCTCCACCTTTTGTGCTATTCCAAAAAATAAAAATGTAAAAGATTTCAGCGAATATAGAACAATATCTTTGATAAGCCATGTACTCAAGTTGTTTTTAAAAATAATACACAGACGCATTTATAAAGAACTTGAAAAGGGGATAGATGATAGTTAGTTTGGATTCAGAAATGGTATAGGCACCAGAGACGCGTTGTTTGTACTTAATATGCTTTCACAGAGGTGTATGGATATGAACACCGATATACACATTTGTTATGTTGACTTCGAGAAGGCTTTTGATAAAATTAGACATGAAAAACTAGTCGAGATTCTAAGAAGAAAAAACACAAACAACAAAGATTTAAGAATAATAACTAACCTATATTGGAATCAGCGCGCACAAATAATAGTAGATAACGAAACAAGTCCAGAAATTGAAATAGGAAGAGGAGTGAGACAAGGATGCATTTTGTCACCCCTATTATTCAATGTGTACAGTGAATCGATTTTCGAAGAAGCACTGTTAACGAAAAGTAAGGGAAGAGCTGTAAACAACATAAGATTTGCAGACGACACTGCTATCATAGCTAGCTCCGCTGAAGAACTCCAAGAACTAGTGAACGAAACAAATAACGTTTGCGAGCAACACGAATTAAAAATGAACACCAAAAAGACTAAATATATGGTAATAACTAAAAAACAAAACATGCTAACAAGCATAAAGTTGCGAGGTGTGAATTTAGAAAAAGTGCAAAAATACAAATACTTGGGAACATGGATAACAGCAAATAATGAACAAACAACAGAAATAAGAACGAGAATAGAAATGGCAAAAAGTGCGTTTGTAAAACTGAAAACCATACTGTGCAGCAGAGACATCACTCTAGAACTAAGAATGAAAATTTTAAGATCTTATGTATTTTCAGTGCTGCAGTATGGGTTGGAAGGCTGGACACTAAAACAAGAACACATAAATAAACTACAAGCGTTTAAAATGTGATGTTACAGAAGGATGTTGAGAATATCTTGGACGGAGAGAAAAACAAACTTAGAAGTATTGCTAGCGATAGATAAAAACTATGAAATAATTAACAACATAAAAATAAAGAAACTGCAATATCTTGGACATAAAATGAGAGGCCAGCGATACGAGTTGCTTAGATTGATCATGCAGGGTAAAATAGAAGAAAGAATAAATATCGGAAGAAGAAGAATTTCATGGTTGAGAAATTTGAGAGAGTGGTTCAATTGTAGCTCAGTAGAACTTTTTCGAGTAGCGGCAAATAAAGTGAGAGTGGCAATGATGATATCCAACCTCCGATAGGAGATGGCACCTGAAGAAGAAGAAGAAGAAGGGCAATGAACAGCGTCCACATGATTTCCATGATTGTATCAACAACTGGAGTGATACCAAAGAACCTCCTGCAGAACATCGAGGGACTAGGCCTTAGTGAGTATCTATATAAACCGAATTAGAAAGCAGATCTTCTTGCAACCACGCGGACCCTCCGAAAGTTTGTAGGAAATACAACAGACTACGGCACCTAGGACCCGATAACATGGAAAGCGTCTTCACAGAACTCCTTACTTTTGGTATCTTTGTATACCTGGTATGAGTCAATATTCCATAAAGGGAGTGCGAAGCTATTTGGCTTGAAATCATAATAAATATAAAATCCATGAAACGTATGTTTGGTTACCGGAAATCTATAAGTTTGAGAAAATATTCCTAATATTTTGAGAATTTTAATAAATTTGAAATGTGTAAATTGTAATTTTAATTTAATAATACAGAAAAAGTTTAGTATTCTATTTGGAATTACTCAATCTTTCGTTACTACTAATGATTAATTAAAAAATTATTGAGGAAGTAATTTTCGTCTTAATTCAATAATGCAGTTTCACTAAAAGAAGTCTAAATTTTTAGTAATGTGTTTAAATTGATAAGTGAATTAAACTTTAAAAATACAGTTTTATTTATTACCAAACCGGCAAAAATTGTGTTTGGTTTTGGGAGATAAGTATTTCTTTTACAACTCCAAGCGCTTATCTCTACTTTTTTTTTAATTTTCTATGTAGAAAAGTTGGTTTGTTGACCTATATAATACAAATTATAACAGTATATCATAAGCAAAACGAAAGTAACCAACTAAAAATCTAACTACCATGGCAACTAGACTGGATTTACTAAAGCTGGTTATTTATATCTACTAAAATTTTAAATTAATTTTATTTTTTAAACATCTGGAACGAACCCTAAATCATGTAAAATAAATATCATGTTAGATCGGCCCGTCATAGGGCACTAGACTTCAAGGGTCTTTAACCTTCGAAAGGTTCTTCTAGACAATTCTTTTGAAAGGTTGATGACCGGTAACTTGTTCGGATTCTTGTACCATTCTCCCAGGGCAAGGGCAGTCATTAAACATGAGCACTTTTTGCTGCGCTATGCGATAGACTTTGTTCATTTATTGAAACTAAGTAAAACTATTTAAAGAGTATCTACGACTAGCATATCCTCGAGACGTCTCTAGGTTTTAGGATGTGAATTATTTGCAATAAAAATTTTAAATTAATTTCTCTCAATTTATGGGGCTCCTGAACTTTTTTTTTATTTAAATAGATGATTAAATTTAGTTGTTCAAAATTGTATGGTTTTTTAAAGATTAATTCAATTAAAAAATAAATTACATTTCTAAAAATCCCCAAGGAAATACTGCAAAAACTGATGAAAACCCGATTTTATTAAGCGACTTCTAAGAGAAGAAGATTCTTCACCCGACCGCTCTATAGGTTGTACATTTAGTGTTTGTTTGAAGGTCATAGACAATAATGTTTCTTGCGAAGTAGTAGATATCTGTTGGACTTCCATTGTCTTTATTTTTGTTAAATATCACGACGTTTTAGCTAGTAGTTATCTCTAGCAAGCAGTTTAACTTGAAAACGGCTAGAGATAACTACTAGCCGAAACGTCGTGATATTCAACAAAAATAAAGACAATGGAAGTCCAACAGATTCGCTTGTACATTTAGGTCGAATACACCGGAAGGGTGACACTCATTTGAATGTTTTTTTTTTGCATAATATTCAGGAAGTTGCTGTGGTGGTCCCATATTATTTTGGCGGAAATTGGTTTAGTAAAAATCCAAGATTGGGCCGATAATATGACGAAAAAAAAATAGTTTTGTCTTAGTTTCTCCTAAATGGGTATGGGGGAGTTTTCGGAGTCGTACATAACGAATCTAAAATTATTTTTAAAAAAATCAATAAGTGGTTTTTGAGTATGTAAATTACGAATTTAAAATTATTTTCAATAAATTCAATTTGGCGAACTAAACATTTTACTTCTCTCGATTTTGTCCAAAATTGATATACGGGGGTTTTGAGGGTGTAAATTACAAATTTAAAATTATTTTTATAAAATTCATTATGGCGGATTAAAAATTTTACATATCTCGGTTTTGTCCAAAATTGTTATATGGTGATTTAGAGCGTGTAAATTACGAATTTAAAATTATTTTTAATGAATTCAATATGGCCGACTAAATATTTTACATCTCTCGATTATGTCCAAAATTGGTATAGGGTGGTTTTTGAGGGTGTAAATTACGAACTTGAAATTATTTTTAAAAAATTCAACATGACGTACTAAACATTTTATATCTCTCGATTTTTTCCGAAATTGGAATAGGGTGTAAATTACGAATTAAAATTATTTTTTGAACATTCATTATGGCGGATCCAATATGCCGGAATAATAAATTAACGTTTCTCGATTTTATTCAAAATTTGTTGCTGATGGGTTTCTGACTATACAAATACAAATTTTAAAATTGTTTTAAAAAAAGGTCAGTAGGGCATATGCAATATAGCTGTATAAAAATTTTATATTTCCGGATTATGTCCAAAATTAGTATTGAAGGGTTTTCGAGAGTCTAGATTAATATGTTAACTTTTTTTTTGATATTAAATATGGCGGATCCAATATGGTGGGTTGAAAATTTAACATTATTAACTTTTTTTTCAAAATTTCTATTACGGGGTGTTCGAAGTCGTAGGTTACGAATCTGATGTTTTTTTTACAATTTAATAGGGCAGATAAAATATGGGGACTAAAAATTTCACATTTACCTGGACAAAGGTGATAATGGTTAGTTGTTGGGGCATATATTATGAAACTTAAATTAATTTCTTCATACTCATTATGTACGATAAAATAAGTCGGATTAAAAATTTACATATCTCAAGTTGTTTCAGCACGGGTATTGGGAGGTTTTGGGGCCTAAGTTGTGAATCTAAAATTAATTTGTTAAAATTCAAGATAGCGGATTTGCTATAGCAGATTGAATATTTTTTTGGTACAATTTCATTCAAAACTGGTATTGGAGAATTCTCAGAATCATAGAATTTTTTGTTGTTCCTTTTAGTGCCGTTTACAACTATCGATAAAAGTGTATTTTTTTGCGAATTTAGAAACTGTGTACTCTATTCAAGAACTAGAGAGAGTAATAAAACTGCTACGTATCTGCTCCAGTGCCGCAGGTAACTGAGAACTGTCATAAATCTAATTATATTTAAATATTATAAGCTGTTATAAATTTATTTCAACAATAAAATTGCTCATAGTTCAGTTTAAATTCTGTCAATTAGCAGAGTACACTTTACAGTGTGTCCTTATTGATTTATTTTATTTACGCTTATTTTTATATATTATTTGAAATTAGTGAGATACCCAAAAGACATGACTTCCACCTCTACATTTATTCCAAATTACAGTGTCGTAAACATCAATATCCGGATAATAATGTTCAAATCTCTGTTGATATGTTCCGAAATTTACTGTTTACCGAATGCTGAACGAGAACAAAATGACTGTATTATTAGTGCTCCGGAACCACCATTCGGTCACAGGAAGACGAAAAAACCCGTTAGAAGAAGAGATGAAAACTGCAATAAGAAGAGTTGTAGATACATTTTATTATAAGAAGCAGATTCTAAATGTCGACAAAATTCTAACTAAAACCAATAAACATCGGAATTTACCTGAAATTAAAAGAACTGGACTCTGAAAATTACTCAGAGAACCAAAGTTTTGCTGGGAAAAACGAGATGGGAAATCTATTTTTAAAATTGTCCATTGGAGAAGGAAATATCTTCGAAGAATTAAGCAACATCGTTAAGATAAAAGAAGTATATATTATTTAGACGAAACACTGTTGAATGAAGGACATACGTACCAAAAGTATGGCAAGATAAAAATATTCAGAGCTACCGGCAAGCCTCATTGGAAAGTTGGTCTACTGGACTAAAACAACCCACAGGAAAAAGTCGCATGCTCAAAATTACCCATATCGGCGGTTCCGAAGGTTTTGTTAAGGGGGGTTTATTGACTTTTCTATCCAACAGGAGCAGGAATTATCACGAGAATATGAACGGGAACGTCTTCGAGGAGTATTTTCAAGAAATGTTGTATTTTATATCACAGGGATCATTAATAGTTATGGATAACACCCCATATCACTCGCGTAAAAGTGAAAGACTGTCAACAAAGGCATGGAGAAAAGATGAGATAAAAGAATATATAATTGATGCATCAAAAGAAATATCTGTTCTTCATCTTTCACCGTACCATTGTGAGCTGAACTCAATTGGCCTGATATGGGCTCAAGTAAAAGGTAAAGTTGCTATAAATAACACAAGTTACAAAATAGGCATGATGACTGATTTTGGAAAAATACTCCACGATGTTTTTACCACCTACTTTATACAAAATAAATCTTATTTCCGCAAAAAATTTATGTTTTGAAGGAAAAATTGACTTTTTTAAAATACAATTTAAATTTCGCACCAAAACGCTAGAATAGTAATGGCGTCCGTCTGTGACGTCACCCTTTCGTAAACACTTGACAAGTTGTATCTTATTGCTTGTTTTGATTCATATTTTCCATTATTTTGTGCGATAATCATGAATTCTAATGTGTATCGTTGGTGTGTAGTTCCTCCATGTAATAATACATCGATAAAAACTCCAAATAAGTTATTTATTAACGTGCCAATGAAGAAAAATATTAGAAATACGTGGCTAAATCTTGCAAGGCGAGACCCAGCTGCTGTATCTGTTAATTCAGTGATTTATTTCTGCGAAGATCATTTTGATGTAAGTTTTTATTTTATATAAATAAGTGGCGAAGCTCGCAAACAAAATATATGTAAGGTAAATATTTGTCAATAACACTGTCGATCCCGTTTGAGGTTAGGTTTCATTTCTTTATTACTGTATTATTTTTAAAGTTCCTAATTAAAAGTTTTTTTCTTTTTCCAGTTACCAAATGATATGGAAAATTATATACAGTACCATGTAATGGGTTCAGTTTTAAAAGTGCGCATAAAGTCAGGGTGTATACCCACAAAATTTGAATGCTAACCAGGCAGAAGCAAACGAACTTCTGACACCGCTGAGCGTCCCTATGTTTTCAAAAAACAAAGAAAGTATCTAACTGAAGAAAGTGACAAAGATGTAGCACAAACAAAACCACCTACAGAACATTTAGAACTCACAGACACTTCATCAGAAAGTTCAGGTACGTACCCATTGCTTTTTTATACCGGTAACCTGTTTTAGTGAATTCAAGTGTATATATTTTATGTTAGCCCGTTTAATCATAACATTATAGGTAGTTATGATTTCAAACAATCTTTGTGGTACCTATTATTATTATTATAATATTATTATAGTCTGTTGCAAAAATTATAGTACATAATAATGTGTAAATAGTTACAGTTTGTTCACAAGTACTTATTTTTATTTTTTAGCTTTACACACAATTGAAGATCTAGAAGCACCTACCACCTTTCCAAAATCAGCTGATAAATCAGTACATATTATACAAATTCAGAAGTAAAGCTGTTCAGAGTGAAAAAAAGAGTGCACCAGTTAAACTCTTGGCTAATTTGAGCTATTGGCCTTAACAAATCCTTGCTCCATGACGTTGTACTTTTGATAGCAGGAGACTAACACACTTGATAATTTTATCCACAAAATATCTGATTGACGATGCAAATAAAAACAAAATCGAACGATAAAGGTGATAAACAATGATGACTGATGTGATGTTTACGAAAGCGTGACGTCACGCGCGTCTGATTGGTGTTCGATCTAATATGGTCGATTTCCATATTTTGTGTTTTTATTTTTACTAAAATAAATATAATCTCACTTGTAATCTAAAAATAAATGTGTTTTTTTGAATCTGTCTATCCTATATAATAACTTCAAGTCATAATTTCAGTGATTCTTCGTTACAGTCATCATGCCTATTACTAATTTAACTGAACTTTTTAAAGATTCTTTGAATAAAGTTACTGCGAAAAATCGGACAAAATATGTGAACCTTATGATAAAAAAAGAAAACAAAATGTGGAAATTCGATCAAATGATCGATGAGATAGAGGAACCAATTATAATTTAGACGAAGGTTACGAATTAGATACATAATGTTTACCAGTGTAAACAGAATTTTTTATTTAAATTTTTGTTTTTGCTGTATTTTATTATTTAATGTTGTTAAGAATTTATATACTTTTATTTTAGTGTGTCTCATTCTTTAATTATATATATATATATATATATATATATATATATATATATATATATATATATATATATATATATGTTATATCGTAGGTTTTCACGGATGGTAGAATGAATAGTTTGGTTATACCGGGTTTCAATCCGTTCGTTCAAAAAATCGTTTTCACGACGTTTCGCCAAAATCTCATTTGGCATTTTCAAGTGCGGTTCGTCTCGTTATTCGCTGAGACCTGCTGGTGGCCTCTGATGAATTTCGATTTTTGTTTAGCTGGCTCGCTTTCTGATTGAATGAGCGGCTTCGCAGGCTCCTCCTCTCTACCGAGTGCGATATATTTTGTTCTTGTATGCTGGTCTCTAGTGTACTAGTTGATTTTTGTTGTTTTCTTTCTTGATTTTTTATTAATGTTTTCCATGTAGTTGGAACATTTATAGCATCGTTTCGTTTATTTAGCTGTCCCGCTTTTTGCGATTTCTAGGGCCTCTCTTATGACGCGTACCTTGTAGTTCTGTACTATTTCTTTTGTTTTTTCGAAGTCGATGGTATGTCCGGTTGTTTGATGATGTTGAAATAGGGCTGAGGTTGTCTGTTTGTTCTTGAGGCTATTTTTATGTTCTTGGATTCTTGCTGATATGCGCCTGTTTGTTTGTCCTATTTAAGTTTGATGGCAATCTGCACATGGAATGCTGTAAACGCAATGATTTTCAAGGTTGGTCTCGTCTTTAGGATTTCTCAGGATGTTGGCTATTGTTTTTTGTGGTTTAAATAAGGGCCGTATGTTGTGTTTTCTTAGATACTTCCGATTCTATCTGTTATTCCTTTTATGTATGGTATTATGGCTTTGTTCCTTATTTGATATTGGTCTTTGTTGTAGTCTTCTCTTGTCTTTTTATGGCTTTCTTGATATCTGATTGTGAGAAACCATTCCGTTCTAGAGCTGTTGAAATATGTCTTATTTCGTCTTGTTCTGTGTCAAGTTCTTTTAGGCGGAGAGATCTTGATACTAATGTGTTGACTACTGCCTGCTTTTGAGAGGGATGATGATGTGACGTTGCATTGAGATATCGGTCAGTATGCGTGGGTTTCCGATATACGCTAAAGCCCAGAGTGTGGTTGAGTTTCCTAGTTAATAGCAGGTCCAAAAAAGGAAGTTTCTTTTCTTGTTCGATTTCTAGCGTCAATTGGTGGAGTGGTGGATATTGTTTAGGTATATGAGGAAATCGTCCAGGTGTTCTTTTCCATGTGGCCATATTATAAAAATATCATCAACATAGCATTTCCAAAATTTCGGTTTTAAAGGTGCCTTTTACAGTGCCTCTTGTTCGAAATATATCATAAAAAGGTTGGCTATGACTGGTGAATTCATCAGAGGCCACCAGCAGTTCTCAGCGAGTAACGAGACGAACCGCACTTGAAAATGCCAAATGAGACTTTGGCGAAACGTCGTGAAAACGATTTTTTGAACGAACAGATTGAAACCCGGAATAACCAAACAATTCATATATATATATATATATATATATATATATATATATATATATATATATATATATATATATATATATATATATATATATATAGATATATATATATATATATATATATATATATATATATATAATATATATATATATATATATATATATATATCTTAGTTCAATTAGCCGTAATTTTTTATTACTTTATTATTGGATTTATGTCATGTTCTTAACCGAGTAAAATTTACACTTTTGTTTTATCGGATTTCGATATAATAAAGTAAATTAAATTAAGATCTCAGTAATATAGAAATACAAATAAGTAAGTCTAATTTTAACCATAACACATAAAAATCAATTACATTTTAATTCCGTTCTAGTGTTTAATTTTAATTTTTTTAGATGGTTAAGAAAGAAATTAACAGAAATGTTGTATGTCCTAAAAATGTTTTTAATTAATAAAAAAAAGTCCTATAGCCCCACAAAATTTTAATATTATATGGACCAATTAATTATATATATATATATATATATATATATATATATATATATATATATATATATATATATATATTTAACAAAAGGTTTAAGATAAAAAATAAATTATATATATATATATATATATATATATATATATATATATATATATATATATAATAATTATAACTTAGAATTTTTGAGAAAATAACACTATTTTTTAGTATGAACATGCCTAAAATGGTTCCTATGCCAAAACTAAAAATATTAAAAATACAGTTATGATGTGTGTTAACTACGGTATAATTAACTACATTTTGCAATGTATGTAAATTATTAATAAATCATAAAAAATAAAGTAATATTATTATAACAACTTAGTTATATTTTGATTTTATTACTGAAATAATATTTTATGCCATAAATACTTAGTGATAAAATAAATCTCTTTCCAACGCCTATAGCAATGATTAAAATCCCTTTTAACACTTCACACTTCCAAATATTTATTGTTATCCGACTGAAATAGCCCATTATTATAGACCGGTATTTTTGATTATAAAATTTCTAACCCATTCTTATGAAAATATATATGTCTAACAGATTTTGACAAAGATACCAGACTGAGTTACACAGGTAGTTTGCGAAGAAAAAAAGGATCAAAAATGATGTATTACTCTCTTTAGTTCTTGAATAGACTGTACATAGTTCGAAATCAAAAATCGAAAAAATTAAATTTTTACAAAAAATTAACCGAAATGTCCAAGTTTCAAAACCTGTTTTAATAAATTTGGTTAGAAGTAAAGGAATATGTGCTGAAATTATATTCTTCAAAATTGCATAAGTTTAATAATCAGACAAGTGTACATTTTTTCCGATATTCCCATTTATATAAAATCTGTTTATCTTCCAGGTTTGATATGAAACTTAAAATGATTTTTTGTGTATATTGTTCCTATTTTGTATTTTTTTCTGGTATATTAAGTATCATCACTTAATTTTAGTACAAAGATATCTAAAAGTGAATAATTATCTGACCTATTTCTGATTTCATAATGGCAACGCACTGAAACTTCGGTCCCGGGGTTTATAGTCACTACAGACACATATCAAATAAAAACCCTAAATTATACAGAGTAAATATGACTGTCAGCCTCGTCGTCACAGAGCATTACCCTTTAAGGGTCTTTAACCTTTAAAAGCCTTTTCTAGACAGATATTTCGAAAGGTTGTCGACCAGTAACTTGTCCGGGTTCTTGTCCTATTCTCGAAGAACAAGGGCGGTCATTGAACATAAACACTGTTTTCACTTTACCATACTAAGATCGTTGAACTTGGCCCATTTGTCTAGAGATATTTACTATGCATCATTAAATTTCTTTTTTAAGATCTGTGTCTATGATCACCAAAGAAAGGTGCATTGTACTTCTTGGATTGTCTGGTAGGGGTCCTTCGTGATAGGTCCGTCACGATTTGGTTTATTTTAAGGTCATTGTTATGGTTTACATTTTCTTTTTGTGTTATTAATTTCAGTTGCCGAATCAAGGTGAAAACGTTTTTATCTATTTATAATAAAAATATTTACCAGTTTAAGACGTGAAAGTGACTTGAGAACAAATTAAATAAAATTGTTTTAACGAAGAGATCTTAACCGAAGAATGTCTTTAGTTTTTAGTAGAACAATTAAACAAAGGAAAGCACATTTCATTTTGATATATTTTGGGTGCTGATTAAAAAACATATTGATGAATTGATGAAGAATTTAAAGATACAGAAAATATTCGGTCATAAAAATTTTTAAGACAATTTTGTTCCATTTTTAAAAATTTGCTAACACTGTTATGTCCGAATTTCACAAAACTAAACCCATGTTTTCATAAAATACAAAACAATGTACAAACAGGGATCGAATTCGATTTAAAATATAAAAATATAAATTGTCTCCATTTAAGCTCCCATGCAACACATGCTCAGTTATTTCTAACATGGCTAGGTCTATATTTTTATAGTATTCCTCCTACTAGTAAATCAAAACATGTCAAGACTATTTTTTTGAAACGTCTTCTCAAGAAATTCATCGACAAAATTACGCTGGCAATAGTTTATAGAGAAGAAATTTGTTTGTACTTCATATTTCTGTCATTTAACTCTCTCAAAACCAAAAATCCCTCAAAGATATTTGTAAAAAAATGTTGGAAAATACTATACAGGGTCATTAATTTTACAAAATTACACAAAAATCAACGTCACGTCAACAATATCTCGGAAGATTATCTCTAAAAATTCATTATATTTAAATCGTTATCTAACATATTTCCTAGTTACCTCATTTAATTAACCGTACACTATTCATTTCCTAAATATTAGATCTGCAACATTTACTATTACTTCATAATTCTAAACTAACTAAATGTTAAATAGTTTATTTTATACGAGTAGATAAAGGTATGTTGAAGAGAAACCAACTGAAATAGCCTCATATTATAAGACCAGGCGTGTTGTGTTCTAGTTAGGAATCAAAAACCTTACTTCAAATTAAAGGAAATTACCAGAAGAGGTGGCATCTTTTCCTGTTGACAGTGTACCGCCACCTGTATACTAGTTTCGAACTTGAATTGATTCTCGTCAGTACAGGGTAGACAAGTACACCTTGTGTTGCTATCTGTAGATGTAATGAAATCAGTAGGTGTTTCGTGGAACTTGGTTAGATTTCGATAATTTTTGGTAGATTACCAAAATGTTATATTAATCACTATACCACAAGATTTATTTGATATAATGGATGACACAAGGATTTTTCAGAAATATCGTTTAATTAATTCTCATGTCCTACATCGTAAAAAGCAAGTTCGTTCTTTTTATAAATTAACATCCGGGATTCACTGAAGGGTTTCACACAGAAATATTTCGGAGATTGACCATAGAAGTTTTACATAGAAGTGCTTTTTTAACTTGTCTACAGAGAGCAAAGACAGAGTATTGTATTGCGAGTGAGCAAGCATCGATACAACGAGAATAGGTAAATTTTTATGAAAAATGGATGTTGGAATCGTGTTTTATTAGATCTACTGAAAATTCGATGGAGGTGGTAACACTGACTTCACCATAAGAAAAGTTGTTGTAAGATTAGGAAAGGCACTGGCGGACCCACTGACGAATCCATCATGGGAGATCGAGGACGAAATACCAAACTTTTAGTGGTCAATTGTGTAAACCAAGCTGTCCGTGTCCTTGGTTTTCGGAAGTTTACGCAATAATTTAATTTGTAATTTGTAGCAAGGGACCTAAGTTTACAATAAAGTGAATCTTTTAAGCAACTTACCTTAAACTATATAAAAAGCACGATACAAGCTGAGCTAGCCTCCGGAATTTCACGCAGTTTGAACCCAACCAGAACAAAGTACGCCTGTCCTTATATTATAGGACTTTTCAGTTGGTGTCTCCTACATATACATTTATTTATATATACCAGCTGCAACTATATATATTCTTTTTAGTAATGATCACTTTCAGTTCTGTCACTTGAAGTAATCATGATCACTTCGACCCAATGACAAATAAATGCATATTCAAAAGAATATGAAGTTATCAGTTTCACTTTGTTCAATTTGATCAGTGATAATTTACTCAAAAGAAGACAGCCTATATCATCATTATTTATTATTCAACTAAATCGCGTAGGAGATTTCTCTATGTAGATTGAATAAAATTTTGGGAGATGGCGCATTTTGTATCAAACGTTTTATTGAGTTTAATATAAGTCGCTTAAAGGATTCACTTTTCTTATGGTGAGGTGTATGCGCCTACTCTGTATTGACGAGAATCAATGAGTTTAAAAACTGGTGTGCAGATGGCGGTACTGTCATATTAACGGAATGACGACGTGTTGTATGACTGATTTTTTTACTTTTCCTTTTTCTTTTGATTTTGACGAAATATCAACGAAGGTAATTTTTCCTATTTTCGATCATCACACCGCCTACGAAATGTGAATGGTTTCAAAGAAAACTATTTAATTTTAGTTTTTTATTTTAAAATGATTCTAGGGACTAACCTAAGCTCTGTGTTTGAAGGAGGTTAACAATGTATGTCTTTCTCAGGAACGTAGGGCATCTAACGTTTCAATGAAATCTCATTCGCCATTTTCCAAGTTCACTGTACTAAATGAAAGTTCGCCTATAGACGCGTTCGCCCACAGACGCCGTTCAGTGAGCTTTAAAAATTACGAGAAATATTTCCAGACACGGGATAACCTTGATTCGCCATTACTCGGTAGTGCTCGACATACTATCAAGCATCAAAAGATTCCATTAGTTGTTCATACACGGTAGTTGTAAATAAAAGAAGCTTTTTGCGGTATTGCTGAACTAACCATATTGTTTAAGAATATTAAAATTATTTTAGTTCAAGAATGGAACCGTTTTAACAATACTTTTCTCACACGATATCTACAAAAATACAGAAAACTAAGAATTCATTCAAAGAAAAAAATTAGTTTAAAAGTGATAGGTCACTTAAAACTCGCCATTAGTCGCCATACCTGACGAACACAATTTTACAACATAAATTAGACTGTGAAGTGTAAACATACTTTGTCCTCATAAAACCTAGGTGGTGCAATCTATATCTTTTTACTGGAACTGAAGTCGCTTGCAGAGTTCGCCAATAAATTTTACCCAGTATTTAATATTTAAGTATATGTTTGCTTATTCTTCTTCTTCCTCTTTTATTTAAGACTGACGTCTTGTTTTTCTGCTATATTAAGCCTTCTGTGATCTTGATGTCCAACATTCATGCCATCGTTTTGGAGGTCGACCAGTAGGTCTTCTAGTGTTTGGTATCTCGTTCTTAGCCCATTTTGCCCATCCATCGTCACTCATTCTGTCCACATGGTTCCTCCAATATCTGTGCCTTGACCTTATGAACCGTACCACATCAGGCACCTTGACCTCTTCCCTTATTTCGGAACTTCTTATTTGATCTCTTAGGGTTACTCCTTTGATTATTCTTAACGTTTTCATTTTAGCCGTTCGTAGCATACTTTTTATTTTAGATGTTTCGGCTCGAGTTTCCGATGCATAAGTTAGTACTGGTCTTATCACAATTCTGTAGATGCGTACTTTGCTCTCTGTGGACATATACTTATTTTTCCAGATTATGTTCCTCAGGCATCCTGATATCCTTGAGGCCTTGTTAGTCTGTGCTCTGACTTCCTGGTATAGATTTTTATTGCTTGATACATCAACTCCCAAGTATCTGCAAGACATGCTTTGTCTAATAGGATATTTCTACACCACCAATTTGCATCTGACAGGATCTTTTGAAATTACCATCGTTTCGGTCTTTTCTGTAGATATTTCCATTTTGTTTAAATTTTTTGATGTGGTCTGCAATCAGTATAGTAGTCGTTGCAGATCGTCTTTATTTTCTGCTAACAGTAAGGCGTCGTCGGCAAAACATGAGATTTTTAAAGATTATCGTCCCATTGTGTATCCTCCATTGACTTCTTTTACATTTTGAATTATCTTGTCCATAATTAAATTAAAGAGAAATGGACTCATACTGTCGCTTTGTCGTATTCCCGTCATGATAGGTATTTCCTCTGTTACTCCTTGTGCGTGTCTTATTGTTTTTATTTAGCTCTTCAATTACCGTAATATAGTTATGGTTAACGCCATTTTCCTGAAGTATTTGCAAGACGCTTTTTTAAAATCCACTAGGCAGATGAAAAGAGGTTTATTGTATTCTATCGATTTTTCAGTAGTCTGTCGGCTAATGAAAATCGTATCCACTGTCGATCTGTTCTATCTACACCCGTGTTGTTCTTCACTTATTGCATTTTTTCTCGTTAGTTTTAACGTCATGATTTTTGTTAATAATTTGCTTGTACTATTTAGTAGTGTTATTGTTCTATAATTGTTGGGGTCATTCTTATTTCCCTTTTGGAAGATGAGTATAGTATAGTTTTTTCCTATTTCTTATTACGTTCTAAACTTTTCTTTGTCTTCCGTATAAATTCCTTTCCATTTCGGTGGAAAACCTTTCCCAGTATGTTTCCTTTAGGTCTTAATCGCGTTATTAATTCTATTTTTCACGGCTTTGTATACTGAGTATTCTTCTTGCGTTCTTATATTTTTGTATTTTAAGTATGCTTCCTTCTTTTGTTGTGCCAATGTCTTCACTTCTAAAGTGAACTAAGGTTTGTTATTTCTTCTCCCATTTATGTTTGTTGTTCTAGTACCGAGTCCTTCTTTTGCACTATCAATTATACTTGTCTTGATTTTGTTTCAAACATCACTAGGACTATCTTCCTCTATTATTGGATCTATGGCTAGTTTCTCTTTCAGCCTATTTTGGTATAGCATTTTTGCATATATGTTTGCTGTTGCTAGGAAACGTTCTCCTTGAATAAACTGAAATTTTTAATAATAAAAGAAATTTAATTCGTTGCCAGAAAAATATCAAATATTAGAAAATTTAATTTATTCTCACAGACCAACACACTGGTTACTAGGTTACAAAACTTGGGCTCAATAAAACTGGTTAGCTGATACATAACAAACTATCTCGACAGGACGAATCCTTTATAAAACTACCTACCTACTACCGTTTTATGTATGTATCTGATCACGGTAACAAAAATCTGATCAAAAAGGAACACATATTTCAAAGATGTTTGGGAATCACTGGTATAAAGTATTTGGCATATCATCATAACATTATTATTGATCATTCGATGGCAAGGTTACTACTTCCATTAACCTACTTTGGATTTTCTAATTCATCTGTTAAATAACTAACAATTACTATAAGAAAGGATGCCTCGACAAAAGGGAAACGTCACGTTATAAATGTACGTATTATCTAGAGGAATTTCGAGATAGTATACTTAACGTAAATTATTTTTTAATGAGAATTTTTTTAAGCTTTGCAATTTAGTTGTTTCATTTTACACTGGTGACATTTTTATATTTTTATTTTCGGTATTTTATTCATGACGTCAATAGACCAGAAAATTGATTACTTTAATGTTTAAACAATGGGTAATTATTTTGACTAAATGAAATCTAGAAAATTCCTTTTCATACCGTCCATTTCGAGGACGTAGAATACGATTCTGGACTTGATTTTCCATAATATTTCCTTATTTTTTCAGAAGATACAAAAAGAAACTGTTCACGTCAAGGTCATTTTTATTTCTTGAAAAAACATCACACTTTTGTAATAATTATTGACAGTAGTAGTTAAAATACATTATATGTAATATATTTCAAATTTTTGCACACGTTTTGGCAAACAAATTAAGGAAAACTTTTACTTTTATTACTTAAAAACTAACTGATAGATTTACTAAGAAGGTTTAAGACTTAAACCCCATCTTGTTGACATGAAAAATAAATCATCTAATCGATCACTTTTGTTTTGCTTATAATGTTTTCATAATTTATATTGCAAATGTTAACAAATAATCGCTGCGATAGAGATATCAAAGATAAGAACCGAGCGATAAAGCCTTGAAATAAGTAAAAGAAATAGTTGTATCCCCAAAATAAATAAAATTTTCCATTTTTACCCTTAGTTCGTGCGATTTGTTACTGAATTATTTCATATTTAGGTGCTTAAGTTAGGATAAACAATCTATTTTTTATATTTTTTATTTTTATTTTGGACTGCCTTAAGTATTTAAGTTTATAGTTAAAATAATTAAAAATTGTAATTATCCATGTTGTTTGTAACATAAATTAAGACAACGGTCATTTTATTTTCTTTATGGAAGACATTTTTAATTCTTAACAGAAAATCATCTTGCGTTTTTTCCCTCAAATTTTCAAATCTTAACCAACGGCAGTAAGATTACTTATAATATTATTATTTGTGCCAAGTAACTTTTCTTTTTCCTGATGGTTGGGCTGGCTCTGTCCTTTTTCTAGTTGAGGAAAATCATCCTGGACTAGGTAAAGGTCCACCACTTTCCCAAGGGGTAGATAATAAGTTCGTAATTCTTGTGTAGTTTTTCGTCCACATTATTAATATAAAGTATTACTGTCTTTTTGGTGAACTTAACATGGTATCCTGTTATCATATATTGTTCAATTCTATTTCAATTTCTTCATACTGCCATGAGGATAGTATTTCATCTATTACAATTGAATGGTAAAATGTACTTTTTGTTTATTTATTCTTTTTTGTTTTTGCTCTTTTTATGTTGGCGCTGTTTCATTTTGCGTTTTTGTTATTTTGGCGGTTTGTGCTTTAATTCTTATTTGCTCTTGTGTGTCCATTTTTCATTGTCGGGGGTATCATGGAGGTCAACAGATAATGCTTGATATTTATTTCTGGTTGGTATACTGGTTTTTAGTATTTTAGAACTTTTTGGGTCCTTAGATAAATTGAATATTATTTGCTTAAGTTTTTTGTCATCGTCCGAGATATACGAGGGAGGACCCAAAAAAAGACGGGAATTTCGTCATAACTTCTTTATTTTTTAATATTTTTACACCAAATTTTGATCGCTTCAAAGTATTCTCCACTGACCACAACACACTTCTCCAAACGATTCTTCCATGGTTCAAGACAGTGTTTAAATTCACTTATCGAGATGTCCTTTAGGCCTTCCAATGATTTTTGTTTTGCCTCCTCCACAGTGGCAAAACATTTTCCTTTCATATCCCTTTTAAATCTGGAAAACAAAAAGAGCAACAGGGGGCTAGATCCGATGAATAAGGGGGGATGGACAATCGGTGTCATGCCGTTTTTTGTCAAAAACTGCTTTACGGAGAGGGCGGTGTGGGTCGGTGGGTTGTCATGATAGAAAAACCAGTCATCTGTCAAAGTTCTGCCCTTTTCTTCCGGATACTCTCCCTCAATTTTTTCAAAACCTCCAAGTAGAACTTTTGGTTGATAGTTTGACCCGGGGGAACGAACTCCGCGTGCACAACACCTCTGCAATCGAAGAAGCAAATGAGCATTGGCTTGACATTTGATTCCACTTGACGAGCTTTTTTGGGACGAGAAAAGTCGTCTGTCTTCCACTGGCTTGATTGCTGCTTTGTTTCGGGGTCGTATTCATAGCAACATAATTCAACACCGGTAATCACCTTGGAAAAAAATTTTCTCTTAGAGCTGATTTTGAAGCTCAAAACATGTTTAAAGTCAACGGTCCCTTTGCTCGTCTGTGAGAAGGCGAGGGATAATTTTGGCTACAAGCCTTCTCATGTGCAAATCTTTAGATATAATTCTCTGAACTGAACTCCATGACATTCCAGACATCTTACAGAGTTGATCAATGGTTCGGCGATGGTCTTCACGAACGAGGGCATTGATTTTGTCGACGTTTTCGTCACTTCTTGACGTTGATGTCCTGAACAGGATTAGTTTTCAATTGACATTTCTCCATTTTTAAAACGTGAAAACCATTCGTAGACTATGATTTTATTTATAGAGCAGCATCCCCATAAGCAGTCTTAAGCATTACAATAGTTTCTACTGCCGATTTCCCCAACAGAAAACAAAATTTCACAGCCGAGTGTTGCTCTCGACAAACTACCATCACGTTTTCAGTGAAATGGAAAAAGTTGTTTACTAAAAAAATTCTCACGGGCGAACCGATGCACTCACAGCGACACAACTTCGTACATTGACTCAGGAGGCGTTGACCCTAACCGACACCTGGTCGAACAATGGGTTCCCCCACTTTCCCTCCCCACCGCAGCCCAATTCCCGTTACTTTTGGGCCCCCCCTCGTATTCATATTATGGCAATTTATGTACCTGTAACAGCCTTAATTTATCTGATAAATCTTGAGAAATGATCTTTGCAGCTGAATCCTGCCTCGCCTTATACTTCAATGAGATAATCTTTTGGCATCCTTTTTTATGTTTTGGATTGTCACCGACAGCCCTATCGGCATCGGTTGTTTTGGATAAACGAGTTTTAGTTTCTCACGATCACGTGAACTTGGATAACTAGTAGGAAGTCCTCGGTTTCAGAAAACATTTGTCCCGATGCCAACAAGTAGTTGGATGCTCATTTGTCGACATTTTCCTGGTTCACCTTATTTGGGTTTCGTTCAATAGGAGGCCTCTATGACTAGACTTGAACCTTCTCTTGGTGATAAGAAGTCCGTTTATGGTCCCTTAACCGCAGTGGTATTGAGTTGTCTGCCTCGCATATTGCTCTGTACAGCCCAAAAGACCGTAGCCTGTGAAAATATACGCGAAAGTTTGTAAGTTGTTGACACAATTGCTTGCCAATCCTCTTCCTTCTTGGTATCTTGGTAGCAGTGTCCATTGAGTAGTACTAGGAGGATAATATTTCTATGCCTTTTCAGGTTTATTCTGAATTTCGTCTACCGACTTTCCATATCTTGCTCCATTTCAAAGTTGAAAAAGAGTAAACATAAGTTTTGAGCGCCATAAATAGATTTTTTTACTGTCTCATGAATTTATTGGTTAAGTCAATCTTCGTAGTTTCCTTGGTCAATTCTTTGTGCTTGTTTTATGCTCAAGTACTTATAGGTTTTTTCCACCTCCTTGCCACAATGGTTTGATCATTCTGCATCTCATATACTCCCGGTTGCATTTGTCCTCAAGTTGTGTCTAAAATATAAGGACGAATAGAATTTTTATATCCCCGGAAAACTCCTTTACAATTTTGGGCATTTGTTTCAGCTGATATCTGGCGGTAACTATCAATTTAGAATCATCCATATACAAAAGATGATTGAGTCTTACCACCTCTTCATGATTGTTTTTAATACTCAAGCCGAATCTGGTCGAATTTAGACAGCGTAATAGTAGTTTTAGTGAATCTACCTGAAATATTCTTCTTCATACTGGGTATTGGTTTTTTATTTCAAAATTTGTTGTGATTAAATCGTGTTCCTAAAATTCTTCTTCTTCAAATGCATATCCACTAATGGATCTTTGCGATTACAGTTTTTATTTCTTCCCTACTTCTTGCGGTGTGTATCAGTATCTGAATATCATGCAAACCCGTCCAGGAATTGCTATCTCTCATTTCGCATGATGTGCCCAAGATAGGCCGTCTTTTTTTTCTTGATTATGTTGAATAGTTCACGTTCTTTCCCAATACGTGAGAGAACTTCTTCATTGGTCATTCTCGCTGTCCATGATATCTCAAGGATTCTTCTGTATATCCACATCTCGAAAGCCTCTAATTTATTGATAGCGCTTGTCTTTAATGTCCAACCCTCTACACCATAAAGAAGTATTGACCATACGTAACCTTTTATGAACCTCAGTCTTAATGTTGCGAGTGATGGACGTGTACAAGCATCGATCGTTGTTTTTGTCCTTTTCAAGTGGTTTAAAGTGACGGAAAAAGACCGTTTTTTGGCGTGTGTGAAACTGTTTGACTCACTCAGTTGTGAGTAAAAAGTGTGTGTTGGTGTCCTTCTGCACTTGATGGAAAATTGCTTTTAAACTATAGACAAAACAAATAAAAATATTTTATCTGATAAACTATTCTTATCAATTTTTTATTGTCATTTGAAATCATTGCTGAATGTTGAATGCGATTTTTTTTTTCTGGCGAGTCCCTTTTTTGGGTAACGTTCTGATGTTGAGAGAGTTTTAGCATTGATAAACGTTATTTTTAACATATTGCGTTATAACAGCTACACAAAGAAGAGGTGAGAGGTGGACAAAATGTCTTCAATCAAATGCTTTAAATGTCACAGCGAGTGTGTTTTCAAGAGCAGGCCAAAAGAAGATGAATTATTTGGTGCTTCATGTGATTCATGCAAAGAAATAATATGTAAAATCTGCGCAGGCCTGAACACAACTGAGGCTCATGCTGTAGCCTTGGTTCGAAAAAATTTATTGTTTTACTGTCCAGATTGTAAAAATAATATTGTTGATCATGATAAAGGTTATTATACTGATATGAATATTCAAAAATTACAAGAAGAGATAACTATTCTTAAAAAAAAGTTAGAAGAGAAAACCACAAAGTATGAAGGGAAAATCAGTGAGCTAAATAATGAAATAGAAAAACTCACAAAACAAAATACCAAAAGGAATGCCCATGTTGGAAAAATGTCAAAAAGAGCAGATGATTTTATGGACGACGTATCTAATGTTGAAAAGAATATAGAGCAATATAGAATTACAATCAATGAATTAAATAAGGAAATACTTGCCTTAAAAGAGGAAAGACAGATATGGGAAGAACGAAACAGTGAAAACTTGGAAAAATTAAAAAAAGCTGAAGATGAATTAAGAGAACTTCATTCAATGAATAAAGGCATGATCACATCGATTGAAGTTTTAACAATGGATAATGAGGTCTATTCTAATGAAATAAGGAAGCTGCGTGATGAAATTCTTAAAACTAGGAATGACAGTTTTAATAACATAAGTTGTGATGTCCCGTGTGTTGATCAGAAATTTTGTGACAATATAGGGCATAAGCATAGTGTTGGCAGTCAATTCCCTGACATTCAGCTAAATGTGGAGTTAGACAACTATAACTTTAATTTAAGTGGTAGCTGTAGTAAATTAGAAAATAGTGCAATGCCTAAAATTCTGATTCTTGGTGATGAGAACTGTAAGGGTTGGGGACTTGGATATAGAAATAACCAAAAACTCGACACGTATAAGATACAAACTATTACAAAGCCAGGATGTAATTATATTAATATTATTGAGAATGTAGATATGTTAGTTAAAGATTTTGGTAATCTAGATTATGTTGTAATTTGTGGTGGATATAATGATTTAAGTTGTGGTAAAGTTCCAAAAATCAAAGATATCTGGAACAAGTTAAAGATGTGTTCCCATACTAATGTAATAGTTTGTTCTGTGTCCAATTTATATAAAGATGAAAATAATACTTTAACGCACAAATTTAATCTCAAATTTCAAAGGTTTATAGACAGGGCAAACTATTTTGTTAAAAATAATATTTCTTTTATAGATATTAATGGTTTTTCTGGTTTTAAAGATAGAAATACAACCATTATTAATAAAATTGTTAATTGTATAAGTAATGTCAGCTTCTTTCCTAAAAAGTCAAACCTTGTATTCATTGACACAGTGACGGATCTCTCAACGTCATATAATAGTGAGACATTGGTGGTAAGTCGGGCCCAAGACCGAAATGACGTTCTGACCGATAGGGTTATTAGTTCAGAATCAAGGAGTGATAATAAAACAGATTCTTTTTTAGAAACACTTTCACCCCCAATACTGGTGGAAAATTAACGTTGATTAGTGTTAATACACAATGTCTCACAAACAAATTAACCGACATTGAAATTCTTACCCATGAATGTAAGCCGGATATCTTGTGTATTACAGAACATTGGGCAAACTTATTTAATATAGAATTTATGGAAATAAATAACTACTGTCAGATGGCCTACTCGTGTAGAGCACCACAAAAGCATGGGGGAACAGTTGTATATGTTCGGGATAGATTATATGAACACAAAAAAATTAGTACTATTACTACTGAGTTCTACTTAGATATGCATTTCGAATATAGTGGTATTAAGCTTCCCATAAATGAGGAGGAGAGTGTTTATATTATAAATATTTATCGTCCTCCACAGGGATCTCTAGAGCATTTTATTTTAAATTTAACTAGCTTACTAAATAGAGTATACACTCCTTTGAATGGTAAAATAATTTTGTGTGGAGACTTGAATATTGATAGTCTGTCTGAGAACGACAATAGTTACAGAGTGTTGAGTGATGTGATGCAATCATTTGGCCTGAAGAATATGGTGGATTTTCCCACAAGAATTTTCACAGTTCTTGTGACTGCACGTCAATGAATTTTCATGTGGCAGATCACGTGGGCATTTACTTCGAGTTCATGTACAAGGGACCATTTGAGATTGATGACAAAAATCTACCTAGAGTATTTCGTCGGATTAATGAGCACCGTATGGAACTCTTTGGATCTAAATTGGAAAACATTGAATGGAGAATTAGCAATAGTCTTAATGTAAATGATAATTTTAACAATTTTATGAACAGGTTCTTGGAATCATTTAATGAATGTTGTCCAATTACACAATTTATCGACAGGAAGAAAAATACATCTCCATGGTACAATGAGGCATTGCGGAGAGAACGTAAAGAGATTGATATGGCTTATAAAAGGTACCATGCTGATAATAATCTTAGTTCCAAAAAATGCTATAAGGAAAAACTAAAGGAGTACAGAAAACATATCTCAAACGCCAAACGTGATTATATTGAACAAAATATCCGCGACTCGAAAAACACAACAAGAGAAGTGTGGAAACAGGTGAACAAAAAACTAAAAGGAAATAATACTTCACATATAAATTTTATTGAGACTAATAGGGGTACTCTCACAACCAGCCAAGACTTGGCGGATTATTTTGGCAAATATTTCACTACAATAGTAAAGGAAAAATTGAATAATCACTTTATAAATAATATCTCTACAGAATGTACGGTGGTTAAGTTTTCCATGACTAATTCTATGTTTTGCGAGCCGACAACACCAGAAGAAATCGTTAAAATTATTAATAATCTAAACAACACATACTCCTGTGGATCGGATGATGTGCCAGTGAAAGTTGTCAAAAAGATTGCAAAATTCATAAATGAACCTCTATGTGCTTTAATAAACCAGTCGATTGTGGATGGCGTTTTTCCGGATAGTCTAAAGCTGAGCAAAACACTGGCTATTTTTAAGAACGGCGATAGACATTTAGCCGATAATTATAGGCCAATAAGTATTTTGAGCGTATTTTCTAAAGTCTTCGAGTATGTAATGCATGATAGGCTAAGGAGTTATCTTTTCAAGTATAAACTGATTACTAAAAGTCAACATGGATTTCAGCCTGATAGGTCAACGGAGACGGCAGCGACAGAGTTTGTGGGCTATCTGGAGAGGGAGATGGATAGTAGGCGCCATGTCGCTGCTGTTTTCTTTGATCTCTCAAAGGCTTTTGATAGCATCAATATCAATTTTATTAGATATAAGCTTTCTAACTTGGGTATACGGATGAGTGTGCTAGATTGGATTGTTAGCTTTTTGTCTGATCGAAAACTGTTTGTTCTTTTAAATGACTGTAAGTCCAGTGAGTATGATGTTGATATGGGTGTCGCTCAGGGTTCTGTACTGGGGCCACTAATTTTTACTCTGTTTATAAATGATTTGCCTTCTTATATAACTAGAGGTCTGGTGGTGAACTATGCGGATGATACCTCAATAGCTCTATCAGAAGCAACTCCTGAAGAACTTGGAGCATCCATTAAACAGGTCGTTAGTGACATGTCTGGGTGGTGTGAAAAAAACAGACTCATATTAAATGTAGATAAAACTAAATGTGTATATTTTAACAGGAATAACTTGGCGATTCCAGGAATTTCATGTGCCGCCTATAGCAAGTTTTTGGGTTTGACAGTAGATAGCGGTACTACGTGGGAATTGCATATCGGGGAGGTTGCTAATAAACTCAATAGGGCATATTTTGCTCTTTTAACTTTACGACGTGACTTATCACGTACTACATTGCTGCAGGTGTACTATGCTTTGGTATACTCAGCGATGTCTTACCATGTAATTCTCTGGGGAGCTGCATCAAATACAGATAGAGTATTTTTAATACAGAAGAGAATTATTAGACTTATATTTAATTTAAAAAGGAGAGAATCATGTAGGGATATTTTTAAGAATCATAAAATACTAACTTTTGTATGTGTATATGTTTTTGAGTGTTGTCTTTACGTTAAAAGCAACATTAAACGTTTTGAAACGAGCTCGGCTTACCACCAGTATAACACCCGGAATGCAAATGTTCCACTTTACATCTCGCACAATACGATTCGCTTTGAAAGATCTGTCAATTATCACCCTATTCGTATATACAACAAACTTCCTCAAACTATCAAATCAGCCAATAACTACAATAGCTTTAAGAATAAATTAAGAAAATATTTAATTGGGAAGGGTTTCTACTCACTCGCGGAATATTTTGAGGATTCTTAAAGCGATACGATGGTTGATTTAAATTATGTGTTCCGTTTTTGTTCCTTGTTTTATTATAGGAAACTAGCTTTTAATTTTTAAGAAGTATAGCTAATGTCGCATGCATATTGTATAATTTTGATATATATATCTGACCATATGACGTACTTTATATCAACCTTAATTGATGTTAAAGGTGAATAAATGTTTGACTCTGTTTGCTAATAGTGACAATGTCTTTAAGAATAAATTTGTTAAAGTCCTCAAAATTGAGGGTGTGTTACTGACGTTGTATGTCATCATTTTTTATTATTTATTCTTGTAACTAGTTTTTAATTCTTTGACCTCCTCTTGCTAGTGTTATTTTACTGTTTATTTTGAATATGTGCTGTACCTAAGTGTAAATTTGTTTGGATATGTAGTGTGCCTAAATGTCAATGTAAATTGATTTTAAAGGTGAATAATAATAAAAGAATAAAGTAATTTCAAATCAAAATCCGAACACGTAAGCACTCGCCTGAGTTTTACAAAAGCCTGTCGCGCCTGTTCAATGCGACATTTTACTTCATTGTCAGAAGTCCATTCTTCGAATATCCATGTGCCCAGATATTTAAATTTGGTTACTCTTTCTATGGGTACTGCGTTGAATCTTATGTTGGCGTTTTAGAATAAATTGGGATTCCTTGAGATAATCATGAATTTTGTTTTCCTTGTATTGATGTTCAAGCCCATTGATTTACTGCGCTCTCCTATTATGTTGATGAGTTTTTGGGGGTCGTTTATATTGTCGGCGATTAGAACTGCATCATCCGCATAACGGACGTTATAAATCCACATTCCGTTAACTTTAATTCTCATTTCAATATCTTCCAAAGCTTTCTGGAAAATTATTTCCGAATAAAGGTTAAACAGGAGAGGGGACAGCACACAACGTTGTCGCACTCTTCTTCGGATTTGTATCGGGTTGGATACATTATTGTCTGATTTTATCTACGCGGTTTGACCCCAGTATAAGCTTTCAATACATCGGATGTCTTCCTGATCTATGTCGAGTTTTCTAAGAAGCAGGATTAGTTTATGATGTTTTACATGATCGAATGGTTTTTCGTAATCTATAAAGCATAGGCACACATCTTTTCTCTGATCGTAACAGTTCTGAACAAGCACCTATGCAGCGACTATCGCTTCTCTTGTACCTAGGCCCAGCCTAAACTCAAACTGTGAGCCGCTTATGTCTCTTTCGCATTTATTATATATTCTTTGATGTATTATTTTTAGAAATATTTTTAGTGTATGACTCATTAAACTCATGAGTCTATGATCTTCACATTTTCTTGCGTTGGTCTTCTTAGGCAAGGGCATGAAGGTAGAGCATAGCCATTGTTTGGGGTAGCAACCCGTTTCGTAAATAATATTAAATATTTTATGAAGCGCCGCGATGCCTCTTTCATCCAGAAGTTTCAATATTTCAGACGGTATCTCGTCTGGGCCAGTCATCTTGTTGTTTTTCGAATTTTGTATAGCTTTTTCTATCTCTTCTTTGGTGATTGATGGGCCCGTTAAACAGTCGCTCCTATTACCCGCTTCCAGAGGTGTCGTTATACAAGAGTGCTTCTACATACTTTTCCCACACATTATTTTTTTCTGTGCCTGAAATATGTGATTACAATACAGATTCAGATTATGATTCCATCAAATGAACCGACGAAGCCGCAATGAGTAATTGGTAGTTTTTGTAATATATCCAGACTGTCAATAGATACGAAATTCAACAATTTAGATCTTATTTTCCAAAGAAGTTTAAGCACAGTGTTTTTTTTATTTGTAATTTTCTTTAATAGCTAAAATAGTTCTGTTACGCTAATGACGCTGTGATATGTGCCGAAAATGAAGACGACCTCCAGAGATTGTTAAATACCTTTAATCTTACGGGAAGAAAATATAATATGATTATCTCAGCCGAAAAACTAAATGTATGACAACTTCAAAAGAACCCCTCCGATGCAAACTAGAACTAGACGGTCGAATAATACACCAATAAATAAGTTTCAAATATCTAGGAATCGACATAACTAGTTATGGTAACATCGAAGATGAAGTAAGAGGGCAGGTGGCCAAAGCAAACATAGTGGCGGGTTGCCTCAACGACGTGATCTGGCGAAACAAACACTTACAACAAGAAATAAAGGTTCGGATCTACAAAACCACAATTAGACCTATTATGACATACACCTCAGAAACACGGCCAGAGACGACAAAAACGAAACAACTATTGGAGACTACAGAAATGAGAATACTTCGACGAATAACAGGAAAAACGCTACTAGACAGAGAAAGAAGCGATAACATCAGGCAATCATGCAACACAGACTGCATTAATGAGTGGGTCCTACAACGTAAGACACAATGGAACAAACACATAAGCCGAATGACAGATGATAGACTGGTAAGGATCGCACGAGATAAATCGCCTAGTGGTACACGCAGTAGAGGTCAACCACGGAAAAGGTGGAGCGATAATTTAAGTCCAGAATGAGGAAAATCGAAGAAGGAACAGGTCAGGGACCTACTATAGAATATAGAAGGTAGAAGAAGAGCTAAAATACTAGTACCTTTATGTTTCACTGAAGTTTTTCTGCCAGAGACTATTCGGTAAATTGTTCTTAGCTTTTTACCTTTCCAAAACTAAGTGCCGCCTTCTAAAAATCAAATAGTGTGAAATATTGGTACTAAAACCATGACCTTTGAACCTCCGTAACCAAATGAGGTGTCATAAGCTTTATGATGGTTTTAGAAACTACCTAATATATTAAAAAATAGATGTTTACATATGACAAATATTCCGAAATGTGTTGCAAAGAATAAACATTTATAATTTTTTAAATATTTCTATTAAAGGGAAACATTGCGTCATTTTTACATATGGATCCAGTTTTAGCGATTCTGGCTATTCATTTTGACGCAACCATAAAGAATTAGTTATGTCTTAAAAAACTACTGAGAGCTAGGAGAACTTAATTTAACTTTTTAAAATAAAGAATTTCTACGAAGAAAACAGTAACAGTTAAACTAAATCAAAAATTGGCTAATTGGTCTACTTTTTCCAAAATAACTTCCTTCATAAGAATTATTGAATCTGTTTTAAAGTTATAAATTGAGAAATTCTATAATACAGCAATATTAAATTTAGTTGATCTAATACTACTCTACTTAACTATAAAATGTTTTAGGCGGTCAAGACATGATTAATGAGTAACACAATTTAAAACTACCAAAAGCTCGCACGTGTTTCTAACAACTTTTTGTTGCCTAGCGGTATAGTTTCCTTTGACCACAAATTATTACCATAATCAGATTAGCGGTACTTGGTTTTTATAACAAAAGGTATTTGAAAATGGTGAACTCAAATAATGTCTACAAAATCAGTTAAAATATTTTTATTTATTATTTATAAATGAATGATTTTAAAAAAAGTCTGACATATAAATTTTAATTTATTTGATGAAATATTGATTCACCAACATCACCGTCAATCAGCCTTTTCTGTGCAGTGCTGAACATACGTTTCCATTTCTCTCTAATCTAGACCGTTGCAATTCATTTGGTTGAGATTCTTTTAAGATCAAATATCCCATGGATTGATGGTATTCCTTGGCTGCATTTATCGGCTCTTGGTCTCCATTCCAGAATTTTCTTTGTCCACTTGGTGTAGCTCGGGATAACTAGACGACCGATTCATCTCCATATAAATTATTATTATTGGCACTATGATATTCTCTACACCGCTTTTCACTTTATTTCTGCGATTCTGATTGGATTTCTTAGGGACAGTGCTTCGAATTTAAAAAGAAAGTGAACTAACTATTGAGTAATGACAAATTGCCATAAGTGATGATTTTAAAACGGCGTCGGTACAAGGGGTAATTTTAGAACGGTCTCCAAGCTGGCATACCGAAGGTGAGGAGGGTATATATTCAAAGCACCATTCGTTTTTACGCTCTTTTATAAAATGATGTTAATGAAGGCAATAAACAACGGTTCTCAAAAGCAATACACAAAGATATTAAAACAATTAAAATCTATATTTGAACAATATATGTAAATTATTTTATTACATAAAATATGTAGTTACAGTAGCTATTTACTATGGATTAAAGTAGAAGAAAAAAAGGAAATAAACAATGAACAGCACTATGGATAACTTTACGTTATCCACGCAGAACGCAATGTCAATAATTTTTTATTGACGAGAATTTAACAAATTTTCTTCTAGGTATTTTATTTTCCAGTTTTTTTATGATAATATCTGTATTTTCAAAAGAAAATATTACTATTAATAAAAGAGTGGATTATCTTCTATACATGGATCTTAAACTGATAGCTGCTACCAGAAACCCGCTGGAGAAAATGCTTAAAATTGTGATGGAGTTCTCTGGGGATATCGGAATGCAGTTTGGACTTGACAAGAGCTGTATTTTGAACATCGTTAAAGGAAAGATACAACCAGGAGCATTTGAGATGCAGAACGGTAAAACTATAGCTGCAGTGGAAGCGGAACAAACATACAAATACCTAGGTATGAAACAGGCTAAACAAATTGACCATCGCACTATGAGGGCCGAATTGACAACCGAATTTGTCAGGAGGGTAAGATGGATGATACGAAGTAGTCTAAATAGCAGAAATTTATTTAAGGTGCTCAACACGTACGCATGCTCTGCACTTAGCAACTCTTTTAACGGGCATCGAAAAGCTGCAAAGGAAAATAAGAACACTCTTAACAAAAGCAAATAAATACCACCCTCGGAGTACTATTGAACATATTTCCAAGACACCTTGGAGGAAGAGGATTGATCGATATTGGTAAGCAGCACGATCAACAAATAATAAACTTATGTTCTTATTTTCACAGTTTAGCGGATTCTTCCACACTATATCGAGCAAAATACGAAGCAGACGATTCAACGTCGCGACAGCTGAGAGAACGGAATATTGTTTCTCACCACCGAAGAGACCAAGAGAAGTTACAAACCTGGCTAGAGAAACCACTTTATGGACGGTATCCAAATGAGTTCAATCCGAACAACGCCGATAACTCAGGCTCGAACTACTGGTTGATTTCAGGACAAATGTTTCCCGTAACGGAGGGCCTCTTGTTAGCTACCCAAGACCAGATTATTCCGACGAAAAACTATCGAAAGTTCATCATCAGAGATCCCTCAATAGAAAGCGCCCAATGTCGGTATTTCTGTCGAACATCAGAGACAATCCAGCACATAATTGGAGGATACCAAGCGTTTGCCGCAACCGAGTATAAGAAAAGACACGACTCAGTCGCTAAGATACTCCACTAAGAGTTAGCAGATAAGTCAAAACTATTGCAGGTAGGAAAAATGCCTTACTTCTTGAAAACAACGAAGACGATTTGTATTGGGACCGAACTGTTCTAACAGATCAAACAGTTGCTCATAATAGGCCGAAAATTATACTAACAGAAAAAATGTCTAGGCGAACTACACTGATTGACTTGACACAACCTAATAACCACAACCTAAGACCAAAATACAATGAGAAGATCGCCAAATACAGAGATCTGGAAGTGTAAATCGGCAGGCAGTGGGCAATGAACAGCGTCCACACAATTCCCATAATACTATCAACAAATGGAGTGATACCAAAGAATCTTCTGCAGAACATCAAGGAACTAGACCTTAGTGAGCACCTGTATAAACCGATGTAGAATGCCGTTCTCCTTTCAACCGCGCGGACCATCCAAAAGTTTATAGGAAATACAGAAGATCACGCCACCTAGGACCCGATAACATGGAAAAGATCGCTACAGAGCTTCATAGTTTTGGTATCTTTGTATACCTGATATGCATCAATAATCTCTGGAGGGAGTACGAAGGCTTGTAAATCTTATATTAATAAAATCACCATTGGTCGGCAACTAAACAATTTAGACAAAAGACATGGATCGCAAGAGTTTTGTCCTTGGTCAAAGGATATTGAAGTAACTGAAGTTTTTGGCAAGAAGGAACTGCTAACATCCCTAACTCGAAGTCTTGTAGATATAAGAATTAGCATTTATCTTGTAAATGATATCTTGCAAATCTTTATTAGCAGCCGAGATGTAGGTGATAAAACTTGGGCGCCTCGCATATTTGCACCAATTTTACAATAACTCCGGTTGTAATTAATATTTTTTAATGAACCAGAAAAATATATTATTACTAGATTTCTAATTGTCAATATCTTTAAAATATCATTAAAATTTGGCTTTACTTAACACGTAGTCATTTCAATAATGTTATTTTAACTAATTTACATCAACCAATATTTACGCAAACTTTCCTTAATAACACGCCACTATCTAACTCCCCTGCAAATATCTTGAAAATTGCTAATCAAAATTAAATTAAATTTAATATACAGGGATATCAAATGCTATATATAAAAATACTTTCGAAAACCTTATACCACTTTTCTAACCCGCTCATGGTAGTTACAATATGGAGCTTGGAGTGCACAAAGTATTAAATAGTTTCATCGCGTCAGTGCTACACCTTTCAACATGTTTGTAGTGCACTGGCAGACCATTAAAATAGTACTTAGGCTCAATAACCAGAATAGTTATATTTTAAATAATTTCTTACGATTAATGCAAATCCAGCTGCAGAATTAATTCATCACTTCAGTATCTTAAGTTTTTCTATTGGAAGATTAAAACAAAACGACTGCTTTGGTCATTTCCAAGCATGTACGCAATCTTTAAAAAAAATAGTTATAAATATATGTACTTCATTTCCAAACTCAAAAATAAATGGCCATCTACATTCCTGAACATAGAGACATATAGTCTTAGCAATTCATGTTGTTTTTTGAGGTAAGAGATGAATTCTAAATGGCTGAAGTTATATGGATATGAGAATTGGTTTCGGCGACCCCAAAAACATGAACATAAGATGTTTAGACAATATTAATCATCGCAGAATAGTGTTAATTCAACTATTTGAAGTATTGTTCGAGGTTAAAGACAAATAATTACCAAATGGAGTTTAAGGAACATTGGATTCAAATTCAGCAACCTTGCAACATATTCATAAAATACTGACTTGATGTTTTTTATTTGTCAATTTGTTTTTTTTATGAATTACTAAACGGCTTTCCAAAAAGTTTTAAAATTCGATCATTTTAATATTAATGCATTCTAGTTCTGGGTAGCCCATTGTGACGTTTGACGTGAAACGTCCGATAAATATATATGCTTCCTCTACTCTTCACTGCATGTCTTTGTTGCAGTACAAAATGTATAGAAAAGCAACACTAAAATTCATGCATTTTTTGTAACATTTTACTTACTACATTGGTTGTAATTACAGAACTACCCGCTGTTTCTAGTCATAGACAAAAACAAATACATCTGAACATATAAAATTGAAGTGTCTGTCTATCTGTCCCTCTATAAGGGATAACCTTCGAAACAGCTGAACAGATATCAGTGAAACTTTACAGACATGAAGAGGATATTATCGGCAGTGATATAGGCTGCCTTTTTCTGTCTTTCTGCCTGTCTGTCTGTATCAGCTAATCATCGAGACTGCTGAACCGATTTCGATGAAACTATACAGACATGAAGAGAAGGTTCTCAAGAGTGACATAAGCTGCTTTTCTAATTGTTTATTGTTTATAAAAATTATATTTACCTGATAAAAATTGGGTTAATTTTCATGGTGTTTTACACAAAATTAGTTGTTACGGCGTGTATGATAAGAACTTTAAACAACGTTTTTATATACCTTTAACTATTGACTAAAAATTAAGTACTCATTCATGTTGCTAATCCTAACTGTTTTCAAAAAAGGTCATTTTATTCACATCATGTATTTGGCGTTCCTATCAAATGTTTAACCTTCAACCTTATGGTAAAAAAATTCGATCCAAAATTAGAATTTACCTCTTTAGTTTACAGTTCGACTTAGATTCGAAAAAATGTGTGTTTTATATTATCGGCACCAAAAACAAAGTATTGTTGTTGGAAATTAAAGAAATAAATATCCTGTATTTTAGAATTTGTCAATGCTCACATCGCTGACACATTGATTTTTATTTGGATATTAATTTACTGATTTTTGGATTACGTGGTGAAATTAATTGTGAAAAATTTGAAATATGGAATACATGCAGTATGCAGATATGCATCTGATGTATGGTCTTGCATCATGCAAAGTTTTGGAAGCCGAGAAGTTATATCACGATAGATATCCTAATCGTACTCTTCCAGATCAGAAAACATTTCAACGAGTTGACCAAGGTCTAAGGGAGAATGGTAGGCGATTCTACTTAATAAGAAAGTATTATTAAATTTTTTCATAATTTTAGGAAATTTTGGATAAAGAATTACTGTTGCTGATTGGGGAAGAACATCGCAATTAAAAGAAAATATTTTAAATGCTGTAGATGACACTGCTTCAACGAGCACTCAAAAATTATCAGCGCACATCTAAAACAATAGTACATGAAGTTCTTCAACAGCTGTTATATCCATATCAAGTGCATGAACTGATTACTGAAGAGTTTCCCCATAGAAAAAGTTTTTAAACTGCCTATTGGATCAGCAACGGAATCATCGGCTCCAGTCAATTAATGTCTGGGCAGGAATCACCGGCTATTTTTTTATTGGACCGTTCGTATTGCCGACTTAATGAAGAAATTTATTTGGAGTTCCTCTAGAGCACTTACCACTTGAAGCCCGCCGAACCATGAACTAGATGCACGATGAACATCACCTCATTTCGGTGTTGCTGTGCTGGAACACCTGAATAACATCTATCCAAGCCATTGGATAGGTAGAGGAGAACCTATCGCCTGGCCTCCTCGATTTCCCTCGATAATAGGGAGGAACTTCTACGGAGAATCACATTTCACTGTGATCAAATAAGAAACAATGCTGAGCTAATGTAGCGGATAGAGCAGTCCTCAATTCGTCGTGCCCACGAATGTACCACACTTCATGGAGCCCATGTTGAATCCTCGTTCGAAGTTTTTAACTAAGCAGTTAGTTTAACTTTTCATTGAAACTATGGTGACAGGAAAAAAATCCTCTTTTTCATATTCAACCCGACAGAAGTTAGGGTATTAACAATGTAAATAAAATGAAGTTTTTTCGCAAACAGTTAGGACTAGCGACATGAATGAAGAGTACTTAATTTTTAATCAATAGTTAAAGGTATGTAAAAATGTTGTGCAAAGTTCTTATCATACAGGACGTAAAAAATTGTGTCATGAGTGTCACAGCTAGACCGTTCCTGCAGCTGTGAGTAGTTCCCAACATTTTCTTGGATAGTAATTTGAAGGGTCGTACCCGGTATACATCATATTAAAAAAACTTGAGATATACACAGTGGTTCAATACTTAGGAGTAAAAAACTTGATTCTACTGCAGCTATTTGGAAGCCAATATCTGCGAAGAGGAGATTGTAGTATTCCTTTCATGTGTTTTTTCATATCCGGGAGATTTCCCACAATTTCCCGGACACCTGGCATTTCCCAAATTTCACGTAACCGAGGTCGCGGTTAAGAGCCGGTTTTTAATAAAACAATCAATTGGACTATAAATTTTAATATGTCTCAATGACGCCGGTTTTTAATAAAACAATTAATCGAACTATAAATTTTAAAATGTCTAAATGACTAATCGTTTCAAATATATATTAAAGAAACAATTAAATTTATCTACATGGTTCAGTCAACATAGTGTTGCAGTTAGGCTACTGTAAAAGCAGTTCGTTGGCCCTCTCGAAGATCTTAATGCCTTTGCCGTCACGTCGTCATCGCAACTCCAACCGCAAAGCGGTTTCGACGAATTGGTTTCGGTTTGCCGCACTGGGTTAGTATGCCAACTCGTTGAAGACGTCGGCTTCGAAGTCTGATAGATAACGCACTATCTCGCCTGCCGACCGCCTAGAAAAGTATTATTGTGCGTCCAGTCTATTATTTTTTAACTATAGACAATATTGAAAACTGTATAGAAAAAAAAATATTTTGAAAAAAGATATATTTGAAATAGATTTTTTAGGAAAATATGTACATTTTCTTCTACTAAATATTTTGTTTATTGGCCACTATAATGTAGATGAAAGTCTTTGGTTAATTGCGAAAACGATGGTAAAAACGTACACGTAAGATTTTGTGACAGAATTTGATCATAGACTCCTGCAAATGATATACTGTGGTAGCGTTACTCATTTTATCTATAATCATTTTTTGCCCCATATTAATTAGTGGCTATTTTGATAACCTATAATTAAATTTTACAGTAATAAAAGCACTCTGGAAGTCTAGTCGTGCATCTTCTCTCTTGCAGCTTTAGTACCAAACAACTACGGTTCTTTAAGCTTATCAACCACAACTCAGAACTTCAGGACTCAGGAAAGCCTGCTGATTAGTTGGTCAGAAGACATCTCTTGTTTTGTGGGTCTCGCAACAGCGCGAACGCAAGTTAATTCGCGTGAAGGTTTTAATTAAATTGAATAAAACAAGTTTTTCAAAGCACTTAAATCTATTTAACAAAAATAAATAGAAAAACGAAACCTGAACTAACCTGAACTAATTACAATTACAAAAAAAAACTAGCATAATTGCACTTCTTGGCCGTTCTTTTAACCAAAAACGTAAAACCCAATTTAAAAAAAAACACATATAAATAGCTGAATAAAATATTAAACAAAAAAGAAATAAAACGCGAAAAACAACTATTTATATTACTTAATCAAACCGTATGAAAATCGCGAGACGCCCGACTAACGAGTGGTACCGATCACCCTAATTCGACTTTCAGATTGGTACTGAAATTTACTATTCCTTAAAAGAGTGTCTTCGAATCTTACACCCCCTCGACACCCCTCTGTTTCCCGTTTGTACCCATATTACTCGATGGAACCCGGTAAACGTCAATTTCTTTCCCTTAAAGTTCGAATGTTTCGATCGTTACGTGCTAAGGGCGTTAGCTACTCTATACCGGATGCTTGATTCCCGAATTGGCCTCTGAGCATCTTAATCTTAATTTTTATATAAACACAATTAATAAAATTATTCTATTTCTTTCTATAACTAAAGGAATAAGATAATATAACGTCTGTGAAAAAACCTGAGTTCCCTTTTATTCATAATGGTGGTATATGAATCATTATTCCTTGCAATCAGGAAAAACAGTTGCTATATATTAATTTCCTTACACAGATCCAACGTTATATTACAGTATAATGAGTTTATTTGATTATTCTTTTGTTTCCTAATAATGGGAAAATCGTTCAATATTTTAAGACATTTTATAACGGTATTTCATATACCATATGTTAAAAAAGCTACCTTTATCACGTCGGTTTTATTTACATAACCAGGGTAGGTTTATAGGCAATTCTAAGAGAGGGTCTTATTACGTCTTCATAAATTAACTGACTTTATGTATTTTTTTAAGAAAACATTTAAACGACAATGATCATAAAAGTTAAGCTCGATAACTGATTTATTTTTCTTTAGACTTTCGTGGACAGTGATAAAAAATATAACTACCCTATTCCCACGGGAAATCTATTCACAGAGTGATTATTTAATCATTCATTTTAATAGAATATAGTTCACATTGGATGGTGTAAAATAATTAATATTTGTTCCATTACAATTTTTGAGTAACGATTTTTTCAACAAAAGTGAATGAGTATTTTAATCATATAATTTTAAAAATTAATTTGTAATATACTGAATGCAACTTTGCCAAATTTACGTTTTACATAAGTTAGGAAAATTGTGCACAATCTGGCAACGCCACGTAGGAATCTAGGGATGACAAGTCAACCACTAAGTCTCAACCTCCCGGGACTTACGGAAGTACCCATATAAACCCATATAATTCTAAATTTCTCACAGCCCCTTAGCCGAATCTACTTATAAATTGCCCCTGTATACGAAAAGTACGCCATCGGTTTTTGTATTTCCAATACCCGATGTTTCTAGAAAATACCAGAAGTATGGAACGGCTATAAAAGCTGCGGGCTGGCAGTCGTATCATCAGTGTTGGTTTAGCACGAGCAGTGCGTGAACATGCCAATGGTAAGAGCCTTTGTATTAATGTTATCTTTGTGTTGAATAAAGTTATTTGACTCCTGTAAACGTAGTATTTCATCTCTGAACTGATGGACGCGACAGCACAAAAATGTCTAAAGTTCGAAAACGTGGCTGTTTTTGCTACATATGTGGTCAGTTTACCCTTAAATAGCTGAAAAATATAATTAACAAAATGACGAAAGTAGCTTATTACAAGTATTTTGGATGTCTTGTTGGCCATCAAGATCATGACTGAGTACCTCACATATGTTGCTAAACCTGTGCAGCAAATCTAAGTAACCGGTTAAATGGAAAACGCTTTTCAATGCCTTTTACTGTTCCAATGATTTGGTGAGCACCAACAAATTATTTTAACCACTTTTGCTGTTACATGGCAAAAGTGTCTGGTTTTTGAAGAAATAGCAAACATAATATTGAATATCTGGATATTCTCTTACCAATAAAACCGGTTCTTCATGGAGAAGGTTTACAAGTTTCAGCGCCTCCAGCAAAATGGGAGGAAGATTTAGAAATGTATGATGATGAGGCAGAACCCGATAATGTATCACAAAAGGATAATTCTTATTTTCCCGAAAATGAAGGAAAAGCACCCCATTTAATTGAACAACCTTAATTAAATGATCTAATTCGGGACCCCCACTTGTCCAAAGAGCATGCTGAAGTATTGGGTCTAGATTACAACAATAGCTACTACTAGCCACTGGAACTAAAGTTACAATATTTAGGAGCCGTAACCAGGAACTATCCTTATTTTTTACTCTGCGGGATAAAATGTGTGTTTGTGTTAATCCAAATAGTGTTATGGAAAAATTAGGATTTGCACATAACACTAACAAATTGCGCTTATTTATAGATTCTTCTAAAATAAGTTTAAAAGCAGTTCGGCTTCATAATGGCAACAAAAGATCCTCTATTCCTCTTGTGCACGCAGTTGACATGAAGGAAACATAAGAAAGTATGTCACTTATTCCAAATGTAATAGCGGCATATAAGGTGCAAATATGTGGTGACCTAATAGTCATAGGACTATTACTAGGGCTTCATAGTGGATTTACAAAGTATTGCTGTTTATTTTGTCTTTTGGCTTCTGAGAAATCAATATATTCCAGGTCAAGCTAACGTAAAGGACATACTTCTTGTTGATCCCAAAAAAGTATTACATACGAGGTTTGTCCCAAAAGTATCGAGCCTACCTTTATATCTCCGCATTGGTGTTATTCCTTATCATCCGGTGAGTGATATCCTTCAAAGTAGTCCCCATTTAATTGAATAACACTTTCCCAGCGAAGTTTCTACTTCCTGAAGTAGTCTTGGAAGTCATTTTTCGAAATTGCCTTCAATGCATTCGACGCATTAGTTTCAACCGTCCCTTTGTCATCCAACGGGTGTTCTTTGAGCGGCATTTTTAATGTGGGAAAGAGCCAAAAGTCGCAGGGAGCTACGTCGAGAATGTACGGAGGGTGACGAAGCTGTAAGACTTGGTGCTTTGTTAAATATTGCTGCGCAAGGTTCGATGAATGCACTGGCGCATTGTCGTGGTGAAGCAGCCAATCACCGTTTGTCCAAAGCTGTGGCCGTTTTTTTCTGACTGCGTCACGCAATCTTTTCAATACTTTAACGTAGTATTCTTCAGTGATCATGTGATCTCTCGGAGCATATTCGTGGTGCACAATACCTTCATAATCAAAGAAAACAGTCAACATTGTGTTCACTTTGCTCCGACTTTGACGTGCTTTTTTTGGTCTTGGCAATTCAGAATGCTTCCACTGTAAAGATTGTCGCTTTGTTTCTCTAAATGCCTTATTCAAGCAAGTTTTTCTAAGATTAAAGCAACACTTGATGCAAATTCGTTGATCTAATTTTTCCATCATTTTTTACAATAACAAAATGCGACGAACGAAAAAAAGATACTGTAACCAAACGCACACCGTTCACGAACTAACACGTTCAGCCGGTAACTGCGTACACCAACGATTTCATGAAGACTTACTGGTGACGCCCATGCCCCACAGAGTTCGCACGGAAGTTTTGACGCGGAGATATGAATACAGGCTCGATACTTTTGGGACAAACCTCGTATTAAATTAGAATTGATTAAAAATTTCATTAAAGCATTAGATAAAGAAGAAGGAGCCGAAATTAAAGTACTAAGAATAATATCGGGATACACATTAAGAGATTACATACGCAGTTCAACAATACGCGAAGAACATGGAATGCAGGATATAGTAAGATGGGGACGGAAGCGCGGAAGAGCCTGGAATGAGCACGTAGGAAGAATGGCGTAAAATAGGATAGCAATAATCGCCCGAGATGGAACACTGGAAACCAGAAGACCAATAGGTAGACCACCTAAAAGATGGAGAAAGTCCTGGATTTCAACATCAAATGAGATGAATGATTGAGTTGAAAAAAACAGGCTGTAAGCCTATAACAAGAGGAAGAAGAAGGTAAAGAAGGAGATGCGTTTAAATACCTTAAACAAATTTTTCCTAAACTAAGTGATGCTAGGCTTAAGGAAGGAATATTTGTTGGACCACAATTTAGAAAAATACTAAGGGATCAACAGTTTGGTCAAAAATTAATTGATGTTGAATTAGCTGCGTGAAGACCTTTTAAAACCATTATTTCGGAGTATTTAGGAAACAAAAAAATAGAAAACTACGAAAAATTTGTAAAAGAACTACTTGAAAGCTACTGCAAAATAGGCTATTTCATGTCTCCTAAAATACACTTCTTGTACTCCCATTAAATTTTTTCCCAGAAAATTTGGGTATGGTTAGGGACGTGCAAGAAGAAAGATTCCATCAAAACATATTAACAATGGAGCAACGTTACCACGACAGATGGGACCCAGCAATAATGGGCGATTATTGTTGGTTTCTTATGAGAGAAAGTGATCAGGAATATAAACGAAAGTCAACATTTGCAAAAAATATATATACAAAAGACTTACTAAAAATGTATTTTCGTGTATATTTTTGCAAACAAATCTTGTTATCCATAAAATATCTTGTTTTTTTTTATTGTTTTGAACTTATGTATAAATATTGTAAAAAAATGTTTGTTATAATAAAAATAACTGACACATTCTATAACTCAAAATATATACGTGGTGGAAAATTTTCGTTGTTGAATTAGCAATCTTCTTCTTCAAGTGCCTTCTCCATTGCGGAGGTTGGCAATCGTAATAGCTATTTTAATTTTTGAGGCAGTTGCTCTAAATAGTTGTTTTGAACTGCATCCAGACCATTCCCTTAGGTTTTTTAGCCATGAAATTCGTCGTCGTCCTACGCCTCTTCTGCCACTTATTTTGCCTTGGATTATGAGCCGTAAGATGCCGTACTTTTCTCTCCGCATAATGTGTCCGAAATATTGCAGTTTTCTCTGTTTTACTGTTATCTCGACTTCCTTTTCTTTCCCCATTCTTCTCAACACTTCGGCGTTCGTAACTCGATCCGCTCACGAAATCCTTTGAATTCTTCTATAGGTCCATATTTCAAAAGAGTTAATGCTTCTCATTACCTCTCGATTCAGTGTCCATGCTTCCATTCCATAATATAGAACACAGTATACGTAACATTTAGTCAGTCGTATTTTCAGGATTAACGTTAGATCTTTGCTGCAGATAACCTTTTTCATTCTGATAAAGTTGGCACGTGCTTTCTCGATTCTGGTTTTTATTTCGACGCTATAGTCATTATTTTCTGTTATTAGGGTTCCCAAGTAAGTGTACTTCTTAACTCTGTCTATGTGCTGGCCTCCTACCATTAGGGTTTCATTATTATTGGTGTTGTTTTTACTAATTATCATGAACTTGGCCTTTTTCGTGTTAAGAGTTTCAGATTCAAGACTTTCCAATATGACCTCTTCAGAATAAGCGTTAAATAGTAAATGTGACAATATACACCCTTGTCTGACTCCCCTTTGTATTTCCACATCTCAGGATATTTCCTGTCCAATTTTTACTGCCGCTCGCTGATTGTAATACAGATTTGATATCAACCTTAAATCTCTTTCATCCAAATTTTTACTTCTGAGAATCTCTATCAGTTTGTCATGTTTGACCCTATCAAAAGCTTTGTTGTAATCTATGAAGCAGACATAGTGGTCCTGATTGATATCTAAGCATCTTTGAGTAAGCACATTAAAAGCAAATAATGCTTCTCTTGTACCCACCCCGTTAGCAATCAGAATGCTTTAACTCCCACGCAGAGCCATTGTAACAACAGTCATAATTTTTTTTGTATTTGTTGACTATGTTATCTTCGTACTTGATGTAAATGTATACATCAGTGCTTCTGAAACAAAAATAGGATTGTATAAAATGGAAAACTCAAAATTATTCGTATGTAATTACTGGGTACTGAACCACTGTGGTTTTATTATTGTTTTCATGCCATTAATGACACTTTAGTCTTGTCACAAAGTAATGGTCAAAATATATATTATATTAAGATATAATGCATATATTTAGTGTTTGCCTATCGATGAAAAGCAGATACGCTGTACTCCTACGTGCATTTTTAAAAAGACCTCACTGTGTATATTAATTCTTAAAAGTCGTTGACACTATCATCATCCTAATCGAAATTCGGAAGTTTCACCGAAACAATGCAGGAGTAATGACACTTCTTTCCCCGTCAAAATTTGCACAAGTCCGGCAAAGAGAGGGGTGAAAGGTCAAAAAACCCGTAACATTTATGCTAATGTAAAATTTCTACCAGGTCTTATCTTATGACATGAACGCACGACACGATATACGAGACATACATTCAAAAGGTAGTTTAATCCGGTCACTAGTGTCACGCTTTTTGCGTACCGCACGTGTGCCGTTTAGTCGTTTAGATATGTGATTTAGATTCCTAGAAAAGACCGGCTACTATTCGTATCAATATTCATCAAAAGTTTTTCTGATGTAGCTAAATAATTCAATAGTTTGATGGCACTTTCGAAAATGATTTTTTCAAGTCAAGTCACTACTTATCTTCAATTATCCAATAAAAATACTTTTAGTGTTATTTTCAGTCTTAGGTAGGTAGATACCATCTTCTTAAACTTATTGACAAGCATCAAATCGACACCAAAAAATTTATAAATATATAAATTTTGAAGATTATATACATTTTGAAGATTATATACATTTTAGTGGAGGTATTGCTTCACTACATGATTGATATTATATAATATTTGCAACTTGTGACAACCGCTGAGATAGGAAAAAGGGGAGATGATATCACGTGATTAAGAGGGTTTCAGGTTCGCCATTCTGTTCCTACTTTTCTGTTATTTGTACGGTATTCATTTTGTGACTCTTAAGCAGCGGCGGATCCAGCCTCTCGCTTTGGGTGGGGGGCGGTAATATCACAAAAAGTATAGTATGGCAAGCGAAAGCAAGTTGTTGACGGGGAGGGGAGACACCAGCAATATTCGCATTTATAGCGTAAAAGGCAGGGTCGGGTCTATTTTTCTGAATTTGAAGCTCTTGGAGAGAGGGGGGCGATCACAAGAAAAAACAAGTGGCCGACAACGAGGGTGGATTCGAGCATAAAACACATTCCTAGTATAAGAGGCAGAATCGGTTCTATTTCTCTGAACTCAAAGCTCTTGGAAAGCGGACGGGCGATCGCAAGCCTACACATTCCTATACTCTATTCAAGAACTAGAGAGAGTAATAAAACTGTTACCGAAACTTCCAACGTACCTGCTCCAGTGCCGCAGGTAACTGAGGACTGCCGTAAATCTAATTATATTTAAGTATTATATGCTTTTATAAATTTACTGCAACAATAAAATTTCTGAGAGTTCAATTTAATTTATGTCAGTGAGCAAAGTACACCTTACAGTGTGTTCTTAGTGATTTATCTTGTTTGTGCTTGTTTTTATATATTATTTGAGATTAGTAAGATACCCAAAAGATATTGCTTCCACATCTATATTTATTCCAAAATCGTTAAACCAGGGCATTTTTTCCTCAACGCAAAACTGATTACGATGAATGTTTATGATGCTTTAAGATCTCAATATCTAGATAATAATGTTAAAAGCTCTGTCAAGATGTGTTCCAACATGACAGGAGTTGGAAAATCTACTATGTACTGAATACTGAAGGAGAAAAAATGACTGGAATTGTTAGAACTCCCAAGCCACATTGGATCACAGGCAGACGAAAAATCTCGTTGGAAGAAGATATGTATACTTGGGAGATTGGGATTTACTTGAAATTAAAAGTACTTTGCTCTGGAAATTGGTCAGAGAACTTAATTTTTTTCTGGGAAAAACCCGATAGGAAATCTGTTCTTATTAATCGTACGGAAAATGTTCATTGGAGAAGGAAATATCTCTCTCAAATAAAAGGTACAGTTGCTAGAAATAACACAACTTACAAAATTAGTAATTTATTTGAACTTTTGAAAGATTTTTTGAATAAAGTTACTATAGAAAATTGGGAAAAATCCATATAATAAAAGAATAAAAGAAAATGTGAAAACTCGATCTCATGATCGGTGAGATTGGGGAGCCAATTATAATTAATTTGAGCAAGGATAGCTTCACTGACTTTGATTACAAATTAGATACGTAATGTTTACCAGCGTAAACACAATTTATTATTTAAATTTTCTATAGCATTTAAAAATTACATTTGAATCCCTTTTTAGTGTTTAATTGTAATTCTGCAGATGGTTTAAGAAATAAATAAACTGAAACGTCAAATGTCCTAAAATTTTAATATTATATGGACGAGTTTATTTTTTTATATATGTTTAACTTCTTGTATTTTTTATAATGGGTATTTTGTAAATATTTAAATTATAACTTAAAATTTTTTGAGAGAAAAAGGATGCGTTTTAGTCTGAATGTGCCTAAAACTGTTTCTATGCCAAAATTAAAAATAATAAAAATACAATTGTGGTGATTTGTGTTAAATATGTCAAAATTATCTATATTTTCTAATGAATGTGTGTATTAAGAAACCGTAAGAAATAAAATAATATTATAAAAAGTTTTTATTTTTAGTTTATTACCAAAACAATATTCGATGCCATAATTACTCAGTGATAAAATAAACCTCCTTCCGACGCCTATGACAAGGATTAAAATCCTTTTTACCACTTAACACATCCAAATATCTATTGTTATCCAACTCAAATAGTCCATTATTATAGACCGGTATTTTTGATTATAAAATTTTTAATCCATTCCTATGAAAAATATGAGTGTCTAACAGATTTTGCCAAAGACACCAGACTAAAGAACAAAGGTAGTTTTCGAAGAAAAAAAGGGTTAAAAATGGTTTATTGCTCTCTCTAATTCTTGAATAAACTATAGTATAAGAGACAAAATCGGATCTATTTTCTTGAATTCAAAGCTTTTTTTTTGGGGGGGGGGGGGCGTTCGCGACGAGTTTATAACCCGCTCTTTCGAAAAAATTTACTTTACAGCGACACTGACAACACGAGATTTTTTTTTTTGTTAATGAAATGATATTTATTTAGCACTTGGCATTGATTAAACATTGTTCATAAGTAAATATGGAGTGGTCCGAAGAAAGATTGAATTTACAGGAGACCTGCAAATAATTCCATAATTTATGAGTTATGGACAAAAATTTTAAAAAAAGGAAAGAAGTGGATGTATGAAATGATATTGAATCAGAGACCAGTGAAAAGAAAATTTCAAGTGTCTGTCAAATGAAAATAGGCTGCTAAAAATATATTTCTCTTTTGAAAATGACTCGTTCTATTTTGTTTAACAAATATTCAGAATCTAACGTATTTTTTTTTGCTAATATATTTGAACTATAAATTTACTAGAATTTCCAATGTTGATATTTTTTATTCAAGGTAGTGCGCTATTACCGCCGAAGTTTTCGTTTTTTATCTCACTGCATAAAACTAACAAAGCAGCCGTTTTATTAAAATTTACAAATACTGATATATTATTAAATTTTACAAATACTTACAAATTATTAAAATTTACAAATACTGATAAATATCTCTGTTAACAAATATTAATATATTTTTATTTATTTTTATCCTTTGTTGGTTTATACTACCCAAACGTTTTTAAAAATCTCCTTGACACCAGCCGCCGAAAGCTCAAGGGTTTAATCGAAGCAGTAAACATCAAAGAAGGTTCGCTGCAAGTTCGAGACAAGCTCGTCACGAGCGCGTCACGCGCTCAGCTCGTCATATTTATACGCACCTTTTAGGTGCATATAAATATGGCGAGAAAAGCGCGTGATGTGCCCGTGACGAGTATGTCTCGAACTTTCTTTGATGTTGATAAACCCTTGTGTTTTCGGCGGCCGATGTCAAAGGAGATTTTTAAATACGTTTGGCCGGTGTAAACCAGCAAAAGGTACACAATTTTTTTATATTCTTTTATTGTAAGGTTTTGCGCTATAATTCGTTATCTATGATCATAGAGAAGAAGAACGGGTTTGTTTTAGGTTTTTTAAAGCTAGTAGACTATATAGTGTAAGGTTATAATTGTTAACCAATTGGATTCATCTCCTCTTTTTTTTGTAAATTTAGCTTACACTACAGTTTAAATTTTGATTGAAGATTTTATTATAACGATTTATTTTAATTTAAGATTTTTATTATAACGAACTATTACTGAGTTTTATTTGATGGCTAATTTTAGAGAGTAAAGTTGAAAGCTAGTTCCTAACAACATTGTGGAAGATTTTTGCATTCAACCTGACTCCGATGCAGTGGCGCCCTGGATAACCTACAACTAAACTTCGGCATAGAGATTAGCGAGGCATTTTTGCTCGCTGGTGCTGCTACTAGCTTTCAAATATACTCTGGTGTTTTTCTTTAATTGTTTTCAATTAAATCAACATTACCTTTCACCTCACTGTGAGGTATCGCGCTTTTTTTTTCTTTTAAAAACAAGTGCAGCAAGTAGTGATTTAATAGTTTCATAATAATGAAATATTTACACTTTCACAAAAAGTAACCAAAAAACGGGATTTATTACTTTTGATTTTTAGTGCAATAAAAAATTGTCATTTTGGAGTTAATTAAAAACCCTTTATTCCCATCATTACAATCCCTTTGACTCAGTCAATGGAGGAAGTAATTATTTTTAAATTAATTTAAATGAAACTAAAAAATAAATTAATTTAAACATTTTAGAAAGATTTTCTAAAAAAAGCTCCTCCTAGTAACGGTCACTGGAACTAAAATTAATTGAGTTTAGGCAAACCAAAATTGTGAACTGTTTCTTAAAGCGATATTTCTCCTCTCCAAACAAAATACATATTTTAGAGAAAAACTCATTTGTTAAATTGACATTAGAAATATTGGTTTTTAACCAATTCCTCAGTAGAATTAACATTTCTTTAGAACTACAGCCGCCTTTGTGACTACTGGATAACCTGACAATGTTCTTATTTGTTTTTGGAAAGATGTTGATAAATAACACTAGTTCTTGTATTTCGTGATACCCACACAAATTTTATGTTATTCTTTTCTAATTGCATTAGTTAAACTAGTATAATATGTTAATCCTCACTTCAATTCAAATATAAAATAACGAGACAATAAAGTAACAGTATGAGTTTGTGGTTGCCTAAATTTTTATGTTATTTTTAATATATAAATAATATCTACAAATATTTATAAATTTTTAATCCTCTTTTTGTTGATAATAATTATAAATTAAACATTATTAGTAATTTTTAACACTCAAAAATACTTAGAGGTGTCCCGAAAAAAAAGAAAGTACAACTAAATGAAAACATTTGTGTCTGTCAAACATCAAAAATCCCCTACTCCCTGACCATAACCAACGTTGAAAGAAATTTATTATTGGTTATTTGTACTGATATGATTGAAATTTGTTTAATAACAGACTTAGAAATCTAATAAAAACTTACAGCGATTTCTATCAGCAACATATTTTTTTTCTGGGCCCTATAAACGGGTCGTATAATATAATCTCTTATATGAATATCATGTAATTTATAAAAATTTGAACAAATAATATAGTAAGTTTTATGTAAACAAATTGCTGAAAAAACCTCTCATACAGTAAATAGACTTTTGGATACTCTTCGAATTGATTAGTGTCAATTTTTTTCAATAGCACAAGCCCAGAAAGTATCATTTTCAGCTGCTCAGTGGGGTATTATGGTGCAAAAAACAGGGTGCAACTTGAAATCCAAGAATGATAAGGCAAGGTGATAAGTAGAAAAGTTGTAGTAAATAAGGTAAAGCATTTCGCGGTGACCTTGAACTTCATTTCAAAGTTAAAGCGATTTTTTCAAACTGAAATATATATCTTTTTTGACGGGGATATGTGATTAATGCTCATGGCCGGGTATGAGCGTTACCTTCACTGGACGATTTCCAGCCTTGCCTTCACTAACCGGGTTCCAACCGTACCTTCACTGGCCAGCTTTTATTAGTTTTTACTGGCATTTTCTCACCTTATGCCCATGAAAACTCTTTACCAGGAAACCAAAAACTTAAAAAAAAATGGTTCCAGCCAATTCAGCGGAAACCGAACATTCGATTTACTGTATGCATAGTCATTTATACTTGTAATTTGACTTACCATAACCTTGCATAATTCCATGAGTTAAGTACAACGGGGCCCTTCCAGTGGTTGAATCTTTAGCAAATAAAGTTTTTATCATCTTCGGATCTGTTAATACGATGGTACAGACACTACCAAGAGACAGACTGTAAATTGAACCATATTTCTTTGCTAATTCTGTTAATGTTAAGTATGGCGACTTTGGGTTGAGCCATGGAAGGTAGCCAACTATTGGTAGGCCCCATGGTCCGGGTGGCAGATTTCGCGATCTCCAGAAAGTACGAGCAAGTACGATAACGAGTGTTGTCAGTAGTAGGTAAAAAATCATCTGAAAGCAAGATAAGAAACTCTTGGATAAATTTGCTAATAAAAGTTATAAATAATTTAATAAAATACTGTCACACATTATTATTATGTACAGGGTGGACAATTATCGACACTTTTGTAGGGTATCTCTATTATTATTAACCTGAACTAACCTGTGCTACTTTTTGGTTAAACAGAAGATACGACAAATAAAATTTACCTAACTCTCTCTGCAGGGCGACATTGAAAATTTTCCATTTACAAATACTCTCGTATCTTGATAAATTAAATTGATGAAAAAGTAAAAACGAGTTATTAAAGTGTGTTTTACGTAAAATGCACTGGCGTACCTTTTTTTTCTCAAGATATCAGATTTTAAGTTATAGACCTAACTTATGCTTTTTTAAATAGAACATCGTATATCTTATTTGACAACTCGATTTCAATTTTTTCAAACTTTTCGAAAATTGATAATAGTTAATATTTGATTTCACTAATAAATCTAAAATTTTGATATAATACTTTTGGTACAACGTCTTGAATATCATTTAGAACTTCAGTTTCAAAAAGATTAGTGGCATCGGGCCTCCATTCCTGTAGTGTCATTTAATTGCCTTGTGGAGGTGGAAGCCTTTGTTTTCTAGGTTTTCCATGATTTCATCTTCGGAAAGATATTCTAGCATCCCTCCCAAAACGTCCTATTCAGGAAGGTGTATTTCGCTTTTTTATTATCAAGTATTTTTCCCAATCTTCTACTGTCTCATATCAATCTTGGATATAATTTTATACTTCATCTTTCTTCATCTCTTACTTCTTCCTTAATTCCTCAGGAGTATATGGAAGACTTTCAGTTTTAGGATGGGAAGATAAGTGCTATTTTGGGAGCTCCGCTGTCCCTGCTTCTTTGGTTAGGATTTCTGGTTATCAGGTTCTAAATACTGTGTAGGCTCTTCTTTGATTGCTTCTCTTTTTCGACACCTTCGTTCGCATATATGGACTTCAAAGGCTTCAGTCTGCATCTACACTTTCTAGCTGCTTGTTTTTTCTTTTATTTCTGGGATGACTTGCTACAGGTTTTGAGGTTTCTCGAATTTCTTCATTGGCCATTTGTATCTAAAGATAGTTTTTTTGTCCTTCAAGTAATTATTAATACTATCTTTCAGTTTTTCCTTTTGTTCTTTAATCATTTTTGCCTGTTTTTCGTTGGCACTGTTGCGTTAACTTCCATTAACCATTATGTCTTATTCCTAATTTCGCTTAAAATAATGTACATACCTATGTTTTTCTATGTCTAGAGTATTTTTAGTGGTTATTAGACCTCTATTCAGACATGCCTTTATTTGCTTTAAATTTCTTTGAAAATATATCACTTTGTCTGGCAAATTATTCCTATAGCTGTTATTTGAATTGTTTGTTCATTCGCTCGTGAGCATGTGCACTGAAAATCGTGAATAATTTTCATTTACTTTGAATTTAAAGCAATTCATTCAAATATCAGTTCGTTGTACATTAAATTTGATTAAATGCTATCTTAAATTTCAATAAAGTAACTGAAAAGATATTTCCACATATGTAATTTAAAATTAATTCACATATACCTTAATACTACAGGAATTTACATTATTATTTCATGTACATTGCATGAGATTCCGGGAGATGGCGCAACTTATTATGAATTTTTTGTTTAGTATGATATCATTTGCTTAAAGGGCTCAAATTTTCTTATAGTTAGATGTACATGTCTGCACAGTACTGACGGAAATCAATGAGTTTGAAACCGGTCTAGATGACGAACACTACTTATGGGAAATGTCCACCTTTTCCTGATAGTTTCAAAATTTTTTGAACTCATATTAATGTCGGTGCATTAAATGTATGATAACATATCTCAAATTTAATGAACACTGGCTGTATGTATTTAATAAACATAGAAATCGACTTACAACTATCGCTCAAGTGGTTAAAATCTTAACAAAACTTTGCTGAAAAGTATGTTACAATTTTGTACAAGCTAACTAGTTTCCAAAATATTGAATTGTTAAGCAATTAAAATTTTCAATAAATGTATCATTATAATATTCATTACTTTAAACAATAATTAAATGGTTAATTGGCCACTCTGGGAACCATAATAAAAAAACTCAATTACAGTAGGGTTTCGCAAAATAAAACATTTAAATTTGAGGTTGTAGCGCCACGTAGTCGACTGCGTTTCACTTTACAAAATTTACTGGTTCGCCGTAAAAATTAAGTGATATGGTAAATATAGCAAAAGATAAATATCATTAGAAAAATATTAAAGTCCAAATATTTAAAGTCCATTAATTAAAAAAGTTCAAAATCATGAAGAATCCCTCACCTGTTAGCCCTTTAGCTAATCGAAAAGGAAACTTTGCTCAGATAACTAAGCGACTAAAAATACAAGTTTAATACCCATTAGGCTTAACAATTAGAAACTCTGGTGTACATACTTTGGCTAAAACTAGGCACTAAGCTGAATCACTTTCAAACGTGGATAAATATGGCCTGTGACGTAGACGGCTTCACCAGAAAGGACGCTGACCTGGCTCAATATGGAGATTGTTCCATTCAGAGGCTCACAATCCCAGAAGTGCGGCACGATAACCCAAACTGTACATTATAAAATTCCATCCAAAAAAAGAAAGACTGAAAAAATTCAAAGACACTGAAGTTATTCTAAGACATACTGTAGTTATTCTAAGATGTGTTGTAGTTATCCCAAAGACCCTCGAACTCAAGAAAGTGGTGGCATCTGATAAATGTTAAGCCGTTGTTTCTGGGCTGGCTAAAGAAAAATAATCGCCAAACTGGCTGTAGGGTGAAACGACCAAGTTACCAAAAAAATGTTTGCACCCCGGCTTGGTTTCGTTAATTTAATAGGCCATTTATGACCAAATCCCTTAACTTGGGAAAGTAGTAAAACTAAACCACTTTTTCTCGCTCTTGCGTCAGATAGCCAAAAGAGAATGATTTTTCTCAAATCATTCGCACATTCCTTCCAACGGAAGTTGCAAAAAGAAACTTAATAAAAAAGACCATCAAAAATCCATCCAAAAGAAATAACCTTATTCTGGAGGCAATAATCTCGAATCCTTTATATTTATCTTACAATTTGAACTACTTCCGGAAAATATATACAAAATGTCTTCTATCTCAATTTTAAACTGGCCAGTACTCAAATCAGACAGAGATAACCAATATCTTCATTATCTAAACTGCCTCGTCCTACAAAATGAATATCCTATGAACAAACTACTTTACGGATTCGAGATATTCAAAAATGAAATCCAATTAGTTCGAAGTAGTTCGAGGGTCTAATTTCAAATATTATAATTACCAGAAATTCTAATTAGTAAAGTAAAGAGAAATAATCTACTAATAAACTAAAAACAACATAATGAAAAAGTCGATTTTAACTTATTTCGAATTTAGCATTTCGATATATTCAACAGATGTACCATGATATAGGCAACCATAAAAACTTTCCACGCAATCCAGTGGACCTAATTATCTGAAACAGCTGATATGTGATAATAAATAAATATTTCCCAGAGAAAAAAAATCAACAAGAAAACAAAAAACATTGTTTATATTTATCCAGTCATTAAAAAAAAGCTTTTCCCAATCTGTGATACATTGTCTCGAGGAACCTAACAAAATTTACAAATTACAGAAATAGGTTAAGTTTCGATGTCAATCAAAATTTAAAAATGTAAACAAAAGAAATGATCTGAATATAGATGAAATCAATATTAATGAATGAAAAACAAAAGGTAATCATTAGTTTTATGGTAGAAAACATCGTTTACTGTAAATTCACGTTTCAAGTTATGCATGTCATTGACAACCTTTAAAGAAAAAAGTACAAAACAAAAATCTATTTATTACTTTAGTAATCTGAACCCGGAATTTAATGTAGAAAAATGTAAACGAAAATATTTATTATATAAGATCAATTTTTAACCGTAACAAAATGTTAGTGAAATTTGCTTCCAGCACATTTACATTAAATTTAATGCATTTCCTTTTTACAGTATAGATGATTCCCAACTAGTAATGCGTAAACAGAATGGAGGTTTCGTATATTTAGAAAACAACTTGTTATTTTGGAATCAGTATTTTACTTTAATAGACAATACAAACACTAAATTTATACTTAATAATTTGATATTTTTTCTGAAAATATACATTTCCCTCATTTTGATATCTCTCTTTCCAAAATGCTATTTTCTAATGTTACATTTAACTTGATTTGAGAATCAGATGAGTCTGAATTATTTTTATCTCACCTTTTTCTTTCACTCTAATATCAAGATGGCCTTGCCATCAATAATTATATCAACTAAAAATAACTAATCGATCATCAAATAATATTGTTTAATTCCTGATATAGTGTAATATGACATCAATTCTTCAAAATTATTATTTTTACATAAAACCTATATATCTGTTTACATACATATAAATTTTATTTAATTATTGCTTATTTTATTTATGAGATCATAGCGCTGTTTTGCTTGGCGTGATTTACACTAATTATTTCTGTGGGATAATGTCAAAATTTCAATGTTTTTTGATAATTTGGTTGTTTGTGTAACAAGAAGATATGTTATCAAAGTATTGTCTACGGAAAAATAAATGTGTAATTCTATAAAGGTAAAGTTCAAAATTAATACGAGATAGGTATATCATATCATTTATAGGTCACAGGGTGATCAATTTCGGCCTATGTCAATAACATGATTAAAATATTTTTACATAACTATTTCACGATAAAACCAATGGTGCAAGAAGTAATGAAAAGATCAGTGACTTATATTATTTTTAAATGTACTTAATTATTCCGCTGGTTCGACGAGATAAAATCCTTTAAAGTGAGATTTACTGACAGTATTAATTTGTTACCAACTCCCCAGCAACAAAAAGAGGAGATATTGCGAAAAACCAAATGCGATTTTTAAGGTTTCGTATCCTGCTAGGAACCTTTACAATTTCGTCATGTCCGTCCATCTGCCCTTTCGCCTGTATCACAATTATCATCGTCAGTGTTTAATCTTCTGCAATGAAATTTTGCAGACCCATGCTTCCCATTAACCCAAACACAGACAAGATGACATTGGAATTCGTTCGCATTCATTGGATAGACCTTCAAAAATATAAATAAATATTTGTATTTAAAACAATATTTTAGTAAGAAATAAATAAATCTATATCTTCTTCTTCTTCTTCAAATGCATATGCACTAATGGGTGTTTGCGATTACATTTTCCATTTCTTCCCTACTTCTCGCGGTGTGTATCAGTGTCTGAATATCGTGTAACCCCGTCCACTGTCTGATATTATGCAGCCAGGACATCTTCTTTCTTCCAATTCCTCTCTTGCCCTCGATCTTGCCTTCAACCATCAACTGTAGGAATTGGTATCTCTCATTTCGCATGATGTGCCTTAGATACGCCGTCTTTCTTTTCTTGATTATGCGGAATAGTTCACGTTCTTTCCCAATACGTGAGAGAACTTCTTCATTGGTCATTCTCGCTGCCCATGATATCTTAAGAATTCTTCTGTATATCCACATCTCGAAAGTCTCTAATTTATTGATAGCACTTGTCTTTAATGTCCAACTCTCCACATCATAAAGAAGTATTGACCATATGTAACCTTTTATGAACCTCAGTCTTAATTTCAAGTCAAAATCCGAACACGTACTCACTCGCCTGAGTTTTACAAAAGCCTGTCGCGCCTATTCAATGCGACATTTTACTTCTTTGTCAGAAGTCCATTCTTCGAATATCCATGTGCCCAGATATTTAAATTTGGTGACTCTTTCTGTGGGTATTGCGTTGAATCTTATGTTGGCGTTTTGAAATAAATTGGGATTCCTTGAGATATTCATGAATTTTGTTTTCCTTGTATTAATGTTCAAGCCCACTGATTTGCTGCGCTCTCCTATTATGTTGATGAGTTTTTGGAGGTCGTTTATATTGTCGGCGATTAGGACTGCGTCATCCGCATAATGGATGTTATTAATCCATATTCCGTTAACTTTAATTTCCATTTCAATATCTTCCAAAGCCTCCTGGAAAATTGTTTCCGAATAAAGGATAAAAACAGGAGAGGGGACAGCACACACCCTTGTCGCACTCCTCTTCGGATTTGTATCGCCTTGGATTCATTATTTTCTGATTTTATCTGCGCGGTTTGACCCCAGTATAAGCTTTCAATGCATCGGATTTCTTTCTGATCTTTGTCGAGTTTTCTAAGAAGCAGGATAAGTTTATGATGTTGTACATGATCGAATGCTTTTTCGTAATCTATGAAGCATAGGCACACATCTTTTCTCTGATCGTAACAGTTCTGAACAAGCGCCTGTGTAGCGACTATCGCTTCCCTCGTACTTAGGCCCCGCCTAAACCCAGACTGTAAGTCGCTTATGTCTCTTTCGCATTTATTATATATTCTTTGATGTATTATTTTTAGAAATATTTTTAGTATATGACTCATTAAACTAATGAGTCTATGATCTTCACATTTTCTTGCGTTGGTCTTCTTAGACAAAGGAATGAAGGTAGAGCATAGCCATTGTTTGGGGTAGCAACCTGTTTCGTAAATGATGTTAAATATTTTATGAAGTGTCGCGATGCCTCTTTCATCCAGAAGTTTCAATATCTCAGACGGTATCTCGTTTGAGCCAGTCGTTTTGTTGTTTTTTGAATTTTGTATAGCTTTTTCTATCTCTTCTTTGGTGATTGATTGGTCCATTAAACAGTCGCTCCTATTACCCTCGTCCAGAGGTCTGTCATAGAAGAGTACTTTTACATACTTTCCCCATACATTATTTTTTTCTGTGCTATCAAGAACTATCTGGTTGTCTTGGTTGACCAATACGCCTAGTCTTCCCCTTCTATATATCCTAGCGGTTTCTTCCAAATTTTTGTCTAGGTTACGATCATCGTGTTGTTTCTGGAGTTGTTCTATTTCAGCGCATTCACACTTAAGCCATTCGTTTTTTGCTATTCTTATCTTTGATCTTACTAATCGTTGAATACTTTTATATTTGGTGTTATCTCTGTCGCTCCTGTGTTTTCGACGTTGATTCATTAGCAATAAAATCTCGTCTGTCATCCACTTTTGCTTCTTGTCTTCCGATCTATATCCTAGTGTATTTTTCATGGCATTTGTTGTAATATTTGTTAACTTTGCCCACGATTGGGCCAGATCTCCTCAGTTTTTGGTGTTAGTGTTTGGATTTGTGTGTTGATCAATTAAAACCATAATTTAGTAAGAAATAAGTAAATCTATATGGCGTGTTTAAATAGTTGTCCATATGCATTCTCTTTTCAAGCAGAGAAAAAGGCAACAATATATAAAAACACAGTTTAGTGCCAGCAAATACAACTCTCGTCCTCTCTCCATTGGTGTTTCGACTACCTCATGGTCTCATCAGTGGAGCTGTGTCGAACCGAGAGTAACATTAGCAAGAAACAACTGCCAATAAAATATGACAGATAGCAGATAGATTTTTTTTATTTCTTACTGATATTTTATTTCATAAAATTTCGCTCTACTCCGATGAATGTATAGATGTGGTGTGCCTGGCGATATTTTTCTGTCTGACATCGAAGTCGGCAGTTTTTTAATATCCTGTCGACATGTCTCGGAGTTTATATTTTACATAGCAGTGGTTTCTTGTGAATGTTGCTCTCAGTCTGATATATCTCCATTGTTGAAACCATGACGTGGTCGAAACGCATATGGAGAAAAAGCTAGGGTTGTATTTGCAGGAAATAAACTGTTTCTACATGTTCTTTCCTTTCTCTCTGTCTAGAAGGAGAATGCATATAGGCAACTATATAAACACACTAAATAGATTTATTAAGTTCTTACTGAAATTTTGTTTGTTAAAATTTCGCACTACTCCGATGCATGTACAGATGTCGTTCGACTAGCGATATTTTTCAGTCTGATATCGCAGGTTTTTAATATCCTCCCGACATGTCTCGGAATTTATATTTTATATAGCAGTTGTTTCCTGCGAATGTTGCTCATGGTTTGATACTGTTCCACTGATGAGACCATGAAGTAGATGAAAGCATATGAAGAGAGCTATATTTGCAGGAATGAACTATTTCTATATATTCTTTTCGATTTTTCTGCCTGAAATGAGGGGATATATATATATATATATATATATATATATATATATATATATATATATATATATATATATATATATATATATATAAATATAGGTAATTAAATAATCATTTTATATAGCATTTTTGGTTTTGTCACTTTATCCGCGAAATATGAGCCTCTAAAATGTTTTTTTAAATATCCCCTCTCTAATTTTCTAAAGGTAAAAACGTTGTACTAATAAATATAGGCAACGAAAATTATTACGGGTGAGTAAAATGCACACGTGAGATTAGAAAGACTAATAAAAATTCAAAAATTCAAATTCCTTTTCTTTATCCAATTGTGGGGTAACGTTGAATAGATCTTCAAAAGTGTCATTAAATATTTTAAGCAGTATCTTTCATTTAGTCGCTTTATTCACGAAAAATGGAGGGTTCATTTGGTGGATGCGCCGGACAAAACAATGGATAAAGCAAATATAAATTTTGTTGCTTTATAAAAGGTGCCGATAGGATGAGGTTTGAATGTATTTATTCTATAAGATTGATTGTGCAATAATTACATGTTTTAGTATTTTTTTGGCCAAGTTTTTTCCAATTTTTTTTTATTTGATTTGTGGGTTGAATTTTTACCACAACCCTTATATTGATTTAGACTTGTTGCTTACTGAATACGAAGTAATATTTTTCTTATTATCCAGCGGTGATTGTCCTAAGGTTAGTTATAACAGTAGTAATAATTATGTTGTAAATTACATTTGCCTAAACCCATGAATTTTACGTTCTACCTTTAGAATATCGAAAAAGCTTTACAAATCTCTGGGGCTTGAAACCGAAAATGATTATGGTCATATGAAATGATCTTATGGCTCTATAGTAGCAACTCAAAGAAAGCTGCAAAATACAGAGATTAGTCTGTGTAGGAATTACGAAAACTATGCCATCATGTCCCACAAAGGCAATAGAGGCAATGCTGAACCTCCCTTCATTGCATATAGCTTTTATGATGGCAGCTGCAACAAATGCCCTTCAGCTATTAAAGACAGAAAACTTCAATAAGTTATTAACAGGTTGTACACCGAAAAAATCAAGAAAAAGAGATATTGTTGTGTATTTCAGTGTATATTTTTTTAATTTATCGGCCAAGCGCTTCCGGTATTACTTAGATCATCCTCAGGGCTCAGACCCTAGAAACAAGAGAATATGGTCAGTAAATAAGCTTTCTCAGTACTCACCAACCACACCCACTTGTCAAAGGATACACTTCAACCTTGCCATTTGGAGAATACTCTCCAACGCCAGCGCAGCCTTTACACAGTTTAAACGTCAATCCTAAATTAAAATTAAAAAGATTAGAACAATGTGAACATCAATACTATTATAAACAGTCAACTTAACATTAACAACTTAAAAGATAAAAATGAGGTTATGCCACACACAGTCATAGCACAATAAAGCAATCAGAAGTGTCTAAAAATCAAAATATATTCAGGTATGTGTGAGCTTCAGTAGAAATTTTCTGTATGAGTTCTTTAATTTCTTGTTTATTACATATCATTTCATTATTTATTAGTAATGAGAAAAAAGACAGAAAGAAAGTTTAGTAGAAGTTTATTGATATACAGATTACTATTGTCGTTATTCTGTGACTGTTCCCTAAATGGCAAGTTTGAAGCGTACCCTTTGACTAATGAGTGAGGTTGGTGAGTACTGAAAAGCTTATTTCTCTTGTTTCTAGGATCGGAGTCTTGAGGATATTCGAAATAATATACACTGAAATATACAACAATATTTCCTTTTCTGTCTTACTTTTAGAAAATTTCAAACCTAGGGGAAATTCTGTTGATTTATAAGTTGTCTTTGACGTGAATTATGAACTGTAACCCTAACTCAAGTAGAGAAAGGTGTGATATATTTTTATCTATATTTTTCTTTTCGTAGGTAGAACTAATATTTGTGCCGTTTCAGCTTCATTAAAGTATTTAACTGGTGGCATATCTTTGTTTGAAATAGAGGAAGAATCATACACGGCTTATTACTACTCATTTATTTCACTACCACAGTTAATTTACTTTAATTTTTATATTCGGTAAGAATATTTTTATGATAAAATTTTTAAACATTTTTTAAACAAATGTGTATATTTGCCTACTATATGAATAACACCAGCATATATGTAAGTTTACTCAACTAATATAAAATGATTTTCAAGCAATAGCCATGCCAAAGAATATTCGAAAATTTCATAAGTGCATATAATAAAAAATTTGGTCAGAAGGAAACAAATCTGGCCGAACCACGGAAACTTTACTCAGAAATAAACGACACTTTTCCACAGATTAATCAGAGCTATTTTACTTATTTTTATTTATACCGGGAAGACAGAATAGAAGACTTACGAGGGTAATAAGAAAATTAACTTTAATATTTTTGAAATCTATTAGAGAATTTGGAAGTAAATAATTAAAGATGAATGAATAACTTTGAACATCTCTTGTAAAAGCTATAAAATCAGAGAATCGGCTACTGTTTTCGAAGGGAACTTGTGTGATTTCAGACAGAACAATACATTGTTTCCCGTTAGGTATTATTTCCAGATTTATAGAAAACAACACTTTCACACAGAGACTGATTATCTATACAAAATTTCTGAACGAAATGTCAATGGCGCGGAAAACGGGAATATTCATGTGAGGAATTTTCACTCTACTACTCTGGAACCTGGTTGGTAATGGACGGTCTTTTGCAAATTCTTAGCAAAAAGAGACACTCAGGGTACGTTGATGATCTGGTAATTCTGACCCAAGGAAAACTTAATTCAATCGTGAAAGAGGGAATGCGGCATGCTCTTAAGATTGTAGACTGATGGGTAAAGCAGAAAACACGTAACATTAGTTCCCAGAATTGTCTCCTAATACCTTTAATGAAATGAAGGAAACTTGAGGTCCTCAGTCTCATTATTCTGCAAAGAAACAGTCTCGCAGAAGATTAAATACCTAAGGGCAAATTTTGGATTCCAAACCAACTAGGACCAAGCATGTTGCAAATAAAAAAATTGGACTGTTATCGTATTTAGCATTAAAAATAATGTTGATTTCGGATAAGGCTGTCTGTTCGAAAATTTGTAGTTTTTGAAAAATTGGCAATTTAACATTTTTTATTGTAAGAACGCTATACGGGTTTTAAGTTTTATTATTAGTTTGCCATGACGGTGAAACGCTACAAAAGGAAATAATAGATCACACTTACCGACATTTGCCGATAGATATTCAAATAAACATAAACCACTACGGCACAGTGTTAAACGAACATTGGAAAATTTCAAAATTTTGGCACCGTTAAGGCAAAAATGCATAAAAAGAAACCTATTCTCAATGATGAAAATGTCAAAATTGCAATTCTGGGATATTTTGCGACATATCCTTTGACATCGTTAAGACAAGTGGCTCTACAAACAGGAATCTTGAAGAACTCAATACACTGTTGCTGTTGAAACACAACTGTCACCCTCATTTAATATCTTTGGTTCAACACTAAAGAGTTATTGCTTTTTCCGAAAAGAGTCCTGTTTTACGATGGTACAAGACGACAGTCGATCTTTGGACAAAATAATTTGGACTGGTGAAGCAAAATTTACGAAAAATGTCCTTTTTAACACACACAATTCCCATTTTTGGAATATTTCAATTCTCGTATAGTAAGTTTGCGGAATTTTCAAGAAACCTGGCAATTTTGTGCTGTACCAAATGATGGAATAATAAAACTACATTATTATGAAGAAAACCTAAATAATAATTCACTTATAATACAAAACAATAGTCCTACAAAAGTTAGTACATAATTTAAAATGCGGACAAAGGTATTTAAATATTCTAGAAGAGTTAGACAAGCAATATTTAAGCAATTTATCTCTGGAGGAATACAGGCAAATTTTTTACCAACAAGATGGCGCCCCACTACACAGAACCATCACAGTTAACAACTTTTTACAAGCAACATTTTCATTCTCCTGATTATACTGTCTTAGACTATTTTATATTGGGAATGATAAAAAACATCGTTTATTGTAATCCTGTGATAACGATGATGGACTGTATGGCAATGGTAAGCAACGGGTTCGAAAATTTATTCCAGATTCAAGAAATTGTATATTTTTAAAATTATTACAATCGGACAAGCGCTTTCGGTCTACTTTATACCATCCTCAGGGCTCAGACCTTGTCAAAGGGCACACCTTAACTCTGCCAGTTTGAGAACAGTCTCCAGTCGCTTCTTGGAATAATGTTTACAGATTTCATTCTTTATCATTTTCCTTTCTAGGTTTGATCTAAGTTGTATTGGAATATTCTTTGAGGTTTTGCATCTTGCGAAAATTAGGCAACCCTGTGTAAAAGCCATTTGGTTAAGGTGTGCCCTTTGACAAGGTCTGAGCCCTGAGGATGGTCTAAAGTAGACCGAAAGCGCTTGGCCGATTATAATAATTTTAAAAATATACACTGAAATACTAAATCCGTCAATTTCTTGATTTCTTCGGTGTACAACCTGTTAGAACTTAATCATTTTCACGTTATGGTGAACCAGGTAGACAAATACCGAAATCTCTGGCTGAAGAGAGGATTGTCCGACGTCGACATATGGTTTTTACACAGGTGTTTGGATGAAGCGGTTGTCCCAATTTTTGCAAGATGCACAACCTCAAAGAATATTCCAATACAATTTAGATCATACCTAGAAAGGAAAATGATAAAGAATGAAATCTGCAAACATTATTCCAAGAAGCGACTGGAGACTGTTCTCAAACTGGCAGGGTTAAGGTGTGCCCTTTGACAAGGTCTGAGCCCTGAGGATGGTCTAAAGCAGACCGAAAGCGCCTGGCCGATTGTAATAACTTTAAAAATATACGCTGAAATACTAAATCCGTCAATTTCTTGATTTCTTCGGTGTACAACCTGTTAATAACTTATTCCAGATGCAATTAAAGTGGTCACCCATGACGAACTAACTCGGAGATGTGAAAAATATGTAGAAGTTCAGGGTGGAAATTTTGAACATTAATTAAAATAAGTTGTTTCTCTGTCTAGGTAAGCTGCATAGCGTTTTTACAATATAAAAATGTTAAATTGACAATATTTCAAAAACTACAAGTTTTTAGAATAGACAACCTCATGAAAAGTCACCCTTATTTTTAATGCTAAATAAGATAACATTTAAAAAAATTGATATTTAACGAATTTTCCAAATTAATATTACTAGACACCTTTCTAAAAGGAAACAAACACCAATTAAACAATACAGGCTTTCTTGTCGGAGAAATTGATAATTATATTTAGGCCTGCAAAGACCATTTTTGACATAAAATTTAAAATCTATCAAAAACCGTTAGACTGAAGTAAAGGACATAATATATGAAATATGTCTATAAATTTACATAGAATCTACAAATCAAATAACCTAGAGGGTGTTTCATTTAAAATAAGCAAGAAAGCACCAACTTCCGGTATAATCGTAAATGCCACCATATTAAAAATATTTTAAGCGAATTGCCCCCATCGATTTTGAAAATTATCCAAAGGCTATTTTTCGAGAAATCGATCACGGCAATTCGTTGTAGGATATCCTGTATAGTAGTTCACGTCTCATGGTCTGATTCATGTATGAAGTAAAAATGGTCCCTAAGGTTAACCTCTTAAAATAGTATTTTTCTATTTAGCAACTAATGAATTTTCGACTGTATAAAATGAATTTATACATTTTCACCACTAAAAAAAGTGAAGCCAAGACTCACTCAAACTATATGTGCAGCTCAGAATAAGAAGACACATAGCAGGTACAAACTATTTTACAAAATACAACATATTACAAAAGGATCGTCACCAGAAACATACCTTTATGAAATTTCCACAGAAAACCTTGAGGAAATAGTTAACCCTTTTAGATTAGTATAAGTGGCCTTCCACTAAATGTTAGTCATAATTAATGTTTATTAATGTATTAGTTGGTAATGAGTTGATTAATTTTTTTTTCATAAAAATAAAGAACATAAGGGGTGAGATTAGCCTAATGATAAATATGATTTTGAAAAAGACCGATATTCATAACTTAATTTTTTAAATCCACGTACAACTAATGAGTTTTTGACCGAACTAAGCGAATTTATACATTTATTGAAGATGTGAAAGAAATTAGAAGGGTATTTTTTAGAGGTATACAATTTTAAAACGGAAAAAACACGTATAAATAATATTAATAGCTATGGTTTTGACTTTATTTAAGAGATAATTCTACGATATTAATGTTTAAATATAATTCCGGACATATGAGCTCCACGGCTGGCTTGAATTAGACGAAATCGGGAAGTCCAATTTTCGATCACTTTATCGAGCAACTAGGGAAATATATCAGGAATTACGCGACGAATGTTAACTTCCAAGTGATCCAACGTTTGTAATTTATCGGCGTAGACTAGTAACTTTACATATCCCCAAAGACAGTAATCCATAGGTGTATTATGCGAAATTATGCGCTCATTGAATGTTTCCGCAATAAATTTATGATGTCGCGTGCTGTGTGGCATGTTGTGCCATCTAGTTAGAACCAAAATTCTATCATATCAATACCATTCAACTAAGGAACGAAGAAGTCAGCAATCATGGTTTTATAGCGCTCTCCATTGACGATAACATTCTGGCCGGCATCATCTTTAAAGAAATATGGGCCAATGATTCCACCCGTCCATAAAGCACACCAAACAGAGACTTTTGATGGATGTAAAGGCGTTTCAATAAAGGCTTCTGGGTTTTCCCCATTCCAAATTCGGCAATTCTGTTTATTAACTAGCCCTTCAACCAAAAATGAGCCTCATTGCTGAACAAAATTTTGCGTTGAAAAAGAGGATCGAGCTGAATATTGTTTTCGGCACATTCACCAAACGGTGCGCATGATGGTCACGCGGTTTCAACTCATGCATAGGCAACTCAGTCGGGTCCTCCTCAATAGTACGTTCCACAGCACGAATAACTTCTGTGCGCACTGTACGGCATCTATGTGGATGCGTATTATTAACCAGAGTGTACGTAGTTCGAAAACGATCCATTTTTTACCAAATAACTTGCTCAGACGGACGATTATATCGACCGTGAAATGGACGTAGCGCACAGTAAGTTTGGCGAACTGAACCAACACGTACTGACTATAAATCAACTGTCAACTGTTAAACCTACAAGTAACAGAAATAGTGTTGCCAATTTAAAAACCAAACCTCTGAAAAAACACATTTATCAATCTAGTAACATGCACGTAATTTTACACGAAAAATCAACTTTTTATATTAAAATTGAAAAAAAAAGTAGGCATGAACTTCAGGAGTTTTACTCTTATTACTCCTTGAAACGCAACTCAGGACGTAAAAAATAAGTGTCACATACGTTTTACAGAATAAGCGGCTCAAAGACTGATGATGTTTCTGATAGCTTCTATGCTCTTCACCTCTTTTCATAAAATTTAAAAAAGGGCAGGTATCTCCGTTTTAAATTTTAGTATAGAAAAAATCAATACACGTCAACTTAGCTATTCAAATAATTCATTCACCATAAAAATTTCCCCCGTAAAAAAAATAGAAAGTTAGTCCTTACTGGGAAAATAACATGTATCATTCGTTTTTTGAAAACCTGCTAGTGTACCAGCGATTTTGCACGAAAAAAATTAGGCTCTTGAATTACAAAAAAGAGTTTTTAGCATTAGACTCTGGAAAGTACGTTCTCTTGTTAGTATTTTATATTCCAAATATGCTTTAAAATGTTTATCAACAGAATTTATGACTAATAATGCTTATTTATGCGATTTAGACAAAATAATTAAAGAATTATTATCGTTAATATTAATATTGCCGATGTTTGACCGAGAGGTTAATGATTTAAAGAATATTTTGTATTTTCTGTACCTCGAAAAAAATAACATGTTATTTTATGATTAATAGGATATCCAGCCTGTGTATTCAATCGAAGATGGGGTAAATAACACACTATCAATAAATATTTTTGTTTTATAAAGTCATAATTCCTTACTTCGTCTGAGAACCATAAGAAATAAATTTTAAAATATATATATATATATATATATATATATATATATATATATATATATATATATATATATATATATATATATATATTTAAATAAAAATTGCGATGGATCTACAAAAGGCATTCGACAACGTAGAATAGAAAACAATGTTTCGTATATCAAAATGGGCAAATACCAAGCTTAAGGATAATAGTTCATAATATATATATATATATATATATATATATATATATATATATACATATATACATATATATATATATATATATATATATATATATATATATATATATATATATATAAAGATTAATAATAATCAATAAAGATAAGAAGGAAGAAGAGTCGAAAACAGGTAAAGTTGTTAGAGATACAGCTCACCACTCACAATTTTTAATCTCTACATACAGGAGTCATCAATGCTTCAAATGTTAAACAACGTAGCTATTTATGTGAAAAGTGCAATACTTTTAGTATCTTTGTATACCTAGTATGAATCAATATTACTTGGAGGAAGTGCGAAGCCATTTGGCTTAAAAAAAATAATAATAATAATAATAATAATATCTCCGATAGTGTACTGCAGCTGGCAGTATTCCTGTCGCTACTGTAATACGTAGACACTATAGCCAGCAACGTCGAATGACCGCTGACCTTTAAACATAATCCTTTCTCTAACTTTTAAACATCAATGTACCCTGACGTATCTACCCCCAATTCCTACACAATCCCTTAGGAATCACATTCCCTCAGTCTTCCGACTAGTCCAGGTTTCTCTCAACCAATCGTAGGAGGCGATTAAATGGAGAGAACTTTAAAATTTAAAATAATGACATAGCGACTATAAAACATAATTTACCACAGATAGGTAGGTCCAATAGTACACAATCCCACATCATAGAAGCGGTCAGCTCCATGGGTTCTGGGGGGCAACATATCGACATCAAAACCTTTAAGTGGCAAGGTGTTGAGGAGGCGGTCCCCTGTCGTACAACAAGCTACAGCCCAACAACAATATTAGAGCCAAACAACAGCAAGGGCTCCATCCTCCGACAGTGCTGCGCGGGAATCTGAGTTAGCGCTCACTTATGCGAGACGTCCAAGACATCGCATGAATGGACAACATCTATCAATTAAACAATAATGATAATAATATTAACAGAACCTTCCTTGATTATTATATAAAAATATGAAAAGTAGATGTAATGCCAAGAAATAATTCGGAATTTAATTGGTTTCGACCAAGTTCTCTTTACCATTAAAGTTATTTACGATTGAACATTACTCTGGTGGAGAGAACCACATGCACATTTCTACAGGAGATCTTACAAATAGATAGGAAATAAATTCACATTCCAACTCGACTAACCATCATTCCCTAACGAATACTTCGATCACGGATTTACCTTGGCAAAAAAAACAGATATTAACTAACCTGTTAACAAGAAAACTCAACTTCTACCAACCCGTAGAACAGGCTGGATTCCGAAAGGGAAACAGCATCGTCGACTAGCACGATACTATCAGAGAAATAATTTAGAAGGCAAATGAAGCCTCTCTATTCAGCTTGTATTTGTTGATTTTCAAAAGGCGCTTGATATTAATTAAAATGTGGATAGGATAAACTCCAGATATACTGAAATTATTGAAAACGTAAACGAATACATATAGCTGGGACAGAATATTACAATCCGAAAAGAAAACCAAACATTTGAAATTATCCGTAGAATTCGATTATTCTGAGCTAAATTCGGGAGATTAGAGAATAGAGAAATTTCCATAAATCTAAAAAGAAAAGTGTTTGTTGTATTTGCCCTGTGGCCACCTACGAATTCAAAAATGGGTGAAGAATAATGTAAAGAGTTATGGAAAAAACAATGTCGGGAGTTTATCTTAGAGACAAAACCAAAAACAAAAGGATAAGACGCAAGACGAATATAAAGGACATTACTTAAAAGGTAACAAAATTGAACTAAAGCACTACATATTACAAGATATAATGGCACTAGATGGACTTTAAAAATAACCTCGTGTTGAGCAGTGACCTAGGCAAACAACACAAGAATGAGGAAGACCACCATTAAAGTACTGGTATCGAAATACTCAGAATAGGAAAGAATAGAAGAGCTTGGAAAGGGCTTACATTCAAAGTATGTTTTATGGATAAGAAATAACCGGTCACAATCATTGTTCTATTTAAACAGGCCTAAGGGTATACATAGTCAATTCCAGGGTCAGAATTCTTTGACGACATCTTCTATTAATCGTTCGAGTACACAATAACCTCGCACGCATTGGGTGGTTCGAATCTTGTTAACAATGAACTTTGACGTACTTAATAAGTGGCATAAATTATGTCAAATAGCAAGAAAGTGTTTAATATTAAATACAGTCATTTAGGAATTTTTTACAGTCAAGAACACCATTATAGTAACTTGTAATCAATATAATTTAATAGGATCCTGATCATTTTCATAAAAATGAAATAACTCAAACCATATTCTGAAAGCATTCACCTTTAATTGGGTTAGTACACCTAATTTTTTGATACGTCTTGAATACGTTGAACCCCGTCGAAGTGGTTGTCCTTAGATTTTCATAAAAATTAAGGAAATTCACCTACCGGTAATTGACCCTTACCGGCTATGGTGCAACTCAGTTCTTCACAAGATCATTGGTAGGCAATAAATTATTTGCAGTGTTGCCATGTTTATGCACAATTGATTTTATTTATTTTACGATAAAGTATAGAATATACAAAAAAGCTGTTAAATATTAAAGTTCATTTTTGTGTGTAAGGTGTTTGTTTTTTGACCAACAAATTATATTTCCACCAATTCATTCTAATTAATTCATATAAAATTTAACAGAAAACTTAAAAAAAAGATATTATACCAGTCACTTTTTATTCGTTTTTTTAATATGTTATGTATTAGTATAATCCGCAACTTGCAATTTTTTCAAAGTTTCTTTTGGTTATACAGAGTTTTTTCAGACTTTTAATAAGAAAATACCATATTTTATAAAACATTATGTTTGGTAAAAAAGATGGATTTATGTTTTGAGAAATTAATTTTTTTTTTAAATAAAATGATTCGAAAACATGAATTTTAACTCAAAGTAAATTACATCAATTCTTTTTTTCTAGGAAGAGCATATGCCTTACATAATCCCATAACATTAGGGCTAACATTCTATAAAAATAAAGAGAGACAAAATATAAGAATAAGGATCTTGCATCTTTGCTGAGTACAGGCGCGGATCCAAGGGGGGGAGGGCGGTGGGGGCGATCGCCCCCCCCCCCCAAGAGCTTTGAGTTTAGGAAAATAGACCCGATTTTTCCTCTTATCCTATAGTTTATTTAAGAACTAGAGAGAGTAATAAATCATTTTTTACCCTTTTTCTATTCGCAAACTACCTGTGTTCTTTAGTCCGGTGTTTTTAGCAAAATTTGTTAGACACATATATTTTTCATAGGAATGGGTTAGAAATTTTATAATCAAAAATACCGGTCTATAATAATACACTAAAACGTAGGATTATTCTCTTAAAAAATTCTAAGTTATAATTTAGATACTTACAAAATATCCATTGTCAAAAATACAAAAAGTTAAACATATATAAAAAATAAATTCGTCCATATAATATTAAAATATTTTTGGGGCTATCGGTCATTTTATTATTAATTAAAAACATTTTTAGGCTATTTGACGTTTCAGTTTATTTATTTATTAAACCATCTGCAGAATTACAATTAAACACTAAAAACGGATTCAAATGTAATTACTTTTTTTTATGTTGTAATTAAAATTAGACCTACGTATTATTATTTCTAATGTACTGATATCCTAATTTAATTTACTTTTATATATGGAAATATAAGATAAACATGTTAATCCTACACGCTTAAGAAAAAGACACAAATACAATAATAAAAAACTTACGGCTAATTAGAATTAAATATATATAAAATTAAAGAGTGGGACACACTAAAATAAAAATATATAAAAAAATAAAAAAACATATGAACAACATTAAACAATAAAATACAATAAAAACAAAAATTTAAATAATAAATTGTGTTTACACTAGTAAACATTACGTATCTAATTCCTAATCAAAGTCAAGGAAACTATCTTCGCTAAAATTAATTATAACTGGTTCCTCTATCTCACCGATTATGAGATCGAGTTCTCACATTTTGTTTTATTCTTTTATTATATGGATTTTTCCCAATTTTCCGCAGTAACAAATCTTTCAAAAGTTTAGTTAAATTACTAATTTTATTAATTGTGTTATTTCTAGCAACTCTACCTTTTACTTGCGAGAGATATTTACGTCTTCAACGGACAGTTTCCGGACGATTTATAAGAACAGATTTTCTATCTGGTTTTTCTCAGCAAAAATTAAGTTCTCTGAGCAATTTCCAAAGATCCGTTCTTTTAATTTCAGGTAAATCGCGATCTTCAATGATTTTAGTTAGAATTTTGTAAATGGTTGGGATCTGCTTCTCAAAATAAAATGTATATACAACCCCTTTAATTGCAGTTTTCATCTCTTCTTCCAACGAGGTTTTTTGTTTGCATGTGATCGAATTGGGAGTACTAACAATTCCAGTCGTTTTTTCTCCTTCAGTATTCGGTTCATAGTAGATTTTCCAACTCCTGTCATGTTGTAACATATCTCAACAGAGCTTTTAACATTATTATTTAGATATTGATATCTTAAGGCAGCATAAACATTCATCGTAATAAGTTTTTCGTTGGGGAAAAAATGCCCTGGTTTAACGATTTTGGAATAAATATAGAGGTGAAAGCCATATCTTTTCGGTATCTCATTAATCTCAAATAATATATAAAAACAAGCACAAACAAGATAGATCACTAAGAAAAAACTGTAAGTTGTACTTTGCTCACTGACAGAAATTAAATTAAACTATCAGAAATTCTATGTTGCAGTAAATTTATAAAATATATTTAAATATAATTAGATTTACGGCAGTTCTCAGTTACCTGCGGCACTGGAGCAGGTACGTTAGAGGTTTCGGTAACAGTTTTATTACTCTCTCTAGTTCTTGAATAGAGTATAGGAGTCTGTATGCTTACGATCACCCCCCCCCCCCCCCTCCCAAAAGCTTTGAGTTCAGGAAAATAGAACCCATTTTGCCTTTTATACTGGAAATGAGTATACTGCTTGCACTCCCCCCCCCCCCCCCCCGTTGACAACTTGTTTTTCTTGCCATACTGTACTTTTGTGATATCACCGCCCCCCCCCCCCAAAGAGAGAGGCTGGATCCGCCCCTGGCTGAGTATGTAGCAATATATATATATATATATATATATATATATATATATATATATATATATATATATATATGAAGTAAAATGCGAACAGTAAATGCAAACTTCTCTTCATCATATCCTTTCTGTGTTAGAGGTTGCACAGTTGGAATAAATTGTTACAAAACGCAATTCATCCTATTCCACCACCATCGAGATGATGGCCCACCTGTACCACCATACCGAGAAGAAAGTCAAAACTTACCCTCCCCGCCACAGTGATACGGCAGAGGTACATGTTTCGTCTCTACTAGACTCATCAGGGTACCGACATGCACCTGGCTGTGCAAAGGACAGATCGGAAGGAAGCATGCAAATACTGAACGCGGCTTCTCCGACCTCCCGCCGGATGGCGTATATATGTTTATGCGGATTTCACGGATTCCTCCGTTCCTCCTCATTTATACGCGGAGCTGCATATAGTTGTACGTTTGCTGAATGTGATTTCAGCACTACAACGACATAATGTGGATATATCCACTGCTATTGCATCTCACACGGAGGAATCCGTGAAATCCGCATAAACATATATATATATATATATATATATATATATATATATATATATATATATATATATATAAGCGAAACTTTGCGCTTCAGTGGACACAGTCCCTATATAAGCTCGTAGTCTTAAGACAAAACATTCAGTTTATACTTGATAACGATTAGAGATACAACCAAATCAAAACGTAAAAATAAATAAAAATAAAGACAATGCAAGTCCGACAACTATATTTTAGTCAATATATGTCATTGTTCTGAAAGTGAAAAAATCAGTTAATATCCTCGCAACCCTCAGAAAGGCACAATTTAAAAAAATCATCACAGGCAACGTTTCAGAAAAACATCCTAATTAAATTCGAAAACACATCCTGGCTCTGATGATTTATACGTCATCGTATATAAAATCTCACACCTGTCCTTTGTAGAATGACCAGTATACCCTACTTATAAATAATAGTTTAGGCTCATCTGAAAACGCCACCAAATTCAGCCTACATCTGAGATATAAACTGAAACTGTAAAACCAACTGTTCGCCAGTCTAATTACCTGCGTTAATATCGAAATAACAATTAACATTTTGTATAATCTTGGTATTATAAGCCATAGCCTGGCACGGCGTTTGCATATAGAGAGCAAGGAGAGCTCTCATCACATACATTAGACATCTTTAGACTAATGTGTTTAGAATTGAAAAGACTCAAGTGGTTGTCTCTAGGACACATGATCATCTCTGATAAGGTGCAACGGAGTTTTATTGGTATATAGAGTAGAATTTTTAATGGTTTTCCTAAAGGATCACTCCTAATAAGTAGCAATACAAAGTTTTTCTAATATCTTAAGTAAAAACATACCCATCCAGAGATACCTTTCTTTAACAATGATATCACTGATCTTTTACTATAAATAATTCGATATCAGTCATCAATGTATGAAGTGCGTAAATTAAGTAGTTTCATTCAATAGAATTTCAATTCAATATTGTCTCCATCAAAATAACTTCTTTGAGATGGCATACAATTCTTGAGATGGTTCAATCAATCATCATAGAAGAGAATTTTTCAATCTTAAAAAAAGCCACAAGAAATCAAATCAAGCGAATTAGGCTCAGTAGCCACAGAAATGTTTTTACTGACCCAAAATTCATTGATGGAAATTGCTGTGTGACAACGTGTATTGTCAGTTGTTCTTGATGTTCGGTCTGCAGCACATGATCCTGTTTCAAGTTTTCAAGAACCTCTCGATAAAAGTAGTAATTCCCTTGAGATATAAAGTCTTTGCAAAACAACAAAACAGCAAACGTTTGATCTTGGATTTGCTCATTCTTGCTTTATTCGGCCTTGAGGAGGTTGAAGTGTGGCATCCCATGCTTTGGCGCTTGGTTTTCGGGTTGTACTCAAACGCCCCAGACGTGTCACCCGTTATGATACATTCCAAAAAATGGAGATCATATTCAATGCATTCCAAAAATTCAAATCATCTGTACTTTCTGAAGTTCTTTTGATCCTGATAGGTTCTGTGAAACCATCTGATGACCAATGGTGTCAGTCAAATTCAACTCTTTTCCGATAATTCTAAAGGTCAATCCACGATCTGAACGTTCAAGATCACAGATTCTGTAGACATTTTCATCGATTCTTGAAAATGAGACCTGCTGCTGCGTGGTTCATCTTCAATTGAGTTTCTTCCTTTTAAAATTTCTAAAACTACCGAAAAACTTGGATTCTTGACAAAATACTGCGTAGGTCTGCTGAAGTTTTGCAAAAATTTCCGTTGCGCTGTGCTCAAGTTTGAAGCCAAACCTGATAGCACACCGTTACTTAAAATTGATATCACTCATATTTAGAATGCACTAGAAAAAGCTGTCTCACAAAAAAATCGCTACAGAATAAAATGACTTTGGCGAGCTCAAACTCGTACTAAAGGAGTCCAATTAGCCTGTAACTCTATTGTGAACAAGAATACTGTTTGATGTGCAACGATTCTTAATGCTTTAAAAAACTTATCATTATAATGCACACCAAGGGCTCTAACTCAACATAAGTTAACTTTTCTCAATACGGTCATTTAAGTTTAAAAAAAACTTACTACTTATTCTGAAACCTGAATGTGGAATGACAAAATGATATTAACGCATGTTTAGTTTTTTATTGTTAATTAGTGTATTTTTAACTCATTTTTGGTTTCGATGACAGTTCAATTTAATCCAATTGCTTTATCTAATCTCCTCATAACCTTCAAGGAAAACTACTTATAATCTGCAAGATTCACTATTGGAATCCACATCAAAGACAATACGTTAACTTTTTATAAAATTGTAAAAATTTACAACAAAACCATCTTTCAGATTTTAATCCTGCGATATAATCCAGTTTTGATAATATTGGCAACATAGACAGTAGAAAAACCTCTTTTACATTTTAAGGCGATATGTTTATAATGCCATTAACAAAGAGCACGTGCAGTTGCGAAATGCGAAACGAATTCAAATTATTAAGCTTTTATTTTATAATAGTATCTTAGCATATCTTTAAGTTATTTTACACATATAATTAAATGATTAACATTAATCAGTTTTTTGCCTTTTTTATTACCTATTCTTTTAAAAACGGAAAATTCCACTGATAATCAGAAATTTTAATTCTTTGAAAATGTGTTCAGTGATGTATTATTTTTTGCCGTTAAGAGTCCTTCAGCTTAAAAAAGTTTTTTTGTAGCTTTAGTGTTGATATTATTTGCAATCGCACCTTTGATGTTTATACCTCCAATAACATCAGCAAGGGCCTCTTTAAAGATCTCCCTTGTCTTACACCTTTTTTGATACAGATTTTTTCTAATAGTTGATGGTGCCAGATGTTTCCAGAATTAAGAATATATTGTTGTGAGGTATCATATCACAGGATTTGTTAAAATGGATTAAACACAAGTATACGTTCTAGTTAACGTCCTGAAATCTGAATTAATACCTAAACACCTTCCAACGACTTATATATTTGTTCTTCTTTGGAATCATAATATACGTTGATCTTAGCTGGTTAGTTAGGATTATCCCATTTTGATAAATACAGTTAAACAGGTTTGTGGAGGGCCTTTGTATGATTTCCTTCAAAAATTTCAACAGTTCGCCATCAACTTTTTTTGAAACTATAGAATAGTTTATTTAAATCCCAAAATTTCGGTTGTACAATAAAAAATAACTTTACATGACTTCAAAACTTTTATTCAGTTGTAGGCAAAAAGTCTGTATCTCGTGAAAAAAAAAAGAGTTGGCATTTAGTTTGCAATATTAATGATGTTGCCGTTTTTCAGGACTTCACTGATTTTTTTTATATCTGTATATTTATTTTGTTTATCATTGAGAGTATCACTATATTTCACGACCTTTTCAATAAGTAATAGGTCATTAAAAACGAGTTTCCCAATTTTAATTCAGTAATTTAACTCTCAACTATTTTTTTTTTATTTTTAGTTATTAAATCAAGGTATTTTCACTCAAAAGATATGACAGCCCCGTGATTTTTTTAAGAAGTTGAATCTGAAACATCAATTTCTAGCCAATTTTTTACATAAATCGGCACTTATATCACTAATGACACGAATAAACTTGTATGAAGGTTTAACTTAACTCCACAAAAAAAAGTTTAATGAAGTTATATCGCACGATCTTGATAATCAGCTCGCAGGGACATTTAATAAGATTACAGGATCACCAAACTTATCCCTCAATAAGTTGCCTCTTTAGCACATTGCATCCTCTAAATCAGCGGATTCCAACCTTTTTCTTATCGCGAACCCCACCAAAAAATCGGAATAAATTGGCGAACCCACTTTGTGCTCATTAGGAACCGTAAATAAAACAATAATTAAGTTATAATTTTTTTTCCGTATTGAATAACAGTTCAAAACGAAAAACTAAAACATAATTGTAAAACACTTTCACACAAACAATATTAAAACTAAAGTTATAGCTTAACCTACAAAAAAGAATTAATACAAATTGAATACAATAACATAGAAACTGAAAAATACCCTCAGTTGGATATTTGTGCCTGTTTGGTGGAACAAAGGAATTTAAAATTTAGTTCGATGTCCTTAAAATTTGAGTCTTAGATCAGGCTCTGCATTTAATCTGTTTCTGTATTTATCTTTCAGATAAGTGTTGTACAAAAGGGCATTAAAACTTTAATGACTTTTTCCGCCAAACAGGATACTCATTGCTTACACTGAGCTAAAATCAATTAAAGAGTGATCTTTAAAAATAATTTTATGGAATTATCACACGATAAGTCGATAAGCTTTTCTTTTTCCAGTAAAGTTAAGTAAGTATCCGAAGTTATATCACCTTAAACAGAATAACGTATCGATTTGTTCCATCCAGATATAATAGGTTTATATATGGCCGATATCTTGCAGGAAGTGAACGATAGTAAAAAACCTAGCCATTTTAATTTTATTTAGATAGAGTAAGGTCAGTCACTTTTCCTTACTTTCCCTTGTGTTCTAAATTTTCTTTAAATTATTGAATAGACAGAGAAATACTGAAAGACAGTTTTTATTACTTTGTTAATTTTGAGTAGATTTAAAGTAATTTGGGAATTAGTTCTATCTAAAGGGAATAGTACATCTTATAGAATATGGACACTCCTTTCTGACTGTCAAGACTGCCGAGATGAAAGTACCCAAACTGAGACTCTTCATTGCAGTGAGCTTTCTACACTTTTATAAAAGGGCAAAACATATTACAATCTTGGTTTATTAAAATACTATACACTTTTCTCTTTAAATAGCCCTTAAACGTTAATAGAAGTTGTCTGAGATGTTCAAAATTTCATTTTCTAATAAAATGATGCTGATAGAATGAAACCATCAGTACTCATTCATCTGCAGATATTGAATCCAAAAGTTGAACTTGAGCATTATTGCTGTTCTGTCATGCACATTGGAAATGGTAATATCTGGGACAGATTTAAGTTACAAAAAATGGCAGCTAAGTATGCAAATTTTTGCAGCCAAAGAATTTCGGATACACGAGAGGACAAATGAAATGGATGGTCAAGAAAACATGCTTGAACATTACACTCAAATTTAAGCAAGAGAGTCTAAACCTTACCACGACCAAGTGTCTTCTGCATGAAGAAGTAAAGAAATATGGGACTACCAAAGTCCTGACAAAGCGCACGAATTAGACAAAAGTCGGTAGCACACGATTTTAATAAATTTATAGATTTTACAACGTCACCTAAAATATTGGATAACTCTGCAGAAATGTGCTTACATGCCGGTGCTTGTCTATAAATATAGCAATAAGTATCATTCAATATTCTCCTTGATTTTCTTTACCTGCACTATAAGACCAGCAAATGTTCCGATTATTGATTTTGTACCATCTGTGCATACAGTCAAACAAAAAGACAAAGTTATTGCATTTTTTTCAAAATAGTCATTGATCATATCAAAAATGGCCGCACTTATCGTATTGGTTTTCACATTTTGCAAACAATATATCTTCTTGAATGAAATTATTAAAAATATATATAACATAGACAAGCAATACTGCAGCGTTAGCTACATTGGTCAACTCATCAAGCTGAATAGAAAAATAATTAAATTTTATTCTTTTTTAAAGTTCACTTTCGACATCATTGCCATCTCCGCGACACTCTTTTGTTTGATATGATCAATTTTGTTTGCCGCTTTGTTTCCAAGCATAGAATTCGTGATGTCTTTAGCACACGGTCCAATCAATATTTCTGCCACTGTATGTACTTGTCCAGATCTTGCAAGCCTGTAGCTAACTCGGAATTATACCTCCAGAACCATTTTACTACATTTGTTTAAATCTGTTAGCAAAGAAGAAACACTAGACTTTTATTACCTGCCAATTTTCTTTAAAATACTCAACAGGTTTATCCTTGTGATCCGGATGTCTTGTTCCAAGATGTCTACAAAGAAGAAATGGTTTCAACCTGCCGTTGACCAGGATTTCATTATAGATTACATGAAGCGGTTTAGGTTCTGGCTCATTCCCAGTCCCCGGTAAAATAAAAACCTATCTGTAAATAGTCACTGTCATATTTTTATTTATCTTCTTTTTGTATGTATATATAAGTTGTTATAGCATATCGGGTGCGACATTGCCAAATCTATGTTTTTTCTAAATTTAGAGAAATTGTACACACTCAAACAACAACGCATGGGGGGCGTCTGAGGATGACCTCCATCTATAAGGACTCAACTCAAATTTCACCATATCCTGTATTTGTCAAAAAGTCAGCTACTTTTTGAAGGGCCCCGGCATACAGAAATTATGTCGTCGCTTCTGGTACTCTTGATATCCGATGTTTCTACAAAACACGAAATGTACGAAACAGCTATATAAGCAGCCGGCTGGTCGTCGGAGAATCAGTACTAGGTAAACGAGCGAAGTGCAAAGAACTAACAAATCGTGATAGAGCTATAGTAGTGCCATTGTTTTCACCGTGTACAAACGATATTTTCGCGATCTTGTGTAAATAAACCGAACAGTATATGGTGAAGTGCTACTGAAAGCTCAACGAAAAAGACTTTGAGCTTGGATGCAAAATTAGCTATCAAGAGAAAACTCGGGCTCCCAAAATTTGCTGCCACACTTGCTCAAGAACCTTAACGGGATGGCTACTGGTACTCACATGTCTATGAAGTTTACGATGTCAATGATTTGGCGAGAACCTCAGAAGCATGTTGATGATTGCTCCTTTTCCTTAACAAAAATCTTGGGGTTTTATAGTAAAAGCAAGCAAGACACCTGTACCTCATGACACTTTTAGCATACATGTCCTTAAATCTCCAGAAAAAATTAAATCGACTCGGAATTGGATGAACTAGATAATTTTGGACCAAAAACTGGTCCGGTTTTAAAGAGAAAGACGATTACGAATGTAGAAGACGTAAACAGCCCTGTTTTATATCTCAGGAAGAGCACAACGATCTTATTTGTAATTTGGATCTTCTCAAAACAAAGTTACAGCTGCTTGGATCTCGTTTACAGCCGTGGAATCTCTAACAAAAATGTTGGCAGTATTTTTCTTAATGGCAAATGACTTAGTTTACCGTCATGATATTTCGGGTTTAACCAACGAACTTGGTCTTTCCTATAAAACTACAGACTGTTTATTGACTCTCCGAAGAAACGTCTAAAGGCGGTTTTATTGTTTAATGGAAAAGAACAACCATCTGTTTTCGTGGGTCATGTAGTAAATATGAATGAAACCTACGAGAACATACGTTTTCAAAGCATAAGTTCCGAGATCATAAATAGAATATTTGTGGCGATCTAAAAGTTATTGAACTACTTACAGGACTGCAGAGTGGCTGCACTGTTTTTTATGCAAATGGGACAACAGAGCCAGAAACCAACATTATGTCGTTAAAGAATCGCCGTTACGTGAATACAATGTGCCCAGGCTAAAAAACGCCCTTAATGAACCCTTAGTAGAGCAGCAGAAATTTTATTTACCTCCCTCGCACAAAGAACTAAAGCTAATATTTGTTAAAGCCTTAAATAGAAAAATAAATGCTTTTCTTTATTTGAGACGGAAATTTGAGCGTATAAGTGAAGCAAAGCTTAATAAAGAAATGTTCGTTGGACCTCAAATACGAGAACTTTTTAAAGACAAAAATTTTGAAACTACACTTTCAAGACAAGAAAGTAGAGCGTGGACTGACTTCAAAAATATATGTAACAACTTCCTAGATAAGAAGAAATCGGAGAATTACAAAGATCTAGCTGAAGAACTTATCCAATTTTACAAGATGTTAGGTTGCAACATGTCACTTAAACTGCATTTCCTTCACCCCCATTTTGAATTCTTCCCTGACAGCACATTGCAATAGACACAAAAAACCCCAAGAAAATATCTTATAGCGACAAAAAATTTCAAAATGCAGATCAGTGTAATAATAGGGATACCCTGCAAAAGTGTCGAAAATTGGAGACCCTGTAAACTATGTGACGATATTTTTCTCAGTGATGATTTTTCCTGTCAGTTATATTCAAAAGACTAATTCGACAACTCTTTATTACCTTATACAACGCCCATAAATTATTTACTAAAAAAACTATTACTACCTAAATTAGGATAAAATAAAAAGTATTCAAAATCGGTCGGAATAATTCATAGTCGTTTGCCTTGTCCTTGAGAGTTATTTAAAATGATTTATTAATTAATTAATAAAAAAATTAATAAATTAACACATTCATATTATCATGTTATTAAAAACTAAGCGTCAAAACTGCAATTAAAAATTGTGTTACCATAATTTAGTAATAATTATTTACATATTTTTAGGAATGTAATTAGAGATATTTATCATATTTTAATATTATCCGTGGATATTAAAAAACAATTTTTTTCATGGTGGCAATATTTTTTGAAAAAAAAAACCCGAAACAAAAACAACAATGGATGACCAACGAAATTCTTAACTTAGTAAATCAAAGATGAGCCTGTAAGGATAAAAGTGAAAAACAGTGCAGAGCGATAGAATAGCAAATACGAACAAAGGTCATGATAGCGAAAGAAGATTTTTATTAGATAAGGTACGAAGAAATTGAGGGACTGCAAGCGAAACACAACTTCAATGTCCATAAAAGAGTCAAAAATTTGGCTGGTATACAAAAGCATAGACAATCTTGCATGCTATATAACACGAGAGGCAAAGTAATTACAGACTTGAAGGAAAAACTGAAGAAAGAAAAAATATATCGAGGAACTCTTGGAAGATAATAAAGATGAGAGGATTGGAAAATGAATAGGACAATGAAGGACCGGAAATAACAGAGGATGAGATTGCAAATGATCTAATAACACTAAATGATGGATAGGCATTAGGTTCAGATCAATTGCCATCCAAGATTCTTAAAGTAATTAAAGAGGATCAAACACACATTTTAACAGATCTATTTTACATCATTTACAGGAATTATACCAAATGAGTGTTTGATATAAACTTTTATGACGCTACCAAAGAAATCAAATGCCAAATACAGTTCAAAATACCATACCAGTTTAATAATTACCACTTTGAAAACATTTTTGAAAGTTATTCGTGTCAGAATATACACAAGGCTCAAACAAGATATCAGTGATACACAGTTTGGATTTCGAAATAACCTCGACACTAGGAAAGCGTTGTTTACACGAAAGGTTTTGCCCCAAAGGTGACTGTATATCAATCATGATATATATATATATATATATATATATATATATATATATATATATATATATATATATATATATATACGTGTTTCGTTGCGTACAATAAAGCTTTTGATGTGGTTCGCCATAAATATTTAATGAAGTTATTAAAGGAAAAAATCTATGTATCAGGGATATTAAAATCATTGCAACTCTTTAATACCATCAAAAAGCAGCAGTATGGATAGAACAAAAAAACGAAGGAACTGAAAATAAAGAAAGGAGTGAGAGAGGGGTGTGTACTTTCGCCAATCCTATTCAATCTCTACTCAGAAGATATCATGAATAAGGCACTGAGTAAATCAAAATTACTGTATTAAAATAAACAACATTCGTATAAATAAATTATGTCGACGATACCGTACTTATAGCAGAAACTGTAAAAAATCGGGGAATCAGAGACATTTGTAAATAGTAGTTTTAAGAGCATTTTTAATTAGTAATTTTAAGAGTCTTAATTAACGGTTAAAATTAATTCTTGGAACTAAAAATTCAAGTGATCAGGTGCTGTGTTGTCCATATTGTATTATGGTGTAGAGTCTTGGAAATTGAGAAACAACGACATAAAAAGGTTTAAACCTCTGAAATTATGGATATATCGTAGGATGGGTCGACATAATTACTAATCTCGAGATGCTGAAGCGTGTGAGTAAGGAGAGAGAAATGATTTTGATAATAAAAAAATGAAAATTACTATACTTTGGAGACATTATGAGAAGAGAAAAATATTGATTACTACAACTCATTATCCAGGAAAGATTGTGGGAAGAAGATCGATGAGAAGACAAAGATATTCTTGGCTAAAGAATCTAAGGGGACTGGTATAGGTGCACCAACATCAGTTTATTTAGATTAGCAATTTCATAAATACGAATAGCTCTCATGACTTCCAACCTTCCGAACGAAGACGGCATCTAAAGAAGAAGAAAAAGAAGAAGTATTTTTTGGCAGCTGGAACATAAAAATTGTAATTCTTCCTTTGTTGGATATTTCATATTCAAATGTACTCTCCATACCAGAGATTCGTAAAGTTTTTTGTTCCATTGACTACGAACTAATTCTTTCTATTTTCCGTAAACCCCCCTGTCTTATTAATATTGAAGCTTTATAATTTTTTCAATTTAAACTTATTTTTGACAGCTGAAGCCTAAGTTTGAAGATCGAACGCACAACGCAGTATGTCGAGATTAGTATGAAAAATGTCAACGTAACAACAGACACTGATATTAATAATAGACGAATTAAACAAGTCTATGCAAAAGATTGACTAATACTTCCATAAATAAACAATTTAACATACACTGTAAGAAGGAAATGCATTGAATTTAAGGTAAATGTACTGGAAGCAAATTTCATAAATCGTTGCTTAAATTCAATTAATGTAATGCATTAAATTTTATTAATTTTTACACTAATCTAATTTAATATATTCCATTAAATTTAATGTAATCATACATTAAAATTAAAATTTGATTGTTACTTATTAAGGTGACTATGCACATTAAATATACAGCCAGTGTTAACTGAATTTAAGATATGTTATCACAATTTAATGCACCAACATTTTGCTACCAGGAAAAGATGGAAATTTTTCCTATAGGTAATGTACCGTAATATGTACACTGGTTTCGAACTCATTGGTTTCCCTCAGTACCGGCAGACATGTACAGCTCATCATAAGTAAATTGAGTCCTTTAAGCAACTTATATAATACTAATTCACAATAAATGAAGTAGAGACATATAATAAGACTAAAACGTAATTCAATCAACCTCAGAATAAATTGTATCGAAATTCGTGAAATCTCTCTACCTTTAAAATATCTCCACAATTTTTTGTAGGGCTTATATTGCACAGAAATTCCTACTAATATTCCACAATGACCTGTAATATCCCTCAGTGTCAGATAAGGCCCAACAATTTCGCTTCAATAGTAATCTCAGTGATTGACCTCCTTTGTGATTTTAACGATCATTAAAATTTCACCGAGATAAGTCCTTATTTCTTTGAAATATTGTCATTCTGGAACAATAATTTTTCTGTTCTATTTAATGACTTTGAAGGGTTCAAATTTGCCACGAATTGAAATTAAAAAAATACGAAAAAACTAATTATTAGGCTTATATTGCACAGAAATTCCTACTAATATTCCACAATGACCTGTAATATCCCTCAGTGTCAGATAAGGCCCAACAATTTCGCTTCAATAGTAATCTCAGTGATTGACCTCCTTTGTGATTTTAACGATCATTAAAATTTCACCGAGTTAAGTCCTTATTTCTTTGAAATATTGTCATTCTGGAACAATAATTTTTCTGTTCTATTTAATGACTTTGAAGGGTTCAAATTTGCCACGAATTGAAATTAAAAAAATACGAAAAAACTAATTATTATGTATTAATTTATTGATGTGTAAGATGATAATAAAATTCCAATCAACACAGTAATATGATGGAATAAATAAAGATGAAAACTAAAGGAATACTAAAAGAGATTTCTTGTTTAGTGCCCTGGAATTAGCTCAGGACAATTTATTTTTTATTTCCTACCCAAAACACAGGTGGGACAGGAAAGTAAAGAATATAAAGAAAAATGGAAGTGCAAATGAAGATAAGACTAACTACAACTATTATATTATCATCCATCACCATATATTTTCCAATAGTTGTCAAAAATAATGTTAGTAAGTTAATCATAGGGAGTAAATTAAGCTTGACAAGCTAATCAACTGCTATTTAAATCATTTATACTTTGTTCTTCATATGAATATAATGGAAGCAATTTAATTTAAATATATATTTATTTCAATGACCATGACCCACCAAAAACCGAAAATACCCAAGGTATAAGTAGCGAGGTAGTTAAATTTAATATATTAGGGGATTTTTATTTAGATTAAGAAATATTGAATAGTTTATTAGTAGATTATTTAAGGAATTTACGTAGGTTTAGTGTTGGGAATCTAAAAATCTTTTCTATAGATCATTAATTTCTAAAGTGAACAATATGGATCTGTAGGGGTCCATGTCAACAGGAAAACAAAATTGGGGGTGCGTGAGGTGGAAATGGGGTTCTACTAAAGTGGATCCTATTTCGGAAGATCGTCACCAACATTTCTATAAATGTCATAGTGTACCTATATAACAAAGATTGTACCTGCGTACTTACATATTAATAACAGAAGAAAAAATTATTATTATAATTAATTATATTAATTAAAGTCGGTCCAGTGGATTAACCAAAGTTGGTCCAGCGGAAGAATACCCATGAGTCCCCAATGTACGAACATATCAAAGATAGTTTTTAGGCTTTTAATCTAAACCATACATCGCAAAAAATATGACATTATTCATATAGGAAGATAAAAAGAGACAACCGAGAAAAATGTGCAATTTCGTTGTATGATTACAATCCGTTTTCTTGCTCTTCAATCAAAACATCCTTTTATTAACAGTTATACGTGAGTTTAAAACAGAAGGTTTTTTCATACAAAAGCCATTAATTGCTCTTAAAGAGTGTAGAGTCGAACTAATCTCTTCTTTTGGTCATAAAATACTTAACTTTAGAGTTCCTTCTCGGGTGACAAGACTCGATAAAATATTTTTAATTATAGCCTGGAAGATTTGGGATGAAATGATATAAAATACAGATTAATGATTTTTCACAATAAACGTATATTTAGAGACTTTAATTATAATTGCAGATCAGTGGTGTACAAGGCTACACTGTTAAAAATAACCCTAAATTTAATGTAAATTCTACATTAAATTTAATAATTTTGTGCTTTAAACCGTGAATAATCTATAAATTTGATTAAATAGTATCGTAAAGTTCAATAAAGTAAGTGAAAAGATATTTCAACTTTCTATACATTAAAATTAATTCACATATAATTTACATTAATATTCAGGGTACATTGCATGAGATTCCAAGTGATGACGCAACTTGTATTGAACTTTTTATTTAGTATTATATAAGTTGCTTAAAGGACTCAATTTTCTTATGATGAGGTGGACATGTCTGCCGGTATTGACAGAAACCAATGAGTTCGAAACCCGTGTACAGATTACGGTACATTACCTATAGGAAAAATTTCAACCTTTTCCTGGTAGTAAAATGTTGGTGCATTAAATATGTGATAACATATCTGAAATTCAGTTAACACTGGCTGTATATTTAATGTACATAATCATCTTAATAAGTAATGATCATATTTTAATTTTAATGTATGATTACATTAAATTTAACAAAATATATTAATTTAGATTAATATAAAAATGCTTAAATTTAATGCATTACAATAACTGAATTTAAGCAACGATTTATGAAATTTGCTTCCAGCACATTTACCTTAAATTTAATGTATTTCCTTCTTACAGTGTATGTTAAATTGTTTACTTGTGAAAGTATTAGTCAATCTTTTGAGACTTTAATAGTAATGTGTTTTAACCTGTAAAATGTGTATTATTTATTGTTTACTCTTGGTCTTATATGAGATTTGAGGTTCGTTTTTATGTGAAGATGTTTTTCTTGTTTATTGTACTATTTGGGTAGTTGCCTGTTATGTACTTAGATAATAAATAAATGCATTTGTGGTATTCTTGATGCCTTCTTTTTAAGAATCATAATTCTATTCACACACTTTTCGAATTTTGTGTCATCATTATTGTTGTTGTTTTTCAACCCCAAAAATATATTTTTTAAAATATTTGATTTAAAAGGGCTGTAGGAAAAATTGTAGATAATTTTTCATATTGTCATTCTGGAACAATAATTTTTCTGTTCTATTTAATGGCTTTGAAGGGTTCAAATTTAGCCACGAATTGAAATTAAAAAAATACGAAAAAACGAATTATTATGTATTAATTTATTGATGTGTAAGATGATAATAAAATTCCATTCAACACAGTAATATGATGGAATAAATAAATACGAAAATTAAAGGAATACTAAAAGGGATTTCTTGTTTAGTGCTCTGGAATTAGCTCAGGACACAATAAATGAACAAAATTTTAATATGTACTAATGTTTTAAATTCTTGTTCAAAGTTTATATATTTTCTTTTTTTAATATTCAACGAAGTTAATTTATTTTCCTGGATTAGTAACACTGATGCGTTGGCTCCGATAGTTCATTTTTAACAAATAGTTTATTCAGCTCTATAATTAATTTAATATTATCCCATTTATAAATAAAAATTTGACATAATTTTGGGATAAAAATTATTTAATAAGTTTCTTTGATATCCGTTAATCCGATTTTATAACTTGAAAATAGTGTTATTATTTTTTTGCTTAGATAAAATATCAAAAAAAAATTAATAAATGATATGTTTCATAGAAAATTTTATAACTTTTTCCAAAAAAAAAATATTTAAAACTATCGGGAAAATTTCACAAATTCAAAAAAAAATAAGAAATATTTGTATTAACACCAGTATTTACTATTAAACAACTAGATAAAAAAATAGCTGTCGATAATAATTTTATGGGTATAAATTATACCAGATTATAAAATTACTCACTTGATCAAGGCCTTGACCTTTAGTTGGTTCGATTCTTAATTACAAAAATAATTCATAAACAGTTGAATACAAAAAATTATTCTAGTTTTGATGAGTGTACTTTATATTTAAAATTTAAAATTAAAACTTCATGGACAAATCATCGATAGTGTGATGACCTTTAATGAATAAAATAAAATAAATCACATAAAAAGACTACTGCGAGGGTTGCTAGGCTCCAAGTACAAGACCAGTCAACGTCCGTTTTATAATACCAGGCAACGTTACCGAAATGGCAACGAACTTACAGCATGGCTACTGACCGCTGAAACGATTTTAAATCATTTACCTCGACAAGTAACCTTTAAACTACAAAAAATCAAAATGATTACAATAACCTTTTATTCTTAAGTGTACGAGTATTGTACGCACATGTCAAACGAACTGAAGACGTCGATAGAAGGGCAACAATAAAATTCTGATGTAATTTAAAATTTTTGGGCAGTAGCTATTCAGGAACATCATGTGTTTAAATTAAATTGTTTTGTGATAAATATTCTGTTTTTCATGCGCTACCCAGATATATCGAGTTTCAGTTTCACCAAAATAAAAATATTTGGTTTTCGAGTTAATCCAGTGTGGAGAGAACATAGAAAGTAGAATAGTAAAATGAATCCCGATTTGCAGTTAAAGTCAAAATCTGGTTACTACAGCCTGATAAAGCAGAAAAATTGCTTTTTCCAAACCCCAAAGTTAAAAACACTACTAAAATTATGCATTACTTATAGAAATAACACAATTTTTTGGTATTCTCAATAAATGGTAAAAAGTACGTATGAAGAGTTAAACGAATGACCGAATTGATGTAAGTGATCGTTCACTTACTGCTTATTTTTTCCACCATGTGCTTTATAACGTTTTCATAAAACTAATTTATCTTCATATTTTTAATCAGCCACATTAAATGAGCATCACGTGTAACTCCATATAGATATTATTCAATTGCCAAAATAGTATTTTTGGTTGTCCACACATAGAGGGCGTTATAATTGTTTTGAAGGACTTCTGTCAGTGCTATGATCTTTTTCTTTTTGACATTTGATAGCAGTTACATTTACACTGTTAGAATAACCTTAAATTTAATGCAGGTGTATTTATTTTTTCATTCATTAAATTTAATTATTTTTTACCAAAAATCGTGAATAATTTACAGTCACCTTGAATTTAAAGCAATTCATTTAAATATCAGTTCGTTGTACATTAAATTTGATTGAATGGTATCTTAAATTTCATTAAAGTAACGGAAAAGATATTTCAACTTTCTGTACGTTTAAAGTAATTCACGTATATGTTGTTACGATTTTGTCTCTTTATATCACTCACTGGATCCGCAGAATAAAACACACTTTCACTAATACTTCCAATACTTATATTAACTACATCTTAACATAGCTAAAACACTCTTATTACTATTTCTTAATATCTTCAATATTAAATACAACTATACAACTAACTTAAAACTCATATCCTATCCGTATTTATATACCTATAGAACTTCCTATACAAATCTAGAACTTGCTAACATAAAAGTTGAAAACTATCTAGAAATATGACTCATCGATATAATATTCCTTTCGGCATACTATAATAAAAATGACTCATCGCATCAGAATATTTGTATACGAGGGCGTATCAATAGGTTTCTCCTTATCATTGGTAACAAAATGATGTTCAAATTTAATATTTAACATATGATCATATTGGATTTAATGTAATAGATCAATTTAGGTTATTATAACTTATTAAATTTAATGCATTACATTAAATATATTCCAGCACATTTACATTAAATTTAATGAATATCCTTTTTAACCGACTTCTAAAAGAAGGAGGTCCTCAATTCGTCCAGTATGTATTTTTTATGTATGTACCCGATTACTCGAGAACGGCTGCACCGATTTTAATAAAATTTTTTACGTTATATTCAGAAAGTTGCTACGGTGGTCCCATATTTTATTAAAAAAAATAAATATGGCGGATCCAAGATGGCGGAGTAAAGATTCTACATCTCTCGATTTTGTCTAAAATCAGTACTGAAGGATTTTCGTCCGTGTTAATTCCGAATTTAAGATATTTTTTGAAAAACTACTTCTGGAGGATTCAATATGGCGTCCTAAAAATTTTACATTTTTCGATTTTCTCTAAAACTGATATAGGGGGTTCTTGAGGGTGTAAATTATGAATTTAAAAGTATTTTTTCAGGATTCAATATGGCGAATCCAATATACCGGACTAAAAATTTTACATTCTTCGATTTTGTTCAAAGGTGGGACTGAACCATTTTTGAGAATGTAAATAGCGAATATAAAATTATTTTAAGAAAATCTGATATGTCAGATGCAACATGACGATCTAGAAATTTTAAGTTTTCAGATTTCCTTCAAAATTGTTACTAGGGAGCTTTGAAGAGTTAAGATTTAGATTATAATAAGACGTTAAAATTATATTTTTGAAATTCAATATGATGGGTTGAAAATTTTATCTTATTAGCATTTTTTTCAAAATTTGGTATTTGGGGGTTTTTGTATTACGAATATGAAGGGTATTTTTTACAACTATTAGGTTAATAAGATACAATATGAGAATCTGAAAACTTTACATTTTCTGATTTTGTCTAAAATTGATATTGCGGAGTTATTGAGGCGTATACAAATTCAATATGCAGTATAAAATATATCGGACTAAGAAATTTACGTCTCAAATTCTTAAATATCAATATTGGAAGGTTTTGGGACCTATATTACCAATCTAAAATTAATGTAAAATTTTAGATAGTGGATTTACTATGACAGACTAAATATTTGTTTGACACAGTTTCACTGGTATTTGGAAAACTCTAAGAATCAAAAAAAAAATTTGGTGGTTCATTTTAGGGTGATTTACAACTTTGGAGAAAATGGGTACTTTTTTCCACCTTGGAGTCATTGCGAGGTACACTAATTTCGATTAGTACCTAGTTCAAATAATTTTTGGATATAATAATGAATTAAAAACTAAAAATCGAAAAATAAAATTTTTGTAAAAAAAATTGAACCGACTTCTAAAAGTGAGCTAAAAAGTGAAAAAATAACTATAAATTTTTAAATGAAATTGAAATTTTTGAAGTCGGCGCCAAATTATTTCTAAATGAAATAACTAACTACTAATATATATAAATTATAGAAAGAAAGCAATTGCAACATAAAGTATTTTTCAACTGTTTATGCGAATCACATTTTGTTATGTATTAGTGGGAAATCGTTCAGTTGCCAATTGGTTTAAAAAATTCCGTTCTGGAAATTTTTCACTCAACGATGACCAACATTCTGGTCGACTGAGATTGATGACCTACTGACATTGAGATTAAATGTGTCGCACAACACAATTGAAAAGCACTTAAAATGTCTTGGACTCGCTAAGAAGCCTGATATTTGGGTACCGCATTAATTAAAAGAAATTCTCTTCACACAACGAATCAATATGTGCCATATGCCTCACACGCGCAATAAAACTGATCCTTTTTTGAGAAGAATTACTAGTGATGAAAAATTGATCATCTACGATAACGTTATTCAAAAATGGTCATGGTCGAAATGTGATGAATCAGCACAAACCACATCTAAAACTAAATTGCATCCAGAAAAGGTCATGCTGTCAATTTAGTGCAATCAAAGAAAAACGGTTAGTATTGGGAAATCGCAAAAGAAAAATAATGTAAAGCTTCACTCATTTTTAGCAGTTTATTGTAAATCATGAGCTAGGAAGTGATGGTGTAGCCTCCTTACAGCCCTGATTCACTGACTTGGCATGAATGGTAAAACTTTCATAAATGATGATGAACTTATATCGCACTTGCTTCAGTTTTTTGCTTATAAGGACCAAAATTTCTAAGAGCGCGGAACCAGGAAGGTGCAAGAAAGATGACAAAAATCATTGAACAAGATGGAAAATATATAACTGATTAAAGTTTATTCTTTCTGAAAAAAAAGATCACACTACAATACCAAAATTACTTGCTTACCAACCTTATATTATACTTTAAAATATTTAATTTCATAGTATGCTGAAAGAAGGTTATATTAACCAAAAGAATTTATTGATTGGTTAGTATTTTGATCTTGTGAGTTTTGTTGTACAATGTTGCCAATTATTTAATTTTTTTTCTACGTTAACCATAATTTTTTTCCATTAAATTATTGTGCAACTATTGTCAAAATGTTTAAAAATTAATTTGAATTCGCTCACATAAAAACACTTGTTCTTAGTTTTGCAAAAAACGCAGCTTTGACAATAATAGGAATGTATTTATAACTATAAATTACTGTATCCATAAAAAAATAATATTAATTTTTTATTGATATCATTTCTGTTAATAGCATTTATAAAGCAAATTGACACTGATCTTTCTCAATACAATACGCAATTAATTATTTAATTGTCAATATAATAATTACTAGTGAGCTTGTGCTACATCTTATAAGTGATACAGGCCATGTCATTAGAATTATAATCTGTAGTAATTTATATACTTGCATATTGATTGCCAAGTTTCCTTGTAAACCATATAACACTGAGAGTTCATGTTTTGACAATATTCATTATTATAGCTTGTCACAAGTAAAAACTTCAATGCATCCAATGTGTTATCCTTCTTGACTACTTGAAAATATTTGACATCGTAAGTAGAATATGTTGAGGAAAAGGCCTGAATCAGTGCATCTAATATAAGTACAGCTTCCCTCAATATAACGTTCCAGATTTACCTTCAATTTATACTCACGCCATATTCGATCCTTATCTTATAGGTATTTTTAATAAATACAATTCAGTCCAAGCGTAAAAAAACACCTAAAAAATATGTGACACAACATTTCTTCTTTTTCCGCTTAGATGGAAATCTTAGATTCTTACAAACATTATTGCTGTCTGTCTTGAGCCGGTATCATCCAATCGGTACCCACTAGATGTATAATATAATCTGTCTAGGAAGTTTCGGGTCTTCCAACAGATCATCTGTGGCTTCGCAGTCTCCATTCTCCAAACCTCGTGGTCCATCGGACATCTTTTCATTTTTATGTGATCTCTCAGCTTTAATCCCAACATTTACCTTTTCGTGAACCTCGGTGTAGTATGCTGTTATTAATGTCATAAGTCAGAAAGAGCAGTAATTGTTTTAGTATTGATGATGTTAGGTAGATTTTAGTTAAAGATTTTTTGTAATTTCAAATCTGCTTATATATAATTTTTACTAACTTCAGTATATTTAATATATTATTTTACGTTGTAATTTCCTGTAGCATATGTTTAGTTTTAGCAGTATTGATCTTTATTACAATTTGTTTGGATTTATCACTCAGTTATTCAGCATTTGTAGTAGTTCTTCGATGAATTCGCCAATCAATATCATATCATGTAAAACACATAGGCTTAAGGTGTTCTACGTTCTGTAAATATGGCCCTATTGTCACAATTCAGTAGTTTAAACATGTCCTCGAAGGTTATAGTCCTCTTTTCATTGTAACTTTCTAATAACACTTGGAATGAGGCGTTTGTATTATTAATTGATTGTTAATGTTTTAATTGAGTTGAAAGCCTTCTCATAATCTATGAATACTATCCATAGAATGATGTTGTACTCCTTGGCTTTTTCGGTAAGAATTCTTACAGCTGGTAGGTTGTCTAAAGTGCTAAAACCTTCATGGAATCTTGCTTCCTGCCTTACTTTCTGCTTATTTTGTTTGGTAAACCTCATAGTCATAATTTTTGTAAATATCTAGTACAAGGTTGGCAGCAATAAGCATGTAAATTTTTGATTTTTCTTCATTTCCTTTTTCGAAGAGCAGTATCTCTTTCGGTAAGATATGGGTTGTATATTACTTCTTAATATATATATAATGTGGATATATCCACTGCGATTGCATCTCACACGTAGAAATCCGTGAATGCCGCATAAACATGTATACGCCATCCGGTGGGAGGTCGGCGAAGTCGCGTCCAGTATTTGCATGCTTCTTTCCGATCTGTCCTTTGCACAGCCAGTTACATGTCGGTACCCTGATGAGTCTAGTAAACACAAAACATGTACTTCTACCGTATCACTGTAGCGGGGAGGGTAAGTTTTGACTTTCTTCTCGGTATGGTGGTACAGGTAGCCCATCATCTCGATCGTGGTGGAATGGGATGTGTTTCTTAGCAATTTGTTCCAACTGTGCAACCTTTAACACGGAAGAGATATGGTTGGAACAAAGTTTGCATTTACTCTTCGCATTATATATATATATATATATATATATATATATATATATATATATATATATATATATATATATATTATATATATACATTTTATATTTCATAGCATTAGTTTGTGTTTGTATTTTGTAGGGTTTTAGGTATATTTTCTACGAGTTCAGAATTTATTTATTTAAAAATCCTTCTCGAGAATTAGGGAATCTTCCGGTATCAACCAAAAGGGAATATAAAGGGTCCAGATCGGCTTTGATATTCAGTATATTTTGAGAGTTCGTCGAAGCAACTTGAATTAGTTTGATAAGTGTCACAATTAAGGTGCAATAAAAACCTTTCAAAATAACAGAGTTTATTCAATAATACAGTGTGTGTTCGAAGATCAGCCGTCCGGAACAATATATATGTTATGTCGGATATTCTCACAAGTGTGATGTGTAATTGAAGGTTTTTGGGTATCCTGTGTGTGCTAAGTCCCCTCAGGCAGGACAGGCAGCTGACGTTTCGGTGAAATTCCATTCACCATTTTCAAAGTTCACTGTACGGCGTCCACGAGCGAACTGACGCCCGCGACTCTGGTGCTGTCGGTCCCGTGTGTACGTCGGACGCGTTCACTTTTCTAATAGTTCTGGCCAATCAGATTGCGAGACCTGCTGCGCGTCATCGGCCCTGTTGCCCGTGTTTGGATTTGCGCCGAGTTGTAATCTGTTTCGTTACTAAGTGCTACTGGTTGATGTTTCGTAAGCAGATTTTTCCAAGTATTAGGCACTCGCTGGCTATCATCTCTGCTATTTAAGTTGTTGGGGCTCTTTGCAATTTTAATGGCTTCTCTTATAACTCTTAAGGACAGGTTTTCACGTCTTGACAGCTTTTTTGTTCCTGAGAAATTTACCTTGTGTCCTGTATTTAACCAGTGTTGGGTCAGTGCAGAAGAAGTTGTTTTTTGTTTGACAGCGTTTATATGTTCGTCTCTTCTGGCTCTTATTTTACGGTTGGTCTGCCTACGTAAGACAGGCTGCATTCTCCGCATGGAATTTCGTACATTCTCTGGTTTTCTAGCGGGATTCTTTCTTTAGGTGTTGGCAAGAGATCTTTTACTTTACCGTCTGTGATGAAAATGGTTTCAATGTTGTGTCAGAAAACCCACTCACACCAACAGATACCTCAACGCCGATTTACAACATCACTCCGCCCAATTGTTTGCAGTAGTGAAATCACTTGCGATTCGATCGCAGTCTCTTACAGATCAAGAAAATTACCACAAAGAGATGACGATGCTGCAAGACGCCCTAACAAATAACGGTTATAAAAAAGAACATATAGACAATGTTCCAAAAAACAAACACTTGGCCCCAAAAAATCGCGAAAACCAAGAGAATAGCTTCAAAGCTTTTGTTCCTTATATAAGAGGCACTACAGACAAAACCGCAAAAAGAATCCCGCTAGAAAACCAGGGAGTGTACGAAATTGAACGCGGGGAATATAGCTCATCTTACGTAGGCCAGATCAACCGTAAAATAAGCGCCAGAAGAGACGAAAATATAAACGCTGTCAAGCAAAAAACAACTTCTTCTATACTGACCCAACACTGGTTAAACATAGGGCATAAGATAAATTTCTCAGAAACAAAAATGCTATCGAGATATGAAAACCTATCCACAAGAGTTATAAGGGAAGCCATTGAAATTGCAAAGAGGCCTAACAACTTAAATAGCAGAGATAATAGCCAGCGAGTGCCTAATAATTGGAAAAATCTGCTTACAAAATATCAACCAGTAGCACTTAGTAACGAAACAGATTACAACTCGGCAACGCGACCCCAAACATTGGCAACAGGGCCGATGACGCGCAGCAGGTCTCGCAACCTGATGGACCAGAACCATTCGAAAAACGAAAGCGTTCGACGTACACATGGTACTGACAGCACCCGAGTCGCGGGCATCAGTTAGCTCGTGGGCGCCGTACAGTGAGCTTTGAAAATGGTGAATGGGATTTCACCGAAACGTCAGCTGCTTTACAGTCCTGAGAGGGACTCAGCACATACACGGGATACCTTAATAGCCATATATATATATATATATATATATATATATATATATATATATATATATATATATATATATATATATATATATATATATATATATATATATATATATATATCCGCCATATTTTATCTTCACTGTAATTACATCATCTTCACTTGTGGCATTCTTATTACTGAGTTTCTTGACCGTTTGAATATTTTCGTTCATTGTTTATAAATTTGTTCTCTCCTCATTGAAGGATGTATCTTACTTTCATACAATTTTCCATAATATTTGTGTACTGTTTCTTAAAGTTCTTCTTGGTCTGATATTAGTTCGTTGTTATGTTTCCTGGCATTGGTCTTAATACATTTTTGAGAAATCCTCTTCATAGTGTTGAATTTTGCAAATTTAACAATTTCTTTTTCTCTTCTAATTTTATAATTTATACTTGGCTATTTTCCTGTATATTGACGAATATTTTCTTTCTTTCTACTATTTTGTGATGCTCACTGCTTATTTACTTTTTCTCAAAATAATCCCTATTAACTGTTAAATAGCCTATAATACGTTGAAATCAGATACTAAAAATATTTTTCCAGAACTCTCCTAAAACGATTGCACATATTTTTTCAAATACATCGATTAGTTCAACGTCAGTTGAAAAACATCGACCCTTTAGCGGTTTATCAATATGAACGAAAAATGACTTGACGTCTAGTCTATATTATAGGATGGATGACTTAGTAATTTGATTTTTATTGTCATTAAATAGCCCATTGTTCTCCCTGTTTGATGAAATAATGCATCCTCTGGATAAAGAAACCAAATATTGAGGCTGCAGTTCGAGTGCTCATATTTCAGGACACGAACAACATAGACGAGACCTTCGTTGGTATACCAGAATGTTGTGTTAGTTTTCTACTTATAAAGAGTAATAATAGCTAAAATTATTTTTAAGAGAAAATTGACAACTATTCTTTTTTGACCTATCATGAATCTAATAGAAGTTTCCTCACCTTGAAACATCCATCCTCTACTTAATAATTTTGTGTGGTTTTCGTAGTAATCAAAATAGATTTCGTCAGATATAACGATTGAATTAAGAACATTAGACTGGCTATAGTTAAGTGTTATTAGTATTTCTTTCCACCACTTCATTTTGTTTCACCTCACAGCATCAGTGGTGAAACGTTGCACCTCAAGTGATCAAAGGTTCTATAAATAGAAATTGGGTGAACCGCTGAATGACTTAGTTTCTGTGTTTTCTTTATCAGTAGTTTTATTATAGCTTCGGCATTTCTGTCAATAATCACCCCAATTGGCCTGTCGAACAGTGAATCATTCTCTAAATCAGTATTCATGATGAATTTAAAAAAAAACATCTTTTTGTTGTTCTTTCGCATGAACTGGGAACATTTCTGACATTTTCTCGAGAGAGTTATTTTGTTAAGATAAAAATAATGCAGCTAGATTTTTATGTAAGGAAGAAAAGAGCCGAAGACAGAATGAAACCTCGCTGGCCACCTGTGAGATTACAAGCGCTCTTGATCTGTTATATATCTGTTAGAGGTAGAATTGAGTTGTTCTTAATTTAATGTGCAAATTTCGGTAAAAGTTCAGTTTATTATGAAATTAATTTCTTACGGTTACCAGAGAAGAAAATTCAGGTTTGTAAAAATAGGCGATTGTCAATGGAATAAAAAATATCAATGCTTTTATGGAGAATGGTGGATATTTCTTTTCAAACCATTATTTTCAAACCTTCAACACAAAATAACTCCATCAAAGAAACTTTTTTGTTGTTAGTCAGGAATGGGAAATCTCAGCGAGTAATTGCCACTTGCATTTTATATTATACATCTGTCTATTATTTCAGTTTCGTGCTCTGAACAAAGACTGTAAATTTTCGTTCGGTATACTCTTCATCGTTTGACATTTCTTAAGCTAAGCTTTTATTTTGTCATCTACTGAAAATTGATTAAGTCGTTCTGGGGATTAAGAATGTCTGATAAGTAGGCTAATGTGATCTACAGCTCGGCTGTCGATTAACATGTAGTTAAGATTTGGTTTCCATCAAGAACAATTGCATTTAAAAATATAACTTAAATGACATGCTTAGCATTTTAACAACTGACCAACTTAGTGTTACTATATAGAAACTGATTCCCCAAATTCAGGGCAAATAAAATGTATAATGATATATTAGTATCGTGGTGTCTCCTTGCTTACCACCTAGAGAAGTACTGCGTACCACCACTGATCTTTCATTATTTATAATAATTTTATTAGACTTAATTTCGTTTTTATCTTTATAAGAAGAGTTATATACCTATTATTAATAAATTTAAATACATCTGCTGCAATATGTCATTGTAAATTAAAAGCTAATAAATAACATTTATTACCATATATTAATAAGTATCGCATTGAACTTAACTTTAGGTAAAAGTAAGCTTCAAATTATTGTGTTCCAATTTGAACAGAGAGGTAATTTATATAAATTAATCATTCTAGGCTAGAATTTTAACTGATTTAGTTCTAATTCAGCTTGAAGTCATATATTCAATTTAGATCAATATATATGAAATACTAAACGATAAAAAAAGGTTTTCAAGCCTCAGTCCATGTAATGAAGATGTGCCTTTAATCAATTTGGATTCAACATACAAGCCGACTGAAAATTTTCACAATAAGTATTAAATTATGATAATATAACATAACGGCGAAATATTTTACTTTATCGAACCAAAAAAAAATTGTTATGGACAAAATATCAAGTTAGGGCAGGGGCGACTCCAGCCTCTCTCTTTGGGGGAGGGGGGGGGGGTGATATCACAAAAGTACAGTATGGCAAGCGAAAGCAAGTTGTCGGGGGGGGGGGGGGGTACATCAGCAACATTCCCATTTCTAGTGTAATAGGCAGGTCGGGTCTATTTTTCTGAATTTAAAGTTTTTGGAGAGGGGGACGCGATTATTGCCGACAGGGGGGAAGGATGCGAGCAGCATACACATTCCTAATATAAAAGGCAGAAGCGGTTCTATTTTCCTGAACTCAAAGCTCTTGGGAAGGGGAGGGGCGATCGCAAGCATACACATTCCTATACTCTATTCAAGAACTAGAGAGCTCCAGTGCCGCAGGTAAATGAGGACTGCCTTAAATTTAATTATATTTAAATATTATAAGCTTTTATAAATTTACTGCAACAATAAAATTTCTGATAATTCAATTTAATTACTGTCAGTAAACAAAGTACACCTTATAGGGTGTCCTTGGTGATTTATATTGTTTGTGCTTATTTTTATATATTATTTGAGATTAGTGAGATACCCAAATGATAAAGCTTCCACCTCTATATTTATTCCAAAATCGTTAAACCAGCGCATTTTTTCCTCAACGAAAAACTTATTACGATGAATGTTTATGATGCCTTAAGATATCAGTCTCTAGATAATAATGTTAAAAGCTCTGTTGAGATGTGTTCCAACATGACAGAAGTTGGAAAATCTACTATGTACCGAATACTGAAGGAGAAAAAAACGACTGGAATTGTTAGTACTCCCAAGCCACATTCTATCACAGGCAGACAAAAAACCTCGTTGGAAGAAGAGATGTAAACTGCAATAAAAGGAGTTGTACATACATTTTATTTTGAGAAGTAGATCCCAACCGTCGACAAAATTCTAACTAGAATCAATGAAGATCGGGATTTACCTGAAATTAAGAGAACTGAGCTCTGGAACTGGCTCAGAAAACTTAATTTTGCTGGGAAAAACCGTTGAAAGAGGAAATATCTCTCTCAAATAAAAGGTAGAGTTGCTAGAAATAACATAACTTACAAAATTAGTAATTTAACTTAACTTTTGAAAGATTTTTTTGAATAAATTTACTGCAGAAAATTGGGAAAAACCCATATAATAAAAGAATAAAAGAAAATGTGGAAACTTGATCTCATGATCGGTGAGATAGAGGAACCAAGTATAATTAATTTGAGCGAAGATAGCTTCACTGACTTTGATTATGAACTAGATACGTAATGTTTATCAGCGTAAACACAATTTATTATTTAGTTTTTTTGTTTTTGTTGTATTTTATTGTTTAATGTTGTTTATATATATATTTTTATAATTTTTATTTTAATGTGTCCCACTATTATATTTATTTAATTCCAATTAGCCGTAATTTTATTTTATTGTATTTGCGTCTTTTTATTAAGCGTGCAGAATTAACATATTTATTTTATTTTTTTTTGGGGCTGTCGAATTTCCATATAATAAAGTAAGTTAAATTAGGATATCAGTGCAATAGAAATAAAAATAAGTAGGTCTAATTTTAACTGTAACATATAAAAATTAATTACATCTGAATCCCTTTATAGTGTCTAAGTTTAATTCTGCACATCGTTTAAGAAATAAATAAACTGAAACGTTAAATGTCCCAAAAATTATGAAATTTTAATATTATATGGACGAATTTTTTTTTTTTATATATGGGTTTAACTTCTTGTATTTTTGCCAATGGGTATTTTGTAAGTGTTTAAATTATAACTTAGAATTTTTGGAGAGAATAAGGCTACGTTTTAGTCTGAATGAGCCTAAAACGGTTTCTATGCCAAAATTAAAAATAATAAAAATACAACTGTGATTTGTGTTAAATATGTCAAAATTATCTATATTTTCTAATGCATGTGAATTATTAAGCAATCATAAGAAATAAAATAATATAAAAACTTTTTATTTTAAGTTTATTACCGAAATAATATTCTATGCCATAAATACTTAGTGATAAAATAAACCTCCTTCCGACGCCTATGACAAGGTGGGGCGAACGCCCCTACCCCCCCCCCCATTTTGGATCCGCGCCTGAGTCAGGCAGAACTTTTTTTTCGAAATTTTAAATACATGTAGCTTTTTAGTTTAAATCTGAATTTAAAAAAGTGTACATAATTTTCATTTGAATGAATGAATGAATGAACGAAAGATGGTGATACTCAGTCATCGATGCCTAGGCTTTGTTGGGCGCTATACATCCCACCATAGCTATAGATCGTTCGAGGCAGATCGCCTTTGCGAATTCAAGCAGCCTCATTGATTGAACTTACCTAATGGCTTCCGGTGATAAAATTATATCTCCGAAATTTGTCTACCTTGGTCCGTTGAGGGCACTCCCCTTAGGATAACAGTTTTATCCTTTTGTAGACATCATCTGCATATTGGGTCATCTATGACACCAATGTTATGAAACTGGCCTTTCAGACAATGTCTTTTCAAAAGTCCCACCACAATTCGCAGCTCTTTCCTTTCTAAGAAAAGAAGCTATATAGTAAATCATGCGTTAGGTCTATTTATATATTCCCTGGCACACATTCCAGGAGGTCCTCTCCACAATTCAATAAATTTACTTTCCAGCAACAATTTTAATTCCATTTTATCAGCGGTAATTGAGACAGATAGAATTGGTTAGGGTCTATATGATTTTATCGCGGACTCCATCTTAGTCGAATGGTCTGCGTCGTTATTCCCGTATATGTATTCAAAACTATGGAAAACTACTTACATTACGCCAATCCATAAGAATGGAAACAGAACCAACGTCGAAAATGTTCGTAGAATTTCGAAATTTTCACTATTTAGTACGATTTTTGAGGGTATTGTTTACCAAAAGATGTGTCCTCTTTTTAGGCATATGTTGGCAACTTCACAGCATGGTTTTATGGCAGGTCGATCGACTACTACTAATCTGCTTGTTTATGAGCAGTACTTGGTGGAGGCTTTGGAGGGGAGATGTCAAGTGGATGCTATTAACACTGACTTCTTCAAGAGTTTCGACAAGGTTAACCATTAACTTCTTATTTACAAGCTGGAAGGCTTGGGCATCTATGGATCATTTCTGCAATGGATAAATAGTTACCTGTCTGGTATAGTACAGCGAGTAAAAATTAATAACTGTGAATCATCTGATATATGTATTACCTCTGGTGTTCCTCAAAGTGCTCACCTCGCCCCGCTCCTTTTTAACTGCTTTATTAACGATATTCAAGACATCATAACTTTCAGTAGATGTCTTCTTTATGCAGATGATTTAAAGATATTTCGGGTTGTCGGGAGTAGCAGTGATTGTGAAGGCATTCAGCAGGATTTGGCTCGGTTCTCTGAATGGTGTAAGTTAAATTTTATGCACCTCAATGTTAATAAAAGGATCTGGATGTTACATTTGATCGGGCCCTTTGCTTCGACATACATATTGATAACATTGTGAACAGGGGTTTGAAGTTGCTCAGGTTTGTGAAGAGAATGCTTACAGATTTTAATAGTGTAGACTGTTTTAAAGTGATATGCTGCTCTGTAGCTCGATCAATCTTAGAATATGCGTCCCAAGTTTGGTCACCTCATTATTTTACATACAATGAAAAAGTAGAAAGAGTGCAAAGAAAGTTTTTAAGTTTGATTGTCTTCAAACAGGAGCGGTCTGTATATGATGATACTGCCGATGCTTTGAGGTTGCTACCATTGTGTGTAAGACGCATATATCTTGACCTTATTCTACTTTATAAGATTGTTAATTCTTGTATTGATTCTCCTGAACTACTCAATAATATTGGCTTATCGGTTCCTCAAAGAGCTTTGAGAGCGCACAATTTGTTTGATGTGATATTCACCTAACGAATTATGGCATTAACAGCCCTATTTCTCAAATGTGTAAGGAAATGAATTCAGTTCCTACCGAGATTGATATTTTTCATTTGCCAGTTAATGTCTCTAAATTAAAAATTTTACAATTCTTGAAAAACTAGTTAATATTGTCAATTGTCAATATTTGTCTTTTGAAGCACTTTAATGAATGTTTAGATTTGTAAGTTTTTTTTTAAATTTTGGCTGTTTTAAATAGTGTTTATATTTTTTATTTTTGAAATGGATTATATTTATTTGATCCGTTAATATACTATTATTATTATACCCGAGTGACTAGAAACCCATATGAGTCTGATTGGGCAGCCATTCCTTATCAAAATGTTCAGTACACTCTTGCACTCAAACACCAGTCGCGAAGTTACTACACTAAAATTCAATGCTATAATCGCAGCCCTACTATCTGAGCATATGCTTATTATTCTATTCCTGTTTTCGCTCGTCTCACAGAGATGGACATACTGGAGAGTAGCATAAATTTCCACTGTAAAGATTGTCGCATGTCGTCTGAGAGAGTAGAACCCTCTAACTCCCGTACTCCTGTCGAACACTCCGGCTCCAGCTCTTTCAAGTATTTATTTATTCTTAAATATGATAACCTACTGTAAATAATATAGTAAGCTATTTTAGGTTTACTTTTTTTATTCAGTTATTTATAAGCAAAGGGTAAAGCAATAAAAAAAGCGTCGAGGGTAAGACAATTAACATCGATGTATAAATTTAAAATTGCCAAGCAGCTACTGTTTTAGTTCGTCGAAACCAAAGTTCCCATAACCATAGGGAATATGGCACATGCAGAATGACACACGGTGTCATATGCAGGTATCGAAATTCTAAAATAAGTGAATAATGGAAACAATTTTTTAGTGATCGTTCGAACTTTTAATAGTCAGAATTGAGGGCAATTTAACTTGAATTTCCAAGAATTTAAGATATATTTTTTTTTAATTTGCTACTTTTATCTATCAATAAAGTTTTTATTACTTGTAATGATGGCCTAATTTATTATTTATTAAAAGTATCAATACAAATTAAATATAATAATTAAGTAAATTCTTTATTTTCATATGACACAGAAAATAGAGGACCTCCTTTATTAGGTCACGATTTCTTTAATGTTAAAGGTTAAAAAGAGATTCGTATTATTTTAACGCTACATAAAGATTTTTCAAATACTTTTTCGAGTAGTTCGGGATTGTTAAAAAACCGGTAGCATTTAATTTTATAGAACGGAGAATTGATAGGTTGATCAAATTAAACGTATTGTCCCCTCTTGAGTGTAGTGATTACAGTATAACTATAGGTCTTGTGTTAAAACAAAACGATGTATTAAAAATCATCAAATTTGACTTGAGTGGTTTTCGACGACGACGAGGATCAGAACAAATGCCGGAAATCACAATAGACGAAATAAAACTAGCTCTAAGAATAACAAATCTCCAGGCGAAGATGGTGTAGTTACCGATGCAATCAAAATCGGAGGTGTTTGTCTACTTTAGAAAATAAAAGACCTTTTTAATATGTGCCTTTTGAACAGTACAATACCCGACAAGTGGCACAATGCTGAGGTAATTTTGATTTACAAAAAAGGAGATCCCCATGATTTGGAAAACTACAGACCAATAAGCTTTCTTAGTCACCTATATAAACTCCTAACAAGAATAGTAACGAATCGACTTGAGATAAAAACTTGATTTCTACCAACAAATAGAGCAAGCGGGGTTTCGTACTGGGTTTAGAAAAAACGATCACCTACAGAGCATCAAAACGGTAATAGAAAAAAAACTATCGAATACAATCGACCACTCGTTCTGGCTTTTGTAGATTTCCATAAGGCCTTTGACACGGTAGAACTTGACAAAATTATGGAAGCATTACAAGAATGCCGCATTGACTATCGACACGCAAAGTTAATTTACAATATATACAGCAATGCAGTTATGTCGGTGAAATTATACAGAATCATATCCCAATTGGCAGAGGAGTCCAACAGGGTGATACCTTATCGCCTAAATTGTTTACTGCGGTACTAAAATACGCCTGTAAAAAACTTAACTGAGAAAAAAGAGGCCTGAATGTAGACGGCCAAAGATTAACAAATTTGAGGTCCGCGGACGACATAGTTTTGTTTTCCGATAATCTCAAGGAGATATGTACAATGTTACATGAACTTCAGCTAGTGTGCGCCAATGTGGGTCTTAAAATAAATATATCAAAAATAAAATTTATGAACAATCTGGTACCTACTGGAAATATCAATATTGGAGACAACGAAGTGGAGCTTGTGGAAAAATATATCTTGGACACGAAATAAAGATCTCGCATGGGCAGCCTATGGAAAACTTAAAGACATCTTTAAATGCGATATACCAATTTTTTTAAAACGCAAAACATTTGACCAATGTGTGTTACCGGTTATGGCCTACGGTGCTGAAACTTTGACATTGACAACTGCAACTTCTAAAACGCTGCAAATAGCTCAGAGAAAGATGGAAAGGTCAATGTTAGGTATATCGCTGCGTGACCGAGTTAGAAATAAAGACCTGAGACGAACGACAGGAGTTACCGCCGTAATTTTCCGAACTGCCACACTCAAATGGAACTGGGCCGGACATATCGCCCAAATCAGAGATTATATAAAAGAAGTAGAGGAAGACGCCCCTACTCGTTGGACTGACGGTCTCAAGAGACTTGCAACAAATTGGATGCAAATCGCTCAAGATAAAACACAATGGACAAGAATGAGGGAGGCCTATGTTCAGCAGTGGACGCAAAGGGCTGGATGAAAAAGAATAAGAAAGGTTTTCGACTAGTAAAACTTGTTGATAAGTCATCATAGAGTTTCGATAGATTATGTTTAGTCCGCTAGTCATTTTTAGTCGAATAGTTTTTTATAGAGATATTATATGGAATTTTGAAAAAAAATATCTACAAGCTTCTAATAGAGTAGAAAAACGGTTGGCCGAAATTATAATTCTAATCTACCTGTTCATCTGTAGATTCATATTTAAATGAATTGAATAAACTTATTGTGCATATTAAATTAAGTACAACTCAATCCCAGGTTTCCGTGCATCTTTCAAATATGGGGCCCTATTATTTTAGGTCTAAAAATATAATTTTTGTTTATAATCAATAACAAACCAAGAGTGGTTGTAACCCTCAAGGTTTCATACTGTTCTTTTCTACTTTACATCAAAGTTTAGCTACATAATTTTAGCTTCACTTAACAAAGTAACTGTTTTGATGAAATGTCACAAATGTTTGGGGAAATTAGTTCATCCAAGAAGGCGACAAAAAGATTTTTTTTTTCAATTTCAGTGTGAACATTTTGATATAGAAAATGATTCGCGATTCGACAGGCCTATTGAGTTCACTATTGACAGAAACTTTAAAACTGTAATAAAACAACAGGTAAAGATCTGACATTGATAGACCCCAGATAGAGAAAACACGCAAGTAAAGGTCTCTAGAAGTTCACCCCATTTACAGTAACACAACTTTTTTACCACTTATGATCCAGATTATGCAGTAAACCGATTACAAAGATGGACTACTACTAGGGTTGTTATATCTGAAAATTTGCAAAAGAATATTTTAAAACTACTTCTCAACATCCATACTGGCCTAACAGATTTTGCTAAAGACACCGGACTAAAGAACACAGGTGGTTTGCGAAGAAAAAAAAAGGTAAAAAATTATTTATTACTCTCTCTAGTTCTTGAGTACACTATAGTAAAAGAGATAAAATCGGGTCTATTTTCCTGAACTCAAAGCTCTTGGGGGGGGGGTTGTTTTGTGAGATGTAATATGCATATGAAACGTGATATAGACATATGTTGAATGGCTCACAATACAGAACTGCCTTCTATTAGAGAGGTGCTTTTTTTAATGGTTGTCGTTTTTAAAATGTAATGCCGCGAGATATTTTAAACGCCGGGTGTATTAGTTATTTTAAGTAAAAAATTACGACAATATCTTAATTATTTAAGCCCATATACGGTTTATTTTTGTGAATTTTTCACTTTTCTAAATAATGGATTGTAATAAACACGTTAATGTTGTGACAAGTATGTTGTTTTTAATTTTTGTTATTGCGTTTTATTCTTTTTTTTAATGTTATCACTTTATGGCCTTTTTAAGTTGTTTTGAGTATTTTAAATATATGATAACTTTGTTATTGTTGGCTTTTTTAAATCTTAGTATATTCTTCGTAATTTTAAGTTGAAATATTTTCTATGTACATTCATATGAAGATCAATACATAGTATATCAGAATTTTCGTATTTTTGAAAATACTGTAATAATATATGATTTTTTTATCAGTTGAGTTTTTGTGGACAAGTAAATTTCTGCGTTCCATTAAGTATTGTAAAGTACTTACTATGAGTGATAAATTTTATTTTGGATAAGCCTTAGTTCGATTGTCTACCAGGTTATATTTCGAGTACAATGAGGTATTTGGAAAAACAAGCTTTTCAACATCGAACCGAAATAAAAAAAAGTTACACTCATTTAATATTGCGAATAAACTATGGATGTCCTACTTAATTTGTTGACCCATTTAATTCATGAGAGAGTTCCTTGACTTAAACATGACATGTCTGAGGGAGGTACCTTAAAGACTAGCGCAAAGAGTATTTTAATACATTTATGTTACAAATATTTATATATCAAAAATGAAAAAGGGAATTTCATTTAGTTATATTTTAAATAAGTTTGTAGGACATAATTAGTGAATTTCAATCTACCACTTGCATGTCGCCAGGAGTAAACGTTTTGTGGTAATAGTCGCAATTGTTTCCTTTTAACCAAGGAACTTAGAGGTGGTAAAAGGAAGAAGAATACTAAAATAAATTCGGTCGGCCATGTAAAGCTTAAAGGGGCTGTACTATATTTGTGCAGTAGCTCAGGAGACAGGACTCGACTTGAGCAACCTTTTACTATATTATTATATTGAAAAATTACAATTTAAAATTCATTATTAAATGATTAATAAAATAAATACCGACATAAAATAGATTTAAACACAATTCTCTAGGTTAAAATATCCATTATAGTAAGTCTAGGAAAACGACGTTTTTTTGAAAAAATTTCGATACTTCTCACTATTTCGAAGTCGTAGAATAACGTTTCTGGCCTCCGTTTTCCATAATTTTTCCTCAATTTTGAGGAAAACAGTAAAAAATACTTTTCGCTTTAGGTTCAATTTTTTTGTACTAAATCGTTAAAATTTTGTTACAACGACAAAATCCACACTGATTCTCTGTATTAAATAAAAATTCATAAATTTGCACATTTTTATCGGAAAAAATCAAGAAAATTATCAAAGAACAAATCAAGACAAAATAGCTTCCGCCATTAAATAGTGATGTGACTCGTTCCTAAAACCCGAAAAATTAGCGGTGTTGCCAGATTGCAAATACGATTTCTTTCACAGATTGTCCCGCCTTTAGAGGTGGTCTCTTCTGGACAATAATATTTTTAATTAATAAATCTAGGTTATTTCAGATTAGATTTAGTTTCTCAAACTAATCAAAATTAAGCTAAACCTGAACTAACTAAAACTGACCAAAAATTTTGGGTGGTTAAGATTAATTTTACCCTTTTTTACACATTACAAAAATTAAACCATATTGTTAACTGTAATGGATAAATTTTATAGTTTATATTACGAAAGTATAAGTCTAAGTCAATTTAGGTTACTTCAGATTAGTTTCAGTTTTACAAAATTAACCAAGATCAAGCGAAACCTGGACTAACCAAAAATTTTGAATAGTTAAAATTAATTTTTCCCTTCTTTTTTAGGTGCCGTCCTCGTTCCGAAGTTTGGCTATCATCAAAGCTATGCGTATCTTTGACACTGCAGATCTAAATAGTTGTCAGTTGTTGCAATTGTACCATTCTCTTAAGTTCTTTAACCATGAATGCCTTTTTCTTCCTATGGATCTTTTGCCTATTATTTTTCCCTGGATAATTAATTGCAGCAACTGGTGTTTATCTCCCCTCATAACATGTCCCAAGTATTGCAGTTTGCGTTCTTCAATAGTAAGTACTAATTCTTTCTCTTTCCGCATTCTTCGCAAAACCTCCACATTTGTTACTCTCTCTGTCCACGATATTTTTAATATTCTACGATACATCCACATCCCAAATGCTCCCATCCTCTTGGTATCAATCTTCTTCAATGTCCACGCTTCCATTCCGTAGTAAAGAACTGACAGCACGTAACATCTCACAAGGCGAATTTTAAGTTTAAGGCTTAAATCTCGTCCGCAGAACACCTTCTTCATTTTAATAAACGTAGCTCTAGCTTTTTCCAGTCTGATTCTGATTTCTTCAGAGCTGTCGTTATTTTCGTTGATAACAGTTCCCAGGTAATTATATTTTCTCACACGTTCAATTCTTTGATCATGCATGGTCAGGAAAGTTTTGTGGTGATTTAGATACCACCATTATTTTTATTTTACTGATGTTAAATGATAATCCATATTCTTCACTGCATTCTACTATTCTGCTAATTAGTATCTGAAGATCCTCCGAAGTTTCTGCAATTACAACCGTGTCATTGGCATATCTGAAGTTGTTTATAAGGATGCCATTTATTTTAATACCTCTATTTTGTTCTGAAAGTGCTCTGTTTACGATGTCCTCTGAGTATAGGTTGAATAAGATTGGTGAAAGTATACATCCCTGTCTTACGCTTTTCTTAATCTCGAGTTCCTCCGTTGTCTCCGTTGTCTCCGTTTTCCCTGAGACTCTACAAAACATTACAAAAATTTTACTATGTTATTGACTGAGATGGACAATTTTTTTATAACACGAAAGTATTTTACATCTGGCAACGTGTCAAATGAATGTTAGTCGTTTTCGCGAGTCTGATGGTCTTGCCGGAACGTATATTTTGTTTTTCGTTGATAATGCAAATTTTTCTAAATTTATTCACTAAAATTTGTGAAAAAATAATTGAAATATATTACATACATGATATTTTAACTAGTACCATTAAAAATAATTACTTAAGTTCTGTATTTTCTTCAGAATTAAAAGGGCTTAGTGAAGTGACGTTTGGAGTTTTTTGAATTTTCCGGGAAAAATCAAAACCAAAATCGTATTCTACGACCTCGAAATAGAAGGAAGTATCGAATTTTTTTCCTAAAAACGTCGTTTCCTAAATTTATCATAATGTAAATAATTAGCAAAGTATAGAAAATGTATTTATAGAAAATAATGAACTCACGAGATTTACAAAACAATGCCATACATTGATGCAATGTTATAAATAAAAAGTGTGCACAAATGAATTGATAACATACACAAATATAAATTCCGAAATTTAACTAATGTTACTGCACAGCACAACAAAAAAAATCAAGATAATTTTAAGCATCAAGGACGATGACAAACGACCACATTAAACACAAAGAATACGCCTGGATGCCGATCACAACTTTCACAAATCCTGCTCTGGTGTTCTGGTTCTCCTATTGCCAACCTCAGACAACAATTTTACTATCAAATTTCTTTCTGCGCTTACTCCAGGTAGCCACTTGATGTCAATTTATGACATTTATTTTGTGCATGTTAGGATAATCTTTTTGGCATTTAGCCTATTTTTGTCGCTTTCCATATTCCCTCTAACTTCCTTGGTTTTAATACGTAAACCGATGAAAGCCAAGTTAATATTTTGTTTCAGTTAAACTTATTAAAAATACTTTAATTTGTGTGTTGAAAACATGAAAGTATTTTATCACATCACATACGAAAGAGGATCGATTTAAATGTTAAATAAAAGACGATTATAAAAAGATATAGTTTGGCTTTGGCTTTTATATTAAGATCATGTTTTGTGCAAAAAAATACGTTTCATTTAACTTATCAAATTTGGTATTTAATGGAAAATTAAAATTACAATAATTTATTTTCTTGTTTATTACCCATATCAGTTTCTAAAATATGGCCCTTCGGCATTCTTGTCGGGACGTTTTATATAAAGATTAAAAGTATATTTTTGGGAAAAAAAACACTGGCTCTCAGTCTAATAAATCATTTTCGTTCCGCACTACTTACGATTCGCGGTCAACCTCACACATCACCGCGTTGTTTCTCTTAGTGCGCCGAGACGCCCTTGACTCCGGTGCACCCTTGACACTGCCTACGGCGAAAACGAGAAGCGACCCGACCTCGCCGCGCGTGACCCAATTCGGTGGCCCAAGTGGGTCACTGACCTAGATTCCGCGCTCAGAAAAGCACTTTCTTGCGATCGCAGCACGACTTGGTGCACTGACCCCCTGATTTCACTGTCACCGTATGCCATCCTCATGATCATGTCGACCTTTCTCCGAGGGCCGTTGATCCTCGCGCGTACAAGACAAATAATGTGATTAGTTTTTAACTATCATTAATCCGTGATGGCTAAAGTCAATACGAGGGGCTTGTAATTCTTTATTATGGCTTTATTTAGTTTTTATAACATAAGGGTGAGCAGTTATTTCTAGATTTATTAAACCTATATAATAAATCATGTAATTGCAATATACAAATAATAACTCAAATGCAAGCATATTCAGAGATATCAGTCAGTAATTAATTACGTGTAACACTAAAATTTTCGTATTACATATACAAAAAAAATAAACTATTCATACTTTTTAAAATAGAAAATCCTATTGTTACAGTACGCTTATTGTTAGTTAATTCCCGTCGAAGATAGGTTACATTTACACAATAAATCTGGATGTATATCAGTTTAGTAACTTTAACTATTTGTATTGAAAAGTCGATGGAAATGGGGAATAAGATTAAAACTGATAAAAAAGAGAATTTAGAAATACTGTATATAATTTTGAAAACTTAGCAAAACCTCTTTCTTATTCCTTTTAGAAAACATTCACTCATCCTAGATATACTCAAATATTATAAGATTGGAGCTCTGTAGAGACCCTTTCTGTTTCAGGCTCTGTCCTCTATATTTTCCAAAAACTTCCTAGTAGTTCGAGCTATCCCAAATAGCACTTGCCTTTTGTAAAACCAGTGTTCGCTAAGACCCAATCATTTGATATTAAGCAGAAAACTATTCGGCACTAATCCGGTTTTTGATAGAATTAAGGAAATTGCCCCGATGTTACTCATTCCCAACTGTCTGCTTATTTGTAACTCCAGGTCTCGGTATTTTATCTTTTCATTACACTTGTCCCATTGCTGTTGTTATGGATGACGACTTCTATTAACATTGCGCACTTGGACCGTTTATCTCACCTACTACAGCGGTTCCCAACCTTTTTCTTCTTGCAAACCCCTTCTAAAAATCGAAATAAATCGACAAACATTATTAAAACTATAGTAATAGCTTAACCTATAAAAAAGATTAATACAAAATAAATACAATAGTACAGATCTTGGAAAATGCTTTCAATGGGATATTTGTGCTTATGTAATGCCATAAAGAAATTCAAAATTTGGTTTGATGTCTGAAAGTTTGAGTCCTAGATCAGGATGGACCGGAAAAACACCAATATATATATATATATTTATATATATATATATATATATATATATATATATATATATATATATATATATATATATATATACTGTGACGATTTATATATTTTGAAAATATAATAAAATAATAAACCCACGACGATGAGCGTAAATTTAATAAATTGATATTTATTTGTTGAGCGCCCGGTAAAAAATAATTATAATAAATTATAATTATTCTTTACCAATTTGAAGTATTTTCAATTTTAAAATTTTCTATATAGATATAGATGTGTTCCTACCTGTAAATTGATTCCTTCTCAAGAGAGTTCAGTGATTCATAAGATATCAAGCAGATAGTCAATACACAGAATGATTAAAACACAAAATATAAATTTTATTTAACAATAAAAAAAATGGCACAATATTATTAATTATTACTAGATGGAATTTAATGGTCAATACTTTTATCTTTCATGCAACTCAATTTCTAATCAATATTACTTATTAGTTACTTTTATCTACCATACATTGACTTTCAACAACCTGGATTAAAAATTGGCAACGTTTAATTTCGTAATCGACTACTAGATGGCTATAGTGCAGTTTTATATGGAAAGCGTCGTTTATTTGTTAGAAATAATATTATTTTAAACAAATTATCGTGTGTTGTGTTGTGATACAAGTAGTTAATATTGTTTCACACCTAATATTTATGATGATAAATATTATTTTCTAACAGGTTAGTATTGCAAATTATAATTTGTTAATTTTACTATTTTAATTTTAAGAAAATTTAGGTTAATATTGAATGCTAATCTTCAATGTCTACGAAAAATTAAAGCTTTCTACTGCCTTATCTAATATAAATACCTTGTGATGTTTTCTTTTATTTGGTCCCAATATATTAATAAATACAATTCCAGTAGTTTTATTTATTTTATTCTTTAAAAATCCTCCAAATCTCCAAAAATATTTTTTGTCGTATCCTATAAAGTAAGGAACTGAAATTTTTTTTTTAAAGTCTCGTTCAGCTATGTTCTTCTTAGTTCAATTCAAATTAATTTTTTTATGTTCTTCTTATTACAATATTATCGTATTTGTTGTTGTCTGAGAGTTGCACAATTATTTTACAGAACAAAGCTTGTAAACTTTTACTAATTACTTTAAATAAATTATTAAATTCTTTTTACTTGACAACAACAAAAACACATAACCTCTTTTAAAACCAAAGTGTTTAACATTTGTTTTCTTGCGACGTAAAAAGACTTCTGTGTTTCTTTTTAAACAATTGAAAATTTCAGGTTATGTAAATTTTCGGGAAAAACGTAGTGCTTTTGACAAACTGATAAATTCAACTCTCTCGAAATTCCTACGCCTTGGCTTTTTATAATCGACCAAAACATACGAAATTTCTGCATTATGATTGGTCAGATTTTTTGACACCTGGCAACTTGATAAATCTTAATACCTTGAAAAATTTAATTTTATGATGGCTTTTTAATTTTACCAATTTTGACTGAAATTTTAATGTTTTTATTAATATATTGACATAAATCTGATTATTGAGCATAACTGACCTTGCAATAAATAAACTTTAGAGTTTTCTTGATATTTTGATATTTTGATATATATATATATATAAACCACTTTGGCACATTATTTATATATTAAAATTAATAAAAATTAACACTTTGCATCTTAAAATTTATGACAATTTTAAATAAATTTTGTTCATAACAACTCTAAAATGTTTATTGTTGCTTTAATATTATTACTTTTTTATTTAGCGAAATTTTCTTAATATATTAATGGCAAAATTATTTAAAATAAGCTTAAATTTACCTTATAAACTAATTAAATCTATCTTACATTCTATAGTTTTATATAAAATATGGTTTTAGTTTATTCATAATTTCTTTAATAATTCTTAGAACTATAACATTCTTCTTATATTTCATACATTAGTGTTTATTTATCACTATTCACAGTATTTTTGTCTGCATTTTGCACTAATTTTTCCACTTCACGCACTTTTGTGTCTTATGAGTGATTGTTTTAATGGGACAAAACACGATGTACAACACTTCATGATTAGGTTTTTAAAAGCATACACACTCTTTTAATTCATTTAAATATATATATATATATATATATATATATATATATATATATATATATATATTTGTTTGTATTAACCCTTACTCTAACTAGTACAATACTTTTTACATAGTTTTTTAATTAACTTTAGTTTTTATGGAAAGAAATAAATCATATTTTTTAAGAATATAACAATTCTCAATTATTTTACTTATTCAAGAATTTTGGTTTTAATTGTCTTTTTCTTAAGACTGTTTATTTACACTACGATTTAAATCTTATATTATACTTAAATCTAATTTTATCCTATTCTAAACCAAATCTACTGGCATATTAACCATTAAAATACATCATTTAACCTTTCTGTGTCTGATTTCTTCTCTTTTCATCTCAACTATAACTAAGTCTGAACATAAATATATATATATATATATATATATATATATATATATATATATATAATAGGAAAATGGTGCCCAAGAGTTAGTTCATTGTTCCTCAAGAACAGATTGTAATGAGAAATTTAATTTAAACTTTTTTTTTTTAATTTGAAATATGAAATACAATATTTAGGATTATTAATTTTACATATTTATGCATGATCTAATCTTCACAAATAAATGACTCTATTTATGCATTTTTAATAATACTCTTTAATATCTTAAAGCGGTATATTTCGGCATTATACATTATTTGACCTACCAGCTAGCTAGTAATCCATATTAACCTCAAATTCATCAACTCGCATATAATTAGTTAACTGTTTTCCAATATTAGACCCTACCAAGTTCTAAACAATTATTGCTTAATCTAATATAAGGAAGGTTTTAAAGGATACTCGAAAATCTCTAATGTTTTTTTCTTAAATTTACTTAATTTTTATTGCAAGCACTGCATGTTTATAACATGAATCCGTATTTATCTATACGTATTCATCACCTTTTAACATTTAACCTAGTTTAAAAACAATTACTTTTCTAATAGGTAGCTAAGGTGTAACGGTAAAAGTTATAAAGATATAGATATATTAGCTCTATATTCAGAACAATCAGAAACTAGTCAGCGGTAATCAGATCGTAGAAAAACAATTTGCAAATTGTCACCAGATTCTTTTTGTAAATTCGCGTTGGCGATGACTGGTTCGTGATTTCTCGACGAACAGACCTATTATTTTTCGTGATATCCAAAAAACGTTATTTCTGACATTTTATACTGCAGTTTAAAGAACATATCTTTCTTACTCTAATCAAAATTGATGTTAATATGACTGCCCATGGAAGTTTAAAGCATCCTGATTGAGAATTCAGAAACGAAAATTTTCCACCAAGGATAGATTTGAGTTATAGAATGTATCAGTTATTTTTATTTTATACAAATATTTTTATATAATATTTGTAAAACAACAAAAAAACAAGATATTTTAAAGAAAACAAGAATTATTTACAAAAATATATATGAAAATGTATTTGTAGTAAGTCTTTTGTACATAACTTTTTTGCAAATGTTGACTTTCCTTTATATTTCTGGTTACTTTTCTAAGAAGAAACCAACAATATTCCCCAATATTGCTGTATCCCATCTGCCCTAGTAGCGTTGCTTCATTACCAACATGTCTTAGTGGAAGCCAGAAAGTTATTTTGATTAGTAGCGTTAAAATGGGTCAGTATTCTAAAAGTAATTTATTACTTTTTGTATTGATCCTCATCAGAATAAAACAATACGAGTTGTAGAGTTAAATCAATGCTTGTATTTCTATTATACATTAAAACAATTTTAAAATGTAGGAATTAATTAATCTCGTTTTTCTTTAAATTTACAATTAAGTACTGTTCACAACTGCATCCTGACCATTTTTTTTGCCTTTAAATTTATATTTTTTGGTTAGGATAACTGGAAAGCTCCAGGTCTCGACGGGATCCAGAACTACTGATTCAAGAAGTTCTGATATATGCATCATCAACTAGCGAATCTTATTAATGATGTTTTTCTTAACCCAGTAAGAATGCCGTTGCTTCTGACAGAAGGTATTACGTACCTCTTGCCAAAGGACCAACATAACATACATGACCCAGCTAAGTATAAGCCAATCACTTGAATTCCCACACAATATATAAAGTAATCACCTTCTGCTTGACCCAACGCATCCCTGCGCATTGTGAACAAAATAACATAATCTCAACTCAACAGAAAGGATACACCAGGGGAGCAATGGGATGCAAGGAGAAATTGATTGTTGACTCTATCAAATGTAACCAAGCCTGTACCAACCGAAGTTCTTTGTCGCCTACGTGGATTATAAGAAGGCCTTTGACTCAGTGCCACATGAATAGCTCACAGCTATATTGAGAATATATAGCGTTGATATTCGTTTTGTTTCCTTTTTAGAATGAATTATGTCAACCTGGAAATACTAGACTCCAATAGCAAGTGTCATCCGGTAATGCCATCGAAACTAATACACTCCCAATATGAAGAAGAATATTTCAAGGCGATTTACTAAGCCCATTATGGCTCTGTCTTGCAATGAACCCACTTTATTGACATTTAAACTCCACCAGATACGGCTTTAGTACCAGAAACCAGTTGGAATAGATGCTTAAATTTGTAAAGGAGTTCTCCGGGGATATCGGAGTGCAGTTTGAACTTGACAAGTGCCGTATTTTGAACATCGTTAAAGGAAAAATACAACCAGGAGCATTTGAGATGCAGGCCAGTGAAAGTATAGCTGCAATGAACAGAACAAATATACAAATACCTAAGTATGAAACAGCAGAATTGACCATCGCACTATGAAGACCGAATTGACCATCGAATTTGTCGAGAGGGTAAGGCGAGTATTACGAACTAGTTTAAATAGTAAAAATTTGTTTAAGACGCTCATCACTACGTATGCTCTGCACTTAGCTACTCTTTTGGAATTGTAAAATAAAGCAAGATGGACATCGAAAATCTGCAAAGAAAAATAAGAAAACTCTTAACAAAAGCGCACAAACATCACCCTCGGAGTGCTATTGACCGTATAATGCTGCCAACACATCAAAGTGGACGACAATTGGTAGATATTGGTAAGCAGATCGATCAACAAATAATAAACTTACGTTCATATTTCCACAGGTTAACGGACTCTTCCACGCTACATCGAGCAATATGCGGGAACAGGATAATGCTACTTCTCACCACCAAACAGACCAAGAGAAGTTACAAGCTTGGCTACAGAAGCCACTTCGTAGACGGCATCCAAGTGAGGTCAATTAAGATAATGTCGACAACTTAGCATCGAAGTACTGGTTGATTTCAGGACAGATGTCTTCGAAAACAAAAGGCTTTCTGTTAGCTATCCAGGATCAGGTTAGTTATTCCGACGAAAAGCTATCGGAAGATCATCATCAGAGATCCTTCAATAGAAAATGACCAATGTAGATATGTCTGTCGAACACCAGAGACAGTCCATCACATAACTGGAAGATGCCAAGTATTTGCCAATACGGAGTATAAAGAAAGACATGACGCCAAGATACTCCACTAAGAGTTAACAGATAAGTTACATCTATTGCAGATAGCAAAAGTGCCTTGCTACAAATATAACCGGGAGCCTATTCCTGAGAACAATGAGTTCAAGCTGTATTGGGACTGAACGGTTCTAACAGATCAGACAATTACTCATAATGGACCAGATATTATACTAACAGATAAAATTTCTAGGCGAACTACACTAATTTACAGTGCTATACTTAACAACTACAACGAGAATATCGCCAAATACAGAGATCTGAAGGTGCAAATTCGAAGACAATAGGCAATGAACAGCGTCCAAACGGTTCCCATGATTTTATTACCAACTGGAGTTATACCAAAAAACTGCCTGCAGAACATCAAGGGACTGGGCCTTAATATATAAGGCGATTCAAAAAGCAGTTCTCTTTGCAACCGCGCAGATCGTCCGAAAGTTTGTGGGAAATACAGCAGACCGCGTCATCTAGGACCGGTAACATGGAAAGGGTCCCCACAGAGCTTCATACGTTGTATATCTGGTATGAGTCAATATTCCCTAGAGGGAATGCGAAGCCGTTCAGCTTGAAAATCATGAACATCTTTTATTAAAGCAGTAATACATTTTACATATTCCCAATACGAAACATTGAACAAACACTATCAATGAAGGGAAAGCAGAATTTAGCGCAAAAGCTACTTAACCATCAGGGAAGTGTAATTAAAGCAAGTGCCTTACACAATACAAAACAATATCAATTAATTATATCTAAAATCCATCATAAAGTATATTAAAGTTAAAAAAAAATAACAAAAAATCTTCGAAACATCACTTATAAAGGATAACCAACAAAGACAAAATAAATAACATACCAAAAAAAATGTAAAAGTAAAATAAGTAATTTATTGGTAAGTCGCTTGGAATTATAATCGATAGACAACTGAAGTTTGGAGAACATTTGAATACACTATTTTAATTTAAAACTGTTATATAGCCACAAACACATTCCGTCAAAGCGGTCCCGTAAAATCCTGTAAGAATCATTAGTGTCGTCTAGTTTTAACTATTGCGACTATGTATCTAGCGGTTTCGAAAATCTAGGAGAAGAAAACAGAATTCTAAAAATTTAAAATCATATGTTGAAATTATCTATGTGCTGAGAAAATGAGACCATATTTCCATTCACAATAGGTTTTTGTTTGGATACGCATGGTCAATAGAAGAATATTGCATTTTGCCCTTTTTTTTGAAACGTTGCTTTGACTTCATTCCCCTCATACCTTTCGGCAAAACTTGTACCTCGTAGTAACTTTTATAATGTATTTATTTGCCACAGAATACAAAGGATTTACTTATCAGGCAACTCACATATATTACATTTTACCAGAAAATCTAAAATGTTTCCCCAGCTTGCTGCTGTTAAATAAGGGATTTAGGCTTAAATAGTAAAACTCAAACTCCCCTTAAGCTTATTAACTCTGCACCTCCAAAAATCATCATTATGGATTTCTTGGGATTAAGGAATAAAATAAACCTTCTAGAAATCAAGCAGATTTCATTTAACTCCTCATTTAAAGTATACTTCGCAGCACGATGCTCGTAAGGATGAAAGCTATAATGTAACTTCGTGTCATCAGCATAAGAGTTGTACATGCAAGATTTAATAGAATTTATGATTGAACCTTGGGGTAACTCAGATATCACGGACTGCAATTCTGAAGCCACACCAGATATTCCAATCATCTGAGACCTTCCATCCAATATAAGATTTAAACTACATCCGAAAAGCCATAATATCGCAGCTTCGCACACATTAAATCATAACAGATTTTATCAAATGCTTTAGAAAAATCAAGCAGTACCATAGCGGACACCATCCCCAAATCCAGACCCCCCGCCACTATGCCATCCAAGGCGCTAGAAAGTATGACAGAGGTATTATGTCCATTCTGAGGTGCTAGAATAGAGAATATACATTGAAGTAAGCGCTAATGCATCCTCAAAAAAGTATATTACAATTAAGGATACATTAATTATTTTTATTTAATTTAAAAAAAATCTTAATATAACCTTTTCTTTTGAGATTGATGAGTAAATTTTTTAAATTGAGAAACTTTAAATATAATCAAAATAATAAATTTTAATCTGTTACTTCAACTTTAATTAAATACTAAAAACTTGTAAGAGAAATTAAATTTGTTCATGACGAATAGAGATGACAACGATATGAAAGTGCAATGGTATTACCAAAACAAGCGCCGATCTGTGTGGGAAAATGGGTCACAACACACATTCACTTACTAAAATAAAAATTACAACAAATTGATGGCAATGTTCAAATGACTTGAGATTTCTCCCGTTCATAAATAGTCTACGAAAAATTTATTGCGGATTTACGGAAAAGTGCTCTACATTTAGCTTTTACTTTGCAGATTTAAAATAAACATTTCTTATTCACTTTCGGCGAGCATCATTACTATAATTAGTAATTAGCAGCATAGTTTCTTAAAAAGGAAAAGAAAAATCGAATCTTAAAATATTATATAACTGGTAATAGTTGCATGGGGATTGAAAAGGAAAGGAGGCGAAAAGACTTTTTAATTTTTTCAAGGTTGCTATAGATTATTTTGAATGTAATTGTGATTATATTATATTAAATGACTTAACTAAATAACAATTAATGAATTTAAGATAACCTTTTTCATATCTATAAACTTATCTGTAGAGGTAAACAGACTACAATTTGAAATATAAGGGTGAGAAACCGGAATTTGAGCTTTTACGTACTTTTGATATTTTGCTAGATTTATGCCACAGCGTCGAGACGTTAATTGTAATTTAAATGGATAACAATTATCGTCAAACATTGACGGGAATGTGTGACGTTTCTATAATAAGATTACACTAAAAATTAGGATTTCAGTAATAAATAAATAAATCTATTTTTCGGCCGTGTAGTTGTTAATATGTATGTATTCTCCTGTCATACCAATAAAGGAAAGAATATATGCCTTTACGTTCATTTCCTGCAAATATAACTCTGGTCTTCTCCATACGCGTTTCGACCACCTTATGGTCTCGTCCGTGAAGTTGTATCGAACCGAGTGGGGAGTTTTTGAGGTCGCACATAACGAATCCAAAATATTTTGAAAAAATTAAATATGGCGGATCCAATATGGCGGACAAAAAAATCAATTTTTCCCGATTTTCTCCAAAATTGATGTGGGGGAGTTTTCGGGGTCGCACATGACGATTCTAAAATCATTTTTAAAAAATTCAATATGGCGGATAAAAAATTAGTTTTGTCCGATTTTTTCAAAATTGATATGGGGGAGTATTTGGGATCGCACATTACGAATCTGGATAAGATAGTGGATTTTAGATGACAGACTAAATATTTGTTTGATACAATTTCACGATAATTTGGAGAACTCTAAGAATTAAAGAATTTTTAGTGGTTCATTTTAAGGTAATTTACAACTTTGGATAAAATGGGTACTTTTTTGTTACCTTGGAGTCATTGCGAGGTACACTAATCTCGAGTAGTACTTAGTTCAAATTATTTATGGATATCATAATGAATTCAAAACTAAAAATCGAAAAATAGAATTTATATAAAAGAAATTGAACCGACTTCTAAAAGTGCGCTAAAAAGTGAAAAATAAATCTAAATTTATATATGAGATTGAAATTTTTTAAGTTGGTGCCAAATTATTTCTAAATGAAACAAATACCTACTAATATATACAAATTATGGTAAGAAAGCAATTACAATGCGAATCGCATTTTGTCAGGTATTAGTTTGGCGCCGACTTCAAAAATTTCAATTTCATATAAAAATTTTTAGTTATTTTTCACTTTTTAGCCCACTTTTAGATGTCGGTTCAATTTTTTTTTATAATAATTTTATTTTACTATTTTCTCATATTTCGTTTTGTCTTGTGTATTGTGAAGTTAAAGTAAAGGGTGGTGAAAATATTTGATTTTATATTTTGAACGAAAAATAATAATTAATTCAGGTCTTCTTTTGAAACCTTAGGTAAGGTAAATATGTATATTTTTTTAATTATAGGGGAAGTCGAGAGTAGTTGAAAGATTTTTAATATAACTATTAGTAATATGTAATGTATTAAGTTTGTTGGAAAATGTGTTTATTCTTTCTGTAAGATGTTTCACGTTTTAGATCAGCCTAAAATGTAATAAAATAAAGGAAAGAAATTGAGTGGTTGGGAAAACTTAAAAAAAAAAAAGAGAGAGAGAGAGAGAGAGAGAGCAAGAAATAAAAAAAACAAAGTTTCCGAAAATAAGTGCTTATTTTTCAACATCCTCAAAATCATATTTGGGTGTAACGGAAGCGGAAGCGTCATGTTCGGAAATTTCAACACCAATTGAAGAAGTTTCAACTCCAGATTTTCATAACTGGCAAGAAATGAAAATTATTTTGGTTCAGCCGATGAAGATCAAATTCTAAAAAAGTTAATAAAACAAAAATATCCTACAGACAGAGGTTATTATGAAAACATTATTAACTAAAAATTTATTTTAAATTATAGGTATTAAAGACCAAGAAACATTGATTTTCGAAAAACTAATGGTAGGTCATTTTCTGCTCTTTGTTACATTTTAAAATCCAAACGCAGGTTAATTGTTGGCCGTTGGTGGTTGTGTTAAACTAGACTGTTATTGTTGTGAACCTTGTTGACTATTTGCTAATAGAAGCAGCCAACATTTTAAGTTTAGTTGGGTCAATGGAAAACCTAAATGGAAAACTTTAAGCCAAAAAATGAGAAAAATATGAAACTGGCGTTTGTGTAATTCACGACGCCTGGAAACTTAATAAAAATATTCTTGATCAAAATTTTGAAAAAAAAAGTATAAAGAAATCATAATTTTTGGCGACAAGTTTTACACATAGTTTTAGATGCTACTTTGACATTGTCTCTATGTAATCTACCATTTAGAGGCTATTTTGAACACGACAATAATGACTCCAAACAGAGCAATTTTCTAACAATAATACACCTGTTATCGCGTTATAACAGCATATTAAAAAAGTTACTGGAACTTCCAAAAGGTTCAGCAAAATACTTAAGCCCAACCACACAAAATGAATTTATTCATATGTTGAGAACCGAGGTAGAAACCAAAATCTTTGACGAAATTCGCGCAGCTCCATTTTATACAATAATTTTAGACAGTATACAAGATATATGTAAAATAGAACAGTTGAGTGTTGTTTCGAGCTATATTTTTTTCATAAAAATAATAATAATGAAATCGTACAGTTTGAATATAAAGATTAGTTTACTGAATTTCACTCCATAACACATGTTCGAAGCGCTGAAGGTTTACAAAAATCGTTATCAATTTATTTCAAGAAAAATCATCTCTAGTAAAAAGTGTAGAAGATAGGGCTACGACGGTGCTGCTGTTACGAGTGGCGCGTTTATAACGATTTGCAATCTAAAATTCTCGAGTTAGAAAAAAATGCTCAATACGTCCATTGTGCCGCTCAAAACTTAAATTTAAAATTAAATGATACTGTCGATGGAGTCCCAGAGGTAAAAAAATATTTTGATATTATTGGTTGCCTATATAATTTTTTTTCGGATAGTATTAAACGGTGGGAGTTACTTAAAGAATCATCAGTAAGTAAACTTATATTAAAAATATTGAATCCTACTAGATGATCTTCTAGGAATGATTCATTGAACGCATTGCGATTTAATTTTAAAAATACTTTAAAGGCTCTAAGAGGAGTAATCGGACTTAAAAAAAAGTTAGAAAGTTTTGAATTTTTATTTCTTATTGTATTGTTTTCCAAAATTCTTCATTCTATTAACATAATTTCCAAAGTTCCTCAAAGTAAAAAGTCTTGTATTTTGCAGGCTTCCAATTTATTTAATAATGTTTACGAAGAACTTTGTAGACTGCGCCACAAACACGATCAAATTATATGTGAAGCTTCAGATTTAGTAGCAAATGGAGGTATTAAAGCTTTTTTTACTGAAAACCGACAAAAAATTTCAAAAAAATTTTTATCGAACATGTCTCCGATACAAAATTCACAGCAGAAGAAAAGTTCAAAAAAATTACATTTAATAATATTTTGGGTATTGCGTCATTTCAGTTAAAAATCGACTCTCTGGTTTTCAAAATGTTGATAAATTTAAATTTCTTGATTCCTCATTTATGAGCACAGCTACTGACACTGAGTTACACCAGCAGACTGAAATTTTGCAAAATAAATACGACGATGACTTATCTGATAATTTTGCCACCGAAATTCTCAGTTTAGCTCAGGTTTTCGTAAAAATTTAAAAGAATTATCAATAACAGAGACGCTGGTTGATTTTATGTTTTGAAAAAATCACACCAGCTCATCATATTTTCCTGATGTGTATACCGCACTATTAATATTTTTAACTCTTCGTGTAACTTCCGCTTGTGCTGAGCGATCATTTTCCAAGCTGAACCTAAATAAAATTTTTTTAAGAAGAGTGTTAGTCAGGAACGTTTAAGTAGTCTGGCTATTCTAAGCATAGAAAATAAATGCGTAAAAGAAATCAACTTTGATAAAGTAATTGACGTTTTTGCAAGCATTAAGAACCCCAAAAAACATTTCTAATATGTATTACGTTATAGGAAATGACAGTTTTTAGTACGCCCTAGGCCATGTCCAAAATGGGTGATTTATAAGATATTGGGTTGGTATGGGTTCACGGTTGGCTTAGGCTCATTTTTTCTGGTTATTTTGAATTTTTTTTAATATTAATCAAACTAAACGAAGTCATTGCTCCTAGCATTGCCATCTCAATAAATTACCCATTTCGGATATGCGGTGGGACGTACTAGTATGTCCTGAGTGAAAACTGATATTTCCTGTAACATATGTAATATCTAAATCAATGTAAGATTAAGGATTAAGAACCTAAGTTGAATGAATATGACTTTTTGTTAAAAAAAATTAAGACATGATCTTTATATACCTTATATAATTAAAAAATATGAAATACCTAACTTGACTTTAATTTTTATTATTATGCGACCATAAATATTACAGAAATTAAAGTGGAAACAAAATATAATAATTTAAAATTTTTACGATTAAAGTATTAACAAAATAAATTTAAAGCAAGTTGGTATAATTTTTTTTTACAGTTAAGTTAAGAAATTAAGTACTTGTAACGACTTAAGACACCAAAATAACTCTTGCCAACCGGCTCCCTCAGATCTAGCTACACCACTGCCAGCACCTCTTTCTTTTTAATTTTATTTCCCCATTTTATCGTAAGTAATTGAAATATTAAATATTTAAAAAAAAATAATTTTAAAAAGTCGCTATCCTATAATTCCAGTCCGATCAGCATTTTGCATTGGAAACAATTCAAAGCTTTTCTATAAAATCAAGGCTAATGATTTTCAAAATTATTTTATCGCTTTACCTACTTTTTTCTATTGGTGTGTCTTAAAATCCAAGGCAATAGATGCCGTTTCGATTGAAAAAAAATTATTATATCAGTTATTCATTAGAACCTTTAGAGCCCCTTTACGTTACACAATTTTATTGTTATTAATGTTAAAATTATTAAATTTTCTAATTTTTTATAATTGACAGTGAAAACTTAATACTAATTTTATTTATTTAATATCTTAGCCTCTACTGCGTATTTTGAATATAAAGAATTTGGTAACTGACTAGTGACGTCAAGCATGCAAGGGCAAAAATTATTAAATAAATATTTTTTCTCAGGGTTATGATGATAAGACAATTTATGTGGGTCAGATACATAAACATCCAAGTTTTGAGTTTTATTTAAAAAAGTAGGTCAATTTCATACTAAAAATATTCTTACTATCGTTCAGTTTATTTGCAATATAATGTTTTTTGAATGTTAAAAGTTAGCAAGAAGTATGAGCATCCAGGGAATAATATTGGCATGAATGTATTACATTCAAACTTTGTAGTCAATGATTTCAAGTTGTTCGCATGTCTCCTATATTACACTGCACAATTTATCTACGCATCGTAAAGAAATTAGGCAACTATCGTTTTAACTAAAACTCACCCATACAGTAAACTTTAATACGGAAATGTTTATTCATCCCTACCAGACTCGCATTCTTACAGAAACATCCAAAGGGTGTTTTTTATAGAGGTATAGAACTTTAAGTTGGCAAAACTTTTTTAACTGGCGGCCATTTTGTCAGCTGTTAAGTGATTTATGTTTAGTTTGGTTTGGCATTTCAACATGAATAGACTGACGCCTGAACAACGCTTCTAAATTGTGCAAATTTATTATGAAAATCATGGTTCTGTTCGAAATACGTATCGCGCACTACGTCCATTTTACGGTCAACATAATCGTCCATCAGAGCAATTAATTCGATTAACTATGAAACGTTTTCGCACTACATTTGCGATAAATGATAATACGCATCCACAGAGACGTCGTACAGTACATACAGAAGAAGTCATTGCTGCCGTAGAGCGTAGCGTAGAGGAAGACCCGAATCAGTCTATCCGCCATCGTGCACAGGAATTGGATGTGTCCATTCACTTTATGGAAGACTTTGCGGAAAGATCTTGGTTTGCGTGCTTACCAAATCCAACTCGTGCAAGAATTGAAGCCACACGATCGCCTAGCAAGGCGTAGATTCGGTGAATGGGCCCAAAACAAGATTGCCGTTGATCCCGATTTTCATAAGCGAATTTTGTTTAGCGATGAAGCTCACTTTTGTTTGAATGGATACGTCAATAAACAAAACTGCCGTATTTGGAGTGATGATAATCCTCAAGTGTATGTTGAGACACCGTTACATCCAGAAAAACTGACTGTTTGGTGTGCTTTATGGACTGGTGGAATCATTGGTTCGTACTTCTTTAAAAACGATGCTGGTCAGAACGTTACAGTCAATGGTGACCGCTATAAAGCCATGATTACTGACTTTTTCGTTCATCAATTGGAACAACCATGATATGCAGGAGCTGTGGTTTCAACAAGACGGCGCAACATGTCACACAGTTCGTGCCACAATTGATTTTTTGAAGGAAACGTTTGGTAACCGCATAGTTTCACGTTTCGGACCCGTGAATTGGCCTCCAAGATCGTGCGACTTAACGCCGCTAGACTATTTTCTGTGGAGATATGTGAAGTCGCTAGTCTACGCCGATAAGCCCGAAACGATTCATCACTTAGAGGACAACATTCGCCGCGTTATTGCCGATATACGGCCACAAATGTTGGAAAAGTCATCGAAAATTGGTCCTCCAGATTAGACTACGTCCGAGCCAGCCGTGGCGGTCATATGCCAGAAGTCATATTTAAATTATAATGCCAGGAGGTTATCTTTCGAATAAAGTAAATTTAATGTCAATTTAAAAAATTCATCTTTGTTTTATTCCGTTTAAAAGTTCTATACCTCTATAAAAAACACCCTTTATAATAAATTTGCGATAGCTAAAACATATACTAATTACTAGATATTCTCTCTGTAAAAATACTTTCTGCTCAAAAAGTACTTTCTTCTTTCTTCAAATAAGCGAAAATGGTTCAGTTATTCATCGATATTCATTTAATTTCCTTAATATAGCAGAAAAACAAGACGACGTCTTGTTTTTCTGCTATATTAAGCCTCCTGTGATGTTGATGTCCAACATTCGTGCCATCGTTTTGGAGGTCGACCAGTGGGTCTTCTAGTGTTTGGTATCTCGTTCTTAGCCCATTTTGCCCATCGATCGTCGCCCCATTCTGTCCACATGGTCCCTCCAATATCTGCGCCTTGACCTTATGAACCGTACCACATCAGGCACCTTGAGCTCTTCCCTTATTTCAGAACTTCTTATTTGATCTCTAAGGGTTACTCCTTTGATTGTTCTTACGTTTTCATTTCAGCCGTGCATAGCATACTTTTGTTTTAGATGTTTCGGCTCGAGTTTCCGATGCATAAGTTAGTACTGGTCTTATCACATTTCTGTAGATGCGTACTTTGCTCTCTGTGGACATATACTTATTTTTCCAGATTATGTTCCTCAGGCATCCTGATATCATTGAGGCCTTGTTAGCTTGTGATCTGACTTCCTGGTATAGATTTTTATTGCTTGATACATCAACTCCCAAGTATCTGCAAGACATGCTTTGTCTGATAGGATGGTTCTTCACCACCAATTTGCATCTGACAGGATCTTTTGAAATTACCATCGTTTCGGTCTTTTCTGTAAATATTCCCATATTTAAATTTTGGCAAGCAATACACATATTCCAACGCTTTCTCTAATCTTGAAAACACTTTTCATAGATCGAATTGGGAATCGCCTTCAGCTCCTTCTGCGAATTCTCCTTTATGGTATCAATCGTCTCAAAACGCTTTTCGCGAAGTGGTAATTTGAGTCGTGGGAATAGGAAAAAATCACAAGGAGCCATGTAGGGTAAATACGGAGCTTGCGGAACGGTATGAACGTTGTTGTTTGTCAAATAGTCGCGTACAAGATGAGATGTGTGAGCCGGAGCGTTGTCGTGGTGAAGAAACCACGAGTTATTTCTCTACAATTCTGGCTTCTTGCGACGAACATTTTCCCTCAAACGCTTTAATACGCTCACGTAATACTCCGTATTTACTGTCCGGCCTAGAGGAAGAAATTCAAAGTAAACCACACCACGACAATCAAAAAAAAAACGGTCAACAATACCTTGATTTTGGATCGACTTTGTCGTAATTTTTTGAATTTTGGCTTATTTGAGAGGCACCATTCCGAAGATTGTAGGTTAATTTCGTTGTCATATTCTTAGACCCATGTCTTGTCACTGGTAATAATGCCGTAGATAACATCTTGGCATAAAAAATCATCTCTTTAGGAACATCAATCCGATGCTGTTTCTGCAACAAATTCAGCAGTCTTGGCACAACCCAGTTTCTACTCTTCTCATGCCCAAAACATCGTACATAACGGTCTGCACTGATACGAACGAAACACCAGATTCTCAGTGATGCTCACATGATGATCTGCGTGGACAATTTTCTTAACTTCTTCGATGTTATCGTCAGTTACATTGGTAGGTAGACGACCGAAACGAGGCAAATCATCAACCACAGCACGACCTGTTTTAAACTCTTTGTACCACTCGCGCACTTGTGTTTTCGACATTGTCAATTCCCCGTAGGCTGCCACTAACATTTTCAATGCTTCCGCACATAATACTTTGTTAGAAACACAAAATTTCAAACAAATTCTTTGTTCAAGTAAATTCGACACTGCAAAATTCACAGAACACAACAAATACTAACTTATTTACGAAGCTATAATGCACAAACTCCCAACAGGTCGAGCTCAAACAGATATTTGATCACCAGATGACAGATGTACCATATCTCAAGAGCGGTTTGTTTGAATGAGAAATTCCGGGTACTTTTTGATCAGAAGCTAAAGGAGATCCAGTTATAATGGGGGAGTCAGATAGAGATTTAAAGCCAGCTTTAAAATTATATTACAATCAGTGGAAGCTTGACTATTCAGACCTCAACTATTAGGCGATGATCCGAATCATCAATGCATTTCATGAATAATGTTATCAAATGATGTGTTTTTGATTTCTGGTCGGTTTTAAAACTTATTTATATGTTTCGACTTTTTGATTCCTTTTAAATAAATGCTTATTTAACATTGTACCTGTAACTTTTATATGGATTTTCGATTATCCGAATGCTCTGTAATAATAACACAGGCCAACAAAATTTGACTGATTTTTAGTAACAGAAACTCTAATATACTTTTCCGAATGATTTTGAGGCGTTGAATCCGAATATGACTTGAGAATTGCTCCACCATGTCAGGTTTTTGAGATATCCTAACCTAAGAATGCACAAAACACTGTTTCTTGACATATTTGAGGTTATGTAATGTCACAAAGTATTTTTTTTTCACAAATCTAGTAGGCGCGCATGAAAGTAACTTCATCAATTTTGAAATGTCCTTTTGTATCTTTTTTCACCACGATATGTTAATTTAAATTTTGTGTCTTACCAATCTACTCAAATGCGAGCCAAAAACACACTATACACTACCTCTTTGAGTGTAATTTTCTAAATTCTGTTATTTCGATGAAAATAAGTGTATAAGCATTCTAGGGGTCGCTGATTACAAATACATTGTCAAATTTTAAAAAGTCAAAATGGCGGATTTAAAATGGCGAAAGCACTCTATCCCTTTTTAAGTATGAGCCAACTTTCTTCCATAGAATTCACAGTCTATATTAAGTAATATTAATTTCCCTTGCGTCTATGGTAATACCTAATGATCTGTTCTTCATACTGTTTCAATTCCTCCACAATAAAAACAATTCTAAATTATTCTCTAATAATACTTTTAATTTCTCAGTGAAAAAATCAGTAATCGCCTATGTATTAGGTATTTATTTTTATAACAACGATTTTATTTTTAACCTTGATAATTCATAAATAAATAATTATTAAACATTTCAACGATAAAATTATAATGATGAAAGTGTAATATAAAACTCACTCCAACTGAAACATCAAGTTTCCGTAGTGTAGTGGTTATCACGTGTGCTTCACACGCACAAGGTCCCCGGTTCGATCCCGGGCGGAAACAGTTGTTTTTTTATCATTTTTGTGTACATATAAAAATAAAATACCACTAAGTAAAAATAATTGAAATTAAAAAATATAACTTTTTTAATAAACGAGTAATTGTATAAATTTTTAATTTGTTTTATTATTAAAGGTATAAGCAAAATCTCGATATCCAGGCATATATAGATCATAAAAGCTAAGTTAAATAATATGTATTATTGTAGTAGAAATCACTTTAAAAAGAAAACCAATTATTTTTATTTTAAAATAAAATATAATATTTTCAGTCTTATTGTAAATTAAGTAAACAAATTGAAACAAGTAATTTGTCATACAATACAATCAAGACAAAGAAATATTAAACAAATAATATTATACTAATGTCATTTGAATTTCTATGAATGAAATAAAATTTAATTGGGATCCATTTTTTTTCCCGTATACTGATTGACATATTAGTAACGAGTGTTTCTCCCTCGCTCGTATTTCTTTCTCGACGCATATGTTCTCATTCCTGCAGCAAAGCATTTGCCAGTTGTTGTAGCGTATTTTTCATTTCTTCTTCGTCATTCCAGAGGTGTTCCATGGAATTTAAGTGAGGGCTGTAGGTTGACTAATCTATAATCGTTATATAGTTTTCTTAAAAAAATGTTTGAACCTCTCTGAGGGTTTGATTTCGATTCTTCCATTAGAATTAATGTCTTCACACACCTCTTCCTCCAAACTGGCGAATCCCTTGATTTATATTGTAATAATATCTTTCATCCTTTCTCCTATAAACTCAAAATGGAACATATATTTGGAAACGCTGCTGGTCTGAAAATAAAACTTCCTGTTCAGTCCAGTGTACCACACGATTTGTACTTTTGCTGATCATCTGAGTCCCTTCTTCCTTAATTCATTTTGTGCAATTATTTCGGCAGTGTTACTGTAGTTTTATTACTGGATAGATACACTTTAATCCTAATTCACTGGTATGGTCTGACTGAGAAACTCGTCTAACTGCTTCTGGATACACTCCTCTGTTCCTGTTCCAGCAATAGTCTAAGTTTACGACTGATCGACCAGTAAATCGGCAAATCACGTACCCTGCATTATTATTTACCCCGTCTAAATTTGCAATTGGAACATTGTATAGAAAATCCACCTTCCGTAGCAACAATTTGTAACCTGAGAACAAATTTTGATTAGAAATACATAAAAATGCTACAATGTCTATAAATCTGTATAAGGTTCATAATGCATTTTCGTTTTTGTTTTATACTAGTATCTCAGCACGAGTTTTCAGTGACCTTGGACAGGTGTCATCCCAACTGTCTTCCGAAAACTGGTCAGGGCAGTCCGAAGAAACTTTTTATGAGAGTTATGACAACATGTGACTGCACGCAGTTACGTGACCTCCAAACTTTTTCAACTCCTAGAAACATCTCTACATTTTATAAACTTATCAAGTATGTCAAATGATGACCAGTTCATCTTATCAAGTCATAGTTCATCTCACAAATCCGGGTCTGAATTTTTTTTAAATGAGGGTCATTTGCTATGTAAATTGATCCAAAACTTTTATCAAAATCATGTCAGGATTTTGAAATATTCTTATCTAAAAGAAACTAAAGGTCCATTTTTGGGTTTATTTGGGCTCAATAATTTCAAAAACCAGAATTGATAGAGCATATTGGTGAGCAGATTAGAAAAAACTATGGACATCAGTTATATAACCTAGGAATGAACTTGGGGATATCACTTGAATGCATAATCACAAAACTAAAAATATGATTTTGTAACTGGAACAAGCGCTCAAACCCTTTAAGGGTTGCATGAATAGTTAAAAAGATTCTCGAGAAAAAAAAATCAACGTCTGGTTATAAATATTAAAAATGGCAGATACAAAAGAGCGGTATTCAAACACGAATCAAAACATTAACTTTAACAAGAGTTGTTAGTTGTGTGCTAAAATAAGAACTAATAATAGATGCATAACTATTTGAAATCAGGTGTATCGTGAATAAAATACAATAAATAACTTCCACATTTTTAAGTCGTTCAAAAAACCTTAAAATATTGATAAAATAAAAATAAAGTAGAACAAGAAAAGGAAATGTTTAAAAGAACAATGACTCGACATTCCTAAGGTATTGAACCCTCTGCAAGGTTCTACGACCGTTAGAGATTCCATGATATCCCATACTGGGAGATGAAGAAAGTTCAAAAACCCTTTGGTGCAGGCTCTATTTTTAGAGCTTTGGACTCGATATATTACCTACATAAAACGACACAGTGTTGCCATATTAAATGATCTATAAAAATCGAAAGGTATTTTTATAACCTCAGCGAAAGCATTGCGGAGAATAACTAAATATGCTATAATAGAGGCATATCTTGTCTACGATTTTCCTTTAATTTCTTGTTCTTGGGCACCAGCTAGTTCAAGCTAACAATTAGACTCACTTATATGAATATTAGTAAAGTTAAACACTCCCACACAGTTGTAACTTTTTATTTATTCACTTTTAAACAATAATTATTCAAAACTTCTTCAAAATAAAGGTTTAAAACTAACGCTTTTTATTATTCGATGCGCCGTTCTCCAAAATCACCTGTTTTTTTCCCGAATGCTGGTGGCGCCATCTCTTAGCATCTTATCAAAGATATATTAACAGGGTGATTATACAAGTTTCGACGACACGCCCCCCCCCCCTTTGAAGAATGGCGCATCGTGGAAATACAATATAAACAAATATAAATATATAATTTATATCTAAAAGTAGTATTACAATCACTGGTAATATTTCCGATAACACAACTACAACTTACATAATTTCCTAATAATAAAGTATAAGTATTTAAATACATTTTCTTTCATGTACAACACGAACATAACTTTTTCTTTCTACCGCGCTTAGTTTTTCGAACATCAGCTAAAACATTTTCCTTCTTATTTAGAGTACTAACAGGTGAATCAATTTGGACAGGTTCTTTTGGATTCCCTCGGTGTTCTTCCAAGCACTCGGAATCACCACTAGGTCCATTTGTGTCTAGTGGCAGTGACACCTGGGAGAAGGTATCCATATTTTCTTCACTTATTGACCCGAAACTCAAGGGACCAGCTTCTTCATCTCCAAACTCATTGGCTTCTTGAAGTTCCACTTCATCAAGATTTGGTCTATCATTTGGAGGTTGAACGGGTCTGAGATCATCAATATGAATAGGAAGGATTTGATTATCTCGTTGAATATCGTATATTACTGTACTCTTAGTTCCAACAATCGAATATGGGCCTGACCACACCGGGGCAAACGGATGCTTACCCTGTCGATTATCCTTTACCTATTCTTTATCGCCAACACGTAGCTGAAGGCATTTTCGGGATTGCGGAGTACAGTATTTTTCTTGATATTTGTCTTGCTGAACCATGATTTCCTCGTTTCGTTCTTGTCTGGTTTTAAAAGCAGCATCATACTTTACATTAAGTTGCTTAGGTAGTTGACAATCACCCGGCTTGGGTAAATCATAAACAAGAAGTGCTCTACTAGATGTAGTGTTGCTAGCAACATTTTTCCGGGTTCGTATGACAAATAAGGCCTGACTTAAGTATTTCTGCCACTGACGTTTTGGTTTGTCAGCCATTAAAACTCTTAAAACCTTTTTGAGCTCTTGTTTCACAAATTGATAAATATTTTGTTTATTGAAGTTGCGCTTCATAATAACAGTTATGTCAGTTAGGTATATATTTTTACAGTCCTATCACAAAACAGTCATAATCAGCTTCTCGCACGAAAGCACTCAGAGGCCCCCAGTTGGGCGCCATGTCTACGATTTTTCCTTTAATTTCTTGTTCTTGGGCGCCAGCTAGCTCAAGCTAACAATTAGACTCACTTATATGAATATTAGTAAAGTTAAACACTCCCACATAGTTGTAACTTTTTATTTATTCACTTTAATTATTCAAAACTTCTTCAAAATAAAAGTTTAAAACTAACGCTTTTAATTACTCGATGCGCCGTTCTCCAAAATCACCTCTTGTTTTTTTTCCGAATGCCGGTGGCGCCATCTCTTAGCATCTTATCAAAGATATATTTACAGGGTGATTATACAAGTTTCGACGACAATCTGAATGACAGTATTTGTAGCTAAGAAAAAGAAAGTAACACATTCAAAACTTATTTTTATCTAGATAGAGGGCCCTTTTATTATCACTCCAGAAAAGGTAATTTCAACATATCTTCAAGAAACAAACCTAGGCTAAAAATTTTACGTCTTTCCCACGTAAGGGTGTAATATTGTTCAAGCTTTCTGTAATACAGTGTATAAAACATATTAATTACTAGATTGTACAAAAATATTCAATAACAATACGAGCATCGTGGTAATTCATAGTTGAGCGTTTTTTCAAAATATTAAAAGTTGTAAAACTTGCAACGTTGCAGCATCTTTCTTGAATACAGTCTCGTCGTCAAGAAGATGAGATAAAATTAGTCTTGGAAAATAACCTTGCGATTGACCATGCAGACGACCTATGTGTACCTGCAGTTGTACAGGTACGCGGTCTCCCACTCGAAGGAGATCAATGCACCCCCATGTCAACAGCATTGCCGATAAAAAAATCTTTTGCCGATAAAGGAGAGTAATATTATTCCATAGAATATATTGGAATTTTGTTATATTTTTGTATGGAAACCTATTTTTTATTTTCAGAAGTTTTTAATTATTTAGAATTTCTCCTTAATTCGCTTTTTCTACAATGAATATCACAAACAAGTTCTTTCGTGTGGGTGCCAGGGGGGTCCGCAGTGGCCCCTTTAAAATATATGGACCCACCAAAGTATTTTTTATGTATTTTGAGTCTCTGAACAATAATTTTTGGGGTGAAATTTCGTCCGGGTGGGGATAAGATTGTTATAAAAAAATAATTATTTAAACCTTCAAAATTGTAATTTTTGGAAAACCAGCTATTGGATCGTATTATTTGAGTAATTTTAAGTAAAAAAGATCCTTACTAACTTTTACGTACGATCCTTAGTTTCTGAGATAATTGATGTGAAACAAATAAAAAATGTGATTTTTGCGATTTTTGAATGCTATTAACTTTTGATTAAATGAATTTTTTTCAATTTTCTTGACAGCAATCGAAAGTTTGAATCAGCGTCTACGAAAAAGTTACGTCTTAATTATTTATTTCGGTTATAAACAAATGGCTTTATCCTTACGGAGTGATGGACCAAATATATATGAGGGTTTTCTGGGCCGAAAAATATGAATTCAACAAATATTTTTCAAGTAATGCATTTTAATTTTAGGATAAATTTCTCTGGTATCTTAATAAAAATTTTTGAGATTTTGTCCAATGTTTATATAATAAAGGGTGTTTTTTTATAGAGGTATAGAACTTTTAAATGGAATAAAATAAAGATGAATTTTTAAAACTGACATGAAATTTACTTTATTCGAAAGATAACCTTCTGGCATTATAATTTAAATATGACGTCTGGCATATGACCGCCACGGCTGGCTCGGACGTAGTCTAATCTGGAAGTCCAATTTTCGATGACTTTTTCCAACATTTGTGGCCGTATATCGGCAATAACCCAGCGAATGTTGTTCTCTAAGTGATCAATGGTTTCGGGCTTATCGGCGTAGACTAACGACTTCACATATCCCCCACAGAAAATAGTCTAGCGGTGTTAAGTCGCACGATCTTGGAGGCCAATTCACGGGTCCGAAACGTGAAATTATGCGGTTACCAAACGTTTCCTTCAATAAATCAATTGTGGCACGAGCTGTGTGACATGTTGCGCCGTTTTGTTGGAACCACAGCTCCTGCACATCATGGTTGTTCAATTGATGAACGAAAAAGTCAGTAATCATGGCTCTATAGCGGTCACCATTACTGTAACCTTCTGGCCAGCATCGTTTTTAAAGAAGTACGGACCAATGATTCCACCAGCCCATAAAGCACACCAAACAGTCAGTTTTTCTGGATGCAACGGTGTCTTAACATACACTTGAGGATTATCATCACTCCAAATACGGCAGTTTTGTTTATTGACGTATCCATTCAAACAAAAGTGGGCTTCGTCGCTAAATGAAATTCGCTTATGAAAATCGGGATCAACGGCAATCTTGTTTTGGGCCCATTCACCGAATCTACGCCTTGCTAGGTGATCGTGTGGCTTCAATTCTTGCACGAGATGGATTTTGTAAGCACGCAAACCAAGATCTTTCCGGAAAATCTTCCATAAAGTGAATGGACACATATCCAATTCCTGTGCACGATGGCGGATAGACTGATTCGGGTCTTCCTCTACGCTACGCTCTACATCAGCAATGACTTCTTCTGTATGCACTGTACGACGTCTCTGTGGATGCGTATTATCATTTAGAGTAAACGTGGTGCGAAAACGTTCCATAGTTAATCGAATTAATTGCTCTGATGGACGATTATGTTGACCGTAAAATGGACGTAGTGCGCGATACGTATTTCAAACAGAACCATGATTTTCAAAATAAATTTGCACAATTTAGAAGCGTTGTTCAGGCGTCAGTCTATTCATGTTGAAATGCCAAACCAAACTAAACATAAATCACTTGACAGCTGACAAAATGGCCGCCAGTTAAAAAAGTGTTGCCAACTTAAAGTTCTATACCTCTATAAAAAACACCCTTTATTAGCTGTTTATGTATTAGAATATTTTTTTCATATATATTATGTTATTTATTCTAATTTACAAATAATACATTGTGAAAATTTTTTAATATTACTTTAGTTTATAAGTTCATTAATTTTATAGAGTTTATATTTTTTGTATTGCTTTCATTAACATTGTTCCATGGGTCACAGTCTTATTATCATTTCGCAGTATGTGAAAAGAACTAACATATGTCATCATAGAATTTATATATATATATATATATATATATATATATATATATCTACATATATATATATATATATATATATATATATATATATATATATATATATATATATATATATATATATATATATGTATATATATATATATATATATATATATATATATATATATCAATTATTGGAAGATGAAACCCTTTTATTGAGTCCAAAAAAAATCTTTTTATTTTGTTATAAAAAAATGTTCAAGGAACACCCAAAGAAGCCCTTACACTTAAAAAAATGCACTTTTTACAGGGATCGTATTCTAATATATCCTTTAGGTTTCGATTACACCTATTTTAAGACTCATTAAATTTGTTTTAGTAAGAATGGGCCCAGTAGGGGTTTAAATGTTTACCACGTAAAACCCTGTTTCCCGTTAAAAGAATAATGAACTGTATATTCTAAGAACAAAATAATGTTATTTATAAATTAAATTTCAATCGTAGACCAAACAAAGATAAATAACCAAGTTTAACTTGGTATAAACAAAAACCATGTTTTTCAATAAAAAGAAGTTAAAAAACTTTCCATTCTATGTCAATTAAGATGTTTTGTATAATTTAGAGAGTTATGTAGAATAATACCATTTATTTTCATAAATATTTGTAGTTATATGAAAGAAGCAAAAATTGTTTAGAACAATAATAGTGTTTATTACGATCCTACAATCATAGAAATAATTTTCATGATGTGTGACCACATATATTCTATAAATTTTAATTCATGACAAGATGGTGAAGGATAATTTTAATACCAAATATGAACTATGGGATTAACGGAATACATTTAAACAAGGGTTGATCTGTAAATGTCTCTCTTGATTCGGCTATTAAGAGGGAGCACGCTGATTTTTGCTCTAGACCCTCCAGAATAATGCTCATAAAAATAATGAGATATGCACTTTTTCAAAAAATACCGTAACATTAATTTATTTAACAAAATGTGAAAAAAAAATAAAAAATGTGTTTTCCGAAATTACTTTACACAGTTAACATAAACACAAAAGGATAATTTTAAAAAAGTATGCAAAAAAAGTTCATATTTTTTAAGTTATAGCGATACAATATTTTTAAAAATTTGACAGCTTGTATCTCAGTAACCAACTGACAAGTTATAAACTTTTTCTTTAAAAGAAGCGGAAAATTTTTTAATGAAAATTCGTTTATAAGCAAAAAATTTAACAATAATTTTAAACAATTCCTGAGCGAACCCTAATGATCCTATTTTAATTTTTAAATAATCGTTTAAAAGCTTGAAATTTCTAGTATATGTAAAGAAATTTCAAATACGTGACTTTCCGATTTAAGACTCAAATTTGAAATTTTCGATATTTTGAAAAAAAAATTTGATTACAAAATTATTTTGAATAAACTACCCAACCAATTTTAATGAAATTTTGTACGTTGTTTTATTATAAAATGAAGTTTTCTTTTCCCAAATATGAAGGTCCTCAGAGAAATATAAGTGGTCGAAAAAAATCGTTTAAAAAAACTACTTTTTTTGATTTTTTCTGATTATAACTATTTTGAAATAGGGACAATAAATTTTGAGACTTTTACCCAACCCTATCTTGTGAGAAATTTAATTATGAACCTTTTTTCTTTTTAACTTTTCTCTAAAGTGAAGTTATAAAGAAGAATAGGAGAAAAAACGCGTCTTTTAATTTTCTTTCCACGTTTTGTTAAATAAATAAATGTAGCGGTATTTTTTCAGAGGGAGCATATCTCAATTATTGTTATGAGTATTATGTTGGAGGATTAGAGCAAAAATTAGGGTGCTCCCTGTCAACAGCCAACCATATATATATATATATATATATATATATATATATATATATATATATATATATATATATATTGTTTAGCTGGCTCGCTTCCTGATTGGATGAGCGGCTTCGCAGGCTCCTCCCCTCTGCCGAGTGCGATATATTTTGTTCTTGTATGCAGGTCTCTCTTGTACTAGTTGATGTTTGTTGTTTTCTTTCTTGATTTTGTTTTCCATGTAGTTGAAAAATTTATAGCATCGTCTCGTTTATTTAGCTGTCCCGCTTTTTCGATTTCTAAGGCCTCTCTTATGACGCGTACCTTGTAGTTCTGTACTGGTGCTATTTCTTTTGTTTTTTCGAAGTCGATGGTATGTCCGGTTGTTTGGTGATGTTGAAATAGGGCTGAGGTTGTCTGTTTGTTTTTGATGCTATTTTTATGTTCGTGGATTCTTGCTGATATGCGCCTGTTTGTTTGTCCTATATAAGTTTGATGGCAATGTGCACATGGAATGCTGTAAACGCCATGATTTTCAAGGTTGGTCTTGTCTTTGGGATTTCCCAGGATGTTGGCTATTGTTTTTGTGGTTTAAATATGGGCTGTATGTTGTATTTTCTTAAGATTCTTCCGATTCTGTCTGTTATTCCTTTTAAGGTATTATGGCTTTGTTTCTTGTTTGATCTTGGTCTTTGGTCTTTGTTGTAGTCTTCTCTTGTCTATTTATGGCTTTCTTTATATCTGATTGTGAGAAACCATTCCGTCCTAGAGCTGTTGAAATGTGTATTATTTCATCTTGTTCCATTAGGCGGAGAGATCTTGATACTAGTGTGTTGACTACTACCTTCTTTTGAGAGGGATGATGATGTGACGCTGCATTGAGATATCTGTCATTATGTATAGGTTTCCGATATACGCTAAAGCCCAGGGTGTTGTTGAGTTTCCTAGTTAATAGCAGGTCCAAAAAAGGATGTTTCTTTTCTTGTTCGATTTCTAGCGTAAATTGGATTCTGTGGTGGATATTGTTCAGGTATATGAGGAAACCGTCCAGGTGTTCTTTTCCATGTGGCCATATCATAAAAATATTATCAATATAGCGTTTCCAAAATTTCGGTTTTAAAGGTGCCTTTTGCAATGCCTCTTGTTCGAAATATATCATAAAAAGGTTGGCTATGACTGGTGAAAGCGAGGACCCCATATTTGGTTATTGAACATGAAGTATGTGTTCTTTAGGCAGTGTTCTGCAAGTTCAGTTGTGTAGGCTGGAAAATCCTCGTTCATGGCGATTTTGTCCAAAGTCTCATCCAGTGGTATGCTTGAATATAGCGATTTTATGTCGAGGCTTGCTAAGATGTCATTTTCTTCGAGGTTAATGTTTTTGATCATTTTAGTCAGATGTTCGGAATTTTTCACGAAGGAATCAGCCAGTTCGACTGTTGGTTGCATGATACTTGCTAGATATTTTTCTAGTTTTTGTGTAGAAGATCCCAAGGCGCTCACGCGCTCACTATTGGTCTGAGTGGTGCAACTATTTTGTGTATTTTTGGTAAGTCATAAAGTTTTGGACATCTGCTTGATTTTTCTCTTGGTATTATAGATTTTTTAGTTTCTGGGTCTAGTTTTGAGGCTTTAATCTTGGCTTTCGTAGTTTTTCAAGGTATGTCGTTGGATCTCTGTTGGTTTGTTTCTAAGAGGCGTCTTTGAAAATTTCTGACATTTTTTGCATATATTCGTTGGTGTTCATTACAATCGTGACATTTCCCTTATCTGCTGGTAATATTGTTATTTCGTTATTATTTTTTAAGGATGAGAGGGCTTGATGTTCAGCTCGCGATAAGTTTGAGTTGGGAGGCCGGCTTGATTTCAAAATTTGCGTTATGTCTTGTCTGGCTTGTTCGGCATTTTCATCAGGGATGTTTTATAGGGCAGCTTCTATATTCGCTTCTATATATATATATATATATATATATATATATATATATATATATATATATATATATATATATATATATTTATATATATATATATATATATATATATATATATATATACATATACATATATATATATATATATATATATATATATATATATATATATATATATATATATATATATATATATATATATGTAACAGAAGAGTAATATTTACTAACAATCCACGTCTGCACAGCCGAGAATTTTATAATGTCAAGTCTGGAATAAATCCATTATTTAAAAAACAGGTTAGCTAGGTTTTTTCAAAAATCGCTGGGACACGTCTCTTTTTTTCTTGTACGAATTTTTTCCAATATATTAAATCATTCATAGTGACAAATTTATGCTATAATCAACTTTGATTTTTTTAAATAGTTGCCTTAAACTTTTTTGAACACTATTAGAATCTCTGCAGAATTCTGAACATTTTTTCTATTACAAATATTATACCTAAATATAACTATTTTCGATTTATCGACAGCTAAAACTCGAAATGAATTAGTAACAACAGTTAATTTATCTTTTTATTACAGATCGGAAATGGCTCCCATTGGTTAATTAACAGTAACCCAAGCGATTTATAAATTCATGCTGAACCTTTGTGACTACTTCTGTGGTAATTAATCGTATTTCTTATAGTAATCCGATTCTGTGTCATTTGACTTAGTTTAGAAAAATTTACCTTTGAGGTAACCCCACAACAAGAAATCAAGAGGGTTTATGTCTGGATACTTCAGCGGCCACTCAGTAGGTCCCCTTGTAAAATTAACGAAAGACTAGGGTATTTTTCTTGCAATAACTGATTCACTCCTTCTTGAGTTTTTATCCTATTGCCAATTCTATTATCATAAGAATTTCTATTCTCGATTCCCGAGTAAGTTTTATTTTCAGTTAAAATTATATCAAAGTGACAATATGACAAAATGTGACAAAGAAACAGGTCATTGAATCAGTTGTGTTTGTAAATGGTTATTGTATTTTATTCCGGGTTTTTACTGTCAATAAATAGAAAACACTTACATTTAGGTATATTGTTATGAATACACGCTTATTTTACGACACAATATTATATTTCAGATTTAATATTGTCCCAAAACTCCCCAAATAAAAAATAATCTAAATAATACAGTATACAGTGCTAAAACTACAATTCTTCGATTGCGGGGAAACCCAGACAATAGACGGCGCGGTGAGAGCGGTTTGATTCGGTGCTTCTCTGAATTCAAAATGCGACGTCACCACTGCTATAAAAGCGTAAAGGCAGCGGCATAATTAAGGACATTATGGCTTGCTCTTTTGGAGTCAACTTATCCTTTTTCCGATCGAGCTTAGCTCTCGAGGGCCACGTTGACTGTTCTATTTTTTAGGCAGCTCGTGGTTTTTAAAGTAGGTTGTCTTTGACAATATAACATACTATAGAAAATAACACACTGTCGATAAAACGACGAGGTCTGTGGAGCGTACGAGTTACTGAGCCGACGCGTCCCGACTTTTAAACATAATTATCAAAACGTGACCAAGTGGAGATAACCTGGTATTGACATTGCGACTAATAGTCAACTTCGTGTTGGCTATAAAGTTATGAATACCGATATTGACAAATAAATCCCGAACGTGACTGTGGAGAGTAAAACAATCCCGAAATTGACTTGCGGAAAACAGCCCTGAATTAAAAAAAAAAAGAATAAAAAGGTAACCAAGAGTCAAGGATGAGTGTTACTTGATAACCTCTTCCTAATTGGCTCAGTCCTTAGAAGTGTTCCTTTGATAAAATAAAATTTTATTAATCTTCATTAACTCTGAGCTTCACTCATTCCCCTTCTATCCCGGTGAGCGAGAAGAAAGGTGAGGCGGCTAGAGTTTTCATTCTAGTCGGGAGGTTTGGCGGGACTTCACCAACAACCCCTGTGTGTGTTAAAACTTAGGTTTTACACAAATAATTGAAAATGCAAAATAATTCTTAAAATAAATTAGTCCCGACGGAAACCGAATTTAATCCAATAAACCCGGTAAATAGGTCCATATTCTCGGAGATGGATACAAAAATACCGAATAATGGCGAGATGCAGATAGTTAAAATTGCGAAAGGTAGTTGAAAGAGACCCTTGGAAAAAATTAACAAAAATTCAAAAAATTAAATTAAATAAATAAAAATCACTCGTACTCCGTTAATGCGACAATATATATATATATATATATATATATATATATATATATATATATATATATATATATATATATATATATATATATATATATATGTTTTTTTTGGGGCTAGGTTCATACGTGGATGTTAAGAAACCACGTGTTTTGACATTTCGGCTTTTGTTCAAGGCATTTTCAAAAAGTTTTTTTTTCCTTAATTTAATAATAACAATAGCATTTTTCTTGGTCAAACAACCTAAAATTTAAAATCCACAAATTATGTTTAAAAATCCACACATTAACAGAAAAAGTTAAAAGACAATTAAAAAAAAATTTTTAAAAGCTTATTTTACAATTAAAAACTATATGATTTTAAAAATATTCAAATTTTCACAAAAATATGTAGTGACGCACCTTGAGCTTGCCATTTCTATGTCGATACTGAAAAGATAAAATGTATTGATTGTGGTATTGAAAAAAAACAATTCTTTTTTTATTACATTATTTTTTAAGTTATGACTTATGGAGTATTTGACAATTGGTGCAGAGAATTGGATATACAACATTAGAGTTAGTTATTTTAGGATTTTTACTATTCAGTTTTGTAAAAAAAGAGTTTAACTTTTTTTGAGCTTTGTGGCAGAAAACGATTTTATATTGGTTCCGAATATATATATATATATATATATATATATATATATATATATATATATATATATATATGTGTGTGTGTGTGTCTGTGTGTGTGTCAATTTGAACTACCGTAAACTTCTCAAATGAAATTACATACCAAGCAATACCATAATATTAAATTGAAAATGTACATATAAAAAAAAACATAAAGTTGTTCTTTAAGTCATAAAAAATCCTTATTCTGTTGTGTACTAATTCCCACCTCATAAAAACCTTACAAAATAAAATAAAAGCACTAAATGAAATCGTGTAAAAAAGCTTTACTAATTGGTTAATACAATTTTTCAAGAAATGACGTACAATAAAGAACTTTTATATCTTCAGCTGCGGACAAGAAAAATCGTAAAAATCGCCCGTTCGCATACAATTATGCTTTCCATGCTCGGTCCACATCTCGTAAAATTTTCAAATTAAAACCTTATTGAGGTTAAACATAGTAAGTTAAAAAAAAGAATCACAGTGAAATGATCTCAAATGGTGTCAAGTCTACTAACTGTTGAAACTTAACTCTTCCTTAGAAAATGATCTTGTCATAATCGTATCAACAAGAGAAACTTTAAATAAATTATTAGTTATTGACTAGGTTAAAAAATTCCTATTTATTATCTTTATGAATGCATTTGCCTTGCGGTAAAATACACTTTTCAATATTACAAGAAATAAACGATTAATGAGGTTTTATAACAATGTGACTGATTAAAATAAACTGGCCAAATACGTGTCAGACAAATATTATGTTACGATTTCGTAGCAGTTATTGGTGTTTTTACCATTTTCTACAATCTTGTACGTTTGTCTGTGTGTTAATTGAAAATAAGTTTTATTGCCTTATAGACCGTTTTGACCAAAATGGCTCTAGTGCGATTATCAAGGTTGTATATTTTTCACCAGAATATGAGAATTCCCCACCAGGGATACCTGATTGCCTCAAGGTACGCTCACCGTTTTATTTTCACGAATTTGGAACAGAAAAATGGGTAAAAAATTTCAGATTGGTCGAGTCTAAATATGAGTATATGATAAGTTCGTCAACCTAATTTTTACTAATTAATATCCCTCTAAGATAGCGCGTTACAATCTTCTCCCTAGGATTATTTTTTAACTAACTTGTTTGCATGTAAGTAGGTAGAAATAGGATAAATATACTGCCACCTAACACATCTATTGTGTTCGCCTTCTGCTAGCAAGTCATTAGTGTTACCTTACCGACCACTTTCTGAAAGAATGTGGACAAAAGTTTTATCCTCTTCCTCACAAAATCTGTACTATTCTCTCTCTACCAATCCGAGTTTCTTGAGGTGTCCCTTCAGGTAACAATGCCTTGTCAAGATTCCTGTCAGAACTATAACTTGGTTTTTACGTACGTTTACACATTCCTTGAATCTCTCCTGGTAATAGTTCTTAAGAAGTATCTTCGTTTGTCTTATATCTTGCAGATAACCGGAATAAATCCCCCTGTGTTGTCTGAAAATTTTATCGCCTAGATATGTCATACAAAAGGGCAATAAAACTTTAATGGCATTTTCCGCCAAAATACAATACCAATTTCTCCTTGAAAAGGATTTCGTATCCAGTTGTTCAATCCAGATATAAGAAGTATATTAAGAAAAATTGTTACCTCTTTCATTATTTTGGTTAAGTTGAATTTCATCTTCTAATAAAATGGTGCCAAGAGAACCAAAACATTCCTACTCATTCACTAGTAGATATTGAATCCAAAAATGGAACTTTTTTAGCATTGCTGCTATTTTATCATGCACATTAGAAATGGTGATACCGGGCCTTGTAAAGACACACTGAAATGGTTTAATTTAGAAAAAAATAGACTAAATATGCAAGTTTTTGCAGCAAAAGAATATCAGAGACGCAAGAGGACAAATGAAATGGATGGTCAAGAAAATGTTCGAGCTTCAGACTTCAGTTTGAATAACCAGGTCAAGACTTTGCCACTGGAAAGCCATCTAACTTCTGTATGAAGCAGTAGAGAGAAGTGGAAGTTTCCAAAGTCTTCACAAAGTGCACGGAATTGACGGGAGTTTGTAGCACGCGACAGTATAAAATTTACAATTTGTCAGCATCGTTTAAAGTACTGGATAACTCTGCAGAAAGGTGCTTCTATTCCAATCTTTATCTATGAACACAGCAACGAGTTCATTCAATTACCCTCACCAAAAGACCAAAAAATGTTCCAGTCATGAATTTTGCACCATCAGTGCCAACAAAAAGTCCAATGATTTCATTTTTTTAAAATAGTGATTAATCATGTCGAAAATTGCTGCACTTGTCGTATAAGTTTTCAGTGGTTTTGCAAATAATATATCTTCTAGAATAGAATCCTTAAAAATATATCTAACATACACAAGCAATACCGCAGCGTTTGCTATATCGGTCGTTTTGTCAAGCTGAATAGCGAAATAATTCAATTTCATTCTTTTTAAAAGTTCGCTCTCCACATGATTTGCCAAATAATTAATTTTCCACGCTACTATGTCGTTTGATAAGGGAACAGGGTCAATTTTCTTTGCTGCTTTTTCTTCAAGCATATACTTAGTGATGTCTTTAGCACACGGTTCAATCGAATTTGCTGTCACTGTATGTACTTGTTCAAATCTGTACTGTACAATCTGTAACTAACTTGAAATGATGCCTCGAGAGCTATTTTACAGCTCGTTGCAGATTACACAAAGCTGTATAGATTCTGATTCCTCTCCGATAAAATAAAACCCTATTTGTAAATAGTCACTATCATATTTTCGTTTCTATCCATTTTTCTTACTTTGTTCGCCTATTTTTTCTTTGTTTTCAGTCTGGCGAGACGGTTGCCTACTACAATTGACATCCTATGTTGGTTCCAAATCAGAGGCTGAAGTAAAGAAGTAAAAGAAGCAATTGATTGCTTGCCTAAAGATCAATCATACATTTACGCAGCAATAATTATTTACTTTCACGTTCGACGTAATCACGTGCGATTTATAAAACTTGGGTATTTGTTGTATTTTATTTACACAAGAAAAAATCACTAAACTGGTTTACACTACTAATATTTATGTACACACTATGGATTAACTACTAACTCATTTATCTCTTTGAAATCACTAGAGGTTCTAAAGCTCTTCGTACTATTTAGTTCGACTCTACTCTTCCTTATATGTGACTTCGGCGTTTTCATATCGGCACACGTTATTCTCGTTCTTTGTGTGTATTTGGGAAAAGTGTTGCTTCGCCGAAGTAGAAGTTGCCGTCTCGTTCGAGAATATACTCTCATCGCCAGCAGCGTAGCCACTTCTCGCGTTGCACATTGTTGCCTGTTATAACGTTTAATTTAAATTCCGTCATTAAAATATTTTTTCGCAAACCCCGATTAAGGAAACACTGCTGCAGACTATAACCTTTTCAATTATTTGAAGTTAAATATATAAGTAAATCTAAAATTATTAAATTAATTACAACAGTTTTTAATTTGTTTACTTTTTATTTTATATTTTAGGCCATTGAGTCTTTTCTTTTTAAAATAATTTATTAGAATAAGTATCCGTATCAAAAAATGTTTTTGGTACGGGTACCTACTTATGCAGTTTTCAAGAAATACGTGCCGAATTACTAATAATTTTTGATGCACTATGGTGTTATATATTAATATTTTTTTATATAAAAGTATGCCGTGTTCACTTAATTATCCAGCATATATAATTTGTCCATTTTAGATACGTTGATTCATAATTAAAATACCGATCGGATTAGGCAGTCACAACGTTATTTGTAGAGAAAATTCAGCCGAAGTAAAAAGTAGGTGAAATTATTGGTTAATTAATAACCATATTTAAATAAGGATAAACGATTAGAACAATTGTTAGATTAAATTACTGGTTAATCTGTTTTATTAATTTGTCAATCAGAGAAAAAGTGAAGTCGGTTGATGCTGTTCTGTAATAATCCATTACCATTATTGATTTGTAGCTTGTGAAAGGGTCGTTATGGCTTTCCCTGCTTCTCTGGTAAGTAAATCGACCAATAAAATCTTTTTTACTTTACCTTAATCCAGTCCAGATTTTGAAACTTTTTACAGTCTTTTATTTTTTGTCTTTAGTCGAGGCAATCCCTCTCCGTTCGCTCCGTTGCGGTCATACCATGTAGATATGAGATCTATGAAATAATATCTAGAATGTTCATATGCCTAGCAAAATTTTCAGGTTTGTGGTTTTCTGTTTGAAACAACTTAAGACCATTCATTGCTGCCTTGTCACCACAACCAGATGAATTAGAGAAAGTTTCAGCTTTGCTTCTATTGCCTCTGTGGGACATGTTGGCATGATTGCCATGATCCCATAGGCTGACCTTTAAATTTTTTGCTGTTTTCGTGAAACCATTATTTGACCTTACTAACAAGGCATAAGTGATCTTGGATTTGATAATCCGTTCATTTTACGGTATGTCCAACTTAACTCAATGTAGCTATTACAAGTCAATTTCTGGTTTACTATTACTCTGATCGTTATAACTAAATCATCATCATAAATGTGTATGATAGTCATTTAACTAGCTCAATAGGCTGCTTTTAGTTCTGATTAAACCCGTATTTTTAGAGGAAGCTTTATCTGCCTTGCCTTTAAGGTTTTAACTAACTTACTAATCAATGCTCCTTCTATGAAAACACTCAAAGAAATTTCTTTTGGCATGAGTGCTTTTTTCGGATTGGGCACCATACATTAAAGGACATTCATTGTTAATATACTAGCTTGATTTGCAAACTGTTTTTTGTGATATGGGTTCTATGTGTCTGTATAGATCAGTAAATTTCTCCATAGTTTGTAGGAGAAAGGATGTGAGACTGATTGGACAGTATTATTTTGGCTCACCTCCTGTTTTCAATATGAACGTCACCTTGACGTCCACCATGCTTAAGGTATATGACCTAACTTTAAATAGTTCTTTCTTTCGTTAATACAAAATATTTCTCTACTCATTTTCAACAAATTAAAATAATATTTATAAATATGATGTCATCATAATCTTGATGACAAAACCAAAAACAATTCAACTAAGCTTGCATCTTTTAAGGGTGTCCAGCTTCCAGCTCAATTATATTGGTCAACAAAAACGCGATTGATGTTATAATGGTTGTCAGTGGGAGTTTAGAGTTTCCTGATTGCGAATTCAACAAAGAAAATTTTCTGCCACAAAACAATAAAAAAAAAACAAGATATTTTAAAGATAACAAGATTTATTTACAAAAATACACAAGAAAATATATTTATAGTAGGTCTTTTGTACATAACTTTTTTGCAAATGTTGACTTTCTTTTATATTCCTGGTCGCTTTCTCTCATAAGAAACTAACAATAATCCCCCATCATTGCTGGATCCCAGCTGCCTATGTAGCGTGGCTCCCTTGTTAATATGTCTAAATGGAAGCCTTATCCTTGCTCGTCACTAACCGCACCCTAATTTTCTGGGAAAAAATTTAAATGCGAGTCCAAGAAATGTATTTTAAGAGACATGCGCCAGCCCATTTTTCAGTAGCTCTTTTACAAGTTTTTCGTAGTTTTCTCTCCACGACTAATACAACATCACTTAATTTTTGATTAAACTGTGGATCGCTCAGTATTTTTCTAATTTGTTGTCCAACAAATATTCCTTCCTTAAGCTTAGCATCACTTAGTTTAGGAAAAGGTATTTAAACGTATTTCCTTCTTTATCTAATGCTTTAACGAAATCCTAGTTTAATGTGTAATAGAGGATCAACAAGAGGTATATTCTTTACGTTAGCTTGACCTAGAATATATTGATCTCTCGGAAGCCATTTTTTACTTAGTAATGACTCTGTTGCTCTATTATCTCAAAGATAAAGATATACTTGGGCAATCCAACCTGAAGCCTTTGTAATAGTCCTATGACTTTTAAGTTGCCACCTATTTGCCACTTATATGTATCATAGCTTATTATATTTAGAATAAGTGACATACTTTCGTATGTTTCCTTTATGCATACTGCATGTGCAAGAAGAATAGAGGGTCTTTTGTTGCCATTATGAGGCAGAACCGATTTTAAACTGGTTTTAGAAGAATCTATAAATAAGCGCCATTCGTCCGGGTTATGTGCAAATCCTAATTTTTCCACAATACTATTTGGATTAACACAAACACACACTTTATCTTTTAAAGTAAAAAAACAAGGATAGCTCCTGGTTACGGTTCCTAAATATTGTAACTTTGGTTCCAGTAGCTAGTAAATTCCATTGTTGTAATCTAGACCTTAATACTTCAGCATGCTCTTTGGACAAGTGGTGTTCCAGAACTAGATAATTTAATTCAGTTTGTTCAATTAAATGGGGTGCTTTCCTCCACTTTCGGGAAAATAAAAATCGTTCTTTTCTGATACATTATCGGGTTCTGAATTAACTTCAAACATTTCTAAATCTTTCTCCCATTTTGGCGGTGGCGCTGGAACTGGTAAACATTCACCATGAAGAACCGGTTTTATTGCTAAGAGAATATCCGGATATTCAATATTATGTTTGCTCGTTCTTGAAAAACCAGACACTTTTGTTATTCAAAAGTAACAGTCGTTAAAATAATTTGTTGGTTCTCGCCAAATCATTGGAACTGCAAAAGGCATAGAAGAGCGTTTGCCATTTAACCAGCTACTTAGATTCGCTGCACAGGTTTAGCAGCATATGTGAGGAGCCTATTCTCGATCTTGATCGCCAACAAGACATCCCAAATACTGATGATAAGCTACTTTGGTCATTTTATTAAATGCCATTTTCTGCTATTTAGGGGTAAACTGAACACTTATGTAACAAGAACTAATCGCGGGGTTAACACAGCCACGTTTCTGTATTTTAGACATTTTTGTACTATCGCGTATGTTGATTCAGAGATGTGATACTACGTTTAAAGGCATCAGCTAACTTTATTCAACACAAAAATAACACTAATACAAGGTTCTTACTATTAGCTTGTTCGCGCACTTCGCTTCTCTAATACCGACCACTACTGGTGCAAAACCAATACTGATGATACAACTGCCGGCTAGCTGCTTTTATAGGCGTTCCGTACTTCCGGTATCTTCTCAAAACATTGGATATTGGAAGTTTTTTGAGCCCTAAAGTGTTTAGACTTCGTGGTTGCCTTGTCATCCACCCCCACGTGGAGTTGCATAATTTCCCTAATTTATGGAAAACCTAAATTTGGTAACGTCGCGCTCCGGTATATTACAAATTATTTTTTAAAATAATATGATTAAAATACTCATTCATTTTAGCTGATGCGGGAGGGCGTAGCCAATCCAGGGGCGCCCTAAAGTCCCTTGATGAATATGAATAACTACGAAGGATAAAGACAGGTGCAAAATAGTAGAGTGTATTCAAAAATCTCCGGGGGGGGGGGGGGCGCACATACTCATAGTTCCTCACTATTAGTGACCGAAAATTAACCAAAGACTGCCTTATACATTATAGTGGCAAATTGGCTATAAAGTAGTGTAATTAGAAAAATAATAAAATACCTGCTCTAAATTTTACAGCACTTTATTTGTGGTTAACTGTAGATTTTATTTAAAAAAATGATGAAATTAACATAGTTCCACCCAAATAGAAATTATCTTTGTATCACTTGGCAATACGCTGATTCACTTATCGATGTTACAGAATGATTGTAACTTTTTCAGCACACAAATTAACTCTATCGTGAATAAAACCAAAAGGTCTTTTTATAAAACACAACCAAATCGCTTATGGATATTTAAATACGTTTATTAATTTATATAACACTCAAAAGAGTTTTTTGAATTAAAAAAACAAAAAAAGATGGCAGGTTTTCATCTAGACAATTAAATTGGTTAGCGCTAAAATTTTTAGAATAAAACAAGGTGTATTGACCTGTAGTTACACACCTTTCTTTATTTGTGGTAAGGTAAAAGTCCAAAGATGCAAAAGCACTTTTTTGTGCCAATGTTCCGGATGTGATCCTTCGGCAAATTTCTTTAAGGTATTTTTTTTTTATTTTTGGAGAAAACATCATTTACTACTTGAGTTTATAATACGGAACGATAGCCCATTCGTTCCATATTATTTTATTTCTAAAGAAATTTAAAATAATATATTGAAAAGAATACTTTATCGTTTATATTATTCAACTTATTCTCGAAAGTACAATGACCGGAATTACAGGAATCTCGTAATACACATCTATCAGAATTATTTGACAGCATCTTGACAGATTTTAAAATCAATATTAAGATAGTATAGACTCCATGAAAATTTCAGAGTATACTAATGTCGATGGGGGCAACCCAACATGTTTAATAGAACACCCTATATATTATTGCATTTTTGGATTTTGCGCAAAATTCTAGGTACCTTTTATGTATCGTGTACTATGCCTAAATCTAAGCGTTTTTGATATATTTAAGTTTTTATGTCAAAAGTGACATTTGCAAATCCTAAAATAATCAATTTTTTCTATAAGAAAGGCTTTTTTATTTAATTTGGGTTGGATTCCTTGTTGAAAAGGGTCTACTTACTTTATTTCAGCTCTAATTTTGTCCTTCTTATCATCTGGTTCATTGGTAATGGCGGATTCAATTGACTCATTTCGCTCAGTTAGTAATGGAATATTTAAAGGAAAAAGTTTTAGAAAAATTAAATTTTAATATAATATCTTTCAACGGTTTGTCGATGGTAGCATAGCAGCCGTGCCACAAGGTAAAATAAATCAAATTCTCCAAGAGTTTAACAGTTTCAACGGGAAATTACAATTCACATCCGAAACAGAATATAATAATAAAATAAATTTTCTAGATATGACACTTATACGCAGAAAAACCAAAATTTTAACTGAATGGTACATCAAACCAACTTGGTCAGGTACATATCTAAACTGTTTCTCTAATCATTCAAAAAATCAAAAAAAATAGTGTTACAATCTATCTGTCTGATCGTGCTATCTGTCTAACGTCTCCACAATTCCGACTAAGAATACTGTAAAAAGTTAAAAAAAACACTAATAAATAATATTTTCAATGAAAAGGCTATCACCAAAATAATTAATAAACAAACATAAATTTTATAATAACCTAATAACAAGAAACATAGAACATAAACAGCAAAAATATGTAGCGTTACCTTACACTAGTGAACTAACTGTAAGAAAAAATAAAACACATTTTAAAAAGGCATGATATTATCGTATGCCACAGGTCTCATAATAAATTAAATACACTGTTCACTAATTTAAAAAGTAAACTTCCTCTCATGAATAAATTAAATGTAGTATATTCGATCCCTTGCACCAATTGTCCCAAAAATTATATAGGCATGGCGAGCCAATTACTAAAGAACAGATTAAATGGCCATAAATATACGAAAACCGCCTCAACAGCGTTAAACAAACACACACAAGACGAAAAACATACTTTTGATTATAACAGTTCCATAATTAAAAACAAAGAGATGAATTACCAAAAATTACAGATAAAGGAAATGATAGAAATTAAAAAAGATGAAAACACACAAACGACAGAACGGATATAGGAAATTTGTGCCACATTTACACCAGCCTAATTTAAACAAAAATATTAAGTATTCGATCCTGTTAATAATCATCAAAAGTTGAATATCCTCTTAAACATAAAATTAAATATGTTTTTTTAGTTCTTTTGTGCATTGTAAAATATAAAAAATGTATAAAAAATAAAACACACTCGTATTCCATGTATCCTCAGTACCTAAAAAGACGATGTAAAGATTGAATTCCATTATTAATTAATAAACAAATGCTTAAATAGTGTTTTAAAGTGTTTCTTTGTCTTTTAAAATTGTAGATATATTTTTATGTGTATTTTTTTGAATTATATAAAAAAATATTTTTAGGAAGGAAAATAAACATAAAATTTTTAAAATGCCTTAAATTAAGGGCGAAACGTCAATTGTTTGAATTTTTTGTTAAATAAAGAACCTAAACCCAAGAAAAGACAAAATAAATAAAAAATTATATATATATATATATATATATATATATATATATATATATATATATATAACACTACAAAACTTTCATAGTAAAGAGTGTTTTTTATAGAGGCATAGAATTTTAAATGGAATAAAACAAAGATAAATTTTTTAAATTGACACGAAATTTACTTTATTCGAAAGATAACCCTCTGGCATTATAATTTAAATATGACTTCTGGCATATGACCGCCACGGCTGGCTCGGACGTAGTCTAATCTGAAGGTCCAATTTTCGATGACTTTTTCCAACATTTGTGGCCGTATATCGGCAATAACGCGGCGAATGTTGTCCTCCAAGTGATCAATCGTTTCGGGCTTATCGGCGTAGACTAGCGACTTTACATATCCCCACAGAAAATAGTCTAGCGGCGTTAAGTCGCACAATCTTGGAGGCCAATTCACGAGTCCGAAACGTGAAACTATGCGGTTACCAAACGTTTCCTTCAATAAATCAATTGTGGCACGAGCTGTGTGACATGTTGCGCCGTCTTGTTGAAACCACAGCTCCTGCACATCATGGTTGTTCAATTGGATGAACGAAAAAGTCAGTAATCATGGCTCTATAGCGGTCACCATTGACTTCTGACCAGCATCGTTTTTAAAGAAGTATGGACCAATGATTCCACCAGCCCATAAAGTACACCAAACAGTCAGTTTTTCTGGATGTAACGGTGTCTCAACATACACTTGAGGATTATCATCACTCCAAATACGACAGTTTTGTTTATTAACGTATCCATTCAAACAAAAGTGAGCTTCATCGTTAAACAAAATTCGCTTATGAAAATCGGGATCAACGGCAATCTTGTTTTGGGCCCATTCACCGAATCAGTGCCTTGCTAGGTGATCGTGTGACTTCAATTCTTGCACGAGTTGGATTTTGTAAGCACGCAAACCCAGATCTTTCCGCAAAATCTTCCATAAAGTGAATGGACACATATCCAATTCCTGTGCACGATGGCGGATAGACTGATTCGGGTCTTCCTCTACGCTACGCTCTACAGCAGCAATGACTTCTTCTGTACGCACTGTACGACGTCTCTGTGGATCATTTAAAGTAAACGTGGTGCGAAAACGTTCCATAGTTAATCGAATTAATTGCTCTGATGGACGATTATGTTGACCGTAAAATGGACGTAATGCGCGATACGTATTTAGAACAGAACCATGATTTTCAAAATAAATTTGCACAATTTGGAAGCGTTGTTCGGGCGTCAGTCTATTCATGTTGAAATGCCAAACCAAACTAAACATAAATCACTTGACAGCTGACAAAATGGCCGCCAGTTAAAAAAGTTTTGCCAACTTAAAGTTTTATACCTCTATAAAAAACACCCTTTATAAATATACATATATTTTTAAATGAAAAATGTGAAGAAAATTATGTAAAAAATTTGATCGAAAAAATTTTTTTAAAAATTCTTTTTAACGGGTCAGCTTTCTTTTCTCTGAAGCAATGTCTATACCTATATTTATTCAGAAAAAAATTATGAACAAATGTTTAAAAAAAAAGCAAATTTTTGATTTTCTTCCCCTTTGTTTCTTGCATTTACTTTGCAGAAAAAATAATTTTTTTTTATCCTTGATGAACTCTCTCGAGTTATTTTTGAAAAACTTAAGAAATGCAATTTTCACCCCGTTTTCAAAAACGCACCCCTGAATTTAGTAGCAGATTGTGATTTTATTATATTTTAGTGCCGGACAAAGTATTCAATCGTCAAAATGCTGTTACTAATTTGTTCCTTATCACTTAGTTTTTTTTCTTTATAGGCAATAGCCTCTTAGTGCGGATTTCTTGGAGATAACTAGAGGCTATGTTATAAACAATAACTTTTTTATTTTAAAGCAACCATCAACCTTTGGTTAGCAACGTTATGATATCAACATACAATTAAACATTTTAAGCAGTGACGAAGTATTAAACAATAAATAATGCGCCTAGCAAATTAAAAAGATATGTTGTATATCACATCTAACCGCAAATTAAATATAGTTTTTACGACACCTAATTATAAGTTGATTCACCTTTAATGCCATGTAGGACAAAGAAAAGTACGAACATAATAATAGCTTTTAATATCAAACGGCAATCAACAATAAATAATAAAATTGTACTATCGCATCCGCGAGTATGCTAATGACCACAACAAACATTTCACTGCCAGGGTTCTTTAACACCGCTTATATTTTCACCTAATGCACTAGATTCGAGACAGAAATGGGACAACGAACGTCTTGAAACCTCCCACACTAAACAACGGTCGGTAACCTTTTTTTCTTACTTTTACTCTATTCTAATTGGTAAAAAATAGCTGTTTTAACTTAATTTGTATAATTATGTTGGGTTTATGATTGCTAGAATAGGCATTCGGTATCAGTTGTTTTTTTTACATTTTTGTTGTTTCCTTTATATGAATATGCAATTTTCAACATAAGGGGTGAATTGTAAACACCCCAGCTACATTTCGTTTTAAATAGTTTATAAAGGATCTATAACGCCCAACCATGGCAGGTGCTCCATCTGTTGCTGCTAATATTAAATTTGATTAAAAATCGCCTTTTCCATGCAACAACCTCTCCGTTGTTGTCAAAGATCTCGCAAGCAGTTTTTCGTGGATTCCTTAGTTTTTAATAAAACGAACATGTGTCAACAACAGTGCCTTATTCCCAGATAAAGGCGAGTCGCTCAGTTGTATGGAGACCTGGTTGGTTCACAGAAGCTTTGAATACCATGACTCCTTTCATCAACAAGTTTTTGGACTAAGTTATTACTTTTTTTAAGTACATGATATGCAGTTTGACATAGTTTTAACAACTTCTTCGATGGCTGGCAAATCATCTCTTCCCCTATAGTATGCGGCTTCCTGATTTTGCTCTGAGTAGAGAGATATTGGAAGACGCTCCCAAACCATAATTGTTTTTTTTTCGACGTTAAAGCGAACATGATATCCACCGTAGGTCACTCCCGAAGTTTTTCTCTCAGTGTTTTAAAGTTTTTCAAATCGTTACCTTTTTTATCAGGAAAGCATCTTCTCAGACAGTCGTTCAACTAAAACGGCTTCATAGCAACATTGCTTAAAACTTTGTTGCATATAAAGTACGGGTATTTGACTGACAATGATGGAATGAAACGAATCCTTAAATAATCAGCATTTTAGTGCCTACATATTCTTTTAGATTCGATTATGTTTAGCAGGCTTTGGATGACAGACAAGAAGGAGTAAGACTAGGCGGAGAAGTAATCAACAATATTAGATTTGCTGATGATACGGCCATTCTTGCGGAAAGCATCGAGGATCTCCAAACATTAGTATACCTAGAAGCGAGCTGCCGAAGAGGCCTTAAAATCAACATCTCAAAAACAAAGTGGATGGCCGTTGGAAAGGTTACTGTAGATGAATGTCAACTTTGGCTCGATGGGAAGAGGATAGAGCGTGTAAACCAATTCAAATACCTTGGCAGTTGGTTGAATGTAAATGGGGACTCAGATGAAGAGATAATAGCTAGGATAGAAATATCGCGGAAGGCCTTTATGACGTGGAAACCAGTTCTATGCAACAGGAACCTATCAATGCATATTCGTAAAAGGGTCCTGAAATGCTATGTATGGTCTATTCTATTATACGGTTGCGAGACATGAACACTAAAAACCACAACGCTAAACAAACTGGAAGCATTCGAATTGTGGTGCTACCGTCGAATCCTAAGGATATCATGGGTTTCGCACACTTCCAACGAGGATGTTCTCAGAATGATGGATACAGATCGACTGCTCTTGAACATTATAAAGAAGCGGAAAACAGAATACTTCGGTCACATAATTAGAGGACCTAAATACCAGCTACTTCGCCTTATAATACAAGGCAAAGTGAAAGGAAAAAGATGGATAGGCCGAAAGAAGCTTTCATGGCTGCGTAACATCAGGCAGTGGTGTGATTGCACGGTAGAAGAACTATTTCGCGCAGCAGCCGATAGAGAAAGATTTCAGGAAATTGTAAACATGATGACCACCAACGTCCGAATACAGGCATGGCACCTAAAGAAGAAGAGATATGTAAACAAAAATGAAGCTATTTAATTTTAAGAGTTAGCAATTGGCAATTAATTCCTCACGTACATCCTGTTTTAATATGGTTAGGTGCAGAAGAATGCTGTATCATGGAATTTTGTCTAGGACAAAAGGAAAGGAGAAAAGACAGAAAGTAAATAATACCTATTGCTAAAACGAAAAAACTGACAAAATAATTAAGAAATTAAAAATGTTATTAAAAAAATGTACTTTCTTATCTCCAGACTCCCAAAAAAGATCACTTTTATTCTCTTTAACTTGCATATTAGGCCTCATTTTATATTTGGAAATATTTGGTTATCCCTTTGCTTTCCAAATTTAGAAAAAGAATGAACAGTGTGTGCCTCCGATACTTGTACTAATAATAGAACAATTAAATAAGTTCATGTAAGTCTTCGACGCCTTTCTTACAGCTCTCAGTGGCGTCTAGATATGTTTATTATTGTGCATATGAGCGCAATGCGTTATTACGACAAAGCGAATACACACACACAATTTAATGAAATATAAAATTAATATATAAATCGGTGATTTTTATGTCTTCTTTTATATAAGTACATATAAACAATCTTCATTAGGTGCATTATGACCTTCGATCATACTCTAGATTTAAACAACAACAGATTTGTCTGAAGGCTGTTTATGGTCGGTGGGAGAGACGCTTTTTTGATGTTTGACAGACATAAACATATTTAATTATCTGGTCTTTCAGTTTAATTGCGTGACGTGACTTTTTTCGGTGTTTTTAAGTGTTAGAAATTACCATAAATGCGAAGTTTACACTTAATATTAACAAAAAGAGGATTTAAAAACTTATTTTTATCGGTAAATATTGTTAGATTGTTTACATACTGAAAATAACAATAATAAAAATTTAGGCAACCATATATTCATACTTTGTTTTCAGAATTGACGTACCCAGGGGTATGTTCGAAGGATGTACCGATGATACTCGTTTAAATAATGCAATTAGAAAAGGATAGCATAAAATCGGTATGTCTGTACCAAGAAATTAAATATCTACTGTTTATCAACACTTTTTCAAATATAAATAAAAATATTATTACGTTATTCAGCGTTCAAACAACCGGGCCCTAGTTCTGATGTTATGCTACTTCTACAGGGGTATGTTCGAAGATTATGACATTCACCAAATGCCTACATTTTGGTGATGATCTGCTGTAATAGGCTCCACTTCCGTGGACCCTCATTTACATTCTATACACCTCCAATTTGTTTCTCATTAACATGAACTCCATGTAAGTCACATGCGACTTCCGGGAGTCCGTATGGATGAGTTTAAAAATTAATATTCTAAGCTTTATATAAAATAAAATACTATTTGACGTTAAGTTACCATTCCATGATTTTGACTAAATGCAAGTGCTGGTTAAAACTAGATCCATACTTATATTATATCACTGCTGCAAAATGAAACTTGATAAGTACTGTAAACATTCTGCAATAATGTTATAACTTCCATATGATATAGATGAATCTTTTCAAAACATTAAATTATCTATGAATTCAAACTGAGTTTTGTAATATATAAACATAAATAAAATTGGTCATGGCACAACTAACGGCGTAATATTTATAAAATCTATTATGAGAACGAGCAATCAAGGAAACATACATTCCGTGCATTACTTAAGTATTTAGATGCTCAACATCGACCTTTTGAGCGCACAATTTGAAATTTGATTTAGAAATTTGAACAAACTATGTCCATAGCTAATGCAAGAGTGCCTCAAGGTGCTCGAAGATGTCTCTCGGAGCTGAATATTGTCAACGTTCTTTAAAGTATAACCTAAGAATTTTTGATCCCAAGAACTGGACTTTACCTACTCTATAATGCAATAAATTTTGATCAATGATTTATATTTACATCATACCACAATCCAAATAACAAGCCAACCCAAGCCTAGAGATCATTTACAACGTCGTGCATTTGACAAAAGAAAACGAATTTTCTCAAAATATCATTTTTGAGGCGCATTTCCATTTCAGCGGCGACATAAATAAGCGGAGAGATCCAAAAGAGATATTAGGGAAGAAAAAGCACCCTCAAAAGGTAACTCTGCGGTGTGCCTTGTGGTCTGGCAGCATAATTGGGCCGTATTTTTTCAAGACAATACAAAGAATACTCTTAGAGTCCATACAGTTCACTATCGAAGCATGATTACAGGCTTTTATAAAACCAATTGAACAATCTGAATATCGTTTAGCTTTGTCCTACAATAGCAGAAACCATCACGTTATTACACAGAAAATTGCGCAATCTCAGAGTATGGTAATATCCATCAGCCATCAAAAACATGCTATATCACTCTTTTAAGCTTTTTTCTTTTGAGTTATTTAAAGAGTAGAATCTACTAAAAGAACAAACTAAATACCATTACAGAGCCGAAATTGGACGTGAAATAGCCGACATTAAACATGCGATGTTATACGAAATTATGACAATGTTACGGAATTTTTAATACCTGTAATAAACCCGATTAAGAGTATATAACCACATCCAGCTGTTCATATCAGCTGATATATAAGTAGATAATTATAGAAGGCAAGCAACAGTCAATTCATTTAACTATTTTTTCATATCTGTCAGGATGTTATGATTGAAAGAATGGGAAAAGAAAAAAATTAATTATTTTTTTGTAACTTAACTTATTTAGTTCAAAAAAGTAAGAAGTAATTTTTTTCCGGATGGCTTGTTCGGCCAAATGAAAAAAATTGTCAAACATTTGTTGTTTGAAGGTTTTCTACAGGGTGAGAGCTATAGTGATAGCACCACCTGAGCCAACGTACTTCAAAGCTGGACAACTACCTGATATTTTGGACATTGCCATCTTACACAATGTGAAAGACCATTTCGGAATTAAGAATATGGTCGATGGTTCATCAGATCATGACACGATCATACTGAAAATAGGGAACGATGAAAAAATAGAAGACATTGAAATCAAAAAGAAAACAGACTGGGCGCTGTTTAAAGATAAGGTTTTTGAGAATCTTGATGCAATCCCTAGAATAAACTCGGTAGAAGAGCTACATGCAGCAATACTGCCTCTATAGAGAGCGATCACGTCGGCCTACCAAGAGGCGATTCAAGAACCGAGGATCGCGATACATAGATACCCTTACAGACCGACTCCACCGAGGATCAAAAGAATGATCGTCAGTAGAAGACGCCTTAAGAGGAGGTGCAAAGCAACTTGGTCAGAAGAGGACAGGATAGCTCTTAACAGAGCTTCTGCCCTGCTTAAGACAGAACTAAGTAACCTAAGTACCAAAAGATGGGAATAAAAGTTGCAAGAGCTAAATCCTGAGGATCTTTCTTTGTGGAATATGCAAAGAGTTCTTAGAAGGAAAAAAAAATAATACCACCGTTGCGCGGTAGAAATGGGATAGTTTAGACTCATAGCAAGAAAGCTGAAGCATTCGCCGAAGCGCTCGAACATGAATGCAGACTGAACAACTATCCGGAGGAAGACGACATACACGAACAAGAGATGATCAGAGTAACCAGAGGAGTCAGAACCAGAGATCGACAGAACAACATTCTCCCTGAGCCAACATGGCCAGCTGAAGTCCAAGCTGTCATAAGGAGACAGAAAAATAGGAAAGCTCCAGGAGTAGATGGAATATCAAACCGCATGCTAAAGCTTTTGCCCAGAAAGGGTATAGTAGCGGTAACCAACATCATAAATGCAATACTAAGAATAAGGCATTTTCCAAATGCCTGGAAAAAGACGCAGGTAGTGATGTCGTTCAAAAAATAGCTGTTGCATCCATTCCACCTCCAGATAACACAAGAGCGTTTACCTCTCAACCTCGAATTGAGACTACGCGAAAATAACTTAAATTTTCGTAAAAAAAATATTTACCGATAAGTGTTGGTTTACAAGAAGAGGTAGGGCAAATTTATATAATGAACATATTAATGCTAACGAAAACTCGTATAGGTTGTGCATGATCAACAAGAATTTAAAATTAACAAATGAGCAGATTTATTATTGGTCCTGTCATTTTATCACCTAGTTTAAATGGTTTAAATTATCCAAACAAATTATGTGGCTCATGCATTGCAGTACATCTTTCAATTTTATATTAAATGTTAAAAGTTAGTTAAATGTGCATTTTCAAAATTGATAAATCGGCAGAGGAAATGATGCTCCTATAAATTGGCCACCCCGCTTACCAGATTTAATGCCTATGAATTACTTTAATGGAGAATTGTAGAACACTGAAAGAGAGTTGAAATTGTAGCATGAATATAAATTTCAGTATATGATTTTTGCTTAGATGCAGAAATGATAGAAAGGGTGCAGTTCAACTTTCTCCGTAGAATTAATATATTATATACTTGGAGTTTAATGAAACAATTAAATAAATAAAATTTCTCTGTTTTGTTATTGACTGTGTGTGTTATTCTTATTGCTCTTTGCGAGTTCATTCTTATAGTGTTATCATTGTTAGATTGTTGTTATGTCAAGTTTTATTGTTATTAGCCTGTTGGCTCTTCAATATGCCCTTAATTTTCTTGGATCAGTCCTGAGCCTGGATAAAGTTTGAAGGGGTGGCTACGACAAGTCCCAGTAAGAAATAACACATTTAAAATCGGTTATCTTAGAAACCGCTGCTCGAAGCGATACCTACTACGTATAACTTTTTCAATATAAGATATTAAGAAATAATAATTTTGAATTAGAAATTTAATAAATCGAGACGAAAGAAAATTATGAAGCTTTAGATGAAGGTGTAGTACTGCTGGTGGAACCCATTGCCATGTACATCGAAACTGTAATCAGATCTTGATTTCTCACCAAAAAGAAAAAGCACATTTAGTAAAAATTAAAATATTTTGAAGATAAATATTTCCAAAAAAGTTTAAGAAAATTATACCTTTGAGCCTTGTATTTCGGAAATTATCTATAATTGAATTAAGATAAATTAGGTTGACAGAACTAGCATTTTGTATAGACAATTTAAAGACACCCTGTATACAAAAGTTAGCACAAAGCTTTACTTATAGATTAGTAAAAAATGGGTAAGTAATTTATCAACAATACTATATTTTACTATATTGACTCTAAATTCTTTTGTCACCTACGGAAACTGGAATAGTAGAGACCTTGATTCACTTTTTTACATTAGCACCTATTTATTATTAATTTTAATTGTAATAATTTAAAATATCAAGGTCCAGAGGAAGATGTATACAGGGTGTCCGGAAAAATATGGGAAATCTCCCGGATATGAAAAAATACGTGAAAGGCATACTACTACTTCATGTAAACTTTTTTCATATCGACCTCTTCTTCGGAGATATGGGCTCACAAAGAGCTGCAATGGAATCAAATCTTTTACACATAATTATTGAACCACCAGGTATATTTCAATTTTTTTTAATATGATTTAAACCAAGTAAGATCCTTCAAATTATTATTCAAGAAAATGTTGTGAATTACTCACAGCTGCAGGGACGCATTAGCTGTGGCACTCATGAATTAAATACTCTTCATTCATGTCGCTAATTCTAACCGTTTTCGAAAAAATGTCTTCGTATTTACATCATGTATTTAGCATATTTCAATAAAAGATACATCTTTGTTCCCATCAAATGTTCAATTTTCAACCTTATGATAAAAAAATTCGATTCAAAATTAGAGTTTACCTCTTTAGTAAAAAAGGTCAAATTCTGTGAATTGCAGGTCGACCTAGGTTCACAAAAAATGTGCGTTTCATTTTATCGGCACTAAGAATTGTTATTGCAAACGTTACTAGGTATGAAATAAATAAATATCCTGCATTTTAGAACTTGTCAACTTTCACGTCGCTAACATATTGATTCTTTACTTGGATATTAATTTACTGATTTTTGGGGTTTCGTAGGAAATTAATTGTGAAATAGTTTGAAATATGGAATACACCTTTATTAAGTATGCAGATATGCATCTAATGTATAGTTTTGCTCAGCCGCGGATCCAAGGCCCCCCCCCCCCGGGCGGTGGAGGCGATCCCCCCCCAAGAGCTTTGAGTTCAGGAAAAAAGACCCGATTTTGCCTCTTATACTATATTTTATTCAAGAACTAGAGAGAGTCACAAATCATTTTTTTTCCTTTTTTTTTCTTCGCAAACCACCCGTGTTCTTTAGTCCGGTGTCTTTGGCAAAATCTGTTAGACACATATATTTTTCATAGGAATGGGTTAGAAATTTTATAACCAAAAATACCACTCTATAATAATGGATTATTTGGGTTGGATAACAATAGATATTTGGATATGTGAAGTGTTAAAAAGAATTTTAATCATTGTCATAGGCGTCGGAATGAGGTTTATTTTATCACTATTTATGGCATAGAATATTATTTCGGTAATAAACTTAAAATAAAAAGTTTTTATAATATTATTTTATTTCTTGTGATTTCTTAATAATTCACATACATGAGAAAATATAGATAATTTTGACATTTTTAACACAAATCGCAACTGTATATTAATTATTTTTAATTTTGGCATAGAAACCGTTTTAGGCACATTCAGACTAAAACATAACCTTTTTCTCTCAAAAAATTCTAAGTTATAATTTAAATACTTACAAAATACCCATTATCAAAAACACAAGAAGATAAATATATATAAAAAAATAAATTCGTCCATATAGTATAAAATTTTTTTGGGACTATCGGTCATTTTATTATTAATTAAAACATTTTTAGGACATTTGATGAGATCGAGTTTCCACATTTTCTTTTATTATATGGATTTTTCCCAATTTTCTGCAGTAACTTTATTCAAAAAAATCTTTCAAAAGTTCAGTTAAATTACTAATTTTGTAAGTTGTGTTATTTCTAGAAACTCTGTCTTTTACTTGACAGAGATATTTCCTTCTCCAACGAACATTTTCCGGACCATGTATAAGAACAGATTTCCTATCTGGTTTTTTCCAGCAAAAATTAAGTTCTCTGAACAATTTCCAGATCTCAGTTCTTTTAATTTCAGGTAAATCCCGATCTTCATTGATTTTAGTTAGAATTTTGTCGACGATCTAGTTCTTGAATAGAGTATAGGAATGTGTATGCTTGCGATCGCCCCTCCCTTTCCCAAGAGCTTTGAGTTCAGGAAAATGGAACGGATTTTGCCTTTTATATTAGGAATCCTTAGCATACAGGGCGTAAAAAAATGGAGTCATGAGTGGCACAGCTAGTCCGTCCCTGCAGCTGTAAGTAATTCACAACACTTTCTAGGATAGTAATTTTAAGGGTCTTTCCCGGTATACATCATATTAAAAAAAATGAAATAAACCTGGTGGTTCAACAAATATGTGTAAAAAAACTTGATTCCATTTACAGCTCTTTGAAAGATCATATCTCCGAAGAGGAGGCCTATACGGAAAAATTATTTATGAATTCGTAGTATTCTTTAAACGTGTTTTTTTTTCACATTCGGGGGATTTCCCACATTTTCTTGGACACCCTGTATGTGTAAAAAAACATAGCGATAACAAATTTAAATAATCGCATTTTACAGAACCATCGATCTAAAAAGTGTGTTAAAATAAAACCATAAATTATATTAACTGTCGAAATTGATAAAGAAGTACAGTATCGAATAGGATATACCCAAATATACTTTCTCATTTAAGGTACACCGCATATTTTCACCTAGTAATCTAGATTCAAGTAAGAAATGGGACAACGATTACCATTAAACCTCCTACACACACCATGAGTCAGTAACCTTTCTTTTTATTTTAAACTTTTACTGCATTTTAATTTGAATCATGTAGTTCCCCAAAAAATTCGTACAAAAATTTTCGTTTTCACAAATCTCACCGGATTTACAGTTATTATAATACAGAAAAATATTACCTACTTTAATGTGAGCAAATACCATCGAAAAACTTGAAAAAACCGTGTTCTTTAACATATTTAAAAAATGTATTATGTTTAAAAAGAATAATAATGTATTATTTAAAGAACCTAAAATTTTAAATCATCGTAGTTTATCTGAATGAATAATGGGCTGTACTTCGAATTAAATGTTCTAAATATAGATTACAGAGTTTTAAAGTATGTAACTACCAAAAATAATTTTTGAACATTGTACAGGATGGGCAAATTTATGTGTTTTTATAGGCTAATTTAAAAAATTAATAACACATTTTTCGACCATAAACCACAATACAAATATACTTTCAGTAACACTCGAGGATAACAATCAATGATCGACTACATAATAACAAACAGATGCTTACAACCACCTCAGATATTGGACACACGAGCCCTTAACTCTCCTAACATCGGTAGCGATCACAAACTACTCCTTGGAAAAATCAAAATAAAATTAAAACCCAACAAAAACACAAGATCTGGCACACCGGATAAGAAAATAAACGTATAATCATTGTGGGATGAATCCACTAAGGAATTATACCAAAAACGACTTAGGGAAAAAATACAAGACAAGCCATTAGACGAAAGAGATGGCATTAATAACAGCTGGGAGAAACTAAAGCGAAATATCAACGAAGCAGCCACTGAAGTACTCGGAACACGAAAAACAAACCAAGGAAAAGGAGGACCCAACAAGACCCCTGGTTCTGTAAGGAAGTTAAGGAGCAATGTAAAGAGAAAAAGAGAGCCTACTTAAAATACAGGACAATGCAGTCTAAGATTATCAAGAGTACAAAAAATTAGAAATAGCACCAATACATTAGTGAGACAAGTTAAAAACAAGCACTGGGAAACCTTTTCAAAAAGGATGGAAAGCGACTTCTACGGACTCCAGAAACAGATATGGGGGCTGATCAGACACCAAAGAAAGGAAACACATGAGTTAATTAGCAGTAACCGCATACCAAAGGGAACTTGGGTGAACTACTTGAAGGAATTATACAAGAAACAACAGACAGAAATCAAACCTAACACACCCGAAATTATAATTAACGACGATATACTTGTAAAGAAGGAAGACGTAGAACTAGCCCCAAAAATAAAAAAAAGAGGAAAAGTGCGGGACCTGACGGAATTACCAATGAACTACTAAAATACGGAGGAGAGAGCCTGACAGAACAACTGAAAATTCTCATCAGTAAAATCATATATCATCACAGAATCCCCGATGAATGGAGGACTAGCACAACAATACTCCTATTCAAAAAAGGCGATAAAAAAGTGCCGGCTAATTACAGAGGAATCAATCTTCTCTCCACCTCGTTAAAACTAACCACAAAAATTCTTACAAGCAAAATTAATGAACACACTTCCTTAGCAGACGAACAGCAAGGATTCTGGTCGGGAAGGTCATGCACGGATGCCATATTTGTTATAAGACAAATAACTGAAAAGTCAATTGAATATAATCGTCCAGCCTTTATGTGTTTCATCGATTTAGAGAAGGAGTTCGATCGTATACAGCTGGAGGATGTAACACAGCTACTTTACGACAGACAAATACCTCAAAACATTATCAAAACGATTGAAAATATATGTCAGGCAAATACGATTCAAGCTAGGATAAACGGAGAATTGACCGAAAAAATATAAGTAAATAATGGCTTCCAAAAAGGTGACTCTCTTAGCCCCCTACTATTTAACATCATCATGGACGAGTTGATAAAGCAGGTGCGTAGATTGAAAGGGTATAAAATGGGAGACAGGGAAATCAAAATACTGTGCTACGCCGACGATGAAGTGTTAATAGCTGAAAGCGAAGACGATTTGCAAAGACTACTGCACCAATTTAACATAACAGCGAAAAAGTTTAACATGAATATATCAGCGTCAAGAACTAAAGCCATGACTACATCTAGAACACCACTCAGATGCAAACTAGAAATAGACAACAAAATTATACAGCAGGAAATGGAGTTCAAGTATCTCGGAATAGAAATATCTGGATACGGGGATGTTGAAACGGAGGTGAGGGGACAAGCCATGAAAGCAGCAAGAACAGCCGCATGTCTTAACAGTACCATATGAAGCAATAAACATATAGGAATCGAAGTTAAATCCAGAATTTATAAAACAGCAATACGACCCATACTAACATACACTGCAGAAACCAGACCAGAAACGTCGAAAACAAAACAAATACTGGAAACAACAGAGATGAGAGTGGTGCGCAGGATAGCTGGCAGGACACTTATGGATCGGAATAGGAGCGAGTATATAAGAAGAGTGTGTAAAGTCGATAACATCAAAGACTGGGTATTACAAAGAAAAAGGGAATGGAACGAACATATCAACCGCATGACCGACGACAGAATAGTAAAGATCACGAGGGACAAATCACCAATAGGACGTAGGAGCACCGGAAGACCCCGTAAAGGATTGAGTGATAACCTCGTAATAGACTGAAACCAGGCAAAGAGACGAAGAATAACAAGCAAATTGCTTATATATAAGAAAGAAGAAGAAGAAGAAGAAGTAGAAGAATTTAAAAACCACAACATGTACAAAAAATCTGACCTCTCATTCTCGAGCTATTTTTGGAAAAACATATGAATGCGAAAACAGATCATGGCTATCTTGATTCATATACGATCTATAGGGCAATTTTCAAATTTAACCAAATTCTAATATGGTGTATAGTTTGGTTATTAATTAACATATTAAAAAAATGAAAAAGACTCTCTATGGTCACTTTTTTACTTAGAATTTACTGGCGCTCTTATTTTTTTATTTCCGATTACCAAAAATGAAATAAGACTTAAACTTGTATTTTTTTTTAAATGGAACACCCTATATATTTTTAGCTTAATAGTTTGAATTTATTCTTTCCTTTAAAATGATATATCACAGTTGATATTTCTTATTATCGTAAGTCCTCGATCTCTAAATTTTGCTTTGAATTTAATAAATTGAATAAGGAATTACTTTATCTTGGTAGGAGTATATCATCTAAATTAAAATTGTTTCGTTTGACGTGTAAGGATTTTTCATTTATTTGTATCTTTATAATTACTCAGTACTGAGTAATTTTAAATTTTTTAATTATGGAACATTCAGCAGGTCAGAAGCAAATAAAAATTTTGACATTTACAAGTATTTTAAGTATAATAAATTGAAAAACCAGTATATTAGTAATATCAATAAAATTCTAATTAAAGCAAATGTTCAAACTGATACCTAAATTACACCTTTTTATAACATTTCGAATTGCATTATGAATATGAATATTTGATATTGAATTCATAGTGTCTATAAAATTTTCTCTAAAAAATCACGTGGCGTCAGATCTGGTGATCGTGGTGGCCACCTCATTGGTATATTACTTCGTATCCAATTATTTCCAAAATTAATATTTAGAAATTCTGAAACGGTCCTGATGTTATGAAGGAAAGCATCATTTTGCAGAAAGAAGCGAGTTCTTGTTTCATGTAAAGGAACATTGTCCAAAAATTCTTCAATTAGATGTCGATTTAACATTTCGTAATACCGTCGACCAATAAGATTTTCTTGATAAATTTTATAGGTTAAAATACGATTACCCAGTAAAGCACACCAAACGCTAAAACCAAACCGTCCTTGGGATCGGACGTCTACGGTACGATGAGGGTTGATATCAGACCAGTAATGTTCGTCATGCCTGTTGAAAATTCCAGAACTGCTAATGTAGGCTTCATCTGTCCAAATTACCGTCCTAAAGAATAATGGATGTTGCAGATCTTTTTGACGATACTATAAACAAAACTGCAGTTAGTGTTGATAATCAGTTGGTTGCAAATGTTGTATTTTCCGTATTGCATAAGGTCCAAATTTATCTTTATTTAAAAAATTTAGGACACGGCGTCTTTAAACTCCAGAATCAGTTTCCATTTTACGACTTGAAATTGAAGGGTTTACAGGCGCCATTTCAATTACATTTATAGCCGATTCTTCGGCATCTTGAATGTTGTAATTTTTTGGTCTTGGTCTGGTAAATATCCCATAATTGGCGAGATTATCTTTTAAACTCAAAAAATAGGCTTATAAAGTTGTCTTCTTTCTGGATAACGATTGAAATATGTTTCAGATGCAATATCAGAATTGTTATTTCTTTGAATAAAACGTTCTAACATATCATATTTTTCGTTAATTTTCGAAGGACATTTTTCACTTTTTAAGATTCAATACAGCGTAATTATGACGATTAAAACTAATGAAAAGCCCTTAAATGTCAAACGAAAAAAAAATTGATTGAGATGACGTACGCCTACCAAGTTAAAATAATTCCCTATTCAATTTATTAAATTTAAAGTAAAATTTGGTAAAGGTTAAGGACTTACGATAATCAGAAATATCAACTATAGTATATAATTTTAAAGGAAAAAGTAAATGCAAACTATTAAGCTAAAAATATATAGGGTGTTCCATTTAAAAAAATAAAACTTTAAGTTGTATTTCATTTCTGGTAAGCGGAAATAAAATAATAAGAGCGCCAATATATTCTACCTAAAAAAGCGTAAAAAGTTTTTTTCGTTTTTTGATATCTTAACTAGTAACTAAACTATATACCATATTAGAATTTGGTCCAATTTTAAAATCGCCTTATAGATCGTAAACGAATCAAGATAGCCATGATCTGTTTTCACATTTATGTTTCTCCAAGCTCCAAGAGTTCGAGAATGGGGGTCCGATTTTTTGTACAGGCTGTGGTTTTTAAATTAGCCTATAAAAACATCGAAATTTGCCCACCCTGTACACGATTGAGCATTCTGATTATTACCATTTTACTAGCATAAACGAATTAACTTGAACAACTAGTAATTCGTTTGCTGATTTTTTATTGAGAAACTTATTGGTTTTTGGATTTTGGAGGAAGAAAATTTTGTGTATTCCATATTATTTATTACTTTTAAAATGGTTGGCAACGCGTGCAGATTATTAGATGTAAGTTATAGTTAAATGTAGGTATAATATTATTAAAACCATGTCTTTTCGAATCTATTAGTACTCCTACCATAGATTAAATTAAAGTTCAAAAATTTGTACATAAACTTGATATTAACAAAGGAGCAGGTCCTGAAGTCGTTGTTTCTTAAAAAATGTAGAGACATTTGGCTGCCTTTTTATCTCATTTTTAACCAGTCCTTATTTTCCGGCATTTTTCCTGACATTTCGAAGTGTGTTAAAATTACCCCGGTGCGTAGGAGCGGGAACAAGTCGAACATAGCATATCTATTTTATCATTGTCTGATAAGATTTTCGAGGCGATTATTACTGATGATATATTTTTTAATGTAAAACATCGCATTACTTGAAATGAAAAGCGATTGTCTGTGTTTTCCGGAAAACTGAGGAAATAGATGCAAATAAAGGTCATAATCATATTTTATGACTTTGAAATAAGAGGTAAGTGTCGAATTTTTGTCAAAAAAAAAAAACGTCGCTTCTCCAGATTAATGGAATTAATTACTAGTTTACCTTCTTACTTTTTTCTTTTCTTTCTATTTCCATTTGTTATATTTTAAGCAAGAAAATATATCAAAATTTTTTCAATTGTCTGTTTTATAAAAAGGATAGATTAAATGCTAATAAAAAGAAAAACTCAACTATTGACTTACTTGAATTTCAATTCGATTCTGTTTTTAATGTGAAAAACATTTTCCATCGGACCTACGTTAAAATGTTGTATCCGATCGAAACTTTAATCGGAACCGTTTATTTCGTGAATTTCAAGTCAATGTAACTGAATTTGATCAGGCCAATTCAATATGAATATTGTAGAGGCACTGCTCCACACTGCTTACAACAACGTAACAAATTTTATAAATTTTCCATCAGTTTATACCACCTTTTTTGAAAGACACTGTTTTATTTCGTCAAAGAATACACTAATTTATCGTGTGTTAGCTATGTCCTACAGTTATTAGTGACATTTTTTAAATCACCTGATCGACATGTTTGAAGCATGCGCACTCTGATAGCTAATATTATCGAGATATTTCGGAGAAAGAAAAGTTAAACGTCTCGACAAAACAAAGCTGCTCACAAAGATTCAGCCTGTTATGAATGAAAAAATTCTTCTCATGGAATCGACAATTTCAGGGCGTAGGACAGAAAAAAAAACCACAAATTTATAGGACAACGTGACCATAGCATTATGAATATATTAAATAAGCAAAAGTAAAAAAAATAACTTGGTAATTAATTTTTTTGAATTCATCATTTGACATGCCGGGAGTGGGGGGAATCCACCTTCCTACCATCATTTTTATAGGATAAACATTTTTTCGTGTTTTTTATCAACTAACTGTTATTGATAACATTTTTACAGTCACTAAATCTACATGTTTAAAGCTTGCTCGCTCTTTTAGTTACCTCTATCGAGATTTTGCGAAGAGAGAAAAGTTGGGTATCTCTGCAAAATGAAGCTACTCACAAAGATTCATCCTATCATTAATCATAAAATAAAGCAGAGGGCACCCTAACTAATACTAATATAATAAGGTCTATGTTAAAAATTTGATAACAATGCGATGGGTCAATTTCGCAATATTGTTTTTTCTGCAAGACAATTTATAAAATACCAAATAATGAACGAATTGAAATCAAATTTGCTACACAAGTAGAAAAAGGGTTTCCGTCATTGAACGCTTCAAGGCAATGGACAGTCAGTTACTAGAAAAAGGTATCAACTGCATAGTTATAGAAAACTATGTCATTATCTTACCGAATATCCTTTGCCAATTATAACAAATTACTGAAAAATATATAAATTAATTTTATTATTACAATTACTTTCATAGGGCCTTCTGATAACTAATAACTCATAAAAAAGTTTTCGAAAACTATTATTTAAATTCAAATGAGCTGCACTGTCAAAACTAAACTTAAATTTAATGCAAAGTTAATGTCCATTCCACATTAAATTTAATAATTTTGTACCAAAAATCGTGAATATTTTACATTTACTTTGATTTTAAAACAATTAATTCAAATATCAATTCGTCGTATAAGAACTTTGATTAAATGGTATCTAAAATTTCAGTAAAGTAACGGAAAAGATCTTTCAACTTATGTACATTAAAATTAATTCACATATACATTATCATTCAATATTTGATAACGTATATTGTATGAGATTTCGGGATATGGCGCAACTTGTATTGAACTTTTTGTTTAGTATGATATAAGATGCTTAAGGGACTCAATTTTCTTATGGTGAGGTGTACATGTCTGTCCCGTACAGGCAGGTACCAATGAGTTCGAAACCGATCTAGATTGCCGTACACGACCTCTGGGAAAAATATCCACTTTTTCCTGGTAGTTTCAAAATTTTTTGAACTCATATTAATTTTGGTGCATTACATATGTGATAACATATCTCAAATTATATGAACACTAGCTGTACATTTAATGTACATAGTCACCTTAAAGATTAATGATCAAACTTGAAATTTAATATATGATTACATTAAATTTAATGGAATAACAATAAATAAATAATAAACGTTTGTGAAATTTACTTCCAGCACATTTATATTAAATTTAATGCATTTTCTTTTTACAGTGTACATTTACTTTGAATTTAAGGCAATTTGTTCAAATATCAGTTCGTTGTACATTAAATTTAAATAAATGGTACCCTAAATTTTAATAAAGTAACTGAAAAGATATGTCAACTTCTGTACATTAAAATTAACTCACATTTACCCACATACTAAAGAAATTTACATTATTATTCAATATAAATTGCATGAGATTTTGGGAGATGGCGCAACTAGTATTGAACTTTTTGTTTAGTATGATATAAGTTGTTTAAAGGACTCAATTTTCTTGTGGTGAGGTGTACATGTCTGTCCTATACTGACGGGAATCAATTAGTTCGAAACCAATCTAGATGGTGCACACTACCTATGGAAAAAATGTCCACCTTTTCCTGGTAGTTTCAGAATTTTTTGAATTCGTATTAATGTTGGTGCATTAAGTATGTGATAACATAACTGAAATTTAATGAACACAGGTTGTATATTTAATGTGCATAGTCACCTTAAAAAGTAATATTGAAAATTTAAATTTAATGTCTGATTATATTAAATTTAATGGAATAAATTAATTTAGATTAATGTAAATTATTAAATTTAATACATTTCATTAAATGCATTTAATAAAAGTTTGTGAAATTTGTTTTTAGCACATTTACATTAAGTTTAATGCATTTCCTTTTTACGTTAAGGTTAAGAATAATAACGCGGCGGAAATTTAGTTTTAAAATATTACATAACATATAAAAGTAATTTATATAAAAGAAAGAAAATTCCAAGCATACTATTCATCAAATTATCCTTTCAAATAACTTTACACATCTATGCAGTAAATCAAAAAATCAAATCTATGTATAGCTTTAAATTAAGTTTAAGTGTTACAAATTTTACCAATTAAGAAAAAATCCGATAATAATAACTGTGGTTTCAGAATTTCACGATGAAAAGTGCAACACACTATACATATTTCCACTATCAACTACAAGCAGATAAAAAAAAATCAATTCAAATTAAGTACCGCCGAATAAAAATGGCAACAACTACCTCGTACCAGATTGTAAACTATAAGATAATAATAAATCAGCTGTGGCGCTTTCTACCCGGACCTTTCTAAAACTCAGGCATCTGATTCGTTCTTTGGGGAGCCTAATTTAAATCTGGTGTACGAACAACAGCAATAGCTGAAAAGGTCGTTGACATTTAGGCGACAACATGGGGTTATTCACCTACTGAAAGTTAAGCCAGGTTCAGTGCGGTACCTTTAGCGTTTTATTGACCCACTGATCGACTCCAACGCTCTGGGCTATGAGTGAAGCGGAATTACAATAAAAATAATCGTCGAATAGTTAAGTTATATCGAGACTTTAGAGGTAATTTGTTGTTGTAGCTTATAAAACATAAGAACCACAACAATTACAGTAGATAATTTATGCTTACATAAATGCATTTTAACATTTTTATTACTTATCTAGTATTATATCCACCACAAAAAAGATTATACAGTCTGTCCCACGACAAACTGCCGCTATCAGAATTTTTGGAAAATTGTTAAAATTTGGCAGTTTACTAAAGTCGATGGGGGCAATTCGAGTAAGATATTTTCAAAATGGTGGCACTTCTGATTATACGGAAGTTGATGTTTTCTTGCTTATTTTAAATAGAACACCCTATATCTTATTTCATTTTTAGATTCTACTCAAAATTATAGACATATTTTGTAAATAATATCCTACACCTAAGTCTAACTGTTTTTGACATATTTTATGTCGAAAATGGCGTTTGCAGGCCTAAACATAACTATCAATTTTTCCTATTTCATTTTTAGATTCTACTCAAAATTGTGGACATATTTTGTATATAATATCCTATACTTAAGTCTACCTGTTTTTAACATATTGTAAATTTTATGTCGAAAATGGCGTTTGCAGGCCTCAACATAACTATCAATTTTTCCTATTTCATTTTTAGATTCTACTCAAAATTATGGACATATTTTGTATATAATATCCTATACTTAAGTCTAACTGTTTTTGATATGTTTTAAATTTTATATCAAAAATGACGTTTGCAGGTCTAAACATAACTATCAATTTCTCCTATTTAATTTTTCGATTCTACGCAAAATTATGGACATATTTTGTATATAATGTCCTATACCTAAGTCTAACTGTTTTTGACATATTTTAAATTTTATGTTAAAAATTAAGTTTGTAGGCCTAAACATAATTATCAACTTCTCCTATTTCATTTTTAGATTCTACTCAAAATTATAGACATATTTTGTATATAATATCCTATACTTAAGTCTACCTGTTTTTGACATATTTTAAATTTTATGTCAAAAATGGCGTTTGCAGGCTCAAACATAACTATCAATTTCTCCTATTTCATTTTTAGATTCTACTCAAAATTATGGACATATTTTGTATATAATATTGTATACTTAACTCTAACTGTTTTTGACATATTTTAAATTTTATGTCAAAAATGGCGTTTGCAGGCCCAAACATAACTATCAATTTCTCCTATTTCATTTTTAGATACTACTCAAAATTATAGACATATTTTGTGTATAATATCCTATACTTAACTCTAACTGTTTTTGACATATTTTAAATTTTGTGTCAAAAATGGCGTTTGCAGGTCCAAACATAACTATCAATTTCTCCTATTTTATTTTTAGATTCTACTCAAAATTATGGACATATTTTGTATATAATATCCTATACTTAACTTTAACTGTTTTTTACATATTTTAAATTTTATGTCGAATATGGCGTTTGCAGGCCTAAACATAACTAGCAATTTCTCCTATTTCATTTTTAGATTCTACTCAAAATTATGGACATATTTTGTATATAATATCCTATACTTAAATTTAACTGTTTTTGACATATTTTCAATTTTATGTCAAAAATGGCATTTGCAGGTCTAAACATAACTACCAATTTCTCCTATTTCATTTTTAAATTCTACGCAAAATTATGGATATATTTTGTATATAATATCCTATACTTAACTCTAACTGTTTTTGACATATTTTAAATTTTATGTCAAAAATGGCGTTTGCAGGCCTAAACATAACTAGCAATTTCTCCTATTGGGGTTGGTTTCCTTGTAGAGAGGGATCCAATTTAGTGGAATATGTTAATTTTTTGATAATAAATAAATACACTGATCAAGAATTAACATTAAGTATTATCTTGGAAAAACTATTAAAAGTCAATTTTTTTAAACGGAAACCTCCTATTTTTATATTGCTATCTTATTTAGCGTTAAAAATAAGGGTGAGTTTGTATAGGGTTGGCTTTTCCAAAAATTTTGAAATTTTTGAAATATTGACAGTTTAAAATGTTTGTATTGTAAAAATCCTAAACGGTTTACCTACACAAGGAAACAACTTATTTTAATAAATGTTCAAAATTTCCACCCGGAACTTGCACGTTTTCACATCTCCGAGTTCGTTATAGGTGACAGCTCTAACTGAATCTCGAAATAAACTTTCAAACGCGTTCTTTACCCTTGCCATACACTCCTCCATCGTTGTCGATGAATTACAATAAACAATATTTTCAACGTTCCCCATATAAAATAATCTAAGACAGTCATGTCAGGAGAACGAGGAGGTCATAGAAAAGGTCCATTATTGACAATTCACCTGTTATAAAATGTTACTTGTAAGAAGTTGGTAACTGGAAAGGTGCTTTGTAGTGGGGTGCCATTGTGTTGGTAAAGAATTTGCCTGTGTTTCGCCAGAGGTAAATTATTAAATATTGATTGTCTAACTCTTCTAGAATTTACAAATATCTTTCTTCTACAAAAGTTAATGCATAATTTAAACTGGGAACATAATTTGATTTGTACGATTGATGAATTACCATTTAAGTTTTCTTCATAAAAATGTAGTTTTACTATTCCCTCATTTCTTACAGCACAAAATAGGTTAAATTAGCAGGTTTCTTGAAAATTCCACATTCTTACTGCGTGATGATTTGAATCACTTCAATAATGAGAATTGTCTCTTAAAGAGGCCATTTTTAGTAAAATTTACTTCATCAGTCAAAATTATGTTGTCTAAAAACCGAGAGTCGTCTTGTATCATCGTTAATATAAAAAAATCATTATCTCTTAGGTCTTGAACAAAGAGATTAAATAAGGGTGGAAATTGTGTTTCAACAGAATATATGTACTGAAATCTTCGAGATTGCAAGTTCGATATTTTCATTATTGAGAATAGGTCTCCTTTTATGCATTTTTGCCTTAACGGTACCAATATTTTTGAAATTACTTTAACACTGTTCTTTTACGGTATCTGTTTATCTGGATATCTATCAGCCAATGTCTGGCATGTTCTTGATAAAACTATTCCTCATAAATAATAAATAAATTTAAATTAACTTCGTGAGTATAATTTAATCATCCGGCATGGTTTTTATTAATAATTGTCAAATGGCAAGAAACGGTGACATTTCTGAAGTACCCAATTGTATTATTTCGTCGTGTTTCGCCGTTATGTTCAACTAATAACAAAACTTAAAAGCCGAATAGCGTTTTTACAATACAAGAATATTAAATTCTCAGTATTTCAAAAACTACAAATTTTTGGAATAGACAACCTTATTCAAAGTAACCCGTATTTTTACTTCTTAAAAAGATAACATTATAAAAATAAGGGGTTATATTTAAAAAAAATTGCATTTTAAAGATTTCTACAAATTAATACTTAATGTTAGTTTTTGACCACCCTGTATTTATATATTATCAAAATACCAACACTGTTTACTAAAGTTGATCCTCTTCTCGAAGGAAACCAACCCTAATTAAAGAATAAAGGCTTTCATATAGTAGAAATTGTAGTTATATTTAGGCCTGCAAAGGCCATTTTTGACAAAAAATTTAAAATATTTAGATATAGTATATTAAACAGGAAATATGTTTATAATTTTGCATAGAATCTAAAAATGAAGTAATATATAGGGTATTACATTTAAAATAAGCAAGAGGACATCAACTTCCGGTGTAACTGGAAGTGCCACCATCTTGAAAATATTTTAGCCGAATTTCTCTCATCGACTTTAGCAAACTGCCAAATTTTAAAAAATTTCCAAGGTCTACTTTCCGAGAAATTGATTGGGGCAGTGGGACACACTGTATAGTATGAACCATTGTGAGAGTATGATATCTCTGTTGTCGGACGAAGTAGAAGAAAAAAAATTTGATACGAATTATTAAAATTATACAAAATATTTTTAGTTTATATAGATTGTAGATTGCAATTTTTGTTTTAAATGAGATACACCCTATATACTTATTTAATTATTTCCATGATCCTTAGATCTAAAAGAGAATCTATCTTTGCGTTAATTAAAAGCACGGGCCTACAAAATTTCATGATAACAAAAGTGTTACATAAAGAATTTAACCAAATTCTAAAGAAAGAATATCTGACAAAATTTGATTAGCATAAAGAGATTGAGAAATATTTTATTTTTAATTGCTTTAATAACTTATATTTTTCGGTTTTTAGTTTTGTATTGAGTTGAGGTTGCAACAAAGTATCTATTTTGTCCAAAATCTCACCAAATCGAAAAACAAAGAATTCTGCTCTGAAGATTTCTCAACTACTAGTTTTGAATGAAATTGTATCAAACAAATATTTAATCTCCTATAGTAAATCCGCTATCTTGAATTTTAAAAACTTAATTTTAGATTCATAACCTAGACCCGAAATCCCCTAATACCGATTCTGAAAGAACTTGACATATGCAAATTTCGTAGTCCGACATAACTTTTAATTTAATTTTAATCTACACCCTCAAAAATCGCTCAAAACCAATTTTGTACATAATCCTAAAAAAAAATTTTACAACAATTTTAAATCCCCCAGCAAAAAATTTTAAACAAAATCGAAAGTGTTACGCTGGTGACGACTCAAAAATAAACCTATGAAAATTCAGATAAATAACCAATTAATACATAATTCAATAATCTGGAAATTTGAATTATTAATCACTCTTATTATGGAAAATAAGGAAATTGAAATATTCAATTACTCTGGTAATAGGTAATTTTATTCCTACAATGATCAGTTACTCCATCAATTGATAATTTCAAAAATAAAATTATGAATTACTTTGTCAATTGATAATTGTAGGAACAAAATTACTAATTACTTTATTTATTGATAATTTTAGAACTGAAAACTACAATTACTTAATTAATTAATTGATAATTTGAGGAAAGAACTCTCAAGTTACTCCATAATTTTATTTTCAAAATTATAAAGTGATAGAACAATGGTTAATTTTGATTTGATAATTAATAAATTTTCGGTAACAGACTAATGATTAACTACAATTTTGATTTTGATTGTTAGCGATGGAAAACATGTGAGTCCAAAAATAAAAAATAGTGCAGATGAGAGTGCACATCAAATTTAATACAAAAACAAACAAATTATAATAAAAAGTTATAAAAATATAATAAATATAATATAATATATATATATATATATATATATATATATATATATATATATATATATATATATATATATATATATATATATGTTTATACGGCTTTCACGGATTCGTCCGTGTGAGATGCATTAGCAGTGGTTATATCCACATTATACTGTTGTAGTGCTGAAATCACATTCAGCAAACGTACAACTATATGCAACTCCGTATATAAGTGAAGTAAAATGCGAGACAGTGAATGCAAACTTCGCTCCACCATATCCTTTCTGTGTTAGGGGTTGCACAGTTAGAATAAACTGTAATAAAACACAGTTCATCCTATTCCACCACCATCGAGATGGTGGCCTACCTGTACCACCGCACCGAGAAAGAAAGTCAAAGCTTACCCTCCCCGCCACAGTGATACGGCAGAGATACATGTTTCGTCTCTCACTAGACTCATCAGGGTACCGACATGCACCTGGCTGTGCAAAGGACAGATCAGAAGGAAGCATGCAACACTAAACGCGGCTTCGCCGACCTCTCGTCGGTAGGCCACCATCTCGATGGTGGTGGAATAGGATGAACTGTGTTTTATTACAGTTTATTCTAACTGTGCAACCCCTAACACAGAAAGGATATGGTGGAGCGAAGTTTGCATTCACTGTCTCGCATTTTACTTCACTTATATACGGAGTTGCATATAGTTGTACGTTTGCTGAATGTGATTTCAGCACTACAACAGCATAATGTGGATATAACCACTGCTAATGCATCTCACACGGACGAATCCGTGAAAGCCGTATAAACATATATAAGCCATCCGACGAGAGATCGGCGAAGCCGCGTTTAGTGTTGCATGCTTCCTTCTGATCTGTCCTTTGCACAGCCAGGTGCATGTCGGTACCCTGATGAGTCTAGTGAGAGACGAAACATGTATCTCTGCCGTATCACTGTGGCGGGGAGGGTAAGCTTTGACTTTCTTTCTCGGTGCGGTGGTACAGGTAGGCCACCATCTCGATGGTGGTGGAATAGGATGAACTGTGTTTTATTACAGTTTATTCTAACTGTGCAACCCCTAACACAGAAAGGATATGGTGGAGCGAAGTTTGCATTCACTGTCTCGCATTTTACTTCATATATATATATATATATATATATATATATATATATATATATATGTATATATATATATATACATATATATATATATATATATATATATATATATATATATATATATATATATGTATATAAAATATCTCTTTTTTTACATGTGCGTTAGCTTAAAAACACGCAGCGGCTCTCATGGGGAGATCGTTTTTTCCATCTTATTATTGTCCAACCAAGTTTAGTTTTCAATATTTTAATGATTCCTGTATTTTCGTAATTGTCAGAATCAGTTTTTCGAAACTATGTTAACAGAATATTTACGAGTATTTAGGACTTTTATAAATGCTTCGACGACAAACGAAAGACAGTTATATTGGTACAGGATGAGTATTTATAAAAACAGTACTATTTTATTTTACAGATACTTAATTAATTTTCTATGTCATTACACAAATGTGGTTAACAAAAATGTTATAACAAACTGGGTAATAATATGGTTATACTATTCATTGGTTCCACTCTAGTAAATTTGAGGGCCATTTTTATCACAATTTATTTTGTGGTCAATCATCTCATCAATTTGAAAGGATTCCAAATATTGAGTTACCGAACACGCTTCAAGGAAAAAAGGTAATAGTATTGCATTGAAGACGAATTGTAATGGCTACTTTCTTTTGGGTTAAGAAAAACACTTCACTATTCTAACAAATAATATTCTCACATAAACATATTTAAAATTTCGATTTAAATCAATCTTTTAATGATATTGAAGTACTATTAATTTAAAATTTTTCGGGTATTTCTATATAGCTGTATTGGGCAGTGTGTTAAAATTTAGTTTTAATTTTATTATGGTTCATAATCATTACGGCCTCTCATTGTCCCATCAGTTCAGGTTTAGTAGTAAGTACGGAGTCCTGATCCATTCACTACCACTTGAGTCAAATGAAGTGTAGTACCCAATATTTGACAAGTTAAATTTAAAATTAAAAAAAAATATATGTGATTTAAAAATAAATAGAAACAATTAAATCGGCTGGTCGCAACCAGTATGGGATTTGACAGCGATGTTTTTTACTGTTTATGTTTATATCCGAGACAATCTAACCTTACTCTTTCATAATAAATAAATTTACAAAACAGTAAAATGGTTACTCATAAAATTCGAATGTCTGAAGACAAAGATGCAAATAAATTTGGAAATCTCAAACGTCAAACTATAGTGAATGCAAAAAAACGTAGATTAGAAGAAAATATCACTTCAAAAGATATGTATGTTCATATCAGTAACCGAGTGATAGAAATAATATGTATTGTTGATGATTTGTGGTGTAATAATTGTGATTTACCAATATCTTTAAGACATGTCGTTAAAGAGAGTTAGTAAGTATTTTTGATGTAAAATGCATAAAATCTAACAGTTTAAATTTAGTTCAAATGAGTAATTATAAATAAGATAATACATATCATTATCGTTACAAAATTAACTTGAGATTGGCTTTTCATAAGTTTCAATTTGATAAATAAATGTATTTATATATCTCACAACAATTAATTTTTTTGTATTATTCAAAAATCTGAAGTGCGCGCTCATACAACGTTGCCAAACGTTTCGACTCCATTTTAATGAAGGTTAATTCTAAAATTTATGCCATTGCTGTTAATTGATATCTTAGTATAACCCACGGTAAACTAAATATTTTATTGTAAAAAAGAAATCTGTGGGTATGTTTCAAAAAGCTAATTTATAATTTTTTTCAATCTCTTCTTGTCGACAAATGGTAATATAATTCAAAAGAAAATGCGAAGATCCTGATTTCTAATAAAATTATGTATAAATTTTTACATTCTTCAATTTAGTTCTCAAATTTTACACGGTAAACTTAGTAGAAATTCCACGATAGTATAAATTACGACTTACACCATTATAAAAAAATTGATTTTCATTGAGATCTAATATTTTCGCGACTGGACCTTCTTGAGGGTGCAGGCCATTTACGTTTCATAAGAGAGAGGTTTTAAGCACAAAAATCATTATCTATAGCCACCGCCAGAATCACGTATGGCACCCGAAGAAAAAAATAAAGAAGTTGAAAATTACTTAGAACCAGATGAATAAATAAATTGCTTCCGGAATCTTTCACTACTTGTATAACCAAATGGGTATTTTTTCTTAAAAACTGTTGAACCCAAAAAACTTATACTTGGTACACTTACACTCACAGGGGCCATGCCATCATGCCCCACCACAGCAATAGAGGCAGTGCTACACCTACTTCCACTGCATATAGCTGTAATGAGCACGGTAGCAACAAATGCCCTTAAGCAATTTAAAACGAAAGGCCTCAAATCTGGAAATTTTATTGGAGATATGAAGATTCTGGATACAATTCTAATACAATCCATATCGATATTAATAGCTATCATGTCTATTCGGTACGAATTTGATATGAACTATGAAGTAGTAACTGACTGCTACCAAGTGAACAGAGAGGGACTACCTCGACCAGAGAAGGATCCACTGGTATGGTTTACTAACGGATCCAAGATGAGAGAAGTGGTCGTAGTGGGAGTATCAAGCCCAAATTTTGGGCTTATCAGATCTTTAAAAGACCCCCCCCCCCGCATCATGTTCCAAGCAGAAATCCACGCAACCCAGATTTGCTCTGACGAGTGTCTCAATAGAAACGCTAAGAAGAGCAAAATATACATATTATCAGATAGCCAAGCAGCGCTAAAAGCTCTCAGGTCGAACACCTACAAGTTAACATGACTTGGAATTGCAGACAAACCCTAAGGCAATTGGCTAAAAAAAAAGAATAACCCTGAAGTAGGTACCAGGGCACAAAAGAATCAAGGGAAACGAGAAAGCAGACAGACTCGCAAAAGAAGAGACAAAAACTCCTTTCTAGCGACTAGAAAAAAGTCACATAAAAGGGAAGCTCCGGAGCTGGGAACAATATCAGATAAAATTAAGGTCGAATAAGACGTCTGATCTAAGACAAGCGAAAAATTCATAAATCCACAGCCAAAGGACGTTAAAATGCTTCTCGATCTCCCAAAAATGGATTTAGAGTAATAATAAATATCTTCACAGGACACTACCCTCTGAGAAAGCATTTAAAAAAAAATAGACAAAGCTGAGAACAATGTCATATCTGCGATCGGAGTCGAAACAGCAGAACTCCTGTTATGTGAATTCATGTTCTGTAAAAGACTTAAATTCTTGGAAGGCATTACCTACACATCTGAAGAAGCAAAGCACTCATTCCCTAAAAGAATGATGGATGTAATTAAATTTTTTAAATTGACAATTATTTTCTTGAATTTAGCCCTTTCGTTTAGAAGTTAATTTTAAGAGAATCACACCTTCTTACAAAATCAAAATTTCAGTAAGAAATAAAGAAATCTCTCGGCAGTATTTAAATAGTTTGTTATATATGTAATTCTCCTTTCAGGCAGAGAATAAGAAAAATATATGTACAAACAGTTTATCTGCCTAGACGGCAGGTGTAATATCCCGCCGACATACCTTGAAATTTATGGTTCATATATCAGTTATTTCCTGCTAATGTTGCTCTCGATCCGATACAGCTCCACTGATGAGATCATGAGGTGATCGAAACGCGTATGGACAGAGGACCAGAGCGATATTTGCAGGAAATAAACTGTTTGTACATATATTTTTCATATTCTCTCCTTGACAGGAGAATTACATATATAACAAATTATTTAAAGGTAGATGGCAGGTGTAATATCCTGCCGATATACCCCGGCATTTGTGGTTCGTATACCAGTTATTTCCTGCTAATGTTGCTCTCGGTCCGATACAGCCCCACTGACGAGATCATGAGGTGATCGAAACACGTATGGAGAGAGGACCAGAGCGATATTTGCAGGAAATAAACTGTTTGTACATACATTTTTCATATTATCTGCCTGAAAGGAGAATTACTTATATAACAAACTCCTGAAAACATCATTATCTTGGACAAAAAATTAATAAATACTTACATGATGCAGCCTCCACACATCCAGGATAAGTTCTTAAAAGAAGTAACAGAAAGTGCCCTTCTCAGACATTAAAAATTAGATGTGATTATTTTTTTAACTAATCGAGAGTTACTATACAATTTCTCTAAAATCCTGAAAATTACCCATTTAATGAAATGTAATTAAACTCGAGTGTTTTCCTTAATATGCCAATAGGTTCATTGTAAAAATTTTAATCTTAAAAGAAATGCATGTAATTTATTCATTCATGGTAGATTAAACGTATTTTTACAATATAATGATTGTGCCAAAAATAATCAAGAGGTCAGTTGTACGCAGCGGGTGGGCTACTTACCGAAATTGAAATAGCGTTGATATTGTTGTATCCGGATACCTCTTTCTTTATTTGATACCTGTTATGAAGTTTTTAATTATTTTGTTCCTAGCCTTAATTGGATATAACGAACAAAGTGTTGTATTATTAGTTATTAATAAAATAACTTTTCAATATAGAACGGAGGTTTCTTCTTATTTGACTGTTAAATATCAATCATGTCAAATTTCAACTTATTACTGATATAGTATCTGACTAACAACAACATAAAATTTATACATTGAATAAAAATAGTAATTTCTTGTAGATTTTCGGTCGCTGAATTCGAATCCGACTTTCGAATTGCTCCAGAACATCAGATTTTTAAATATTCTAACCTAAAAATGCGAAAAACGCGTTTTTGGCTTATATTTGAAGTTATGTACACTGTTAAAAATAACCTTAAATTTAACGCAAAGGCTATAGCGGGATAAGATGGTCAAATTGGCATTCCAAACAAGTTACATATGAATGGTGTGGAGTACACTGATGGCAAAACTATATTCGGTGCATTCGCAGCTTGTTTTTAATTCAGTCTATGAAGAAGATAATTTAAAAATTAATAGAAATTATAAAGAATGCGAAATTTATGAAGTTCTTTCCATACGGCAGGTTAGCTATGAGGATGTGTGCGATGCTGTGAAAAGACTTAAAATTAATAGAACTACTGGTCCTGATAACATACCTTCATTTCTTATTAAAGGCATGATTGGTCTTCTTGCTGAACCCTTGAAAATACTATTTAATGTCACTAAAAACAAGTAGTTTTCTGAATATGTGAAAGGAAGTTAAAATTTGTCCCGTTTCTAAAAATGGAGACAAAAGCAATATTCAAAATTATAGGCCAATTGCGTTAATATCATGTCTAGCAAAATTCTTTGAATCAATTATATATAAGTAAGTTTATAAACATGTCTCAACCAAAATTACTGAACTACAACAAGGCTTTATGAATAAAAGGTCAACAATTACTAATTTATGTAACATCACGCAATATGTATCAGAAAGTTTAGATAATAAATCTCAAGTTAATATAATATATATGGATTTCATGATAACTTAGTTAAATTTTTTCTGTCATATTTAAAAAATAGACAACAAGGATGGTAGTTAAAGGCTGTACATAAAATTTTTTTCGCCTTCCGCGGGCATCCCTCAGGGTTCCAACCTTGGTCCAATGTTATTCCTTTTATATGTGAACAATTTAGCAAAAGAAATTAATGGCTGTTATATAGTGTTATTTGCTGATGACTTAAAACTATATTCAAAAGTTCAGCAAAACAGTGATTGTCTTATATTGCAAGAAAATCTAAATAAACTCTATGAATGGTCAGTTGGAATTGTCTGAACTTTCATATTGACAAGTGTTTTATTCTTAGCTTTAACAGAAAAAGAAAAAGACATATCTTAAAGTATGAATACAAAATGAATGGAATGTCATTGGCACGGGTTGATGAGATTCGGGACCTTGGAGTTACTTTTGATGCTCAATTATCCATTAGATCTCATCTGATGGATGTTACATCTAAAGCTTCAAAAATGTACGGTTTTATTATCAGAAACTGCAGATTGTTTGAAAACGTTGACTGTATTAAAACATTGTATATTTCCTATGTTCGAATTCCATATTGGAATACCCTTCCATAATATGGAATCCATATTATGCGAATCACAAAAACATGATTAAAAGAATACAGAACAGATTCCTAAGATGTATCTATTTTAAAGAAACTGGAGTATATCAGTTACATATCTAAAGATGAAATCATGAATAGATAATCTTGGGAATTTGGAATGTCGTAGAATAGTTGCATTCATAATTTTTTTGTTTAAACTATTACATAATCAAATTGATGTTTCAAATTTATTGGCATTAATACGACTGTATGTACCTAAATATAGGACAAGGAACTCGTTACCATTTTATACGGATAAAGCTCGTACTAATTATTATAGCAATTCACCTATTATTGATATATGTAAATTATATAACCAATTTAGGGGTGATTTTGATATTTTTAACATAAATATAAAATCTTTACGGAAATTGTTATTAGATATTATATAAATACTAGATTATTATTTGGTCATACAAGCAATAGGTCCTTTCCCTACTCTATAACTGGATATATTCTGTAGAGTTAAACGATTCACTACGGCCAGTAGCACGATCGATGAACAATGTTAAAAGATGCCTGTGCGCAAATTTTAGCACCTTATAGGCTCTATAACGATCTGAAGAGGTTATGTTCACTTTTACCGACTTTATTTGTTTACAAGCGCAATTTTGCACCAAAAAATCTAAAATAAATCACAGAGATGAATTTTTGGTTGTAAACAATCATGATTTTTTTCAGATTTTTCCAGCAAAAATTGAGCCTAGAAAAAATAATTTAATTTTTTCAAGATTTTTGGCCAACTTTAACATAATGATTTTTTGTGTATTTTTTTTTTGTTCTTATAAATGCCGATCATGATATAACGATTTTTTTGGTAGAACACCCTCAAAAATTCAAAAAACCGTTTTTTTTTTGACATTTTCATCAGTTATTTGGGACATAACCTAAAAATAGAAATAGCTAAATAGATGTTAGTACACTTAGTTATGCTCTAGTACTCAGTTTCAAGGGAAAACAGTGTTTGAGAATCCAGAATTACGTCACCAAGAATCGCAACGCGCCTTAAAGAGCTAGGGAAGTTTCATGTAGAAATGTTAAATACTTTCAATATGAATTAGAATTATAGATGAATAAATATTTTTTAACAAAACAAAAAAATGATTATGTATTACCGCCACAAAGAATTTTAGCTGATCTAACAATTTTCGATTTATCTCTAGCATTACTAAGATAATATATGACTGCCGCAATGTGAGAACAGGAGCCGATAGTCTTTAGTCCATTAGCATAGTCGCAGACATAGCCTAAAACACCGCTGTAGCCAATGGAATGAGGTGAATACACAATGTAACATTTATGGTTTTTTTTATTTATATGTCTAAACCTTATTAAAACTTTAATAACATTTTGTTTCATTTTAATGTTCTCCAAATTGATATTATTAGAATCGTCCATTAACTCAGCCAAATAACATACTGCTTGACCTAAGTGATAGGTATCTGAAAAAAATATTTTAAGGTCTCTTTTAGTAATTTTTGGAAAAATCTCTGATTTCTTGAGATGTTAATTGGATTGTAATACTACTCCGTCTAGACCACCTTGAAGTCTCAGCTCCTTTTGTTAAGGTATTGTCCTCTATATTGAACTTCAATATTCTTTCTATGATTACATCTTACATTCGGTCTTCACACTTATTGCTATATAAATGCTTTCCGAAGCGATTGTTTCAAAAACATGCAAACATACAATGAAGATCAGCCTTGGATAAAAGCTTATTATCTAGCTAGGTGATGGAGAAACTTATATTTTTATACGTTTGTAACACAAATATTGTTCGAGAAGTGATAATTATATTAATTCTCTTCAAAATCAAACTGAGATGTTGGCGGTTAGGAGAAAAATATACAACAATTTATAATTAATAAACAATTATTTAAAGGTTATTACAATTGATAAACATTAGTTATAGATGCAATAATAATTTACAATAAGTCTTCACAAAAAGATTAAAATTAATTGTTAATCAACATTCAGTAATAATATAGACTTAAAAAGGCTTGGAAATTATTTTACAATCATCAACAAAAGTTCAAAACATAGACTTGAGTTTAATCTAGAATAAGGCTTATTAACATCATCCTAAAATGGTTGTAAGATTGCAATCCTTCTGTTTTTAGTAGTTTTTTATAAGTAGTAGTACCAAGTTTTGTTCACAATAAAATTAATGTTATAATATTTGTTCACTTTGCTTGCCCATTTACATATATGGATCATCTATAGGCTCTAATCTGTAATAGTTAGGCGAAAACATGTGGTAATTATCTTAGAAGTATATTTAAATACAGGAAAATATGATTGATTGATAGGCAATTATTTAGCTATGTTTGCCAAAAAATGTTAAAATTCTATATTAATTTTCCCTATACCTGAACTTTTTTAAGGCACATTGCAATTCTCACTGACATAAATCTCAATTCTCAAAAAGTGTTTTCCCTTAAAAATAAGTCCTAGAGTATATTGGCATCTATCTAGTTATTTGCATTTGACATTATGTTCCAAATAACTCAAGAAAATATAAAAAACAGGTTTTTTGAATTTTCGAAGGTGTTCCACCAAAAAAATCGTTATTCCATAAGCGACTTTTGAAAGAACGAAAAAAAAAAAACAAAAAACATTATTTTGAAATTGGCCAAAAATTTTGAACCTAACCTGAAAAAAGGGTAGAAAAATTTTTCTTGCCCTCGATTTTCGCTCGAAAAATCTGAAAAAATCTGTGAATTTTTTCAGATCTTTTCATGCACAATTGCGCCTGTAAAAAAAAATGTCGGAAAAAGCGAACATAAACTCTTTGGGCCGTTATAGGTCCCATGGGGGCTGAAAATTTGCACAAAGGCATCTTTTGACATTGGTTATCGAATGAGGTATTGGCTGTAGTGAATCGCTTGGGGCAGATGTGACCATCTGATCCCGCTATAGCCTTTAATGTCCATTCTAGATTAAATTTAATGATTTTGTATCAAAAATCGTGAAAAATTTACATTTACTTTGAATTTAAAATAATTCATTGAAATATGAGTTCGGTGTATATTAAGTTTGATTAAATTGTATCTTAAATTTCAGTAAAGGAACTGAAAAGATATTTCGACTTCTATACAATAAAATTAATTCACATATACCCTAATATTAAAGGAATTTAAATTGTTATTCAATATATATTGCATGAGATTCCGGGAGATGGCGCCACTTATATTGAACTTTTTGTTTAGTATGATATAGGTTGCTTAAAGGACTCAATTTTCTTATGGTGAGGTGTAAATGTCTGCCCAGTACCTATGGGAACCAATAAATTCGAAACCAATCTAGATGGCGAACATTACCTATGCGAAAAAGTCCAGCTTTTTCTGGTAGTGGCAGAATTTTTTGAACTCATATTAATGTTGATGCATTAAATATGTGATAACATATTTCAAATCCAGCGAACACTGGCTGTGCATTTAATGGAACAAATATTAATTATTTTATACTGTTCAATATGAACTATATTCTGTTAAAATGAATATTTAAATAATCACTCTGTGAATAGTTTCCCGTCGGAATAGAGTAGTATGTATATATATATATATATATATATATATATATATATATATATATATATATATATATATATATATATATATATACGAGTTAAGATGTTTATTGCCAAAACAGCCAAGAGTTTTTTCACAGTTTTTATCATATATTCTTTTCAATATAGGAAGACGTAGATTAGTTTGTTTTACTATTCTTTTATATAAAAATTATGATTAAGACGCTCAGAGGCCAATTCGGGAATCAAGCATTCGGTATAGAAAGGCTAACGCCCTCTACATTTCGAGACTCAACTTGACGTTTACAGGGTTCCATGGGGAACGGGAAACAGAGGGGTAAGGTTCGAAGACACTCTTTTAAGAACTAGTAAATTTCAGTTCCAATCTGGATATCGTTAGACCGGTACCATGTGTACCAGCGTAGAAAAACTACGTGACAGGTATAATCGTCTGGAAAGAAGGTTATCTTTGTTTCGATGTGTTTTCAGTTAATTTGGGAAATTAAGGGAATATTGTGTGTTATTTTAGTCGAGCATTTCGCGATTTTAATAGTGTTTGATAAAGAAAGATATATAGTTGTTTTTTTTTCGCGTTTTATTTTTTTTCTGTTTAATGTTTTAGTCAGCTATTTATACATGTTTTTTGTCAAAATTGGGTTTTACATTTTTGGTTAATAGAACAGCCAATAAGAGCAATTATTTTAATTTTTTTTTGTAATTGTTATTAGTTTAAGTTTCTCATTTTAAATAGTTGGTTTTTTTTTTCTTTTTATTTTTAGTGATGAGGCCATTATAGGTCTTTATAAGTTTGTGAAAATACAGCCAAATCAGTTCAAGAGTTCGTGAGTAATGTCAGTTACAAGACACCAAAAATTTAAACAATTTTTGCGCAGAACATAATGCTTATAGAGACATTATTAGAAGTGAAATGGATTTTTGAAAGGTCAAACGACAAGGAAAGTTAAAAAAAATTATATATTTATTCCAAAATTGTTGATAAAAAAGTGGGTTAAAGAAGAGATTTTTTTTGCTTATAAACAATTAGAATAACTTTATAATTTTTCATGATACAGACTTGTTATTAGATGAACTGTAAAGGTAGTTTGAAACCCTGAGCAGTAGGAGCCAAAATAGATATTTTTTTCTAAAATCATATTTCTGCTCTTTATGAATATTAAAAGCGAAATTTTCATATATTTTAAATGAGGATCTATATTTTATGATGCAATAAATAAGTATATAATTTATGCATTGCGCATGAAGTGCTAAGGAACTTGCAAAAATGAGCTGTGGCTGGTAGTTTCCCAATTTTCCATGGTAGTAAAAATTACCCAGTTGTTATTTCCTCGAGTTACCCGAGTTTAAAAAAAATTAAGGTCCAGCGTTACCTAGAACCCAAAATACTGTTAGAGTTTGGAGCCTTCTCTAACTGAAAGTTCTTAAATCCTAGATTTTCAATCACCTTTACAGTCCACTTTATAACAAGCCTGTACTATAAAAAATAACAAAGTTTTTCTAATTATTTATAAGCTAAAAAACACCTCCTATTTAACCAACATTTTTAATAACAATTTTTGAATAAATATTTTATTTTTTTAACCTTCCTTTTGGTTTGACTTTTCCCAAATCCATTTTACCTTTAAAAATGTCTCTAGAAACATTATCTTCCCAGCAACAATTGTTTAAACTTTTGGTATCTTCACTAAACTATTGACATTACTCACAAACTATTCAACTAATCTAGCTGAATTTCCGCATACCTATAAAAACTCATAATAGCCTCATCATCAAAGTGTTATATGTCACTTTTAGCAATCACTGTAGAAGTATATATTTATAAAGTAGTGCAAAAAGGGAGTTTTTCGCCATTATCTTGAAAAATTGTTTACCGATTTTGACGTTTAAAACATGAAAATAAGGTATTTTCAATATCTACAACTTTCACTAATACCACTTTTCTCTAAAATGTCGTCGGAAAATTCTACGGGCAGAAAATCGAATTTTCTGACTTTGGCCGTTGTTTATAAAAAACAATGCCGATCTGACACTACCTTTTCTCGCATTTATCATTTATTAGGCACCTTATACCATTTAAAGCCTTCAGATATCTGTAATAAATTTGTTTGCACTTTTTTTTTAAACAAACTGGATAAAGTAGCAATAGCCGAGTAGGATTTAACGTTAAGAAATAGCGTTTTTTTTACAACGTTGTAATATAGGAGTCAGTCATGTCTGGCACTTGATTCCATATGTTTCGTCAATTAATTTGAGAATCAATATATTTTAACATAATTATATTGCAGACGTAGCAAAACGATCCTCGCTAAAATTGGAAATCTTATTTCAAATTAAAAAATGTGTACACCGCAATCACTTTTATTGCTTTGCAAAGACTAATTTTGACAATCCTTGGAATTACGTTTACGATCAAATTAAAAAAATTACCTCCACGTTTAATAACAAATTATAAATTCAATTAATTTCTCACAATTAAAATAATATCCACGAACAAAAACTTATATAATTCAAAATAAATATTATTAATAAAGCAATTAAAAGCTGTATTAATTTTAATTCAAAATAAATCGTTTAAAATTGTGTTTACAGTTATGCATTTCTACTTAATTAGGATAATTAAATTATTTTTAATGTCTGAAAAGTCGAATAGAAAAAAGACCAGTATATAATTTGCAAAAGTATTATTCCCGTATTTAATTACTTCAGAAAGACCTTAAAATACCACTGTGACAAGTTGGTTATTAGGGGAAACCAGAGCAGTCAATTTTATTACATCTACATAAATAATAAGCAAGATATCGTTCTTTTCAGAATTTGTTTCTTAATTGGTAAATTTCACTCAGTAATATACCTATACCAGATAAAATCGATGAAAAATCACTTTACAGTTAGTCCAAAAAGCATTCTCACGGAGATGGAGATAAATAGAATTTTGGATAAATATAGCTGCCTGTGGATCGCCAGGGTATGTTTGGGTTCTTCACTGGACACGACAGCGTCCGAAACATTGGTGACATGGCGTTGAGGAAGCGGACCCTTGTCGTACAAGAAACTATAGTCCAACAATAGTAACTCTAAATTAGTATGAAAGCCAAATAACACCGAGACCTTCACTATTCCAAAGACAAGACTTAGCACCTTAAAAAGAGAAATTGGGCATGATATCAAGAGTGTCGACAATAGCAGCTTACTAAACCCGAGCCATAACCGGCGTTCGAGATCGAGCCGTAGCCAGAATTGAAGATCCAAGAACACCCAAATGGCAACTCTGAAGAAGACAACGATGAACTCTGCCAAAATTTATCCAAGGAAATGGGTAAGGCAGTGAGAAGTATGATGGAACCAGTTAATTATGCCAACCACCACTACGAAAAGTAAACTTATTTAAAAAACTGAGTATAGAATTAGAGATCAAAAACAACAAAATTGAATTCCAGAGGAGCTGCAGCATCGGCATATGTTGATTTACTGCACCGCAACTCGAGTTATGGAAGTAAAGTTCTCTATGAGGCAACCAAAAAGTCTATCATTCACAGAACCTAGGACACGACAATGAAAGATTAGACTGAAGGTGAAGATTAATAGTCTTTGGGAAGATATAGAACAACTGACAGAGTATCTCAGAGGTATGTAATTTAATTGATTATGCAACATAAAGAAGAAATAGGATTAGTGGATATAGGTAAGCAGCTGGGTGTATAAATAATAAATTTATGTTTACAGGTTAGCAGACTCTTTCACACTACAGCGGACAATATGCAACATAGGTAATTTAACACCGTCACTGTTGAGGGAGCGTGAAATGAGTATATATTACAAAATAGATCAACAAAACCTTCAAGCCTGGCTGGAGAAGCCCCTTCATAGTCGACATTCCATCTAGAAAATGTCGACAAGTTAGTGATGACTACTGAGTGATGTAGGGGAAAATATTTTCAGAGACTGAAGGCTTCTTACTGGCTATAAAAGAATAGATTATTCCAACTTGAGTTATATTGTCAGAGCTCCTTCAATAACGAAGATCAATTTAAATCAGAGACAATTCAATATATCTCTGGAGGATGTCAAGCGTTTGCCGCATCGGAGCAGAAAAAAAGGCATGACGCTCTTGCTAGGTCTCAATGAACTACGAAAGGACATAACTACTGGCAACCACCCAAACTGTTCGAAAATTTTTCGGGAATGCAGCAGACCACAAATCATCTAGGGGAGCGGTTCCCAACCTCTTTCTTCTTGCGAACTTCTTCTAAATACCGGAATAAATTGGCGAATAACCTGTGTACCCATTAGGAAGAGTAAACGAAACAGTAAAATTTAGTTATTAAAATTTATTTTCATATTGAATAACAGCTTGTAACAAAAAGCAAAAACAAAATCGTTAAACATTGACAGACAAATATTAAATCTAAAGTGATGGCTTAACCTACAAAAAATAATTAATACAAAATGATTACAATAATAGAGAACTTGACAGATACTCTTAATGGAATATTTGTGCCTGTTTGGTGGAACAAATAAATTTGATGCCTGAAAGTTTGAGTCTTAGATAAGGTTTTGCATTTAACCTGTTTCTGTACATTTCTTTCAGGTAAGTGTATGTTGAAAATCCTTTCCCACATAGATGTGTTGTACAAAAGAGCAATAAAACCTTAGTGTTTTTTTCCGCCACAACAGGATACTCATTTCTTATTTTGAGCCAAAAATCAATTAAACAAGGATCCTTAAACACACTTATTAGGGAATGGTCAGAGGACAACTCAATGAGCTTTTCTGTTAACAGTAAAGTTAAAGAAGTATCCGAAATTATATATTATATCTTCTTGAAAAGGATTACTTATCCAGTTGTTTGATCCATATATAATGGGTTTATTAGGAAAATAGTCTTTGAACGGTAATTTTGACTCCCTTTTAGTTTGACGAGACGATAGTTCATTAAAACTGCCACCCTGTATTGGTTTCAAATCAGGGACTGAAATAGAAGGAGCAATTAATTGCATGCTTTGCGTCAGACTTGACAAAGCTACCCGTTTTTAACCAACGATCCATTATACATTTACGGAGCAATAATTACATAATTTCACGTTCGATATGCGCACGTGCAACTTGTAAAGCTTGGGTATTTGTTGTAATTTATTTACACGAGACGAAATCACTAAACGAGTTTACACTACTAATATTTATGTACACACTATGCATTGACTACTAACTGATTTATCTTTCTGAAATCACTTGAGGTTCTTAAGTTCATCGTACCATTCAGTTCAACTCTACTCTTTCTTAAATGTGAATGGGGCGTTTTATATCAAAAGTCGTTATTCTTGTTCTTTCGTGCGAACTCGGGAAAAGTCTTGGTTCGCCGAAGTAGGAGCTGCCGCTTTGTTTGAGAATGTTGTCGCATCGCCAGCAGTGTAGTGACCAGTTGCGTTACAGATTGTTGCTTGTTGCGAGTTTAACTTAAAATTCAGCTATTAGAATATTTTTTTCGCCAAGTCCCTTTATAAAACTTGCGAACTCTTGGGTTCGTGAACAACTGCTTAGAAAACGCTGATCTAGGATATGATAACATGGACAGGGCCCCCGTAGAGCACACTTCTTTTAATATTTGAATATATCTGAGAGAAAAGTAAATGTTCCCTGAGGGGAGTGTGAAATACGTTTGGCTAAATCGATTAATGATGTAAATGATGATAGTGATAAATATGCTTTAACTTTTTAGCAGATTTTCCCTAGAAGATGCTCATTTGACCAAGCTATAAACATTAAACACCTTAATAATTAGATATAAAAAATATATAAAAAGATTTTGTATGAACCGTTTATAGAAGAATTAGATTGGTGAAAAAAGAGTAACTCCTTAAACAATATATCCATTATTATTTAAATTTCTACACAAATTCCGATCTAATTCTTTCCTTAGTCTCCCCTAAAATATGCAACAACGATCATGTTAATATTTGTAGGTGTGTGGCAATTCTACTAGGTTCAATTTTATAATTTATATGTTCATTGGCATTTTCGTGTGAATTTTTATGGACGATTACGAAGTCAAAGTAAAGGTTACTTAAGACATGAAAAATTGGAATGAGTATTTTAGTTAATTAAAATAATGTACCATCGGTTTTATGCATAGGCGTACAGGTTTTATTTGCATAATTTGTCAAATATATAGTTATTTCGCAAGCAATTCCGACGCAATAAATAATTTCAGGTGTAAAAAATTTACATAATACACGATTATACTATTGAAAGAGTTTAAGGAATGTTTAAAAATACGTCAACAGGAATTCCCAGGATTACTATTGTGAAATTAATATGCTTTTCTCAATTTAACTTATGTTCCGCTTAACAAAATGTGATAAAAGTTTGGTCAAAGCTATAATATATTGCCACCCTTTGAATTTAAAATTTAATATTATCTTAGGAAAAAAGGTACTTTTCTTTGTTTCAGAAAATAATTCATTTTCAAGATCAATACACAACATTAAAAATTTCACTGCATCCAATTTGAATTCAGTTTCGTAGTTGGGATACCTCTTATTTTTCTTCGGATTCGCTATCAGAAAAAGGAAAAAATTATAAAACAGAATATATTCCTACTTTTTTAAGCAAGTGAAAATATCAGTGAAACAATAATAATAAAAAGAGATATTGGAAGAAAATAAATGCAAAGAGGCAGAATTAGAACTCATTTCTTAACCAAAAAAACATTAAATATAACACAATAAGGTTAACCTGTAGATACTTGAAATAAGCATTTTTTTAATGGTGCAAACCATGAAAAGTTAGTTATAATTTTCCAATAGCTCTATTGAATGCAATATTTATAAAATATACTTTGGGATTCGGGTTTTTGAGTTTGGGGTTTGTAATTCTATAATAAAATCGCACCTCCACAAACTGTGGATCCTTGAATATAGTTTCATGAATGCAGACCCGTTAAAATAATTTTCTGTTTTTGATCGAGAAAGAGTTTATATTTAAATTTCAAACTTTGTTATCTAATACTTTGTTTATAACAAGATATATCGTAATAACGACAGTGACTTCTTTGAAAGTATTTATTTTCGTAAAATGCAAGGGAAGCATTTATTTAAAAAATAATGAATTTTCCAATCATTTGTTTAAACAAATTGTTTAAACAAATATATTTTGTAAAACTATTGATAAACTTGGATTGAGCAATGTTTTGATAGCTCTAAAACATTCATGGATGGTGAAGAATTCCAAAACAACAAAAAAATATTTATACAAACTTAACGACAGTTGAAAGAGTAGGACTTATTCTAGTTTTTTGAGAAAAAAAAATGTCGCAATGATACCCTGTAAAAAGGAAATGGGTTTTGTCATTACTTTTAAAGATGATTTTGTACTGTGACGGAATTTGATCATAGACTCTTGCAAATGGTATATTGTGGTAGCGTTAGCCATTTTATCTATAATCATTTTGCTGCTTCATATTAATTAGTAGCTATTTTAATAACCTATAATTAAATTTTACAGTAATAAAGACACTCTGGAAGTTTGGATGTTCATCTTATCTCTTGCAGCTTTAGTTCTAAACAACTACGATTATTTAAGCTTGCCAAAACCATAACTCAGAACTTCAGGACTCAGTCAAGGCTGCTAATTAGCTTGAACAGATGACATCTATTGTTTACAGCTCACACAGGGTATTGCATGTCACTTCCGGCCATTACTGTACAAGTCATTAAAATTTATAAAATAGTGCAAAAAAGGGAGGTTTCTCGCCATTATTTCGATAAATTGTTATTCGATTTTGGCAAATAAGACATAAAGTTAAAGATCTTTTCAATATTTATACAACTTTTTTCTAAAATGTCATCGCAAAATTTTACGGACAGAAAATCGAATTTTCCGACCTTGGCCTTTGTTTATAAAAAAAACAGAGCCGATATGACAATACTTCTTTACTTATTTATCATTTACTAGCTCCCTACCCGTTGTGATTTAAAACCTTCAGATATGTGTAATAAATTTTACGGTGAAATCGATTTTTTTCATTACACAGACTGAATTAACTCCAAACAAGACTTAAAATATTAGATATCAAGGGGTTTTCGAAGATATTTACCGAAAAAATTAAAAATAGGACAAAGATGCTGCAATCTGGATTTATAACAGAAAAAGTACTGAAGTCAATATGCGATGTTGATAGTGAAAATGTAAGTCATCATTAATTCGATATTTATGGACAAAATAGATCAAGCACAACTGGAAACACTCTGAGAACAAAGTCGACGGTTTCTTTCCCTAGATACCATCTGCACACCAGATCATCCGCGACGCCAGTCCTATAAAGATGGTCTTGGAGGTGATAATGTCCAGTCAGAAATCCCACCACGACCCGCAGTTCTTTTCTCTTCAGGAAGAGAAGGTCCCTAGTAAGCAGCGCATTAGGTCCATTTATATGTTCCTTAGAACATATCATTCCATGGGTTTCCCTCCAGCATTCAATGAATTTGCTTTCCAGCAACAGTTTCCCTTTCTCTTACTAACAGTAATTGGAACAGGTATAATGGTTTAGGAGTCATATGACTCAGTCGCGGACCCCAACATTACCAAATGATCCTCTTCTTCGTTTTCGTGTATGCTCGAATGACCCGAGACCCACGCGAGTCTGATTGTACAGCCATTGTCTCTTAGGTTGTTCAGTACCTTCCTGCAATCAAATACTAGTCACTAAGCTACTACATTGGACTTAAAGGCCGATATTGCTGCGCTGCTGTTCTAGCATAAGTTAATAGTCCTATTTCGGTTTATGTCTCTGTCGCAGAGATGACCATAATGCAGAATAGCATCAATCTCCGCTTGAAAGCCCGTTGTGTGCTGTCTCAAAGAGTAAAACTCTCTGACTTTAGTGCTTCTTTCGAACACACCAGCTCCGGCTCTTTCATCCTGTCGAGATCCATCTGTAAACCACCAGAGCTTGCTTTTCCTCCCATTCTTCTCTGCTTGGTATAAGTATTTCATGAGAGGGGTTTGGTTTCAAAACCGACGTCATATACTGGGTTTGCATAGAGGCTGATGGACATCTTTCCACAACGCACTCTCAGCTACGTAGGTACCCGCCAGTTTCTGCTTCGAGATGCTCCACGCAACTAATTCGGTAAACTACCTTCAAGACCTAATTTTCTATGAATAAGTAGAAACGAGGAAGATTCATTAGAACATCCACGCCCTATTGGGGGTAGTACTCATCGCGCTCATAATTTCTATACAAGGCATTCTTTGAACTTTGTCAAGTTGCATACAGTGTTGTACGAGACAATACAATAGCAACGTCCGTAATCATAGGACAGATCACCATGGTGTATATTCAATATATCACTTTGAGAGCAATTCCCATGAGCATCCTAAGGCTCGCTTACAAGCCCAGAAAGCACATATGGACTTCTTGGCTCATCATTTTTTTATTTTTTTGTTTGGTCTGGTCTAATTTTTTAGCTTTTATATCTGCTGAATTATCTTCCACCAACATTCTATACTAAAAATACCAAAAAATATATAGAAAAATGCAAAAAACCAACGACAAAATACATATGGACAATATTAACAATTCGTTAACAGCAACATTAAACACTTCACCATGATCAACAGCCTTGAAAAAATCGACAGCAATAGATAAATTAAGCGATGAGACAAGAATAAACATCAATGAAAAAGAGGAAGAATTATTAAAAGAAAGATAATATGAGGAGTTCAGAAGATTAGATAATAAACAACGAAAATGATAATATTATGAATGGAAACTTATCTTGGAAATAAAGTGAAGGACCAAGATACTGACAACAGTATTACATAAAAAAGGTGAACTTACAAAACTGCGGACTAGTTCTCTTCCATCAGCTGAAGAACAGGCTAGCTTATGAAATCAGAATTCTTCTAACAGAAGAAGCATGAAATACACCAGGACAAGAGATATATAAAAAGGAACCAGCTGAAAGCAAATAAAGCATGCTTTTATCCAAAAATAGATTTAATAAAACTATTTAAAAATGCTATTTTCAGCATTAACCGAGAATAAATCAGTTCCATATAGCGCAGACTGATATAAAAATATATTTGTTCATTACATAATAAACGTGTAATTTACATTAAATAAATATATCAGCTAATTTCTTAAGAAATTACCATTGGCATACAATACAATACCTTACATTCTTAGATAAACCTGTTCGGCTCTAAAATAAATATATCACTATCATTTTAAAAATAATTTTGATTTAATTTAAACCAGAAAAGAACTTCTGTGTTTATGGCATACATATTTAAACCCGTGTAATAGTATAATAACGTTGTCATACTTGTCCATTTAGATTATTAATTCGATTGTCTTTAAAACAGTAATGAAAATGTATGCATCCACATACAGCTTATGTAATATTAAATTATACGAACCAATAATAAAAAATGATGCTTGAGTACCAGCTGCTACTAACTTGAACTACTATTCATTATTTTTATAATCAACTTTATGTTATTATCTATAACTGCTTTGAAATCGAGTTTTGTGCATTCAAAGTTAAACTACTAGTCAAAAAATATTAAAAGGTAGCTCGTCGCTCCACTAGTATCCCAGCTCCGTAATCTATAGGTACCCAAACCGGGATTCTGTATCCTTCATAAGAAAAAAGATCCTTTTTATTTGTAAGAAATAACAAATTTACTCTTTCGTAAGCCAAAATGGCGGTCACCTTCGAACTTAAAGGAAAGACGAAAAGAAATTTAGATCTTCCTAATGCAGTTACCCGTCTTTGGCATCTCACAACTTTTTCTTTTCTTTTCTAGAAACGTTTTGTTAATTTTTGAGGATTTTCAAATCTTATCTTAAAATCGATCATGTTTCTATTTTTTTTTATTTATTATTTTCATTATAATAGGTTATGCTTTCTGGATACTGTAGTGGAACGAATAGTAGTTATTTTATGCTGACTAACGTGAAGTATATTCTACTAAAATGAGGAAATAAACAATCACCCTGTAGATAGTTTTTAACCACGAGAACTTAGACAATATGTATCTTATATTGCCACCCAAGAAAATCTAAAAGAAAAATAAATCAGTTATCGTATTTAAGGCTAAACACAATTTTATAGTTGACCGATTCTGCTGTTACTTGATGAAAACTCATTTTATGAATTTTATTACTTTTGATTCGTTTAAATGTTTTCTTAAAAATATATAAACCCAGACAGTTTATGACGACATAAACTAAAAAGATCGTACCCTCTTTTAATATTTAAAAATAAATCTGTCGAAGAAATCCTGCCCTGGTTATGTAATTAAAACCGAAGAGATAAGTGCTGAAGGTGGTATTAATATGTGGTATCTGCAAATACCCATAAAAATATTAAAATATTGAACGATTTTCCCATTATTCAGAAACAAAAAAATAATCAAATAAACTCACTATAATATAATATATTATTTGACAACATATAAAAAAAATTGTACAATGACTGTTTTTCCTATTGACAAGAAAGAGGGAGCTAAATATCTAAGGGCGTGAATAGTTTTTTTTCATGGTCATTAAAATCGTTTTTCTTTTAGTTATATGAAGACGTAGATTAGTTTGATTAACTGTTTTTATATAAAAAATAAGATTAAGACGCTCAGAGGCCAATTCGAGAATTAAATATTCGGCATAGAATGGTAGCACTGAAATACAATTTTTCCGGGGCGATGAATAGGTAGACGAGGTGCACCTAGATCGCCCGGACGTAACTCACTTAACATTTTTAAGAGGCTACATCAAAAACTTAGTTTATAAATCGATTAGAAATTACTCAACAAGTAATACAAAATGTTCTACTTCTATAGTTTGATGTTGGCTATTTTGTTCTAACAACCAAAAGTATAAATATGTCAAAAATAGGTATACGACTGAGAGGCAAAGTGCAGTTAGGGAGATTGCTAGGATGCGCAAAGGCGATGGACCTCGAATTACTTGCTGCCATGGTAGAATGCAAAGGCCCAACGAGGCTCAGGTATCGAAGGTATCTCCTCTTTTTATTCATTCATTTATTCATTCAACTTTTAAAAAAATAAAATTATATTAATTAACGTAAACTAAACTATCAGTAGTTTGGTCGTCACTTAACGTACTTCTTTGATAGGGTCACGAAACTTCAAAATTTGTAAGACATGAAAGAGTCTGAAGAATACCTAATTATGTTGAGACACATACTGCAATAGCTCTTATAAGAAGTTTCACCGGGCTTAGAATATATATATATATATATATATATATATATATATATATATATATATATATATATATATATATATATATGTATATATATATATATATATATATATATATATATATATATATATATATGTGTTTTTAATAAATTATCTAAAGCGAAAATCTAACATATTAATCAATTATGTGCGTCATATACCTTAAACCGAGCCGGAGCATATAAGTAATTACGCGTAGGTTTAGACAGGCCTTGCAAATTTGCAAAATACGACAATGAACAAGCAGTGTATTTCTTTTTTCACAAATCTTATAATTATTATTGAAACAATGTCATAACGGATAAACTTTTTGGAAATTCCTTCAATTTTGTATTCCGTTAAATTTTTTAGGTTTTATTTTAACACTAAACAATTCGTTATTCAATTCGCTATGCTTCAATTTATTTTTTAATTATAGAACGGAATAAGTCCACCGACCGATGCGCCTTAGAAATAACTGTCATTAAGGACGTTTGTACAGGGTGAGTCAACGATTGGATGAAGTAGGTTTGTGCCTTTTCGGTGAAATTAACAAAAAAACTATATTTATTGTTTGATACAGTTTATTTTTACGCAGATTTTAAAAATATTTAGGACTCTACAGGGTGAGCCAAAAAACTAGGACAGCATAAAGTTGTATTTTTTTAAATAGAACACCCTATATACGAATCGTATTTTCGATTTAGCTTATCATTTTAAATCTTTTTTATTAAGGGTTTACTATAACAAAACTTTATAGTTTCTGAGATAATTAAGTTTAAAGAAAAAAAGTCACATTTTCAAGCATAAATTCAATCCTAAATAACGTTTTCAATTTTGTGACAAATATATTCAAATTTGGGATTTAACAAGGCCAAGGACAAGTTAGCATAATTTTTACCTAATATTTGCAATAAAAGCTACAGGGTGTTGAACACATCGGCTCAAATTTGAACAAGTTTAAATGAATAAATATTTTTTTTTAAATAGTACACCCTGTATATTTTCATGTTATTTAATAGAGTAATAAAAACCCTAAAAGTTTTGTTCAATATATCCTATACCTATTTATAATAGTTTTTGAGATATTTCAGTTTTTCTTATTTTCCATACTTTTTTACAGAAATAGTCCATTATCATAGTAGCCATGTAAAATAATAAAAAGAAACTACAGAAACAAACAGAATGTGGTAAATATGATGAAATACATTATTCGTTATATTACAACGGCAATAGTTCAATTAAACATAATGTGAAAAAATTAACACAACAATAACGACAAGGCAAATACATATTTACTTTTATACTAAATTGAAACAAAAAATTACCTATTAAATACTGAGATTAATTATTTCTTTTTAATAAGTGTTCGAATAAACGACCCTCTTGTGCAATGCACAAATTTAGTCTTTTTTGCAGATTTTCTCGGACCCTGGACAAAATTAGTGGCGTTATTGTTCTACAGGTATCCCTAATCCTGTTTCGCATATCTTCCACTGTTGTTGGTGGATTAACATACACCTTATTTTTAATATAACTCCATAGAAAGAAATCTAATGGGGTGATGTCGCAAGACCTTGGTGGCCACTCAATGAAACCCCCACGTCCAATCCATTTTTGCGGATATCGTTGGTCCAAAAACGCACGAACTTCACGATGGTAATGCAGAGGCGCACCATCGTGCTGGAACCACATACTGTTGAGCTCATCCCTATCCAGACCTTGAAGCAGTTGGGGTAGTTCTTCTTGTAGAAAGTTCAGGTAACTATGGCCATTTAGTAGTTCATTAAAAAAGTGGGGTCCAATAATTCGATTATGATGAATATCACACCAAACATTTAATGACCAGTGGTTTTGATGTTGCACCTCTCTAATCCAAAATAGGTTTTCTGTGGCATAATAATGCATGTTGCGTCTATTTACGGCACCGTTACTTCTAAAAGTAGCTTCATCACTAAACATTACCTTGCATAATAAATTTGGATTTAATTGAATCTCCGCATTTATTGTACGACAAAAGTTTACACGACTTTCAAAATCCTGTCTATGCAATTCTTGGTGTAATTCCATGTGATATGGATGATACCTATATTTCTTCGTAGTACGATTAGCGGTGGATTGTGATGTTTCACATAATGCTGCTAACTGACGGCTACCAATATAAGGATTTTCCTGAACATTTAACAATACTTGTAGTTCTTTTTCTTCATTAGTTACTGGTTTGTTGACCACTTTACGTTTTGGATAATCAACAGTACCAGAAGAATCAAATCTTTGCATTAACTTTTGAAAAGTATGGGTATTAGGCTGGCGTCGATCAGGATACTTCATTTTGTAAATTCTTTGAGCAAGAAGGCAATTTTTTTGAGCCTCTCCTATTGTATAAATCATATCTATTAACTCATTCTTTGGAAAATTCATTTTACAATATAAGATGAATGCAAAAAAAACCAAATTACACTACATAAAAACCAAAAGAAGCGATTGCGGTTATAAATTTGACACACAGAAAAATGTTCTTTTACATTGTTTTTGCCATGGCTACTATGATAATGAAGACTATTTCTATAAAAAAGTATGGAAAATAAGAAAAACTGAAATATCTCAAAAACTATTATAAATAGGTATAGGATATATTGAACAAAACTTTTAGGGTTTTTATTACTCTATTAAATAACATGAAAATATACAGGGTGTACCATTTAAAAAAAAAGATATTTATTCATTTAAACTTGTTCAAATTTGAGCCGATGTGTTCAACACCCTGTCGCTTTTAATGCAAATATTAGGTAAAAATTATGTTAACTTGTCCTTGGCCTTGCTAAATTCCAAATTTGAATATATTTGTCACAAAATTGAAAACGTTATTTAGGATTGAATTGATGCTTGAAAATGTGACTTTTTTTCTTTAAACTTAATTATCTCAGAAACTATAAAGTTTTGTTATAGTAAACCATTAATAAAAAAGATTTAAAATTATAAGCTAAATCGAAAATATGATTCGTATATAGGGTGTTCTATTTAAAAAAATACAACTTTATGCTGTCCTAGTTTTTTGGCTCACCCTGTAGAGTCCTAAATATTTTTAAAATCTGCATAAAAATAAACTGTATCAAACAATAAATATAGTTTCTTTGTTAATTTTACCGAAAAGGCACAAACCTACTTCATCTAATCGTTGACTCACCCTGTACACTACGAAAGATTTCGAATAATAGAAAAGTAATGTAGGTTCCTAAATATTAAAATGTTAACTATTAACTTGTAAAACGAATTACATAGAAGGTAGCTCATAAATAATTGTGCAATTCAGCTAAACTTACCTTAGTCTAAAGGTTAATAGTAAGCAAGATTCAGGGTGGTAAAATTTGAGTTTTGTGTTTTTGAAATAACTTTTTAATAAATTCAAATATTCGAAAAAAGTTTGCTGATTAGGGTTTCTTACGACAAAAAGTCGAATTCTATTGATAGTTTTCCCATTAGTTGGATAAGGTGACACCTACAATATTTTGCAAGTTTTTAAATTGTCACGTCGTTTCTTGCATCCAAATATATATTTCTTTTCAGTTAAAAAACTGTTTCCTTATCTATTCTTTATAAAGTATAATTTATACATGTCCCTACGAATAACCGTTTTGGAGACATTTGCATTTATAATTTTCAGTTTAATCGGATTTAAATAAACAAAACAATATTATATTAAACAACAAATTCCTCCTTAGAATACACATGTCTTCGGAACTAGGGCTCATCGTGTAATTGCTAAATAATGTGAGATTATTTTTATTTATGTTTGGAAAGATGTTGGGTAAATAATCCGAATTCTTTTATTTCTTAATAACCACTCCGATTTTATAGTATTCTTGTCTGACTCATTATTTAAACCAGTATATTTTCCATATGTAAATAACTACCAACAATATTTGCCGATTCAAATAGGTTTTTAAATCCTCTTTTCATTCGTATTGATTACAAACTTCGCATTTACAGTAATTTTTAACTAAAATACTCAAAGATTTAGGACAAACAAAAGAACTGAAAACGTAGTTAAATAAAAATGTTGTCAAATATCAAAAAAGCCCTTAATAATCAACGTTTGAACAAATTTAGGGTTGTTCAAATCTACTGTGTGAATAAGTGAAAATATGAAATAGTTAAATATAAATGTAATTTTAAAAATAAATAAAAATAACTAACACATGGAACAATATATTTTAGATAACAAAGGTTTCGAGTGATTTAAATTTTCTACAATACATTTGGTCTATTAAACAATCGTATTCGTTTTGAAATTTCTTGTGAAAGTAGGGGTAGGTTATTTAGGGTGTCACTGCATTTGTGGCTAGGTTGAATGTAGAAACCTCCCACGATGTTGTTAGGAAATACCTTTCAACTTCATTCCTGTAGATTTGCAAGTAAGCATTTGGGTCAAATAAAACTCGCTAGTAAATTATGAAAAACTTTTTTCGAGTGTCTTGCTATGTTACTCCAGCATAAAGCTAGATAGGCTGTAAATAAAGTTTAATATATTACAAACTGTAGTACCTATTGATGTCAAAACATAACACAAACCCTATAAATTCTATGGTCAAATAAGGGAACGTCTACTCTGGCTCTGTGGTCTCGTAGAACAGCTGCAACACTGCTTAAAGGTATAGTGGTTTGTAGGTACTAGTTAAACATCAGTGCTCATAAATACAAATTTTGAAGGTTAGCGAAAATCCACGAATATGAGGGAACCCAATAGATAAACCAATGAAAAGAATAAGAAAAAGAAGAAAATCTCTGAGTTCTTAGGTGGAATCACAAAATTCCTTCAAAGGAACGTTCTGCAAACAGGTAACTAAACTCAAAAACCGAAAAAATTTTAACTATTTTTCATCTCAAAATCTCAAATGATGATCCATATGAAGTGAGATAAATAATTGTTTCATAAAAGAATGTAAGGCCTACTCAAATGACCTCGGCCTTATATTAAAGATCCATGCTTTCGCATAACGTTCCTTCCTTCAAGCGTGTCCAAAATTTAAAATAGATGACAGCTCAAAAATGACTATACGAGTTACAGGGTAACATCAGTTGAGTAAAATAAATTTGTTAAACAATCTAATAAATGAATCATTAATATTTTCGGCTCAAAATTAAATAAGTAACCCATTAGTTATTTTTGAATTAAAGAACTACATTTTTCGCTGGCGCAGACCAAGGACTGATGCCTATTTTGCAGATTTGGACGAAAAAATCTGTAAGAAGGAATCCAAACATCCATGGTGGAAGTGTATGTTTTTAAGATGAATAAATAAAAATCCTGATTCTTTTATCTTTCTTATTAGATCGAAAACTTTTTCGATAAAATAATCGATTGTTTTGAGAATGTTGCCTTTGTTTTAGCACCTTAGAAAGAAAAAATGATTTTTTTTCTTCACAAATCATCCAAATTGATGAAAAATTGAGTGAAGTTTACCTCTGTGCGATGGTCAATTTTCAAAAAAAAATCCTGAAACCACACTCGAGCAATTGAAAAATCAGTTTTTGAAACTGATGCTTAAAGATTAATACATCGTTAATTTAATTTTAAGACGTTGTAAGACAATTAACTTTGATACAAATTTTGACCAATTTTGACTATAGTTTTCCATCTAAAATATTTTTGATAACTTAAAAATGGTTGTGTAATGGTTTTGGTCTCTATTTGAAATCAGGAAGCAATTTATTATTAGATATTTTTCATAGCATGTCAACGTATTAAAAAAACCGAAATTGCTGTACAAACTTTTAGGTTTAATTAAATTTACTTATGCATACGAAAGAACATTGTCAAACTTTTTCACATAACTTTATTTTCTTAGGTAACTATACTCATTGTACTTTCTATTGACTCTTCTAATTTACAAATTTTAAATCAACTTTCATCCTATAAAAATTTTACCCATGTAACAGAGAGTTTTTGCTATAAATCAGAATGATTTTTCAAGCACAGAAATCTCAGAAATACAACACATAATACTGTTAATAAATCTGTCATATTAAAGTGTAAAAATTGTTCTCTCGAGCGAGTTAAAAGTTATTTTTGTGGAATCAAACAGTATTAAGATTTTACGGTTTATAAAATCCTAACAACTGTTAAAACCTCTCTAGTATGTACTTCCTAACTGCATTTCATCAGGGTAAGGATTCATTTATATCTACTAAAAATGAAATGCCCTCGTTTTTACATATTTCAAGTAACATAAATTGTTTTTAAAATTTGACCACATTATCCACAAAAGATAGAATATTATGATCGCTAAATTTCGTTTCTCTGTCTAGTCTATCATCTATATCATTTTAGATAAATTTCACAAATATACCAGAGGACACAATCGATAAAGCATTGCCCATATAGAAAGAGAGGGAGGATTAAAGAACTCTATCTATCTCTGACTTACCTTTTAGTCAGGACGAACGATGGATGTTCAACATGTAGAGGCTGAATTGGCAAACGACCTTGTCTGTTTGTGTTTAACAAAAATAGGAAAAGAAAACAAGGATGACGAAATCTTGTGTTTATTGTAAGAAGAGGCCTATACCTTATAATAAAACACACAGCTTTCATGTTATAATTATATTTATATGCAAAATATTTTTAAAAAATTACTTCAAAATGGTATTTTTTATGAGAGTTCCATGTTATATATGATTCAAAGAAAATTTTTATTTAACAATATTTCTATGTAGTATACAGTTATTTCGAAGTGTATGTTAATAAAAATACTATTATTGACGAACCATTTACCACTGGAAATAAAGGGTGTTTTTTTTTATAGAGGTATAGAACTTTTAAATGGAATAAAACAAAGATGAATTTTTTAAATTGACATGAAATTTACTTTATTCGAAAGATAACCTTCTGGCATTATAATTTAAATATGACTTCTAGCATATGACCGCCACGGCTGGCTCGGACGTAGTCTAATCTGGAAGTCCAATTTTCGATGATTTTTTCCAACATTTGTGGCCGCATATCGGCAATAACGCGGCGAATGTTGTCCTCCAAGTGTTCAATCATTTCGGGCTTATCGGCGTAGACTAGCGACTTCACATATCCCCACAGAAAATAGTCTAGCGGCGTTAAGTCGCACGATCTTGGAGGCCAATTCACGGGTCCGAAACGTGAAACTATGCGGTTACCAAACGTTTCCTTCAATAAATCAATTGTGGCACGAGCTGTGTGACATGTTGCGCCGTCTTGTTGAAACCACAGCTCCTGCACATCACGGTTGTTCAATTGATGAACGAAAAAGTCAGTAATCATGGCTCTATAGCGGTCACCATTGGCTATAACGTTCTGACCAGCATCGTTTTTAAAGAAGTACGGACCAATGATTCCACCAGCCCATAAAGCACACCAAACAGTCAGTTTTTCTGGATGTAACGGTGTCTCAATATATACTTGAGGATTATCATCACTCCAAATACGGCAGTTTTGTTTATTGACGTATTCATTCAAACAAAAGTGAGCTTCATCGCTAAACAAAATTCGCTTATGGGCCCATTTACCGAATCTACGCCTTACTAGGTGATCGTGTGGCTTTAATTCTTGCACGAGTTGGATTTTGTAAGCACGCAAACCAAGATCTTTCCGCAAAATCTTCCATAAAGTGAATGGACACATATCCAATTCCTGTGCACGATGGCGGATAGACTGATTCGGGTCTTCCTCTACGCTACGCTCTACAGCAGCAATGACTTCTTCTGTACGCACTGTACGACGTCTCTGTGGATGCATATTATCATTTAGAGTAAACGTGGTGCGAAAACGTTCCATAGTTAATCGAATTAATTGCTCTGATGGACGATTATGTTGACCGTAAAATGGACGTAGTGCGCGATACGTATTTCGAACAGAACCATGATTTTCAAAATAAATTTGCACAATTTGGAAGCGTTGTTCAGGCGTCAGTCTATTCATGTTGAAATGCCAAACCAAACTAAACATAAATCACTTGACAGCTGACAAAATGGCCGCCAGTTAAAAAAGTGTTGCCAACTTAAAGTTTTATACCTCTATAAAAAACACCCTTTATAAGTTAATATTGTCAGGAAAAATTGGCATCAAACAATATCGAAACCGGTATACACTTTTATAAGCAAGTTATGCAAATAACAATAATTATGTAACTAAATGAACAAGTAAGCCAAAATTGAATGCTTAATTTCCTGCAGGGGAGACACAAAAATTTGCAGGTATACAAAGAGCACATAAAACTCAACCTAATACCTGGGGTACTGCAGGAGTACAGTGTATGTCGTTAGCAGTAGATAGATAAACAGAAACTGAATAAATTAAAGGGGGCGTACATTTAGCGATGAATAAAAATAACTCTTCGTGATCGTAATCGTGACGTAATATAAAAAATATAGAAATCAAAATTTCATTGAGAAATAAATTAAATCTATTTGCCGTGTTTATATAGTTGCCTATATGTGTTTCGATCACCAGTGAACCTGTTTCAAACCGAAAGCAACATTGGCAGGAAACAACTGCTATATAAAATATAAATTCCGAGGAATATCGGCAGGATATTAAAAAACTGCCGAATCGATATCAGACTGAAAAATATCGCCAGTCAAACGGCATGTATACATTCACCGGAGTAGTGTGAAATTTTTAAAAATCAACATTTCAATTAGGAACAAATTAAATCTATCTTCCGTGTTTAAATAGTTGCCTACATGAAGAACGAAAGCTTTCACGGCTTTGGTCAAATTGAAAATCATGGTTCTTGGGTTTAGACCGTGTCAAATTGGAATTATTATTTGGCGTTTCGCCTACGATTTCACGAGGCATCTTCAGGGATCTTTACTCCACGAGATTAGAACACTGAATCATTCAGTGTTCTAATATAATAAGCTAAGGAATAGCTTTTCTAAATGCTATATCTAGGAGAACGAATGCATTAATAAAATATTTAAAGTTTGCTGATCACATACGAATACCAATTTAGAATTTTCCGATATTTGGTCCTTACACCATATATTTTAATAAATTAGAACCCTTGTATCAAATTCTACTTTTAGATTCAGTTGTGTCATCCACTGGACATCATAAATGTCTTCCTTTTTGGTGTTCTTGATCAACTGATAATAGCGAAATATGCAGCACTTGATACAACCAATTCTTGCTACTTTTTGTAAATGAATGACTGAAGCGTAATAAGCACACTATGTATATGCGAAAATAAAAAGAGAGCTCGCATATTCTCAACCCGCATGTATTGAATACGCATGCATATATACAGTTTCTTACTGAAAACGAATTCAGATGTGCATCTTAATGTCTAGTTGAAGCATTAATATGGCAACTCTCAACTTTTTTAGTTTTTTTACAAATAATTTTCTTAAAGAACTGACAAATATTATACTAAAAATATTGAAAATCTTGGTAAGACCTAAATCGATAACAAATGCCACCTAAAGTGTCACTTTGTAGCAATAAAGAATGTCCAGAGAATAATAAGATGACAAGAAAATTATTTTTGAAACTTAGTAAAATAGTGTTGAGATATCGTTGGTTCTCTATTATAGCCTATAATGTAAAAAATCAAAACTTCTCAACAATAAAAAAAAATATCTAAATCCTCTGAACTCAGCTAGGTGTTCCATAATAGCAAATCTGTTAACGCTCCTTCGCCTACTAAAAATTGGATAGGTACATCAAATAATAACCAATTTCCAAATAAGTAACAGGTCTAATTACTGTGTTTATCTTCATTATAAATTTTAAATAAACCTCCGTAATTATAAATACCGCTACCTTCACGCCAAATTCGACTTGGCATTACCTTACTATATCATCATCTAGCAACGAATAGAATGAATGAGAAAGTCATAGCCAAGGCTATAGGCCACTGACCTTCTTTAACAGTACCCGACGTAAACACAACTGTATTCGTAGTAGGTTCGGTGCCCGTCACTTTCAGCAGCAGACTGGGGGCACGCCTTTTCAGCTGCCAATTTCAGAAGTTGGAGTTTAGTACACCTGAATTTGTAAAGAGACACTGACAGTCGGATAGGCAGGAAGCCGCAGGGTGAAAGACGATGAAATACTGTTTTAAGAAAAACGACCGAGCGCTAAACTAGCGGTTTTTTGATAATCTTATGTAGTACGAAATGTTTGTCTTAGTTAGTGATACATTTTACAAATTACATCTAAGACATTTTTATTAAGGCAGATTTAAGAACTGATTTATTTGGCCTATAAAAAAATTATATTAACTCACACTTCTTATTTTTTCTATGTATATCAACTCGGCATGCTTGAGTTATAAAAGCTATTTCTAATTGGTACCCAAACTGATTATTTATAAGAATTCTCAATCAGCGAAATCTAATAACGAATTAAGAAAATATAGGTGGAACTGCGTCTTTTTCCACAAATTTATTAAGTAATAATTTTAGTAATGGAAGTTTCATATGTCTTAATAAGAATATTACTTACTTCAAAACTAGACTTTCAAATGATACTACTTTATCAGATCGAACCACGTTACCACTGGACGGGATGATGGACCTTTTGGAGTGTTGCCTGCGTAGTGCTTACTTTCAAGTAAAGGACAAGTTTTACGCTCAGGATGATGGGCTTCCGTATGGAAGGGCAATGATCAAGAACTTAATGATTTCCTGAAACATCTGAATACCATTCGACCTACAATTAAGTTTACCATGGAAAAAGAGGTAAATCATCAATTGCCGTTCCTAGATGTCATGGTGAACCGTTCAAACGGAGCTATTAAAACTTCAGTATACAGAAAGCCAACACATACTGGACAATATCTTAATCATAGTTCTAATCATTCTGTTGTAACAAAACGAGGAATTATATGTAACCTCTATAATCGCGCTATATCTATATGCAATAATGCCGAATCATTGGAAAAAGAGGTGGCAAATATTAAATCCGATTTACAACAGAATGGTTATCCTTTAAAACTAATTGACGATGTTATAAATAATTTTAGAACAATGAACACTGGACAGCAAGAAAAACATTCCTTCTTCACAATTCCGTACATTAAGGGAACGTCAGAGAAAATAAGACGAATTGCCAGTAGTTATAATATAAAAACAGCCTTTAAATCAGGAAATACCCTTAGAGCTCATTTAACAAAAACAAAACCTAAAACTACCGATAAGACAGAATGTGTTTACAAAGTTCCATGTGAGTGTGATGAAATGTATATTAGAAACACCAAACGACCGCTAGAAGTTAGAATTAAGGAACATAAAACTCATACACAAAAAGGGGAAACGTCGAGATCAGGTATTACAGAACACTCCTGGGATAAACAACACTATATAAAATGGTCTGAGGCTGCGGCAATATATATGGAATCCAATAGGAAAAAAAGAAAATTTATGGAAGCAGCATACCTTAAAAACAATAATGGAATATTCAGTAAACCAAGTGTGGAGATACCTAATCTTTGGCAACTACTGCTTTGTAACATCAAATCATTGAGGTGTATACAGTGAAGCGAAACGTTGCGCTTCAATGGACACAGTCCCTATATAAGCTAAACATTCAGTTTATACTTGATAACGATTAGAGATACAACCTAATCGAAACGTCGTAAAAATAAAGATAAAGACAATGCAAGTCCGACCACATGTTAGTCATTGTTCAACATTGCCTACAACCTTCAAACAAACTAAGAATATTACAGCCTTAAACAATGTAAAAAATTAATCTTGATAAGACATTTCAGTAACAATCTTAGCTGCAGTGACACGTTTACGAATATCGTGCTTTTTCAAACGAAGAAGTTTTATAATTTGCACATACAGTTTCGTTAATAACTCAAAAAAAAACTTCAAAAACAAGTGCTGATATCAGTGGCGTAACTAAGAGTATGTGAGCCTTCCCAGCAGATCTTTGAATGCGTTCTACTATTATGCACCCATTTTGATCGTTCATATTTAGTCATTTTCATCAAGGGACTTCAGAGTGCCACTGGATATTGGCTGCGCCCCCCCCCCCCCGCACCAATGAGTCTGCGCGATCATTATTTACGCTACTGGCTGGTATGCTTCGTACGTTAGTATCAGAATTGACTACTTATATGTAAGAATGCCCTGAGTAATTCTAAAAATACAGATGAGACTGTTCGGTTTCCGCCAATTTTATTATAAGCCTTCTTTTGATATTTATTTCTTATTCTAATTTTGGTAAAAGGAATGTCATGTTTTCAAAGAAATATATAAAAAATAACTCTATTTTAACAGTCAAATACAAAAGTCTACGTATAGGTTTTGGGGTTCTCACATTTGTTTAGTTTTTTTTTTTTGAAAATAGTCGCTATTTGCGGATAGATAGTCTTGTATTTGTCGAAACCAGGTACTAAAAATTCCTTGTCAGAGATACCTTAAAACACATATCTCTTCAAATGAACACATTAAATCAAAGTCGGTTAAAAATATTTATTGAGGATTATTGAGCTCCTGAAAAATTATTTACTAACTAATTTATAGTTATCTTGATGAAGAAACCCAGTCAGGAGTTTCCAATCAGACTGTTAATTTTTCAGTGCATCAACAACTCTGGAGGAACATACATCTGCATATCAGAAAACAGTCTTCTGCTTATCTAAAGTAAAAGTAGCAAAAAAACAATATTTATGCTTGTTTATGGTGAACATGGGTTTTTGACTGATTTTGGAGATGTCTCGTCTTGAAATACTCACGCTGTACTCAGTAATTTCACGGAGACCTCGTAGTAGTAAAGCCAGCGAATGGTTCAATTAATTTAAGGATAATTTAATTTGATTAGCCGGCATCACTTCATTTTATTCTCCCTAATTGTCACGAAATGTGACACGCAAAGTGAGTATTTTTTGTAAATGTTCACGACAAACATGGTGAACAGTCGGTACACTTAACTCATGTGTTTCTTTAATCTGACGGTATTTCACGTATCACCTCAATCGGTCTACCGGACCTTAAATTATCCTTGAGATCAAAATTTTTACATTGATATTGAGAAAACTATATCTTATTATTATTGTTTTGTTAAACTAATTTAAAATTTATATCTCGGACATCGCGAAACATGATTGACGCTTTAGTATTTTTCAAAAAAAATTGTGCTGCTTAAAGTGATGTTACCCTTATGAGTTGTATTTTTTTAAATCACCCACATACAAAATATCATTGTGAGTCTAGTATGCCAGAACTTATGTAGTAAGAACCCTTATACATAAAGTGGCAAAAATTACGATTACTCAAAGCGATTTCTCATGATTTGAAGGAAAATAGCTGTGTACACAATATTTCAATTTGATGATAAACTGTTATTGATTCGACGAAATTTGACCAATTTAGACTTTTTCAATGAAGTAATGAGTCATGATAGTTTTTAAAGAAATTAGAGTTTTTTCAACCATTTAAATTGTTACCGTTCGACTTGAACAGATATTATTTTTGTCTCCGCATAACTGGAACTTGCTTTTTAAATTTGCATTGAATGGTAAAAAACTTTAATTTATTATCATTTTATATCATTACTGCATTCCGATATAACAATATATATGCATACATGCATATACATATATATATATATATATGTATATATATATATATATATATATATATATATATATATATATATGACACGATGCCACTATCCGTGCTTATTTAGATGAGGTCTTTCCGAATAATTGGATACGCAGAAGAGGGACAATTGTATCTTGTAAGACCCTGCTTACAAACCTATGTTAAGATCAAAATCATGGACTCATAGAAATTCATAGAACTGGATATCAAACTAAAACTGATACCACGGGACCCAAGACTGCGGACAATTCTACACTCCATAAGAAGTGACAAGGATAACATCATTGCAAACTTCGACGTAAAATTCCTGTATCCGGGCATACCGATCGATGAAGCATTGGACCTGATAGCCCAAGCAGAGGTTTTCCCAACACACATTACTGATCTCACCAGACATTATCTTAAGAAAGCATATTTCTTATTTGATGGCCAGATTTACAGATAGATAGATGGTGCTGCCATGAACTGCTCACTATCTCCAGCTGTGGTAAATCAATTCATGACCTATTTCGGAACCAAAGCTCTTGAAGAATCCCACCCGAAATCCAAACTTTGGTGTCTACGAGGATGATGTGATACGGCCTCATGACAAATAAAAGCTCAACTGCTCCCATTGCTACCTTAATTCTATCCACCCTAAGATACAGCAATCTGGAACTTGAGAAAAATAGTCAGCTTCTATTTTTAGACTACCTTGTGACCAACATCATGGATGAACATCTCAACATACAGTATATCGAATAGCTACAAACCACCAACCATAAATACAGCAATAAAATTAAAAAAAAAACTCGCTAAAAATAAAACCACCTACCGAAAACAGACAAATCACCGTACTTCCTTACATAAAGGGCACAACAATTAGAATCGGAAGATTTCTTTGATAATGTAATATGTCTACAGCCAAAAAACAACTCAAAATAATAGGCTCATCTCTAAGAAAACCAATGGTCAAAATCAGTGTAGAAAATCCAGGCGTATATAAGATCGCATGTGTCATCTGCAATAAAACATACACGACCAGACCAACAAAAAGATATCAGCAAGGCAAGAAGAACATAAATTCAGCATAAGAAACAAACAATATCGGCTCTTTTTCAACATCATCACGAGGCAGGACACCAAACTAATTTTGACCAAGTCGCTAACATAGAATCACTACAAGGTAATATTAATTTGAGAGTCCATCGAAATTGAAGAGAACGGTACTATGAATAAGAGAGCCGATGCACTTCGACACGACGCCTGAGCCTAGACTGACACTCTCAACGGCACTCGAAAATGGGACGGAGCCAGCGCCAATCAATCAGTATGATCTACGACCGAGTATAAAGTACGCACATTGAATTTCTTCAGTTGATCTACAACCAATAAGCACGTTTGCAAATTTCTACAAGAAATCAAACCATCGAATGGATGTGTTCCCTGAATCACATGTTCCCATCCGTAAGACCCTGTGTGTGTGTATGTGTGTTTGCTAGATCTTTTTGTAATTGTTCGCAATGCAAGAAAACCAAAACTATCTCTACTCTCCTTCCAACTAATAACAACTATTATCTCCTATCAATCACTAACGTCACAACTCATGCTTATTGTTAGTTTCCCACTTAGATCTTTTTGAGTGTTGGATATGTTTTTAGTCTTTTTTTGAAGATGACAGGATCAGATCGTCACTTTCTTTACACGAAAGTATGTTTTCTTCGTTTTGGTCAAGAAAACTCATTTGTTCGTCGTCACCAGATTGTTCCACTTTAGCATCACAAGTACCGTCATCGTTGATGGAAATCTCAATAACGTTTACGGTTAGGTTCTGTAAACGTTGTTTCCAATTTGTTTTTAAACCAGAACTCGTTGTAGTGGTAATATCTTCAGCAATGCTTCCATTTTAGCAAATAGTGATTGAAAGTGAGGTACAGATGCGAAAACGATGCTTTGATATAATTGTATACAGCCTGTAAACTTAGAATATGTTTAGAAACAGAGCCAAAAGTAAGTAAGTATTTGAATAATCGTTAAATTTTCATTAAACAATGTGGAACGCTTATGCAAAGGTGTTTGTGCGATACGCAGCAATGTAAATATACCAAGACATGTTACGTCCCAAGTTGTAACTGATTGACAAATTCAATAAATTCTAATGTAATATGATACTCTTAAGAGACCTTGGTACCAGATACATACAGTATGGTTTGTCTATGTGAGATATATTTTTAAGAATTCTATTCAAGAGGATATATTATTTGCAGAACCACTGAAAATCTACGAGACAGATGCAGCCATTTTCGATATGATCAATTTTTTGAAAAAATGGAATAAATGGGTCTTTTTTTTTATTTACCGTGTGTGCTGATGTTGCAAATTCTAAGACATTTTGTGGTCTTATGGTGCGAGTGAGGAAGATCAATGAGAATATTAAATGCACTAATAGACAAACACTGACATATAAGCGCATTCTTGCAGGGTTATCGAGTACTTTAAGCTGTAGAAATTGTAAAAAATCACATGCTACAAACTCTCGTCTATTCCGTGCGCTTTGTGAGCACTTTGGAAGTCTCCACATTTCTTTACTACTTCATACAGAAGTAAGATGGCTTTTTGGTGGCAAGGTTTTGACGCGCTTGTTTGACTTGAAGTCTGAACTCCCAGCATTTTTTCTTGAAAATCCTCTTGTGTATTTGATATTATTTGGCTGCAAAAACTTGCATACTTAGCCAAAATTTTTTCTGAATTAAATTATTTAAATCTGTCTTTACAGGCTCCAGGTGTCATCATAATATAATAGCAGCGGTGCTAAAGACTTCTAACTTTTGGATTCAATGTCTGCAGATGAATGAGTACAAATTATTTCATGCTCTCAGCATCATTTTATTAGAAAATAAAATTAAACTTAACGAAAATATTAAAAGGGATATCACTAAACATCTCAAACAACTTTAATTAGTGCTCAAAGAATATTTTCCTAATAAAACTATTATTCTGGATCAAACAACTCGATACGTAATCTTTTTCAAGTCGATATAACTTCGGATACTTACCTATACTAGAAAAAGAAAAGCTCATTGACTTATCCTTAGACAGTTCCCTAAAACTATTTTTTAAGATCACTTTTTAATTGATATTTGGCTTAGTGTAAGAAATGAGTATACTGTTTTAAGATGTACAACATAACTATGTGAGAAAAAATTTTCAACATATTTACCTGAAAGATATGTACAGAAACAGGTTATATGTAGAACCTGATCTAACACTCAAACTTTCCGACATCGAACCAAATTTTGAATTCCTTTGTTCCACTAAACATGCACAATTATTCCAGTGAGGGTATTTTTCAAGTTCTTTATTATTGTATTTATTTTGTATTAATTGTTTTTCGTAGATTAAGCTACCACTACAGTTTTAATAATGTTTGCAAATGTTTTAGGATTATGTTTTAGTTTTTCCGTGTTATTCAATAGGAAAAATAAATTTTAATAACCCAATTTTACTGTTTCATTTACTCTTTCTAATGACTCCACAGGGGGTTTGCTAATTTTTTCGGTTTTAGAAGGGGTTCGCAAGAAGAAAAAAGGTGGGAACTGCAGATCTAGAGACATTTCGAACTTCCTATTTTACACAATCGATGTAATTTTTACAGCATTTGTGTCTCATATCGATGAATTCTCTCAATACTTCGAGTATAACAGTGTCGTTTCTAATAAATATTTGGTATAAAATGGTAAAAATTCAGTGAACATATAAATCATAAATCAAGCAAGGATAAAATTTCGCGACAACCAGTATCTCATTATTATTTTCTTTTGCAAAATAATAACTGTATTAAAATGATGGATATCTTTCAATGTACCCAAATTGTTCTAAAGGTAAGTTAAGAAAAAACTAATTTTTTACGTCTCACTAAAAGTTTCAATTAAAATGCTTAACCTCAAATAGGTTTCCGTTAAATCGTGAGTATGGTACGTGAAGGTATTATTTTGGTGTGCATTTAGTTCAACTACTATAATCTTATTAAAATCACCGTAGCCACTTGCTCCACTATTTTTGTCTGAATAAAAACAATTAAATAATTATTATTTTTTGAGAATATTTCACAGAAGTTTGCCGTTAAGTTGTACGATAACACTCAAAAAGTACGCGTTATACAAAAAACATTTTCTATTATCTTATTAGTCTTGAAAATTGTGTACTATGGGATATTTGGAATGTCAAGAAACACTTAATTTTATCAATAACTTGAAAGAGTTAAATTAAGTGTTTTATTTTGGGAATTCAAAATTCAGTATTTCGAAAATAGTGCACCTCTATAAGATTTTATTGTAACCAAGAAACCTCATTTGCTTACGTAAAAATGAAAACGTGCAATCAATTTTTAGTTCAACTCTGGAAGTATGATCAAATTTTGCGCATAAAGAGTATCCAGAAACAACGTCATGAAAATAAATAAAAATTAAAATAAAGGTAGCAAGTCATTAAAAAAAAGTAAAAAACCTCGATGATTTCTTGGTTACAAGTAAATAAAGTTTCACTTTTTATTTATTTGCTGTTATTTATTTATTCTTGGATTAAATTTATATTTGAGATAGATGCTAATTCTAATGAACAGTCTCATTTACAGATTTACAGATTACTGAAATTGTTGCTCTATCTTACTACCAGAGGGCAATTTACCTAGATATCAAAGTTTATTTCTCTCATAGTTTTATTATTTTGACAGGTAAAATGAAAATAAGTATTGTTTTGAAGGTAATAGATGTGTGGTGAAAATGTGGATTTGTACACTGCGACCTAATAGATATATTGTGTTCCCCTTTTGTTCCTACGCAGTTAGAGATACTTGGCCTACTACAGCAGGCCCTCTAGTCCCATTTCCCTCAAAAATCTTAGAATACTGGACTAATTTAAAGTGAGTAGCTCCTTTTCTTTTATTTGGTGTGCTCCCAAGAACAGTATTTTAAGGTTTTTTAGTGCAGTGCATTCTGAGAGGATGTGAATTTTTTATGAGGTTATGGAGTGCGTAAAATAGAAATAATTTAATTTATAGAATTTAACGACTATAAGGAAAAATATAGTTCATAGTTACCTGATTTTGGTGTAGATTAATCAAATCAAATAATAAAACACACAAATGAATACTGATTTTACTCTTTGACAATTTTACACTACTACTAGAATAATCAGATACAAAGGAAATGGCTGAATTCGCCAAAAATGTTAGTACTAGACTTGTCAAAATGCATATTTCAGTGGATTTTTAAAATCATGTCCTGCAACGGGAATAGATAATCAATTTACATATACTTAAGGATAGAAGAATACTATTACAAAAAACCCGCTTGAAAAAGCGGCTCTTTAAGAACAATACCGATATATGGCGAAAGGCATACAATTTCTTGCGACATTCCAAGTCCAAATAAAACAGGGATAAAAGTAAAAGAGAAGCTGTTACAATCTCCTCTTTATGTTTATAAAATTTCATCGAAATCGATTCAGCCGTTTCGAAGATTAGTCCGTACAAACCTCCACGAGGTATATCTTGGGTAACGCTAATGCCGACGGTGGAAAATTATTCTGCAGTAAAAAAAACTCAAAGAAAAATTTGACCTGAAAGTTTTTTTTTATAACATTTTTCCCTCTTTCTAATGTGGCAATAAAAACATCATGGTCCCATTTAGAAAATCAGATATATGGTTGATTTCTCGAAAGCGGCACTACCTACAAAAAGTTTCTTTCCGTAATTTTATGTCCTCGTTCATAACAAGCAGCTTTTTTTCAAAACTTTTTTTCATATTCCTTATATTTCCAGAAATTTTCGAGATGATAATTTAAAATGGGACACCCTGTATACTTCTATTATGTGAAGTTCCTAGTAGACAAGAAATAACTGTGCTTAATCATAAATATTAAAAAATTCAAATATTAATTAATAAGAAAATCAACTAACGCATACCATTTGTTGGAAAGTCCAGAATTCTGACGTCAATTAGAACTTTATATTCATTATATTCATGCCTGAAACTGACCAACATTAATAGAACATGTATTTCATATACACTTTTAGTTCATTTATTGCACTTTTGTATTACCTAATATAGTGTAATGACGTCTTTAGATAAACTCGTATAGCGAAGGCTAATGAGACAAACAGCAGGAAAGTGCCAATAAATATGAACCAATGATTTTTAGGTTAGGAAGAACTATAATTTTTTACTTCTGAAGAATGAACACACGCTTATTGAAGCTTTCGTTTTCATACAAGGGCAGATCCAGAAGATTTTGGGGGGAGACAGCCATAATATATATATATATATATATATATATATATATATATATATATATATATATATACATATATATATATATATATATATATATATATATATATATATATATATATATATATATATATATATATACAGGGTGATTCAAAAATCGATCACGAAACTTAAGGGGGTGATTCTACTTGACAAAATAAGGGTAGAGCTTCATTTAATTTTTTTTCAAAATGTCATTCGTCCAAGTTCAAGTTTTTATTTTTTGTTTTTTGAATTACTCGCTTACAGGAAAACCGATTTGACTAATATTTGAAAGATAGGCTAAGTCTTCTGCGCTTCATCATTTTAGTAACAATTCACATTGATTGTTTGCCGCTAGAGGGCACTTTACCTACATTGAAAATTGTTTTTTTGTCATAATTTTTTAGTGTTGACAGCTACAGTAGTTTTTGGCATAATTTCTGAAAGACTGATGCCAGGCCTTTAAAAAAGGTGCTCTTTATTTACATCGCTAAACCCAACGGTTTAGACGTAAATCACCCTTAAAAATTAAGTGGTAAATTTACTTTTCTCATTTCATTACCACCAGCTACCAGGTAAATAGCTGTCAAAGTATACTAGAGCTGTCAGTTTAACATCAAATAAATTCGCTTTTTAAACTATTTAATTTATAATCTTAAAATAACTAATAATGGCTAATCAGTAAATATTCATATTATGGATTATTGCGATATACATTTAATTGATAAAAATTAATGAAACAGTACTAAACAAATTAAAAAAGATTCTCAAAATGTCCCCCATTTTCTTCAATACATTTCCTAACACTCTTCAAAAAATGTCGCCTAACTCGATGAAAAATTTCTGGTGTTTCTTTAATAATTTGGCACTTTTCGATTATCCTGAAGAGAAGATCATCGACGTTGATTACTGGAATATCGTACACCAATTGTTTCAAATGACCCCAAAAGAAAAAATCCATAGGATTAAGGTCTGGTGACCTCGCTGCCCATGCCAATGGTCCACTTCGTCCTATCCATCGCTCAGGATACGTTGCATTCAAATACTGTCGGACACGTATACTAAAGTGGAGCGGAGCTCCGTCTTGGAGGATCCACATGTTGGCCCTTACTTCCAATGGCACATCTTCCAGATACAATGGGAGACGATTTTGGATAAAATCTAAGTATACGTCACCAGTTAATGGGCCATCAAAGAAATTAGGACCAATAAGGTAATCTCCTATTATCCCTGCCCACACATTTAGTGAAAATCTACGCTGATGTTTCGTTTCTACCACATTGTTTGGGTTCTCGTAACCATATGTGTGGATGTTGTGTAGATTTGTTATGCCATCACGAGTGAAACCAGCTTCGTCAGTGAATAATATGACGCCAATTAATCGATTATCGTGTTCATACTTAGCTAGGATCTGATTGCACATTTCCAACCGTCTCGGCCGATCATCGTCATAAAGAGCCTGCACCTTTTTTGAATGAAACGGGTAGAGTTATTCTTCTCTTAGTATCCTCCATGAACTAGCCTGACAGAGCCGCACTTCATTCCCAATTTTTCTAGTACTAATACCTGGATTATCTTCAATAATTTCAAGCACTCTTTCTTCTTGTTGCACGTTTCTAGCAGTTCTAGGTCTTCCCCTATTTCCATTATAACTTTTAAAGGAACCACATTCCGCAAGCCTCCTGTGCACACTGGAAAATGTTTGAGCATGAGGGATATTTCTTTCCGGATAACTCTCCATATAATATCTTCTTGCCAACTCTGCATTACCATTTGCTTTTCCATAACAAAAATGGATATCACAATATTCGATATTTGAATATTGGTGATTAGCCATTATTAGTTATTTTAAGATTATAAATTAAACAGTTTAAAAAGCGAATTTATTTGATGTTAAACTGACAGCTCTAGTATACTTTGATAGCTATTTACCTGGTAGCTGGTGGTAATGAAATGAGAAAAGTAAATTTACCACTTAATTTTTAAGGGTGATTTACGTCTAAACCGTTGGGTTTAGCGATGTAAATAAAGAGCACCTTTTTTAAAGGCCTGGCATCAATCTTTCAGAAATTATGCCAAAAACTACTGTAGCTGTCAACACTAAAAAATTATGACAAAAAAACAATTTTCAATGTAGGTAAAGTGCCCTCTAGCGGCAAACAATCAATGTGAATTGTTACTAAAATGATGAAGCGCAGAAGACTTAGCCTATCTTTCAAATATTAGTCAAATCGGTTTTCCTGTAAGCGAGTAATTCAAAAAACAAAAAATAAAAACTTGAACTTGGACGAATGACATTTTGAAAAAAATTATATGAAGCTCTACCCTTATTTTGTCAAGGTAGAATCACCCCCTTAAGTTTCGTGATCGATTTTTGAATCACCCTGTATATATATATATATATATATATATATATATATATATATATATATATATATATATATATATATATATTCCAGAAAAATATTAACAAAGGTTTAAGATACAAAAACAAATTATATATATATATATATATATATATATATATATATATATATATATACATATATATATATATATACATATATATACATATATATATATATATATATATATATATATATATATATATAATTTGTTTTTGTATCTTAAACCTTTGTTAATATTTTTCTGGAATTCAAAAAACGACAACTTTTCTGACGTTTCGCTCTAAGATAGTGAGCTTCTTCAAAGTTATTTTATATTCATATCGAATCTACAAATTATAAATTTTCTTTTCAATAAAACATTTATCACAGAAATTATCTTACAGAACTATTACATTTAGATTTCTAAGTTAAAATTAATAAAACATATTTTACAACAATTTAAAACTAAAATAAAATGATTCAACAGGTTAAAATATTGAAAAATGTAAAAGAATACATACTTTGAAAGTAGCTTTGTTCGAATGTTAAAAATAAATTCAACTATTAGAACCTGATCTGCAATTGATGTGGATATATTATTTTATTAAAAAACGTTCCTTGATTTGCATGAGTTTATACCAAAACACGTCAAGCATCATTACATTATTTCTAATATATATTATGAAGTCGCTCCAAGTATGTCATATTAAAATATCAAGTTATAGTATATTTGGCTTAGGTTTTTGACATCTTGTTTGTCATTTACAGCATTTTTATATTTTATTATATGTATTATTTCTTTAATAACCATTTTATGATAATTTCTGTCAGTATCTAAAATGTGGGTGTTTTTAAAATCAAATTCATACCTAGTTGTTTGCTCATGTTTATGTAAGGATGTCGATGCGTTTTTAGTATACTTGTGTCCATTAATTATATTTTCAATATATTGTGTGGTCATGTCAATGTATTTCTTAGGACAGTTTAGGCATGGAATTGCATATATTACATTAGATCTTTTTTTTTGCTTTTTAATTTCGTATAAAGTGATCTCAGTAAATTGTTCGCCCTGTGGCATACCGTTATGTTATGCTTACCTAAAATATATTTTATTTTTTCTGATAGTTGGTTTATATACGGTAATGCAATGAAGGTGTTGTGGTATTGTTAATTTTTTTTTGTGTTATAATGTAAAAAGGTTCTTTGTTTAATTATTTTTTTTATAAGGTGTTTGGGAAAATGGTTCATTATTAGGGTTTCTTCTACCTTTTTTAGCACTTCTGGGTGAAATTCGGGTGAAGATAATTTTATAGCTCGATCAAGTAAATCGATTATGACACTATTTTTCTGTTTATTTGGATGTTGAGAGTTAAAATTTAAATAACGGCCTGACCAAGTATCTTTTGTGTACCATTTTGTATAAAGACTGTTATCCGTCTTCCTTCTGTGTATAGTTAAGTCTGAAAAATTTATTTTCTGTTCCACTTCAATTTCAGATGTGAATTTTAGTTTTGGGTGGAAATCATTAAAGAACTGTAACAAGCTATCTATTCTGTTATCGGGTACAGCAGCCAAATAGTCATCCACATAGCGTTAAAAAAATATTTTATTAAAATCCAATTTTTTCAATACTTCCTCTTCTACATATTCCATAACTATTTGTGCTATTGTTGAGGAAATTGATGAACCCATAGCACAACTGTCTAATTGTTGGTACAGACTATCTTTGAACTGGAAATAATTATTGTTTATTGTGAGTTTTCCTGATTCTATAAATTCACTGAGTGTTAATGTTGTGTGTTCCTTTAAATCGTCCCATTTTTTTTCTAAAACTTTGGGAATGATGTCGTTAGGTATATTTGTATACAAAGAAACTACATCTAGTGAAACTAATTTATAATTTGCTGGTATTTGTATTGTACCAATGAATTGTTTAAATGTGAAAGAGTCCCTCACATAGTGATTATTTTTTCCTGTGATATTTGTTAGGCACTTTGATAAGTACTTGGACAGGTTATAAAATGGGGATTGTATACTTGAAACAATTGGTCTGAGAGGTGTATTTGGCTTATGTAATTTTGATAACCCATAAATTTTTGATGCTATATCGTTATGGATTGTTAATTTTTTACTTTCATCCTCAGTTGTATGTTGATTTTTAATATTTGTTAAAATTTTAAACCATCCTAAACCAGCCGTTTTTATGAGACTATTAAACCAGTTTCGGGAAAGTGGAAATGCCAGTTATAAAAAACCCGTTATAAGAAAACTTGTCACTGAGAATGAAGAAAATGTTTTACTGTACTTCGAAAACCCCAATATTAGTCAGAATCATATATCCGAAAATACTTCATTAGCCAAGCAAGTATTTCAAGGATTCTTAACAATACAGATTTCATCCTTATGAAATCCAGCCTTGTCAAGAGCTTCACGAAAATGATTTTGAACACCAAATTCAATTCTGCTTGTGGGTGTTAGATAAAGTAGCAAAAAATGAACACTTCTTTGATAATGTACTGTTTAGTGATGAATGTACTTTTCATAACAATTTTTGAATAGATGCAACTTTCATTACTATTCTGATTTAAATCCGCATGAATACAGAGTTATGAGAAACAAGAAGAGGTGGTCTTTAATGTGTGGGGAGCAATATTGAGTACATACTTAATTGGACCCTACTTTTTTGAAGGACCTTTAAATGGTTTGATGTTTCGCGGTTTTCTTTTACATCAACTTCCAGTGTTATTAGAAGATGTCCTTTTAAATATTAGAACAACTATGTGGTTTCAACTGGATGAAGCCTCATTATCATCGCGAGATTCGGCAATTTTAAATGTAAACTTTCGAAAGAGGTGGATTGGGAGAAACGGATTTCAAAATTGGCCCTCTGATCTCTGGACTTAACTCCACCAGATTTCTTTTTATGAAGATACATAAAAGAAATTTTCTACAATGCACGCACAACACCACAAGATATGAAAATACGCATAAGAGACGCTTTTCAAACTGTAACCCCGTAAATGTCCGGAGTTAGCAGTGGTTTTGAAGAAAGAATATGTAAGTGTTTGGAAATGGATGGTCGACATTTCGAACACCTGCTATAAATACTTTGCTTCTGTTTTGTGCTATTGTCAATATGTTATTAACATTATTGCTGTTATAGCAGGTTGGACGACTATAAATCGCGTTCTGAGTTTCTGAACATTTGTAAACATGTTTCTGATTGTTATTCTTATAGTTGTAACTTACCTGTCATTTCCAAATGCCATAGGGAACTAGATACATTAGAGCATCTATTCAAAAAACACAAAATGGTGCAGAAAACGATTATTTGGCATATTCTGTGAAAACGCGAAGACTTAGCTATAGAACAACCTTATACCATTCGGTAGATATTTAAAAGGTATATTTTCCGGTTAAGGTAAAATGTATAGCGTTCTATTTAAATTAATCAAGTCATAGCCACTTAAAGTTCTCATTTGATTATTTTAATTTTTGGACAACCTATATAATATAGCAAGTATATTATAATTGAGACATAAAATATGATTTATTGTTACACTTCATAGTAAATTTTGAGTACATAACTAAAATACTTCTTAAGTATTTGAAACATGAAATTTAGGTTAGATTTTGTCAAAATTCAAATTATTTAAAAACCCTTAAGATTTAGGTACGATAAACCTTATTAAAATAGGCACTTATTTTGATCGGAGAATCGAAAAATGCAATGCTTTTGGTACACCCTGTATAATATGAAAATAAATTTTAAAAATAACCATATTAGAGCCTCATATATCCCAAAAGTAAAATTTTTGAAAGTCACGTATTTTGGCGGCAATATTCCATGCCGTATAGGGTGAAATAAACCTGTATATATATGTACAGAGTATCCGGTAAGTACCTACTAATTTCTCGGGAGCACACAGGAGCAGTCAAAATAACGCTACTTTGTCATAGAAATGATAATAATAATCGTAAAGTGTCCCTTAACGGAGATACAGAGCCCTAAAGGGGTACCCAGCGATTTAACTTATCGACTCTAAGTTTTAAATCAAATTGTATAATTTAACGAACTTTGATTATTTTATAGAGGCCATAAAGATTCATTAAACCCTATTACAGAGAGTAGAGACTTGCAGCCACAATCTTTGGGCCTTATTTTTGACAGGTATCATTTTACAAAGCTGAAAACTGTTTTTTATATACTTTGGTCATCCCTTTTCAAAAAAGGCACTCTTAATTTATTTCGATAGACTGGCAGTTTTCGAAATAAATTGGTTTTTATGTGAACAAATCAGACGTTACTAATGCTAAACTCAAACAGGTAAAAACAAAATGCGCAGGATGTGCTGATGTGCTTTAATTTATGCAGATGCGCTGTCTAATTCTTCGAAGGCTCAATTAATTTGCAACTTTATTAAAATGCAAGAAAACATTAAAATGTAATTTCGACAGTACTTACCGGTGTCAAATAAACTAGGTCTTTTAGATGTCCCCTGAAGTAAAACTCTAAGGGATCGAGGTCTAGAGACCTTGGTGGTCATAAAACAGGCCCATCTATCGAGGGCTAGAAACGTTTCTTAAGTGTTGACATACTATACGGTTAAAATGAGGTGAAGCACCATCATGCATGTACCACATTTGCATTCGTCTATCAAAAGCTATGTCTTCCAATAAATTATTTAAATTTTGCTGCAAAAATTGTAAATAAATCAAACCATTGAGTCTTTCTTCCAAAACAAATGGAGCTATAAGGTTATGTCCAATAATGCCAGAACATATATTTCCAATAAACCTGTGTTGGAGTTTATTTTGAATTATAGCGGGCGGGATTTCATCAGCCCAAAAATATAAATTGTGTGGGTTTATTATGCCATCTCTTGCAAAATCGGCCTCATCGGTAAACAAAATAAGGTTAGATAAATTTAGATTTAGGTTATGTTACTGTATAAACTAGTTGGAATATTGAAGTCTTGTGGGGTAATCATCCAGAGGCATAACGTGAACATTTTCAACGTGGTACGGGTGAAGTAACTGTTCAGTTAGAGTTTCATGTACAATCCATTTTGTAACATTGTTTTGTGTCGTGAGCTTTCTTATGCTGTTTGAAGGGTTGTCAGCAATAGCTTGCAAAATTTGTTCCTCTACGTGAGGGTCTCGTGTTCTCCTGGGAGTGTCCTCACCGCAACATCGCGGCCAAAATGACCCTGAATAAAGCATGTAAAAAATAAATTCGTTAACTCTAGTAATTATTTTCTAATCACCTTTTACCTGTTTCCCTTAAGTTTCAATCAACCCTTTGGAAGGTTTTTGAACTTGACAATGTTCGAGCTGGAAATCTTTCAGCATAAAGTCTTCTTGCCTTCGAAGAATTTGACAGCGCTTCACCATAAATTAAAGCACATTAGTAACTTTTGAGTTTTTCGCATAAAAACCGATTTACTTCGAGAAACGCCAGTTTTTTTGAAATAGATTAAGAGTATATTTTTTGAAATGGAATGACTAAAATATTTAAAAAATCAATTCAGTTTTCAACTGTGTAAAATGTCAAAAATTAGACCTGACGAGTGTGGTTGCAAGTCCGTTTCTGATGATCTAAAACATCTACTGTAGTATGGTTCAATGAGTCTTTATGACCTCTATAAAAATTAAAATTTCATTAAATTTTACAAATCGGTTCAAAACTTAGAGCCGAAAAGATAAATCGCTGGGTATTCTTTTAGGGCTATGTATCTCCATTAAGCGGTACTTTAGGAATTTTTTTCTGTGAAAAAGTAGGATTATTTTGACCTCCCCTGTATGCTCTTGAGAAATTAGGAGGTATATATATATATATATATATATATATATATATATATATATATGCATATTTTGGAGGGGCTATTGTCCTAATGGCTCCTCCCTGGATGATCCCTTGTTAAAACCAGTATCCAATCTACATATGTATAGTGCGAACCTAAATTGTTTTCCCCTTAATATTAACTCGATTGTACCAAAAATATTATAACTAAGCACAATAAGTTCAAAAATTATAAATTGAATTGAATTTTAATTCTCTATAGGGGAAAATGTACGAAAATGACATGGTCGCCAAAATGACATTATTACAATAAATTTTAATCTACTAGTACCGTAGACAAAACCTCTACTTAAATATATTCTTTAGAATGAATTTTTGTCATAGGGATTTGTTTAGGTACCTGCGATTCATTTTATCAGTACAGTAAAAGGTGAACTTCTGCACCGGTGACAAAGTTTTGTGTTATTTGCGATTTAAATGTACCACTACACGGTATTCTTTTTTCCAGACTAAACGCATGGTAGCGAGATATAAAAGAAAAACGACTGGACAGTAGTTGGAGGAAGAAAATATGCTCCAGGGCATAAAAAGAGTAAAAGAGAGGATGATAGAATGCTTCGATCATACCCTATATATTTAGACAACAACAGATTTATTTGAAGGCTATTTATGGCCGGTGGAGGAGAGGCAATTTGATGTTTGACAGACATAAACATGTTTACTTATCTTTTCTTTCAGTTTAATTTCTTGTCGTGACTCTTTTCATTGTACTTAGGTGTTAGAAATTACTATAAATGCGAAGTTTGCAATTAATATTAACAAAAAGAGGATTTAAAAACTTATTTTGGTTGGTAAATATTGTTAGATGTTATTTACATATTGAAAATAACAGTAACAATAATTTAGGCAACCTTACATTTATACTTTATGTATTCTAGAATTGACATACCGATTATCATATGATGCTCGTTTATATAATGCAATTAGAAAAGGATAGCATAAAATCGGTATGTGTGGACCAAGAAATGAAAATTAAACTGTTTATCAAAACTTTTTCAAATATAAATAAGTAAAAAAAGCATAAAAGAGTTAGAGGCACAGATAAATATTTAGGAAGAATCATAAGACCTGTTGATCAGAAAACGGAAGACAGATTAGTCGCACACATGTAGATTTTCGAATTTAGATTATTTACCTTGGCAACAACTGAAGTAGTTAAAGCGAATCCTTTTTAAGAAAAAAACTGTTGGAAAATGAGCTTAAAATACCAAAAGGATGAACACTTTGATAACGCTTCTCACGGAACTTTAAGATTCTTTAAAGAGTCAGGGTGGAAGAACAGGGAGCTATTTGTAAAATGGTTAAAATACTTTCAATTTGCTTAAACCAACAAAGTGAAATAAAGTTTTGCTACTGTGAGATGGTTATATTAGTCATAAGCCTTTGAAGGCATTAAGCATTTCTAAAGAAAACAGCGTTGCTCTTTGTTTCCCTTCCACTGTACACACAAACTGCAATCCCTGGTTGTCACTATTTTCGGCCGATAAAAATATATTATTACCAAAAGTGCTCCTTATAATTAAAAGACCATCCAGGAAGAACTATTACTAATTATAAAATATCAAGATTATTTACGAGCTATTACTACAAAACTACAATAATACAAAAAGCACTAAGTGATTTTGCTAAAACTCGTGTTATTCCGTACAACCTGAATATTTTTGAAAATTATTTATATCTACTTGCAGAAACTACAGCTGTGAGAACCTTAAGAAGATTAGAAGCTTTCGAAATGTGGACTTGCCAGCGTAAGCAAGACATCTCCTGGACCTTACTGACCACCAAGGAGGAAATCTAGTGAAGAATGATTAAATACAGTGGACCACTAACTATTGTTAATAAAATTTTTATGAAAAAATTGAACCGACTTCTAAAAAAGCGTTAAAAAGTGAAAAATAACAATATAAATTTTTATATAAAATTGAAATTTTGAAGTGAGCACAAATCAAGACCTGACAAAATGTGATTCGATTTCTTATTATAGTTTGCATATATCTCGTATTAGTAGTTGTTTCACTAAGAAATAATTTTGCGCCGATATCAAAAATTTCAATTTCGTATAAAAATTTATACTGTTATTTTTCGCTTTTTAGTGCTTTTTAGAAGTTGGTTCAATTTTTTTATAAAAGTTTTATTTTTCGATTTTTGGTTTTGAATTTATTGTACCCACCACCAAAATAAATAACTAAAAATTCTTTGATTCTGAGAATTCTCCAAAGGCCAGTTTTGAATTAACTTTAGATTGGTAACGTAGGCCCCCAAAACTTCCCAATACCAATATTTAAACTTGAGACGTAAAATTTTGGGCAAACTCGGAAAACGGTAGAATTTTTAGTCCTCCATATTGTATCTACTATATTAAGCTAAAAAAATTACTTCAGATTCTTAACCAGCCACCTCGCAAACCACTTAAGGCAAATTTTGAACGAAATCTGAAAATTTAACATCTTTAGACCGTCATATTGAATCTGATACATTAAATTTTTTTAAATAATTTTAAATCCGCTACTTACACCCTCAAAAATGACCCAGTCCCAATTTTTAATAAAAACGAAAAATGTAAAATTTTTAGTCCTCTATATTGAATTTTTTAAAAATAATATTAAATTCGTAATTAACACATTTAAAAACGCCTCTATACTGATTATGGAGCAATTCGAAAGATGTACAATTTTTAGGACGCCATATTGGATCCACAATATTGAATTTTTGAAAAATAATTTTAAATTCGTAATTAACACATTTAAAAATGCCTCTATACCGATTATGGAGCAATTCGAAAGATGTACAATTTTTAGGACGCCATATTGGATCCACAATATTGAATTTTTGAAAAATAATTTCAAGTTCGTTATGTGCGACCTAAAAACTCCCCAATGTCAATTTTGTAGAAAATTTGACAAAATCAATTTTTTTGTCCGCCATATTGAATTTTTTTAAAATAATTTCAGATTCATTATGTGCCCGCCATTTATCAGCGCCTTCTTTGATTTTATTGCACCAATTTCATTCAAAATGATATGAAACATATTTTCCGAAATAAAAAACTCAAGTTCCCTCAACTGATTATGAAAGGTAAAATAGAAAGAATACGATTACCTAGAAAATGGCGAATATCCTGGCTAAGAAATATAAGAGAATGGAGCGGAATGAATGCATCAATACTGAAAAAAAAAATAACAGAAGATCGGTACTCTTTTACCATAGTTATCGCTAACATTCATTGAAATCAGGACAGAAAGAACAAGATAAGTGTCTTTATATTCAATGGTTACTTACAGATACTTTGTTTGAATTCATAGATATTCAAATTGATGTATAATTTAAATAAATAATAATGCGTACGCCGCTGCCACAAACGCACAAAAAAAAATCAATTGAACCATGCGTTTGCAACACTGACAGAGTAGACCAATTAAATCTGGGGGTTCGACGACCCCACCAATCTTCACCTAAATCCGGGGTTCCGGTCAACGATCGATCGTTCTTAAAAGTTCAAACTACATACTTGTGGAGCCGCCTTTACAACTTATTGGCCTAGAATGGGTCATGTATGCCAAAAGTTTACCAAAATTCAATTTAAGCACGCATTGTAAGAATTTTGGTCACTGGGCGTCAACTGCTATCGCAGCGTGTATATTACGAAATGTTGTGGCACTTGAAATTTGTAGAGGATAAATTATGCGGCACGTAGACGTAGGTAGTTCAAAGTGCATAATAAACAGTATATTTACTTAAAAAGAACAGATATATCTACTAACTACTAACGTCCACGCCAATACATATTGGAACATTTTCAACATTTTCGGAAAAAAATTTTAAAAAGAAACTAAACCGATTTCTAAAAAATCGGAAAAAAGCGAAAAATAACAACATAGATTTTTATATGAAATTAAAATATTTGAAGTCGGTGTCAAAATAATACCTGACAAATGTGATTCATATAAATAGATTGCGCAATACTTTATTTGTAATTGCTCTCTTACCGTACCTTGTATATATCTCGTGTTAGTAGTTATTTGTTTCATTTACCAATAGTTTGGCTCCGACTTCAAAAATTTCAATTTCATATAAGAATTTGATTATTATTTTTCGCTTTTTAGCGCTTTTTTAGAAGTCGGTTCAATTTGTTTATACAAATCGATTACATAGTTGTAGACCACAAGAAATACATTTTAAATTCGAAACCTATACCCCCAAAATACCCCACTAGCGATACTGAAAGAGCTTGAGAAATGTAAATTTTTTAGTCCTATATATTTTATCGTGCCTATTGAGCTTGAAGAAATTAAACTAAAGCCCTAATACCAATTTTCACAAAATGTAAATAAAGTAAAATTTTCAACCTACCATATTGGATCCGCCATATTGAATTACAAAAAAAATTTAAACTCTTAAACTACCCTTAATCTACACCCTCTAAATCCCCCAGTACTAATTTTGAACATAATCCAGATATATAAAATTTTAAGGCCGCCATATTGAATTTCCTTAAAAAAATTTTAAGTTTGTTATTTATACCTTCAAACACCCTTATTACACTTTTGGAGGATTGTAACATTTTTAGCCCGCCATATTGGAACCGCTATATTGAATTTTTAAAATAAATTTTACTTCGTAATTTACATTCTCAAAATCCCCCTTATAACAATTTTGGACAAACTCGAGAGATGTAAAATTTTTTAATCCGTAATTATTGGATTCGCCATATTGAATCTTATAAAAATAATATTAGATTCGTTTTGTACGACCCCGAAAACTGCCCCATACCAATTTTAGAGAAAATCAGACAAAATTAATTTTTTGCCTGCCATTTTATCAGCGCCATCTTGGAGTTTACTAAATCAATTTCGGCCAAAATAAATAATATGGGACCATTGCAGCAACTTCTTGAGCATAATGCAAAAAAATTCCATTTAAATCGGTACAACCGTTCCGGAAGAATCGATGTATATATATATATATATATATATATATATATATATATATATATATATATATATATATATATATATATATATATAAAACATAGCGGTCCCATGTAGAACCTCCTTCTTGAAATCGGTTAAAAACACTGCAGGCTTGCTATAATTTATTCGGAGGAAAATCAACTTTCTCAGAAGTATACCTAGCATCAGCATTATTCGGATTCGTAAGGATTTATTTTACAGACGAAATGTACAAGCAAGATTAAGAATTAATATTTTCTACTTCTTCCGAAGTTTGTCACCGTTTTAAGTTAATTTATTCATAATTTTTTTCACTAGTTGCGTTACATTATGATAGTTATAACCCCTGTGCGACTAGATTTGTTATTTTAATCAATTTTAACAGCTTAAACTTCTAAAAGTATTAACCCAATTTAAAAAAAGAACCCTCTGCAATCTCGAATGGTGGATGAACCGTTAAATGATAAAGGCAAACGCTACAAAAACACAAGTTACATTATTTACCAAGGGCGGGAAATGTTCCTATGAAGTGAAATACTTATGGTTGGTTCTTCAGGAACGAGTCCACGATATTCATAACCATAATACTTGCCGAAGAAGTGGAAGACTAGACATCAATCTCAACAAAATAAGGTCCATCGCATGACCGTAAATGCTCCTTGACTCTTGAAGACAACAGCTGCACTCAATGCCACAGAGATACTGCATCATATCGAGATAGTCCGTAGAGCATTTAGTCAGTTATCAGGAACAGATATCCCTCTTAAATGACCCGCTGCCATAGGTCACAGTTAAAGAAAAAGAAGAAATACATGGGAATAAAATATATGTAACCTAATCTTAAAATCACCCAGTGTAATGTAATGGAAAAAAGACATGCTGCTAACCTAATTCCTCTACACAGAAACCAGAACTAGCATCAGCGTTGAATTGTAATAAGTTGTTCCTGTAGCGGAAGATTTATATCCGAACTGTATTATGCCATTTCTAAACAATTCGATAGGTTCTACATATATTTAATATATATTAGGCATTTATGATCAAGAATTTCTTGGTCTGGAAAACCCAACAGTACATATATTGGGCAAAAAAGCCCTTTGCTCCCGAAATATGTTTTTAAATTTCTTTTGTAAAACCTACGAAAAGAAGAACAACATGAATATTGTAACGAAAAACCAAGATAATCTTTGATACACACTCGTATACAAATATTATTTTGATTCTATGAGTCATCTTTATCATAATATACCAAAAGAAATATTATAAATATGAGTCATCATATTTCTAGGTAGTTCTCAACTTTCATGCTAGTAACTTCTAGATTTGTATAGTAGATTCTATAGGTATATAAATACAAATACAGATAGAATACAGTTGTATTTGAATAGTGAAGGTATTAAGAAGTAATTAAATAGTTGTGATTTAGCTGTGGGTAAGAAATGATGTTTTTTATTCTATCTAATTTATCATCAGTAAAGGAGCGTTTAACCAAATTTTCGACAAATTTCTAGAACATTATATTTGAAAATTAGAATAGATAGCGAAAGAATTACTTCACTATCGAATTTGTCATCAATAAAGAAGCTTAGAAGCGAATTTTCGACAAAGTTCTAGAATATTCTATGTGAAAACTAGAAGAGATAACGAAAAACGGTCTTTATCATCGAATTTATCATTCAGAAAGAAGCCTAGAACTTTCGACGAAGTTTGAAAACACTCTATTTGGAAATTAGAAGAGATTTAGAAAAATTGACTTCACCATCGGATTTATCATCAATAAAGAAGCTTAGAACCAAATTTTCGACAAAGTTCCAGAAAATTCTATTTGGGAACTAGAAGAGATAGCGAAAAACGAGGTTCACTATCAAATTTTGGATCAAGAAAGAAGTTTAGAAACAAGTTTTCAAGAATATTCTAGAAGTTGTAAATACTAGACAGCAAACAGCCGAAATGGAAGAAATAAATAAAACATTGGCTAATTTTATGGAACTAATAGAACAACATCGCCTTAAAGACCAACAAGAAGAATATGAACGGCGCCAAAAAGGAAGAAGCACGTCATCCTAAAGAATAACAGGAATAAGAATCACAACGCCAAAAAGAAGAACATCGTCAAAAAGAAGTACAGCGTCGTCTGAAAGAGAAACAAGAAGAAGAAGAACATCGCCAAAAAGGAGAAGGATACCGCGTTAAAGATGAAGATAAACTTTGCAAATGAATACAAGACGTCATTGTACAATAAAAGCAAAAGTTGATCAAATTGTACAGAAACAAACTCAAAAGTTTAAGAAAGAGATAGGCGAAATGCGACAAAATATAGGAGAAGTGTGACAAGGAATGAAAGAAATCGTACATGAGATAGAATTGAAAGTGTTCCAAGAAGTACATAGCATTGAATCAAGTGTGCGACAAGAAGTGAATAAAATTGTAGACGGGATAGAATCAAAAGTAGAGTCCAAAACAAGGGATCTTTAGAGAGAAGTCAATAAAATAAAGAAGCATAGTCCTTCTGATAAAGTAATAACCGCCGGACAGAACATCAAACTCCCAATATTTTATGGAACCGAGAGCGTATCGAGAGCGGCACTAGAGTAAAACTAACCTTGAATTGCCAATTCTGGAACTGACTATTCACAATAGGTTGGATTCTCCTTATAGTGCCGCTCTCCATATACTGTCGGTTCGTTACATGAAAAAGAGTTTACGATATCGAAATCTCCGCGAACCCATAGTGCGAATAGGTCCATTGTTTCTCCTGGGCCCGTATCCTCGAAAACTTGATGTGAACTGTCACTTCATACTTTTGACAGTAAAAGCCGTATTCTTGAAAAAGCAATATTGCTAGTTATGAATGTACTAAAACCCGAGGATTGAAAAAAATAAAATGGATGACAGATTGAATTGAGCTGCCAGACCGAAAATGTTCGTAGTATATTTTGTCGCCATTTAAGGCAAAAAGTACTTTTGGTACATCAAATTAACCGTCAAAAGTAAAAAAAAGTATTGTTGTGTGTGAAGTTACTAATTGTCATTAACATATTTGTACTATCCCTGGATTAAATTTATTTTATTTAACAACCAAGTCAAATATTTAAATGTAAATATAGATCACAAAATTATCTTAAATTGACATTGTAGAACTGTTAAACAAAAATGCATATTCTTCTTCTTCTTTAGTAGCCCTACAACCCGGTGTGGGTCTTGGCTGACTGCACAACTTGCTTCCATCTCACACGATCGTCCATGATAGTTGGGTCAGTGGGTAACCCCATTGTTATTTCTCCATCGCATTCTTGGGCATCCTAAGGGTCTTTTCCCTGTCGGGGCCTCCTCCTAAATTAACTTGGTAAGGCGGTTATTAGGGAGCCTATGGACTTGGCCAGCCCATCTTAGGTCTTGGGATTTAATTTCTTGGACGATGTCGCTACCGTTATATATCTGTTTGACCTCGGCAAAAATGCATATAAAGAGTCAAATACTTTAGGATTCTAATATATAAAGAAAAAGAGATATCAAGAAAAATAGCAACTCATATATACAAAGTAATGTACTGACGTCAATTGAAATACATGCCCCCTATATACAGCAATTACAGAAAGACAACACTGACAAACCTTGAAACGGTACGTACGTAGTATGACTAAAAGCCATCATTCCAATCCACTACGGAAACTATTCAATCAGTTATTTATTGTTTGAATTCACTAAATATCAAATCTCTTACTACAAGACGTCCTGTCCTAACAACTAAATTTGAAAGAAAACCTGAAACTTGAACAATGATAGAGAAACTGTTTAAGACCAGGGACCGAAACCAAAGGCCAGACAGAAGATGTTCATTAAAGATACTGGCAGATCTCACATTCAACTTTTAATATAGTTTTTTTTTTATTTTATAAAGATTTTAGAGGCTTGAAGATCAAATGTACCATAAACAAGGTTTATATGCTGAGGGACCTGATTCGTTGGTCTGTAAGGTTCATATTTAAATATCCAGATAAATTTTAATCATAATATTTATTTAATTGTAGTATCGTATAGTGTTTAACACAGTTTAATTAAATTAAATGCTGTAGTTACCATTATTTAAATAAAAAATTTGTTACTTATTTAAATAAAAGTTTCAGATAGCTTACAAATTGTTATTTTTCAAATTTGTTATAAGTTGCGTCGTGAAAAGAACTATGTTAGACTTAACTGTTTAAAACTACGATACTCGGCTGTTGCGGGCACAAGTATTTATTTTACATCCATAAACGGAAGTAGTCGTAGAAAAACATTTTTTAATAGCACGCTCATACAATTGAGTTATGCACAGAATCTCCTGTAATAATTTCATATGTCTGCAATCTCAAATTTGGTTAATATTTGCGAGACATATTTAATTTACTAAGGATATTTTAATTAAAAATTTGAAAATATTAAAAATATCGAGATAGCACCTAATTAACATTTCAACTGTTTATTCAAAAAATAAAACGTCTTGAAGAAACGGTTCGTCAAGATATCACTTTTTTTATGACGAGTTATTTTGAACAACCAACAATAAAATAAATTTTTTTAATACTAATCGTCAAATATGTCATTTAGTTGCTGACATCTCATTTGCGCATGCCTTCCACCGGGCGAATAAGGATATGAATGATGAACGCATCAAATATACACATTCGCCACCTTTTCACCGTTCACTTCACGTTCCCCAATTCGAGGATACGTCCCTGTAAAAATATTTAACGAATCGAGAGCAGCCCTATAGTGAGAATCTAGCCTAAATCATTATTTTTCTAAAAAGCATGAAAACTGAAAAGAATGAGTGAATCAATTTTGGTAACCTTTTAATTCAGTTTTTGATTTTATTTTATTAAATCTGTGGCTATACAATAAACTTTAAATAAAATTTTTAACTTTATAATAGAGCCAATTAATAATTTGTAAATTATCCGAGAAATTAATTCTATTTTTAGCTTAATCAACATAACGTTACCTAACCGAATCCAATGTCTCAGAATGTTTTATCGTTTTCTTACGGAGGTGCAAATAAATTCATAAACCAAGCAGCGAATTTACAATTCATAACATGTAAATTAAAAAGTGTTTAAATAATAATAAAACAAAATTGATATTTAGATAGCAGATTTTTCTGCCAATAAAAAATAATTATCCTTATTTTTACAAGTCAACCAAAAACCGATAAACATAAATTAACGCAATTTTAATTTTGGAAAGTTGTTCTGACTGTATATTTTTGGCATTTGAGTTTATTCCTTGGCAAAGTTCAACGAACCTTATTCACATGCAGTGACATACATTCTTAATGTTTTGTTTATGGAGATTACATAAACAAACAAACATTCCAAGATTTTACTGAATTTTTCTTGGAAGTGATACGATGAATTTTTTACAATTTTGCAATAAGCAAACACGAGCGAAAAAATTACCATAAATATTACAAAAGTGATTTAATTTTAATCCTTATTTCAGCGATTTGATTCCCAAACACATAAAAAATTATTACAATATTAAAAATTTTGAAGACATTTCTGTATCGAAAAATAAACTCATTGTCACAAGGGAAGGTGAAATTTAAATATTATTTTTTTCGATTATTTGCTTATTACACTACGCAACTAATTTTAGTTTATTTGTTTTATCTTGTATGAAAAATGCATTTTTTTTTGTTAATTTTGGGACGCTAAACACAAAAATGACAATGAAATTAAAAACTTAGTTGTAATTTTCAAAAACAAGTTTTTTTATTTTATTTTAACAAGAGAATAAAAAATACATACTTTTACACTTGTAGAGACACTAAATATCCTGTCTTTTTGCTTTTTTTTTGTGAATTGTTTCTGGAGCATCTCTAACAAGAGTCCAGCAGTAGTCGGCAAGATTGGAAGCATTCCACTTTCCCTGGTATATTTTCTCCATTGTTGATATATCCTGATGGAAGCGTTCGCCATGCTCATCACTTACAGCTCCGCAGTTGTTAGGAAAAGAGCCCAGGGCCCCTATCCTCGAAAGTGTGATGTGAAAGGAGATGTGAATGGCGATGGGAATAGCGATGTGAACTTTTTGACAGTAAAAGCCGTATTCTTGAAAAGGCAATGTTGCCAGATATGAACATGCTAAAACCCGAGAATTTCAAAAAATAAAATGGATGACAGATTGAATTGACCTGTCAGACCGAAAATGTCCTTAGTATATTTTGTTGCCATTTTAGGCGAAAAGTAGTTTTGGTATTTTAAATTAATCGTCCAAAATAAAAAAAAAATATATTGCTGTTGTTGTTATTTTTGTGAAGTTATTGATTGCCATTACAATATTTGTAGTTTGCCTGGATTAAATTTATCTTAAATTGACACTCTAGAACTGTTAAACAAAAATGTATACAAAGAGCCAAGTACTTGAAGATTCTAATATATAAAGAAAAAGGGATATCAAGAAAAGCTGCAATCATATATACAAAGTAATATACTGACAGTAATTGCAGAAAGTCAGCACTGATAAACCTTGAAACGGTGAAAATTACAACTCTACGTAGTATGACTAAAAGCTATCATCCCAATACACTACGGAAACTATCCAATTATTTATTGTATAAATTCACAAAGTGTCCAGCCTCTTACTGCAAGATGTTCTGTCCTGACAAGTAAATTTGAAAGAAAACCTGAAATTTGAGCAATGATAGTGAAACTGTTTATGACCAGGGACCGAAACCTAAAGCCAGACAGAAGACATCCATTAAAGATACGGCGGATCTCACATTCAACTCTAAATATATATATATATATATATATATATATATATATATATATATATATATATATATATATATATATATATTTTAAAGATTTGTAGAGACTTGAAGATCAAATGTATCATAAATAAGGTTTTTATGCTGAAGGACCTCATTCGTTGATATGCAGGGATCATATTTATATCTCTCGATAAATTATAACCATATATTTATTTATTTGTAGCGTCGTATAGTGTTTAACACAGTTTAATTAAGTTAAGTGCTGTAGTTAACATAATATAAATATAAAATTTGTAACTTATTTAAATAAAAGTTTCAGATAGTTTACAGATTGTGATTTCTCAAATTTATTATAAGTTGTGTCGTGAAAAGAATTATGTTAGATTTAACTGTTTAAAACTAAGATACTCGGCTGTTATGGACACAAGTATTTATGTTAAATCCATAAGCAGAACTGGCCATAGAAAAATATTTTTAAATAGCACGCTCATACAATTGAACTATGAACAGAATCTCCTGTAATAATTTTATGTCTGTAATCTCAAATTTGCTTAATATTTGCGAGACATATTCCACTTTCTAAGGATATTTTATTAAAAAACTTGACAATATTGAAAATATCGTGGTACCACCTAATTAACGTTTCAACTTCAGAAAATTAAACGTCTTAAAGAAACGGTTCGTCAACATATTATTTTTTTTTTAATGCGAGTTATTTTGAAGAACCAAAAATAAAATAAAAATTTTTAATTCTATTTTATTTTTGAAATCCGTGCGTTAAATATGTCATTTAGCGGCTGACATTTCATTTGCGCATGTTTCACCGTTCGCTTGCCTTCCACCGGGCGAACGAAGATATGAGTGATGAACATTTTAAGAATACGCATTCGTCACCTTTTCACCGTTCACATCACGTTCCCCGGTTCGAGGATAAGGCCCCAGATGTGAGTATAGGTAATGAATTTTTAGAGACATATTACAATCGATTTTTTGATACGACAAGGACATATTTTCATCAAGAGTAACCTAATTGTCATTTTTTTATTGCCGGAGAAATTAGTAACCATTCGGCGCAGGTCATCCCAAGCATTTTTTCAATATCTGATAGAGTACCGTCAAAATGTTTATCTTTCAGAATATATCGAATCTGTGGCCCAACAAAAATACCTTCTTTAATTTTTGTTTCACTTAGCCTTGTGAATTTCTGACGCAGGTAGTGAAAAGCTGGCCATCTGTATTCAGTGCCTTAGCAAAGTTTTTCATTAGACCCAATTTGATATGCAGTGGTGCCTTTGCGCAACTTTTCCATTCACACAAAAAAGAGCCTAGCTGCAACCCAAGTAAAAGTTCAATCACCTTTAAGTCGCAACAGATTTGCCATTGATGCTCATCATATATTATACTTGTCAATAGGTACTTCATATTATCGTATGATTCTGTCATGTGAACTGCATATCCAACAGGAACGGTAAAATATTTCCCATATGCAATAGCACTACTTTTAACCAAAATTTTGAACTGTCTATAAACAATCTCTATTCCTTTGACTTGTAGTTTATATTTAAAGCAGCTAATAAACCGCTAATGTTACTGCAGAAAACCAAGTTCTTTTCCATATTAAAAAATGGTGCTAAGCCTTTATGGTGTTTACAGAAAACATATACTGAAAAATTGTCTTCTAAGTTCCACTGCTGCAATCTTGATCCTAGTAGGTTTGTGTTACTTTCTGGAAGTTCTAAGTCTCTCACAAGATCGTTTAATTCTGATTGGGTGTGAAATCAGGATCTCTTGATGTTGTATCGTTATCAAGTGATTCGTAAGTGAATGTTTTTGAGGGTTTAAAAACAATAAAAAGATTTATCCTGCAAGAATAGTATTTCTAAACCGATCTTTGTTTTCAATGCGAGCTATATTTTTTGATAACAATCCATATGCTTTGACTGTAGCACAATAATAAGATCCTCTGTTTCCAGTAACAGTTCTCTTTGATTTAGAAAAAAATATATGAAAAATAAACAAATATTTTTTGATAAAAGTTACTAAAACCACGAAATACAGACGGGGCACAGTCAGACTTCTATCTATCAAAATGGGATGAGCAAGAAGTTCGTGTGTGTAATTTAAGAATAGTAGGCTTCTATAGCATTTTTTAATCTGTCACTATGAGACACAGGTCTCATAGCAGATGGTATATTTGGATAGTTCATAACCGATTTTTCTTTCTTGGATATACATGTGTCTTCCCTAACACGAGGTATGATGTAGAAATAGCAATCATTAACATGATTTGAAGGTTCTCTTCAGATCATTAGGACAGCAAATCACATAGATCGTTTTTCCTATTTAAACAGTTTCTCAGATTTTAAGCGCATGCACTACAGTAGATATGTGGCGCCCACTGTTTGTATTAATCCTCAATATTGCAACCGAAATAAAGCTGATATGCCTTTTTTATCAATGGAGTAACAGACCGCTTCTGAGACGCAAAACTCACCTCACCATAAACATAACAGAAGTGATCTGGATTGTTTACATACTTTCGAGACATCTTACAATCTTAACTATTCAATTCGACTCAATAATTTCGACTAACTCCTTCGCTTTGTAGCTGCTTCTATCTATACCCAAGTACGGCTTTTTAGAGAATATTCGGGAAATTTCTATTCAATTGCATACAGAGGCTGTTCAGAACAAAGCAGACATAAAAGTCGATTTACATTGGTTTAAATCTCCTTTATTTTAAGCTCTAGGGGATTGGGACTTCATATATTGGAGGTCATCTCTGCAGATACCCCATGCGCGTTGCCAGGTTGTGCAAAATTTCCTTAACTTGGGGAAAACATATATTTGGTAACTTCGCATATCTTTATTGTTATAACATTACAAACCTACCACGTGCATTCTTGCGGTTACATTGTTAATATATAGGGAGACATGGCATTACGTATCTCTAAAACTTGTACTAATATTAAAAAGATAAGTTTGGTGTCAGTTTTAGCACACCAAAAACGAGAAGATTTAGTCGATATTATTTTAATCTTTTAATATGGTGGGTAGAGTTTTCTTTTACTACTAAGGAATTATAGTGAAAAACAAGACGATCACTCATATCGGAAATACATCCTCTGGAGCTTAAAAACAAATTAATGCCAAGAATATTTTTACTCTTTTCTGTGGTAACAGATCTACAATTGCTTTGCATTTGTAAAATCCACATACAATAGAACCATGGTTTACTGATAAGTATAGCAAATAGTTCAAAATATACATATATCCTATTTTATGATTCGATAAAGTCACTAAATAGTCTAGAATTCGTACACAATGTACTGAATATTTTAATAACCTGTGTTCATTTAAGTACGAAGGAGATTTGGCACCACAGATCATTTACATATAATTAGAACAATCTAAGAAAGCACAACAAAATATAATATACCAATTCACCTAGCATGTGTGAACCACCACAAAACTTTTGAGAGCATGGACCTTCCTAACAGTATTAAATGGCGGAAGAATTATTTCGGTACAATCAGAAATCATTAAGGAAATATATGAGCGAGCTTCTTTTAACATACGAATAAAAAAGGTCTCAAGTCAATGAAAATATGTGCACTGGCGCACAATGGGCAAAAAAATGGATTATTGGACAAAGATCTGCCTACAAATCAAATCCTAACCGATGTGAACCATTGCAGGATTAAAGCACTGCTAATTTGTCATATTTCGTTGCTACACTGCATAAATTACGTCAGAATTTCCTTGCAGGAAGAAATTTAGACAAAAAAGACGAAAATGAGAATTTTGGCAAAAACCTACATCTACAAGTCAAATCTTGACCGACTTTGACAATCTCACACTTAGTGTAATCCTTTTTGTTCATACTTCGTCATTCAGCTGCATAATCACGAGCCGGAACTTCCTAACCTTCAAAAATGCAGATAAATGGTATTGAAAGCGTTTTACGTCTATGCAGACCTCAACATTTAGATTTTTAGCTTAAAAAACCCGTGGTAATGAGAAAAAAATATTACTTTCTAATCTTTATTGATAAGTCTCTCTTTGAGGCCTTCATAGAGCTCTATATACTGGGTGTCTAGAAAATACGTGTACAACGTTTGATGACAGACGCTTGACGTCAAAATAGGTCAATTTAAGCCAACTTAGTTATATCCGATACTCCTTCGTTTAGGCAGTAGAAGACGTCAAAGTTTTAAGAAAATATTAATTTTTCTCAAATTTCATGAAAATGTGATAACTGAACTTAATGATTTTTGATAATATGACGTTTTCTAGTGGTGTAAAGACCGGCTATAAAGTAGTGACGTCACTTGTAAACATGACTTCTGATTTTTATGTCATCAACGTAATAACGACCTAAATATTTCTCTCTGATAATCGCATGTATTTGGAAGCTTTTCATCTCTTGAAAAATTTTCATTGGATGAGCTGTTTCGTCAGGAAAAAAATATTTTCAATTACATGCAGACACCATTTAATTGTAATAAAAATACCTGTACAATCATTTTTCGAGGGACTTTGTTGCTGTGGCATTTAATAATTTGACTATTGATAAATTGCCATCGCTGTCTAAGTCAATTAAATTAAGATCAACATTCCAAATTTGTAAGACTATTTTACTATTAAACATTTACAACTACACGCACTCCAAGAGGGTTAACATGCTCCTGGTCTATGGATTTTGTAAAGGAAATAGGCGTCAAAGTGTTAGAGTTTACATGGAGAGATTTTCTAGCCGCCGAATACCAAATCATCAAATATTGAGCGTCATTTCTGAGAAACGCGCAACTTTGAGAAAAAATTTGAAAGTTGGGATCGTATTCGAATAACTCGAATAGTCGAAAAAGAAGAGAAGAATTGGAAAGAGTGGAAAACCAACCAAGTATTAATACCCGCCACTTAGAACATGAGTTGATTATCTCTAAAACTATTGTAAACAATATTTTTAAAGAACAGTTGTTACATCGATATTACATCCAAAAGTTTCAGGAACTTTACCGATTGATACCACCATGCGCCATACATTTTGTGAATTTATTCGAAACAAAATAATTCGTGATACAAATTTTGGTACAAAAATTTTGTCTACTGACGAGACGTGCTTTACAAGATCTGGAATCACCAACTTATACAGCGAATATGTTTATGCCGATGAAAATCTATGTGGCATTAAAATTGCACACCATCAGATCTACGGAAAAGCACTGATACAATTAACAAATACGATTCGATGCACTGAATAACAAGGAAACCATAATGTGTGCCTTTACTGATATAGAAAAGGACAACACTCCATATGAGGAAGTCAAAAGAGCACTTGGTGACAGGGGAGTAGATGGAACGAGGTCCAAATGGATGGCGCGATCTCACCACTAGAATAGCAGAGACAGAGATAGGACAGGACACCATCACTCTGTGTACCACCAGGGGATATCCTCAGAGGAAGTAGCTTCTCTACTTATGTGGAACCTAATTATAGATCGAGTTCTCTGTGATCTAACTGACCTCGGCATATCTTGCCAGGGCTATGCGCGAGGGGAAAATTCTAGAATATCCTATGCTTCATAGTCCAGAGAGAACTTAAATACACTAAAGAATGGTGCCAGATGATGAGACTAAATGTCAATCCCGCCAAAATAATCTTAATAGCCTTTGCATGCAAAAAAAACCTGAACCTAAAAACGCACAACTTTATTGAGAACTTAAATATCTGGGCCTAACCCTAGAAAATAAACCTCTCTGGAATAAACACGAAAAAGAAGCAATCAACAAGGCTACAAAAGCCTTGATGTTTTGTAGTAACTTCACGGCAAAAAGCTAAGACACAAACCCAAAAAACCTATAGTGGATGAACATATACCTGTGGAGAGTATGGCGAAGTCACAAAATGAAGGTCCTATCTCTTATCCAGAAATAAACAAATCTGAGACATGCTTCAAGATGCAATTAAACAGAAATTCAACTTTGTGAAAAACTTCAACACAAAGTTGAATCGCAAAAGTAAATGGGACAGAAATACCATTGAAAAACTTAACAGAAAATACACGCCACCAGGAAATGCATCCTATTCGGCAAAGAGAAAAACTATCGCGGACAAGAGAGTATTATAATGTCGAATAGTCAAACAGCCATCAGTGCGCTGAGTTCTCACGTTATCAGCTCTTAGAGGGACTGGGAATGCCTAGAGGAACTAAACGAATTAGGCAAAAATAATAGGATCATCCTCCTGTGAGTATCGGGACACACCGGGGTAGGAGAAAAACTATCGCGGACAAGAGAGTATTATAGTGTCGAATAGTTAAACAGCCATCAGTGCGCTGAGTTCTCACGTTATCATCTCTAAGATGGACTGGGAATGCCTAGCGGAACTAAACGAACTAGGCAAGAATTATAAGATCATCCTCCTGTGGGTATCGGGACACACCGGGGTAGAGGGAAATGAAATGGTAGACAAGCTTGCGAGAAAAGGGGCTGACATGTCATTTCTGGGGCCCAGACCGCTCTGTGGAATCAGTAGCAATGTAGGCTGGAAGAAATAAAAAGAGAAGAAGAGAGCAAGAGATCCAATTACTAGATAGATCTGCATAAGCAAAAACCAACTGACAGGAATCCTGACGGGGTGTTGTTATCTGAAGGGATACCTCAAGAAACTCGGATTGGCAGAGAGAGAAGAGAGCAGATTTTGCGAGGAGGACGAAACCTCTATCCACATCCTGCCAGAGTGCTTTAGAAAACCCTAAAATGCAGTTTTTGGGAGCAAACCAAATAAAAGAAGGGGAGCTACATACTCTAAAGCCATCCAAGTTCCTTAAAGAAATAAAACTAGAGGATCTCTAGTCGGTAAGGTATTCCTAATGACTGGGCATCAGACGGGGAACACAAGAGATTTATTAAGTCGCAGGGAATTCATCCCCATTCTCACATACATATATGATGCAGTCAAGTTAGTACATTGTCTACAGTTCATACAGATTATAGATTTAAATGTATGGAAAGGCAAGCAAGGAGAAGGGGAAGAATAAAAATGTTCAAAATTTGAAATCACTTGAAGTAATAGAAGATGACGTAACTTTCGTTGAAAGTCATAGAGAATCAGTTGAATACGCCGCTTTTAAATCTGAATTTGGTCCTTTAGAAAAATTAATATTTTAAAAAAGTTGAAAAGACACTCTCAAATGATAAGAGAGGGAATTCTAGGCAAAATAAAATGTGTCTATAAAATGCCATTTTAAGCATATGATATTTTGGTTCATTTATGAATAACATTAACCTACGATATTTTTAAACAAACGGATGTTATAAAATATTGAAATTTCTGACAACAATGTTCTTAATTCTTTAAATTGTTTTGCATGTTGTCAAACAGTTTTTAATTAAAAATACAGGCTAGCGCCTTGGTAGGTGTTTTTTTTTAGTTTTGGTCTTGTTTTAGTTCCATTTCAGTTGTGCTTATGCAAATAAGTTAAGAGTTCGTAAGTTTGACCATGTACTGAGGACAAATTAATAGAGCCATTCTACTAATGACCACGAAAATTCAAATATTAATGAAACCTAACGACATCAAGGTGTATTAGTGAATGTGCATATTAAAGACAAGGTTTATCAACATTTGAACAAAATCAAAGCAAGCATGTTTAGACAAATATACTCCTGGACAAAATTAACGCACCAACATATTAAATCATAAAAATTATTATAATTAATTAATTTTAAAAAATTTTTTGAACATTGGTTTTATTAAAAGGTAGAAAAAATATTTTCGGATACTTTTAAAGTGAATTTACTACAATATGTCTGTAAAGATTTGAACTAAAATTATTCTTAAGACCTAATATCAAAATCGTTAAAATTGTGAAATGATGAAAGAAATAAATTAGTGGTTTAACTGGGACACTAGTAGCGTGTGTTGCCTCCTCTACTTCGAAATTCAGCGTACATGCACCTAGGCACGCTTCTAATTAAATTTTGGATTAAATCTTGAGGAACTTATTCCCATTCGGTGATAACTGCATCTTCAAGTTCCCTCAGATTTCTAGATGCAGGTATATGACATAAGAACTACTAGCGAGCAATCGAACGAAGTCCGTAATAATGCCGGAATATTATTTACAGTGCAGCGGGAAAATATTCGAAGAATAAAAAAATATATTGAAGTATATAGAGCCCATATTGAACATTTGCCAATATAACATTTAAAAGTTTTCATTGTTTTTGCATTTTAATAACATTGTAAACGTTGTAAACGGAAAAGATATGGTTGGAAGGAAGTTTGCATTTACTGTTCGCATTTTACTTCATTTATACACGGAGCTGCATATAGTTGTACGTTTGCTGAATGTGATTTCAGCACTTCAACGGCATAATGTGGATATATCCACTGCTATTGCATCTCACACGGAGGAATCCGTGAAAGCCACATAAACATATATACGCCACCCGGCGGGAGGTCGGCGAAGGCGTTCAGTATTTGCATGCTTCCTTCCACTCTGTCCTTTGCACAGCCAGGTGCATGTCGGTACCCTGATGAGTCTAGCAGAGACAAAACATGTACCTCTGCCGTATCACTGTGGCGGGGAAGGTAAGTTTTGACTTTCTCCTCGGTATGGTGGAATAGGATAAATTGTGTTCCTTAACAATTTGTTCAAACTGCGCAACCTCTAACACGGAAAGGATATGGTTAGAACGAAGTTTGCATTTACTGTTAGCATTTTACTTCATATATATATATATATATATATATATATATATATATATATATATATATATATATATATATATATATAATTTATTTTTGTATCTTAAACCTTTTGTTAAATATTTTTTTCTAATATTTTCTTGGGTATAGGTTACCTATGCCCAAGAAAATATTAGAAAAAAAATATATATATATATATATATATATATATATATATATATATATATATATGAAGTATTTATTATTTAATTCTTGGGCACTCAATAAAATATTTTTTAATTGTTTTATATTAATTGAAATTATGGTTCGTTAAAAAAACTGGAAATGATAGTTATATATAAGAATCAACATGCATATATATGCTAAGGCAGATATCAACCAACTTACCAGAATATATAACAATAATATAAAAT